>OX031068.1:45220211-46420211 GCA_943736015.1 Tridacna crocea | reverse complement strand
TTTGTAAAGCAGTAACAAAATTGCCGCTGCTTAGAAACCGAAATTTACCCTACATTTCTGGCGCTTTACTGATACATTTATCAAAATACAAGTTTGATCTATTTCATATATTTCGATGGCAATGATGTTTGAAATTCTTTGTGCAATATCATGAAGGGCTTACATACATCATAACGTCGGTTTGCTTCAATAACCTCGTAACTACAACTTGAAACAGCTGTAGTTAGGAGGATTCTGAAGAAAACCGACGATATACAACATACATGTACTATCGGTTTATATTAAAAACGCTCGTAACTAAGGCTTGAAAAGACTGTAGTTACGAGGTTTGTGAAGTAGACCTACGACATGTCAAATTATGATAACCGCAGCACCACTTTTTGAGGCAAGGATAAAAACAAAAGATATCAAACAAAAGGACCAAGTTGTGAATTGGTTGCCTTGGATTCTTATCTTTCCGGGAAGATCATTTTGATTTCACCTTTTTCTCCCATTCCTTGACAGCATGAAATCGAAAAAAGTCTCATAGCATCTTTAAATTTCAGGTTTACTAATGTTAATTGGAGTTGTGGTATATATTGCTGCGGACAGTGGAGACATTGGATACAAAGTTACAGATCTTCACGTGAGTTGGATCATGTGTTGTACTTCCGCGGGAATGTCCCTAATTCTGTTTATTGTGTGTTTGTGCATTGACTTATTTGATGGCCGTAGATACAGATCTGGATATACACCGGTTACAGACAGGATATTTTACGATAACACTCTAGTTGCGAGTGACGACGAACCAATGATTGATATTTGACCCCCAAGGGATTCGACGAAGAAGTATTCTTTTGATTTGAGCCCATGTTAGAACCACATTTGTAATAAAATGTTCAACTTTGCTACAACGTTTCAATATTTATCTTTCAACTACGCGAATATCCATGCAATATCACCCATGATATATTTTTTTTTGATATACCACGGTTATTTTTAGAACAATGATATACCACGGATATTTATAGCACATGCCGGAACTACTTTCGACCTAAAACATGACCTCTTGTTGACATTTTGTCATTACACAAATCCAAGCAAGACAACAGTCGCTGGAAAAAAAAATCTATAGAACAAAAACAGTACTTTTGTTGTCTTTATTTAAATCAAAAAAATACAGAATATGTCACACTGCAGGCATGGTGTAGTTCTGTAGGCAGGTAAAATGCTGACTGTCTTCCAAAATCTTTAAATGTTTACTAAAACTTCTTCCATAACTCCATGCCTTATTTCAGTTAAAATTTTGAGTTGTCTTGCTCTGAAATTAGAAAAAAGAAATTATAAATTGAATGCCTAATTATGGGAGAGAAAATCAGCAGAGTAACCCTTTACATCATAATTATGTCTTTTTCAGAGTAAGCAGACTTTTACAGTAGAAAGCATTGCAGTAATGGAAAATTGTCTTGTTATGAGCACATTTTCTTGATTTTCTGAATGAAGATTTACAGAATAGCACAGTGACTATGAGAATGGCAAATCTACTCGAGGGGAGAGTTTCCTTGATATTCTATATGTTGGCATATTTGATTTTCTTTCTCATACATAGATCTACTTCAAAACAATTTATCCCTTTAGCACACAATTCCAAATTATCCATCATAGGGAAGAAAGGTTTTTAAACCGTACAAGGAGGAGGATGAAAAAATTTTGTTACGCACATTTTATCCATTTCCCACATTGTTTTCAATATATCAGAGAAAAAATACGTAATGTAACTCTTTACAAAAATTATACAACAGTCCAATTTGAAATCATTTGCAGATGACAAATCAAATTCAACGCGCATCTTGAAATTAGTTTTGAAACGTGTAGAAAATATCGTGGAAACGGGATAAAATATGGTCAAACATTTTGGCAAACACAAGCAGCGGTGACACCTACCTTTCACCGGCTGTCAGGTCTTGAAAATCACTGTCCCCCACCCGGTAATAGCGTGTCTATAATCTCCACAGCCCAATCTCAGCTTTCCAATCAATTCGCATTTGCAAATGAAGCTAGAGTCCATGAAAATCCAGTGTGTGAAGGCCAAGTAACTCCACCCGCCATACCCGAATAGCTGCATATTCCAAACTTGAATATATCTCCACTAGGAATAGCAGTGTGACAACTCCAATGTTCTACGGAACCGTCTTAAACGTCGGCACATTAAATCTGTATCCATATCATAATCTTATCTGATCGATAGAATTGTCAAAAACTCTATGTACTTTTCTCCTGCGTTTAAAATTCAATGGTTTGTACTACACAACCGTTTGAAAGTACACAAACAGTTTGCCGGTTACCCGTGACATATTTTTTTTAAGCGACGGCTTATCCACCGTATTTCTGGTCAAATGCACACTTGATTTCTGTTACAATATTGACAAAAATTCAATTTCTGTCGGTTTGTTTTTTTGAAAACGTTTGACTGTGTACAAAAAACGAAGAAACATCTTGAACTTCTTTCTTTGTGCAGGCTTGTACGTCTATGAGTAAATTGTTTGTGTATTAGATTAAAAGCGCGTGCTGTATCATTAGCTAATTTGCATATAGCGATAAATTCGTGTTTTTTCTTGTTGAATAATAAACAGGAATAACAAAAACCGACCAATCAGACGTTGAAAGATCAATAGAATACGTACCTAGTGTTGTAGAATATCAAAAATATCTAACTCGGTTGTGAGAATTGATAATTGTCTCGCCAAGGCTCGACAATTATCAATTCTCCCAACCTCGTTAGATATTTTTGATATTCTACAACACTAGGTACGTATTCTCTATTTATCTTTCAACTACGCGAATATCCATGCAATATCACCCATGATATATTTTTTTTGATATACCACGGTTATTTTTAGAACAATGATATACCACGGATATTTATAGCACATGCCGGAACTACTTTCGACCTAAAACATGACCTCTTGTTGACATTTTGTCATTACACAAATCCAAGCAAGACAATTTCAGTCGCTAGAAAAAAAAATCTATAGAACAAAAACAGTACTTTTGTTGTCTTTATTTGAATTAAACAATTACAGAATATGTCACACTGCAGGTCTGGTGTAGTTCTGTAGGCAGGTAAAATGCTGACTGTCTTCCAAAATCTTTAAATGTTTACTAAAACTTCTTCCATAACTCCATGCCTTATTTCAGCTAAAATTTTGAGTTGTCTTGCACTGAAATTAGAAAAAAGGAATTATAAATTGAATGCCTAATTATGGGAAAGAAAATCAGCAGAGTAACCCTTTACATCATAATTATGTCTTTTTCACAGTAAGCAGACTTTTACAGTAGAAAGCATTGCAGTAATGGAAAATTGTCTTGTTATGAGCACATTTTCTTGATTTTCTGAATCAAGATTTACAGAATAGCACAGTGACTATGAGAATGGAAAATCTACTCGAGCGGAGAGTTTCCTTGATATTCTATATGTTGGCATATTTGATTTTCTTTCTCATACATACTTCAAAACAATTTATCCCTTTAGCACACAATTCCAAACTATCCACCATAGGGAAGAAAGGTTTTTAAACAGTACAAGGAGGCGGATGAAAAAATTTTGTTGTGCACATTTTATCCATTTCCCACACTGTTTTCAATATATCAGAGAAAAAATACGTAATGTAACTCTTTACAAAAATTATACAACAGTCCAAATTGAAATCATTTGCAGATGACAAATCAAATTCAACGCGCATCTTGAAATTAGTTTTGAAACGTGTAGAAAATATCGTGGAAACGGGATAAAATATGGTCAAACATTTTGGCAAACACAAGCAGCGGTGACACCTACCTTTCACCGGCTGTCAGGTCTTGAAAATCACTGTCCCCCACCCGGTAATAGCGTGTCTATAATCTCCACAGCCCAATCTCAGCTTTCCAATCAATTCGCATTTGCAAATGAAGCTAGAGTCCATGAAAATCCAGTGTGTGAAGGCCAAGTAACTCCACCCGCCATACCCGAATAGCTGCATATTCCAAACTTGAATATCTCCACTAGGAATAGCAGTGTGACAACTCCAATGTTCTACGGAACCGTCTTAAACGTCGGCACATTAAATGTGTATCTATATCATAATCTTATCTGATCGATAGAATTGTCAAAAACTCTATGTACTTTTCTCCTGCGTTTAAAATTCAATGGTTTGTACTACACGACCGTTTGAAAGTACACAAACAGTTTGCCGGTTACCCGTGACATATTTTTTTTAAGCGACGGCTTATCCAACGTATTTCTGGTCAAATGCACACTTGATTTCTGTTACAATATTGACAAAAATTCAATTTCTGTCGGTTTGTTTGTTTGAAAACGTTTGACTGTGTACAAAAACGAAGAAACATCTTGAACTTCTTTCTTTGTGCAGGCTTGTACGTCTATGAGTAAATTGTTTGTGTATTAGATTAAAAGCGCGTGCTGTATCATTAGCTAATTTGCATATAGCGATAAATTCGTGTTTTTTCTTGTTGAATAATAAACAGGAATAACAAAAACCGACCAATCAGACGTTGAAAGATAAATAGAATACGTACCTAGTGTTGTAGAATATCAAAAATATCTAACTCGGTTGTGAGAATTGATAATTGTCTCGCCAAGGCTCGACAATTATCAATTCTCCCAACCTCGTTAGATATTTTTGATATTCTACAACACTAGGTACGTATTCTCTATCCTCCCACTTAGTTCAAAATGGACAACTAATATATCATTTTAGAAAAGATGTTCTTTTATTTCAAAAGTGATTCTAACAGAGCCATGACCTGGCAAAAAAGCGGCTTCAGTAACAAAGAAACAAATAAATGCAAAGCTCAAATACAAACCGCATCTGGCAGGATTTGAACCCTTGAAGGGACAAACAATTTCGTTTTTCGAGGATTTAAAAAAGATCAATACCATAACCACTGAGCCAAAGAGATATCTCACTGACGCACCTGTCATGTATTATATTTAAATCTGGACGAAGCTGAGCATGGAGGAGTGGTCTCCCGTAACAGTGGATCCATATAACCCTTTTTTCTGACAATCAACTGAATAATGGGAGTAGACTTAAAAAATGATCTTCTTTCTATCGTGGTTTATCGTTCAATAAACTACAGTTGTAAGTTATGAGGCACAACAAATAATCCGAGTGGTTTATTCATTGCGCCTCATAAGTACCATCGATATAGTCATATGCCTTACCAATTTCATTTCTTCCGTGAGTTTCATTGTGCCAATTGATACTTTTCGATAGTAGACAAAAAAAGCCGATTTATGAGTTGTGAGTCTTTTATTAAAGAAGTTAAGTAAGGATGTCCTTTTTCAGCCCTCTTATTCCCTGGCTATTAAGACTGTACCTTGTACCGTCCAGTTACCTTGTATTGTTCAGTTTCGGCCGAAGAGGTAGCATTCTATAGTAAACAAGGCATTCCACTAGGGCAGTGACATTAATGATTGTGGCTTTAGGTTCTCCGAGCATCTAGCCGATTCGCCTGATCTGGCTCAATCACGCTTTCATCTATTCCATAGTTTGAAAGCGGCCATTTTTGGAACCAACTTTCGATCAGAGGATGACACCATACATGCAGTAGAGGACTTTCTGAATGGTCGCTTGTAGGATTTTTTTTAGCATCTATCAATATCATTTCAGTCACATCACGGCTACAGCTCTTATTCATGTACTCTCTGGGTTTCCACAGCAGTCGGCTGGGGCTATAAAGTGTATTGCTTAAGGACACTCCTATATGAAAAGCCCGGTGGATCGAGAAAGGCTCAAGCCCGGAGTCATCGAGGTCACAAGTCTTTTACTTTACCACCGAGCAACGCAGTACCCCCGTCAAGTGATCAGAAGAGACCCATAAATTTAATTTAAGTGATCAAAACAATTATTATGTAAATGTTTACAATCATCTCGTAAGTTATCGTGAGATCGGCCAAGATACCAGACGAGATCAATTACCTGATATCTCACACTACCTGACCTCCTGGATAAAGATCAGAATCTGTAATCATCGACCATCCATAACACTTCTGCTGCCAAGTGCGTATTGACCTTTTGCGGACCGTGTAGATCAAGATCAGACTGCACAGAACGTGCAGTCTGATCTTGATTCTACACTGTCCGATGAGAAGATATCCTTCCGACAAAAGGTATCTTTTGAAAAAAAGCTTGAGTTTGGATTTTACTACAGGCTTGATAGTTTCATTTCAATTATGTAGCAGTTTTGTTATTATCTAATTATAGTTTTTTAAGTAATACAACAATTAATTTGGTTTGGCCTATAAGAAAATGTGCTACTTATAAATCTAGGAAATCCTTGAGGAGATCAACTTCATCGGACAGTGTAGATCCAAATATATAGGCCCTACTTCGAACCCTGTCTTGTCCGACTCAATAATGGTGTGTTATGACGTGGTGCAGTCGGCACAAATTGGTGGTACGTTCGCTTGCTGTAGATAACTTCATAGGCCTAGATAAGTCAACCATGGCCTCCACTTGCTCTGTGGCGAGATGGGTGTTGTCTTGGTTTCTTGCTTTGGTCTCGGACACTGACTTCAATCTTTTCCAAACATCTGATTTACTGACATTGAAGCAGATACAGAAGATTCTTGGGAATACGTAAAATCTCCCTTTCTTGAATCTGAGTCTAAGTGACAGGCCCAGGAGGCTCGGCGATATGGGAGTGCTCTGATCAGGCTTAGGGAAGGTACAGCTCGGCGATCTGTTGATAGTAATTGCTCTAACACGACCCGTATTTTTGCGCCATTTCACTTTATTTGCATACTGCTGACAAGGGTGCAATGAATTCGATGCTGGCGGACTAGTTACACACGGAGGCAGTGACAACAACGATAGCTCTGATGATGTATGGTTACAAATGTCGTGGACTTGTTCTACACAATTTGATGTGGTGAACAGGAATAGAATTTGACGAATACATGTACGTGAAAACATTTTATAGCCGTTAGACCATGACGAGAATGCAAGAGATGCGTAATGAGCACGTATTCAGAACAAGATGAAGTGTCAGTAACCTGGATGGTCGAGTTGAGAACAAGTCAAATTGAACTTACCGGGAACGTAGTAGATTTAGTTACAAACCGATCTTAACTGACCACAAACGGGTTTGGACTGTCTGTAAACGGTGTCTGTATGACTTGAATGTATACCTATATTCTGTCTGAACCTTATACAAATGGACTGAGGACGGTATATAGACGAGATGAACATATTCATGACTTGTTGTGAACGTACAAGTAAGTGTAGCTTTTAGGACGTTATCAGGCCAAACATATACCGTCTATCCCAATCGCAACCCTTTATTTATTTGGGAAAGCCGTTCTGAGAACAACATTGGTTTTGACTTGGGGCTTTAGATGCGTTTGACATAGAAAGCACAGTCGTATCTTGCGCCTATGTCGGCCTATATTTTGTTAAATAAGAGTTGCCTTTAAAATTATAGAACGCAAGATTTACATTTTTCTATATAAGCTTTGCATGTTGTTTGCATTTTTTCACCATTTACCGCGGTTGAGTAGGCTGATGATTTATCAGATGTCATCAACCATTCGTAACGAACGGAGATGTTATATGTGACATGATGCAATGCACATGCATTTTACACGATTTCCAGCATGAAAGCTGTCGTCTAGTATGTTTTGCAGACGACATCACTTGTTTAAGAAGTTCAGACGTAGACGTTGCTCTTAGTGTTTACACTCGATACGCTCAACTAATTTGCCTGCAGCAGTTTTACCTGTACAGTCAAATGTCACGTAAATGTTGTTGAACAAGTTTTACATTTAAGCGACATATCGGTATTTCTACGGAAGCTCATATATGCCACGTTTACCTTTGCCAGAATACCGTAGTTTTACGAAGACTCATTTCAATCCTTAGGCTGCTAAGTGCAAATCACTGACCTTTTGCGGCCAGTTTAGATCAAGATCAGACTGCACAGAACGTGCAGCCTGATCTTGAATCTACACTGTCCGATATGGAGATAGTTTTTCTCCAATGGATACGTTTGTAATTGCAACAAAAGTAATTCCAATATCGGCTTGAAAGTTTCGTGTAACTTAATAAGCAGGTTGAGCGATAAAACCCCTTTAGCAAAAGCAGGTTTCATTTAAAGGTTCATCTCTATTTCATACTTTGCGGTAGGTTATCGAGAAATATCGGTGAAATGTTTTTCGATATTTCATGGTTATGACAATTGAAAATACCGATTTTTATGTTCTAGTTACCTAGGTAAAATACGCGTGACTCACAATCAGATGGAAATATGACGTCATTTACTTTAAATTTCTCGCGCTTGTCTATCTTAAAATTATTTGTTATACTTTTGTTAGTTTTCAGAAAAAGGGGGGTAATTATTATCTCCCTTTGTAATGAGAATATAGTGGTTTTGGATTCATAAATGATAATTATAAGACGAAATAAAATTGGCTCGGTTGAAATAATACAATAGTAGATCTACTCATTTTTAATGATTGCATATTTTGAAAATGATATAACAGTGGAAATATCTGTTTTCTATTACTGGTCCACAACCTTAAACTGAAGACAGATCCCTTGAGTTTCTTTAGCCCATACACCTTACATTTTTTATTCGGATCTATAGTTATACAGCTTGCTAGATTCTACACACTATCAAGTTTTAAGAGCAATTGTTTAATCTATGGCTGTAAAGATGTATCTGTTTTTCGAAAGGCGACAGCTTGCTAATAATTGCTATGTCGTGAGATCTTCAATGGCCGAAATAGGCTTCCGTAGCCATCATATCCAATTCCGGCCAAGAAAACATAACCATCAATCATAGTATCACTTTTGTAGTGTTCAATACGCACGAATGCGGGGGACCAAAACGCTCAAAAACCGCTGGATGTTTTGATGTATACGTACATTGTCAGTTGAAGCTAAGACAATTGTGAAGCGACAGTATACAAGTGCACATTTACATAAAAATCTTCGCTGCGGGACACCAGCTACAAAAAAACAATTGTCTACCGCCTTGTCTCGGGTAAAAATTAAATTAAAAACGCGAAAGATGTGCTTGTTTGGAAAACTTTTGGGAGTTTTTGTGTCTGTTCTAATAGGTGAGTGAATCTATTTATTTACGTTTTCGATTGTCGCTCTGGCTGCCATGTGCGTTCTTCAGTTGAGGTCGGTCCGTTCGTTTGCCTTTCTCTCATTCCGCTTGCCTACCTGTCTACCTTTTATTTCATCGGTCTGTCTTTGGAATAGGGGTATAATTCTGGAAAATTTGACAAAAGGAGAAATTAAATCAAGCAGTTGTTGTTTTTAATTTTATTCTACATGTAATATTTAGCACTTTTCCTTTATCTAAAGGCTCAGGAAAGGACAACAATATCCAATATAGGTGTTAAGATAAATTGAAATGCACCGTTAAAGAAACAATAAAGCCCAAAAGTAAACAAAGTGGTGTTAAGATAAATTTTAGTTTATATCATACCATCTAGAGGTATGGAAATTATTGTGAAGATGACAATCTGTCATTGTACGGTCGTTTCAAGTGTTAGTTGGTGACAGAGAAATTAATTTCGAAACTGGGTTAAAATCTGCCAAGTAGCTCTGCTTCTTCTTTACTTTTTTGCCTGATTTTTTTTTCGCCATTTATTTCCTGTCAGCGACTAACATACGGTCCAAACACACAATAACAATAACAGTGATCTCCACAAAATTGTTCATACATTGACATAGGATGATTTAAATTTAAATGTATCATGACACCTGTTTGATATTGTGGTCTTTACTGGGCCTTTTAAAGAAGGCAAAACATCGTGAAGATGATGGTTAGTTATCATACGGTAGTTTGGTCCAAGTACTGGTAACAGGCAGAAGTAAAAACCTATTTTTGACATCAGGAAAGAAGTAAACAATAGATACTGGAACCTGACAACTTCAGATATGGAGTGCAACACACGAAAAGGTGCATTCGGACATTTGCGTAAAGTGTCGTCTCGGATTAGCCTGCGCTGTCCGCGCAGGCTAATCCGAGACGACACTTTACGACTACATTAGATTTTCTGCTACAGTAGACTTGCGTAAAACAGAAAATCACATAAAATCGAAAGGTGTCGTTTCGGATTAGCCTCTGCGGACTGCGCAGGCTAATCCGGGACGACACTTTACGCAAATGTCCGAATGCACCTTTTCGCGTGTTGCACTCCATATACTTTTTGCTTATTGTCAATTTTCTGCATATCAACGGACCAAAGTGCTTCTGGAATCAGCTGGTTGTGAAACAAAATGAAATTCATGGATCTTTAAGTTTGTCATAACATCCTTGATATGATGCATCACTTACATACAAGAAACCCCTGTTACCAGTGTTACTGGAGAACACCCCCTCATACATAGCTTCGTCCCGATTTAAATACAATACCTGACCACTGTGTTCGGGAGATACCTCTTTGGCTCAGTGGCTATGGTGTTGGTCTATTAACTCTTTTTCCCAAACAAGCCCTGGTTTTACATATCTGCAGTAAACGTCTTTAGAAAACACTGTGGGAAAAGGAGAATTTGCTCATAACGAATTTGCTCCTTTCCCCACAGTGTTTTCTAGCCTGTTGGAAAACTTTCTTCCATTGTCATCAAATTCAAAATTGCCCTCTGCAAACACTTTGAAATTGTGACAGTCTAAACTTTGTCGTTTGGGAAAGGGTTAAAACTCATTGCCCGTGATGGGTTCGAATCGAGCCATAGACAGTTTGAATTTGAGCTATGTATTTGTTCATTTGTTTCTTTGTTACGGGCTTTGTTCGTAAGATTGGGGCTCATCCGGGATCGGCCATTGAGCGAATTATCCCATTTGATGTCCTAAAACTGACATTCTGCTTAATAATGCCTTGAGTCATCAATCAGTGATGATTTTAAGAGGGGTGTGTTACGGGAGACCACTCCCTCATGTATAGCCTTGTACCGATTTAAATACAATACCTGACCACTGTGTTCGAGAGATATCTCCTTGGCTCAGTGGTTATGGTATTGATCTTTCAAACCGAGGATATTTGCCCGACATTGGTTCGAATCCGGCCAGAAGCAATTTGTATTTCACCTATGCATTTGTTCTTTTGTTTTTTTTTGTTACGGACTTTGTTCGTAGGACCAGAGCATGTCTCATGCATTTGACACTATAAATGTTAGCACCTATCACGCATTTTACGTTCAAATATGTGACTCACTGAGGTCAACCTAAACAAAGGCATTATTCATCTTACTTCACGAAAACATAGAGGATATTTGGTTTTTTTACGGTGAAAAATCAAAATCTATTTAATCTCTGTGCCAGTCGTGAAAATATTACCAATGATGTTTACGAGATGAGATAAATTTCGAGTATTCATTGAAAAAAAAAAATCCTATTTATTTCACACTTTGAACCTTTTCTGGGGAAAATTACTTAAAATCTGGTACAGTTATTCTCGGTTATTCCCCGTTGCGTACCCCCTCCGCATAGTAATACAATACCACGTCAAGCACGAAAAATGCAAGGCAAATTACGTCATACCGGTATTTCCATTCGGTTGAGAGGCACGCTACATTTTACCTTGGTAACTAGTACGTGGGAACAACTGTTTCCGTCTTCAATTGATGAGTTAGAATATATGTTATTTTTCGCTGGTCGTCGCCATGAAATATCGAAAATATTTCACTGTTTTTTTGTTTATTGTTTCGATAACCTACCGGAAAGCCTGAAATAAAAACAGATACCAGCATACATTTTAATACAAGTACCCACAACAAGGGTTTCATTTGGCAAAAAGAACTAAGCAGATCATCTTTCAACGTTCTTTGTAGAATTTGACATGTTATTGTTGTCATATTACACTAATAGTACATTATGACAATACTGCCCGCGGGTCTACAAATTTTAGCTGTGGGCAATTAGTCATGTAAGGTTACGTCATACTGTCTTTTAAGACAGACGAGAACATACAGTTTTATGACACACTTATTTTTGAAGACCTATCTTTTGTTCATTGTCAACTCGTAACCATGTCATGACCAAACATTCTGCATACGCCTAAAAAATTAAAATGTGGGAAAGTATACATTCGTATCGTACGCCCTATGATACTAGAATTTATTATTTAACTCATTAGCACACAACAAAATTTTAGGCTTGTCCAAATCGAAAGCATTTGCAGACGACAAAATAAAAGTAACTGAAAATTTGAAATTTGTTTTGTGAAGGATAGAAAATATTGTGGGAAAAGTAGAAAATGCTGGTTACCAGCATTTTCTACTTTTCCCACAATGTTTTCTTAAGGCTTCTTTCTCAAGGTCGTCAAAAGTAGGGATTGTGTGGTAATGGGTCAGGCTGTTCTAAGGGACATTTTACACTCGTCCAGTGTCCTTGGGCAAGACACTTCAGAGCCTAGCCTAGTACTGGTGAAACCCAGGAAACATGAATATGTGAACTGTCGCCGTGACATGACTGAAATACTGTTGAAAGCGGCGTAAAACACCATACAAACAAATACACTCGTCCAAATTCATAACATCTGCAGATGACACGACCTATGTAGCGCAAAATTAATAATAACCCCAGTCCTCGATATAAAGATAGAAAACCTTATGGATACATTTCCACGCGAAGAAATTAGAGGGAAAGTAGAAAATGCTAGTTTACCAACAATGCTTTGAAAATATTTTGAAAAGCTTAACTCATATGGTTCGTAAAACATGCGATTGTTAAAGGCCAAATAGAGGGCAAATGTAGACCTTTGCTGTGCTGGCAGAAAAAAAAAATGTATTTCAAAACCAAGTAAAGGGTTAACAAAATATCAAGCAACCTGGCGTTTGAATTACTTTTTTTTAACTTTATTTTTCTGTCGGCAACTAACATTATGAATTATGCACCGACAGGTACAAAAAAAGGTATAAAAAAAATTCTGTCGCATTCAAAATAATTTTTATTTTATTGCATGTTTTTATATCACCTATCTTGTTTATTTTTGCCCGCTACTAGGCTTATAACTGACGGTATAAAAATTCGAAGTTAAGTTAATGACGAGTGAAATTGCATTTGAACACCTAACTTGTTTACTTTTGACCACTCATGGGCCTTTAAAAAACGATATGAAATAAAGTTATTGTCGAGGTGACTTGTGTCATTTTTCTACAGATATGATGTTTATACGATTCAAAATAATCACCGTTGTTTACGCCAAAACATAATTTCATTGATAAGTAAACCATTTGGTTTAGCCAATCAGAAGTTGTGTAACGTTAAAATTTTGAAAACGTTGGAGAATCAGGCAAGAAAATGTTCTTAAGAATAGTTTGTGAGTACGGACCCATCCTATTACCAGGACACAAGTATATACATTCATACACTGTGCCGTGAACACTTTTAGTTGTACGATCAGGTGGCAGGGGACTTGGAAACTTGTTCACGGTTGTCGCGATTCATGTCGCCTCGAGCCGAAGGTGATTTACCCCAGCCATGAACAAGTTTCCAAGTCTCCTGCCACCTGACCGTACAATCAATTTATTATATTGCAAAGTTTTACAATTCCAACGTTTGCTAAGCGAATTTTACTCATTTTTTCTGTTAAAAAATTGAGTACGCTGACGAAGTAGAATTTCCCTTCTGAGTGCCCCAATTCAGTGAAAACTGATGTCACTGGGAACTGACGTCACTGAAACTTGAAGAATACGTGCTAAAACGTGCAGCTTGGCGCATAATCTTGATGTTTATCTTGATCGACGCCCCCGTTTTGGATGTTGTGTTAATAGTGGAGTCATGAAAACGGGGCTCCCGAAAGTGAAAATGATTTCACATTGGATTTGCCAGTGAACATGAAAATTATATTTGTTCGGGGCGTATTATCCAATCAGATCACGATAAATTTCTTTGCAGTATGATACTATTAGCTGTTTTCTTTACAGTATAACACTACTAGTTGTACGGTCAGGTGGTAGGGGACTTGGAAACTTGTTCACGGCTCGGGGTGACATGATTCACAACAGCCGTGAACAAGTTTTCAAGTCCCCTGCCACACACCCCCTCCCCCAATACTGGAGGGGGGGGGGTTGTAGTAATACGCGCTATAAAGTAGCAATGGATAAAATGACTACTATCAATACATTTGAAGAGAAACCAGGCCTGTTTTAGCTCCAGATTTCTCTAAACTGCTGGTCATAGCTGAATTAATCGCACCAGGTAGAGTTTTATTGAGTAAACGTTTATTTAAGTTTGAAATTCAAAGTAACACTTGTCGTGTAGAAAAGTAGTCCGGTTCTGTACCCAAATAAGATAGATGAGTATTTGTGGAATGCCATCTGGCGGGAGATAATAGGAAAGCAAGCAAGTAGACTGGAATTGAGTCTTACATATACAGTGCTCATAAAAGGAAGCAGGAATAGATACACTGACTTTCGAATAAATACGCACATGTTGGAAACGATGTTAAAACCACAAGAAGCTGCTTTTGCTTAACCCTTTCCCAAACAATCCCTGGTTTTTACGACCCTGAGATAGAAGCCTTAAGAAAACATTATGGGAAAAGAACTTAAGAAGCCTTAAGAAAACATTGTGGGAAAAGGAGAAAATGCTTGGTACCAGCATTTTATCCTTTTCCCACAATGTTTTCAACCCTTTTGGAAACAAAGTTCAATTTTTGAGTTGTCCTTTTCTTGTCGTCTGCAAGTGCTTTCAATTTCGACCAATCTAAAATTGTGTTGTTTGGTAAAGAGTTAAGTAGTCTGATATCATAGGACATGACGTTCTGAATTTAACAGATCGCGTAAAAAAATGATACAGAAATGGTGTATTTTGTAAATGTAAATACTGTATATGTGTATGTATATGTAATTATGCAAATACGCCTCAGGTTAGAGGATGGATTCGTAATTGACATTTCAAGAAGATACATTTAAAGTTACAATGAGCCATGCTGTGTGAAAAGGGGGCATAATGCATTTGCGAAAATGTCAAATAGCGAAAAGTTTCGGTCCAGATCAGCCTGCGCGTATTGCGCAGGCTGATCTGGGTCGATACTTGTCGCAGATCCATTAGGCCCCTTTTCACACAGCATTGCTCATTTAGATTACGCGTTTCTCTGTTTGCGTAGCGGATCTGCAAATTTCCTTCCGAGGATTGATGATAGTCATTGCGACAGGGTACATTCCTCTCTCACCGCTGACCATAATTTCAACGATGGTTACTAGGGAAAACAGCCAATAGATTGGAAATAATATTGTGTGAAGTATTGGTAAAAGAAACTCCAGGATAGCCGCATTGACCGCTGCGATCTAACTAAAATAATATTGAAAACGGATTTAAACACCATATAATCAATCAATCTTTTTGCATTAAATTAGGTCAAAATAAATAGCGTCCTCTCGATGGCGATTAGAGATTGATATACGACCCTTTAAATAGTAGACCCGTAACGTTTCTAGTGCAGCATGGAATAAAATTTCTTGATAGTTGATAAATACGGAGTTATATCCGATATACTTGTAATACATTTGCAAATTTTCAACCGACCAGAAATTCCTTCGATGTCTATCTCGAAATTATGTGTTTATACTTTTGTAAGTTTCAAGAAAAGGGAGGTAATGATTATCGCCCTTTGGAATTAGAATATAGTGGTTTTAGATTTATAAATGGTAATTCTTCGTAGGCAAAAAAAGGAAAAAGTGGCTTGGTTTAAGTAGTACAAAAATACTCATTTTTAATCGCAGCAAATTTTGTAGGATAAATAGTTATTTTCTATTACGGGTCCACTACCTTAAGTTAAGCGGCCTTGATTTTTCAGACAGTATCTCATATTTGATTTTGAAGCGAACATTTTCTTAAGGAAAAAGACTGTCCATTTCATCATTTATCCTTTTCCTTACAGTAACTTATTTGTTAAAGATATGTGAACAATTGATTGTGTGGTGTTTGACGCCCTTTTCAACATTAATGCACCTATATCGATGTGGCTAGTGCGCTTTTCCATGCTCCCCAGGGGCTACTTTTGCAAGCACTTCGCACAATGTGATCGTAACCAATGCAGGGAACTAGCATCTATTGGCCGATCGATTACGGATAATCCGAGTCTTACCCCTTAGCCGAATCAATACGTTTTTCGGCGATAAAAGACGATTTTGCAGGAATCCGCTTGAGGGTGTACTAAACTTCACGTTTTACTAAACAATCCCTGATTTTCACGACTGTGAGTAAGAATGCCTTTTGAAAACATTGTGGGAAAAGGAGAAAATGCTGGTTACCAGTATTTTCTCCTTTACCCGCAATGTTTTCCACCCTTCCTAGAACGAATTTCAATTTATGTGTCACAGGCTTTCCCATTTGGACTAGTTTAAAGTTATGCCGTTTGGTAAAGAGGTAACAAAAATTTTAAAGCTTTTGAAAATGTCAGAGACTTTGCACACGGGCGACACCGACGATGACGTCACGGCTACGGCAAGACTTCGAAAACAGGCAAACTCACAACAAAAAGGGTCGGTAAATTAGGTATTTCTATACAGCCCAAAACAAAGTCACATACCTTGTTGACAAAAAGTTGGTGTTTTCAGTCATGAAATACCGATAAAATGTATGTAGTTATGTATAGTGTGTCAATCCATCAATATTTGTCAAATATTGTCAGCTGATAGACATGTATATCGTCGGTTTACTTCAAAAACCTCGTAACTACAGCTTGTTTCAAGCTATGGTTACAAGGTTTTCTAAGTAAATTGAGGATATAGGGTCCTGTGTGGTTCAGTGGTAAAGTGTAGGACTTGTGACCTGGAGGTCCCGTGTTCGAGCTTCAGTGGCTCCACTGGGTCTTTTCGCAGGAGTGTCCTTGGGCAAGACACTTCAGAGCCTAGCCCAGTACTGCTGAAACCAAGGGAAACATGAATAATGTGGGCTATCGCCGTGATATGACTTAAATAATGTTGAAAGCGGCGTAAAACAACATTCAAAGAAACAAACAAACCGACGATATAGTAACCTCATTTCACTTTTGTGTCAAGAGAGTTCAGATTTGTTAACTTCTCCAAAACACTATAGGCATGATAGCAGTTTGATAAAAGGTTCAGTAATGGTCAAAAATAAGCGAAGCGGGTGTTAACTCATTACCAAACAACAACATTTTAGACTGGTCCAAATCATCAGCATTCGCATACGACAAAACAAAAGTGACTGAAAATTTAAAATTTGTTTTGCGAAGGGTAGAAAACATTGTGGGAAAAGGAGAAAATGCTGGTTACCAGCATTTTCTCATTTTCCCACAATGTTTTCTAAAGGCTTTTTACTCAGGGTCGTCAAAAGTTGGGGGTTGTGTGGTAATGGGTTAAGTTGCATTTGAGTTTAAATTGTACTAACTGATTGATTGAATTGGAGTTAAAGCCGTTTTAGCAGCGGTAAGGCTGCAAATGATGAAATTTGTCTTTGTAAAATGGTAGAAAACAATGGTTTACAAGCATTTTCTCCTTTTTCCACGATGATTTCCAAAGATTTGTTTGTTATACTCGATGAATCCCACGACCGTTTGGCGAGGAGTTAAGGAAAAATGTTTGGCCTCAAGATATTATTATAGTCTGTTAAACGTCTAGTGTGACCTCACTTTACCTCTTTGTCATGTATGACCCGGTCAGCAACAGGGAGGGGTTGGCCGGTTGGATCTGTATGATTTAAGACTTACAGGCCGTCGTCGCCAGTCTGGCAGGTCCAGAGAGCGCTAGACGCCTTTATCGCCAAGCCCCGGTGGCCCAGTCGGTAGCGTGCAGGTCTTAGGAACACGGGCTTCAGGATTCGATCCCTGGCTACGACCCCTACGACCCCATCTGTTTCCGAGGATTGATGATAGTCACTGCGACATCATTCATTCCTCTCCCATCGCTGACCATTTTTTCGACAATGATCACGAGGGAAAGCAGCCACTGGATTGGAAAGAAAATCGTGCGTAGAACAGGTAAAAGAAACTCCAGGAACGCATGGATATGTGCACTGGCCGCTGCGATATAACTGAAATAATGTTGAAAACGGCGTTAAACACCATAAATCAATCAATCAGTATGATTTAGGAATTATAAAGGCCGTGGTCGCCCGTCCAGGAGGTCCAGAGAGCGCAGGACTATGTAATCGGCCGCACTGACTATTAAGTAGTTGTTGCAGAAAATCTGGACTTTTGCTTGGTTTTTTTTTTTTTCGTATCTTAGCAGCAAAACCGTGTGAACGAAACGGCCAAAACGTGACCAAAACGGCCAAAGCGAGACCAAAACGGCAGATACTGTATCTGGCCCTAAACGCATCCAAAATTGCATTTTTCAAAAAGGGACACTAAGGCACCCTTAAATAATTTATGTAAAAGCCCCAAAACTATCTAAAAAGATGGGAAAATCACCACTTCTTGTGATCTCCACCTTCTCGCCAATACCTTCAGCACTCGCTGCCATCTTCTACTGGACCATTTTCCACGACTCGGAGACAGGACTGCTTACCTTAGCTTCGTCAAAATTGTCCATGTTTCACATCTATCATCTGTTGATACTATGAGTCACAAACAAGAGTAATGCATGTGGTTGACAACTACAGCTTGTAAGTATCGGTGAAAACTCTAGGTCGACAAAGGGGCAGTAATGTGTAAGAAACACCTTGAGAGTTACCTGCCCTGTTGGCATGTTCTCTGTTTGATAGAGTTCAATTACCACAGCTTTGAAATGTCTTTATAGATAACAGACGGTATGGGAAAATGACAACAAGATTAAGACAATTAATATCGACGTTTTTGTTTTTGTTTTAAAAGATAGCCGAGCCGATCATGTGTCATCAGGCCCCGTATTCACCGACCATTCTTAAGAACGGTCTTTGTCTAATTCTCCAGAATTTTCTACATTTGTAAGTAACACAACTTCTGATTGGCTAAACCGAATGGTTTAGCCAATCAGAAGTTGTGTTACTTATAAATGTAGAAAATCTTGGAGAATAAGACTAGGAATATTCTCAAGAATGGTTGGTGAATACGGGCCCTGCGGTCACTTCGGCGTGATTTCTTGCTCATATATGTATGTACGTAGCGTTTATATTCGGAAAATAAAAAGCTGGATTGATTAAAATGAATTTAAAAGACACAGGAGCGTTCACTCGTGAAAAATGGCGTATTAAAATGAGTGAAGATGTACATCGTACTATACTACTCAACATTTGCTAGGGACCGCCATCTTATATTGAGCCGATATGTATGCACGGCATGCATTTGGTATGGTTTTTCAGTACGTATCATTGCCACACCGATGATATAAACTATCTAAGGAAATAAATATTTCTTAACCCTTTACCCCATAAGGCATTTCTATGGTATCTCTAATTGACCCTAAATAACAACATGGATGAAGCCGTTTCTAATATGTTTATGACACCTTTTGATAGTGTAGAAAACATTGTGGCAAAAGGTGAAATTGCTCGTCACGAGCAATTTCACCATTTGCCAAATTGTTTTCCAAAGGCTCCAACAAGCAATGCGTAGAAATGAGTATCTATGGAGTAAAGGCTTAAGCAAAACTGTATTTATGTAACATATTCCTGTATTGAAGTTTCGAACTAATCCCTAGCAAATGTTGAGTAGTATATCTAAAAGAAAAGAAATTATTGTGAAGATAACAATCTATTAATGGACGGTCGGTGAGAGTGTTGCTTGCCGGGAAATTAATTGAAAATCTGTGTTAAATGATTTCAAGTCGGCTTTTTTTTTGTGTGTTAAATTTTTGCCTGGTTTCGTAAATTCGTTACTCAGCCAGCGACTTATTTCATTTACCCCGACCTCCCCGCATTGTTCACGTTCTGAACAAGAAGAGAGGATTCATTTCAAACATAATTTGACCTATTCAACGCATACATCTTTTTCCACAACTGACACAGTTTCTCTTCATATTTTTCATGCAAGGTAGATAATTTGCCTTACAGGAATGGCCCTATTGGTCGTGGAATGCACTCTTATCTTGACATATATTGTTTGAAAAATTTACAAGTTTGTGTTTGGCTATGTAAGGTGCTAACATGTAGAACAAACGGACAAAAGGAAGAATAGAAAAAAAGGAAGACAATTTAGAATAAATTTGGCTTCATCTTTAAATCATCGCTGTGTTCTTGGACAAAATTCTTTAAAGCCCTATAGCCAAGTACTGGTGAAACCTAGAAAATACATGAATATGTGAGCTGACGCGATAACATGACAGAAATAAAATTGAAAGCGGTGTAAAAAACCCATCCATCCATCCATCCATCCATCGACACATCCATCCATCCATCTATCCATCCATCCATCCATCCATTAATCAATCAATCAATTATACATACATACATACATACATACATACATACATACGGTCCTGGCTACGCATTTTAATTAACTCTTTCCCAAACGACAAATTTTAGACTCTTCAAAACTAAAAGAGACTGCAGACGACAATTTTAAACTTGATGAAAATGACTGAAAGTTTTCCAAAAGGGTAGAAAACACTGTGGGAAAAGGAGAAATTGCTCGTTACGAGCAATTTCTCCTTTTCCCACAGTGTTTTCAAAAGACTTATGTTACAGACACGTAAAAACCAGGGCTTGTTTGGGAAAGGGTTAAACAATTAAGTACACTCCTGGCTAATGCTCCTGGAACCAATTCACCCAGAAGTATTCAATGACACTTTATTTTGTCAATGTAAGGTATACAATTTTGTCCACCACTGAGGCACTGACGTTGTTTCTGTTAATATTTTTCAGGCTTACATGTAGCCGAGGCTGGTACATCATGTGCTACACCTCAGAAGATAGCCGAGATAAATGCTACTGTAGCAGCATTCCAGGGTGCTCTCAACGCTGTACTGGCTGGACCAGGCACCGAGATGGAGCGTTTTGCCCAAGTGTTTGACCTGGCCTGTAACAACGCAACGTAAGTCATAATAGAGGACATATGGCTTGCAACACTCGAAAAGTGGCACTTGGATATTTGCGTTAAGTGTCGTCTCGGATCAGCCTGCGCAGTCCGCGCAGGCTAATTCGAGCCGGCACTTTACGACTATATTTAATTTTGTGCTACAATACACTTGTGCAAAACAGAAAATTATATTAAAACGGAAAGTGTCGTTTTGGATTAGACACTTTACGCAAATGTCCAAACGACTCTTTTCGCATGCAAGCCAATTATAGGATCTGACATGAGTATGCTTTTGAGATAGAATTTTACTAGACGGGTCTAGGAAATGTTATAATGCGAGCCTTTGGCAAGCTTAATAACATTTTATCTTAACGAGTTCAGTGAAATTTTATTTAGAACGCTGGTTTATATCAGATTCTTTTTATCAAATTACAATATCTTACACTTTATTGATCGGAAGATACAAAACCATCTATACATGTACCCACGGTAACATCCATAAAACCAGTCTAGTTCTATGAAATACGTACTAAATGACGTCAAAAATAACGTCCAATAGTTGTGATATCAAACGTGTGTAAGATAAGAAAATTCGTAATGGGTGTATTAAACTGAAAACAAGGGAGGTTATGTGATAAAATTATATAGAGGATAATCGACTGGTTGTTTTTGATATGAAAAATATTTCACGAGGATGCGTTGTTAGGCGTTGAAAAAACGAGTGCGCAGCACGATTTTTTTTTTTTAACGCCTTACGACGCGTCCGAGTGAGATATTTTTCATATCAAAAATAACCAGTTGATTATTCTATTTATCATATACCATATTAACATTGTTACGAGTCAGGCGTAACTAGAAAGAAGAAGCCAGCAACAAACGATAACAATTAACAGAATTTATTAACAAAAATATCAAATAAACAGTGACAATATTACAATAGTACAAAACAATACCTTAGACGTTAAATTCAGAAGACAAACTATTCCAGTCTTAATTCCAATCTGATCCTGATCCAAACTGAATGTAATCCAAGCACACGAAGTAATCCTCACTTTAGTCTAGTCTGATCCGAATCCAAACTGAATGTAATCCAAGCACTATTATGACACAAACACAAAATAATCCCCACTGTAGTCTGGCAATCATGTATTAACTAGTGAACACTGAGATGTAAAAAGCTTTTCCTTTTATAATAACAGGGAAACTTCCAGAAAATTCATGTTAAAATCAGTTGCATAACTTCTAGTAAACAGATTGTAAAAAGGCCTGGAAACTTCCAGCACAATATTCCATAAGAGAGAATCCAGTTCTAAAAATAGCAACAGGGGAAAACCATTCAAAAATAGATACACACATGAACAAAGCTAATAATAACTGGGCATGTACATAACACTTCCCCCCTTGAAAAGAAAAAGAAAGGTTTATGAAATAAATCTTTCTTTTTTGCAATATTATTTATATACATGTATATGACACTTTAACTGAAGTATTACATATGAAATGACGAACTCAAATAATAATTATTTCAGACTAATGAAAATAATCAAGGTAATGAAATTACAATTTAAAAGAAAAATCAGTTTAAACTTGATTTAGGGAAAAAATGACTATTGGAATTTCAAACTCTTGAAAGAGCATCTGGTATAATGTTATCTTTCCCTTTTATGTGTCTTATGTCAAGATTAAACTCTTGAAGCAATAAACTCCACCTCAGTAATCTTTGATTCTTATTCTTAAGTTTGTGCAGAAAACTTAAAGGGTTATGATCACTGAATACAACAATTGGTGAAGTTGAAGAGTTTAAATAAACTTCAAACTGCTGGATTGCCAGAATTAAAGCAAGACACTCTTTTTCTATGGTAGAGTAATTTTTCTGATGTTTGTTAAATTTCTCAGAAAAGTAACAAACTGGGTGATCAATACCATTATTATCTTCTTGTAAAAGAACAGCACCAATACCAACATCACTTGCATCAACAGCTAATTTCAAACATTTGTCAAAATCAGGTGCCAAGAGAACTGGTGCGCTCTTTAGTATGGCTTTCAGACGATCAAATGCATCTTGACATTTGTCATTCCATTTGAACTTTGCACTTTTCTTAAGTAAATTCGTTAAAGGTTCAGCAATACCTGAGAAATTTTTACAGAATTTCCTATAGTAGCCAGCCATACCAAGAAATCGCATCAGCTGTCTTTTACATTTAGGCACAGGAAACTCAGAGATAGCATTGACCTTAGCTTCTAAAGGTTTAACTTGACCCTGTCCCACAAAATGTCCTAGAAATGTTACAGTAGCATGACAAAATTCAGTTTTTGCAAGATTCACAGTCAGTTTCGCTTTACTGAGTCTGTCGAAGAACTTCCTGATTCTTTGAAGGTGGTCACTCCAACTGTCTGAGTAGATGATGACATCGTCAATATATGCATCACAACCATCTAATCCATATATAACGTTGTTTACAAGTCGCTGAAACGTTGCAGGAGAATCTTTCATCCCAAATGGCATAACTTTGTACTGGTACAGACCGTTTGGAGTAGCAAAGGCTGATACTTCTTTTGCTCTATCAGTCAGTGGAACTTGCCAGAATCCTTTTAGCAGGTCAAATTTGGTGACATATTTAGAATTTCCAACTTTGTCAATACAGTCATCAATTCTTGGTATTGGAAAAGAGTCTGTTTTTGTCACAGAGTTCACCTTACGATAGTCAGTACACATTCTATAAGTTCCATTTGATTTGGGTACTAATATACATGGTGAACTGTAATTACTCTGGCTAGGTTCAATAAAGTCATTTTCCAGTAAGTATTTTACTTCATCTTGGAGGTATTTATGCTTCAAAGGATTCATTCTATATGGATGTTGCTTTATTGGTTTAGAATCTTCCACAATGACATCATGATAGATTTTATCTGTTCTTGTGGGGATATCAGGAAATAAATGTTCATATTCATGTATCAACTGTTTCAGCTCTTCCTGCTGTGTTGGTTCCAAGTGAGATAGTTTGTTGTTAAGATTTCTCAAAATATCAGAATTCTCAAGTTTAGATGGACCAGGATCAGATTTATCAATAAAGTCCGAATTTACTTCAAGATCAGATACATTTGATTCTTGTGGGACAGTGTTTACAACTGTAATTGGTTTTGAAATAGAGCTATCTCTGTCAAAGTATTCCTTTAACATATTTACATGACACATTTGTTTGTTTTTACGCCTTTCTGGAGTATTAATTACATAGTTTAAATCACTTGTTTTCTTGTCAATAGTGTAGGGTCCAAAATATCTTGCCTGTAGAGGTCTGCCAGGTATTGGCAAAAGAGCAAGGACTTTATCACCTGGTTTAAATTTTCTATCTATAACATGGGTGTCATATCTTGCTTTCATTTTGCCCTGAGACGTTTTAAGATTAGACCTAGCAACCTCACATGCCCTAGACAGTCTATTTCTGAAGTCAGAAACATACTGTAGTAAATTCAAAGGTGTTTCATCATTTGAGAGAAATTTCTCCTTCAAAAGTTTTAAAGGTCCACGAACAGAATGGCCAAAAACTAATTCAAAAGGACTGAAACCAAGAGATTCTTGTACAGATTCTCTGGTTGCAAATAGTAACAAATGGATGCCCTCATCCCAATCTTTTTCAGTGTCAAAGCAATATGACCTTATCATATTTTTTAATGTCTCGTGAAATCTTTCTAAAGCACCTTGACTTTCAGGGTGATAGGCGGATGAACGATATTGCTTGATTCCTAATTCATGCATAACCTGTTGGAATATACCAGACATAAAATTTGACCCTTGATCAGACTGAACTGATTTTGGAAGACCAACAAATGTGAAAAATTTTATAAGAGCTTTGACTATTGACTTTGTTTTGATGTTCCTTAAAGGAATAGCTTCAGGAAAACGTGTAGAAGTACACATAATTGTTAAGAGATACTCATTTCCTGACTTGGTTCGAGGTAAAGGACCAACACAATCTATAAGTATCCTACTGAAAGGTTCATCAAAAGCAGGAATAGGTTGTAATTGAGCTTTGGGAATGGTTTGGTTGGGTTTACCTACCATTTGACATGTATGGCAAGTTTTACAATATTTAGAGACATCTGATTTGAGACCAGGCCAATAAAAATGAGTAATAATTTTGTGATAGGTCTTGTTTATACCTAGATGACCTGACATAGGACTTTCATGGGCTATACTTAGTATTTCATGACGATATGACTTTGGAACCACAATTTGGTGGTAAACAGCCCATTCATCATCAGCTGGGACATCAAATGGTCGCCATTTTCTCATAAGAATCCCATTCTTTATATAGTAACACATTGGGACTTGTGAAATTTCATCTTCAGGTAAAGCCCTAAAAATTAATTTTGAAATCTCAGGATCAGTTTGCTGTTCCTGGATAAGCTGTGACTTCGACAGTGTGTCGTGACCTTGGTCAATAGACCTTGGTGGTGAATGACAAGACATTGACGAGTCTGTCTGAGTATCGGACAAACTGGGATCAAGAGACTTTTTAATCTCATTATTAAAATATTGACCGATAAAAGTATCCGTCAAGTCAATGTCAGAGTTTGAGTTTTTCAAAATGGCCTTTTTAGCCATAGCTCGGGTAACTGCACAAGAAGGATACAAGTCAGGAATTTCCTGCTCGATAGGGTCATCTGTTTGACCTATATTTGGTGTGTCAGTTACAAGTGGATTAACCACAACCTTATCTCCAGCTAAGTCATTGCCTAGCAGTAAATGGACACCTTTAAATGGTAAGGAAGGTTTAATACCAATAACCACAGGCCCAGTAACCAAATCTGATGACAAATTAACGTAATGGAGAGGGATATTAACAGTTCCACACTCTACACCCTGAATAAGGACACTAGTACCGGAAGAAGTCTTCTCAGAAAAAGGCAGTATATCTGCCAAAATAAGAGATTGAGAAGCTCCTGTGTCTCTTAAAATTTTAATAAGGGTAGGTGGGCAATTATCACCTGAAAGTGATACAAAACCATTTAACATAAATGGTTCAAAAATCTCCATAGTAGAATCAGACTTTGGTTTTGTGACTATGTCAATTGTGTTGGTTTTAATAGAAAACTGTGGCCTTGGCCTAAGAGTGGTGAGCCCTGTTGGCTTGGCTTCATCACTTTCTAACTTCCTTTTTAATTTCAAACATTCAGAAACAAGGTGACCAGGTTTCTTACAATAGTTACAAGTGGGTCGAGATAAGGGATATTGACTTTTGGTTTCACTAGTAGAATTGGGTTTGGGTGTATTGGATTGACTGGGCATGCCAGATGAATTACCAGACGTAAATTTATTTTGGGGATGTGAGGAAGTAGGTTTTGCTTTAGCAATAAAAGAAACTTTATGTGTAAGATAGTAATTATCAGCCAGACGAGCTGCTTCTTCTAAAGTTTCAACTTGTTTTTCGTCTAAGAATGTCTTAACGTCAAATTGAATACAACGTTTGAATTCTTCAACTAACATAAGTTGTCTGAGTTTATCAAAATTTTGGTCTATTTTCTTAGAACAGCACCATCTATCAAATAACTATTCTTTGTTTCTAGCAAATTCAACATGAGTCTGGTTAGAATCTTTTTTACAATTTCTAAATTTTTGTCTATATGCTTCTGGGACCAGCTCATAACCTTTGAGAATAAGTTCTTTAACAGTCTCATGATGATGACATTGTTCAACACCTAGTTGTGTATAAATTTCACGAGCTTTGCCTATCAAAACACTTTGCAGAAGCAAAGTCCAGTGCTCTCTTGGCCAATTTAAGTTTTCTGCAACTTTTTCAAAGTGTAGGAAGTATTTATCAACTTCTTTTTCTTGAAATGGAGGAACAAGCCTAATATGTTTTGTAACATCGAAATTGTATTCAATCTTTTGCTTGGGCTGATTTGCTCTTTCTTGCATTTCTATTTCCCTCATTCTTAATTGAAATTCTCTCTCCTTCTCTCTCTCTTCCCTTTCCCTTTCTTCTCTCTCCCTTTCTCTTTCCCTTTCTCTTTCTTCTCTCTCCCTTTCTCTTTCCCTTTCTCTTTCTTCTCTCTCCCTTTCTCTTTCTCTTTCCTTCTCTCTCTCTACTCTTTCTTCTCTCTGTCTTTCCCTTTCTCTTTCTATTTCTAACTGTCTGATCTGAAGTTTTAATTCAAGTTCTTTCGAACTTGAAACTGACTGAACCTCAACTATCAGGGAAAGAGCATTTTCATTGAAAATCTCCTCATCAACAAAATATTGTACCAAAATGTTCTTAATTTCATGTTTACGCATTGAAGATTTTATTTCAGACAATTTATAGTGCTTCGCAAGATTAAGCAAATCAGTCTTTTTACCCAAATTCAATAACTCCACAGACGGTTCAGCCGTAAATTTATCTAAGTCAAAAGACATGTTTGTTTGTTGCTGGATTCAAGTACAAAATTGTATTATAATTACTGATTAGTAAACGAATGCGTTAGTCTTATTTTCCAATCGATGGTTAATCCCAAAAGGAAAACGAATGCGTTAGTCTAGTTTCCAATCCCGGACGAGCCCCCAATTTCTGTTACGAGTCAGGCGTAACTAGAAAGAAGAAGCCAGCAACAAACGATAACAATTAACAGAATTTATTAACAAAAATATCAAATAAACAGTGACAATATTACAATAGTACAAAACAATACCTTAGACGTTAAATTCAGAAGACAAACTATTCCAGTCTTAATTCCAATCTGATCCTGATCCAAACTGAATGTAATCCAAGCACACGAAGTAATCCTCACTTTAGTCTAGTCTGATCCGAATCCAAACTGAATGTAATCCAAGCACTAATTATGACACAAACACAAAATAATCCCCACTGTAGTCTGGCAATCATGTATTAACTAGTGAACACTGAGATGTAAAAAGCTTTTCCTTTTATAATAACAGGGAAACTTCCAGAAAATTCATGTTAAAATCAGTTGCATAACTTCTAGTAAACAGATTGTAAAAAGGCCTGGAAACTTCCAGCACAATATTCCATAAGAGAGAATCCAGTTCTAAAAATAGCAACAGGGGAAAACCATTCAAAAATAGATACACACATGAACAAAGCTAATAATAACTGGGCATGTACATAACAACATCATTATTTGTAATTTTGCTCTTGAAAGTCGAAAAAAATGTGGTCAAAAAGAAGTAGTTCCTAAATTACAGCAGGAAGTGAAAGTGAAAGTTGATAACGTCACTAGTGATGATATCAAAATTTATTACACTGGGAAATTCCAGGATTTCACTGCTAGGTATATAATAAACCTCATTACTCACTATTCGATTGTTCTCATAACTCAGGGTGTCCAAAAAGAATTTTAACTTTTCTTGTCTGCTTATTACATCCTTTGATTCTGCTATATCATTAAAAATCATAGATGTAGAGACAAAGGGTAAAAAGCTATAAACAAATAAAGCATTAGATGTATCAGATAAAGTTTTTTGATGGAACGAAACGATCAGTCCGTTCCGGTATGGTCTGTTAGGTTACTGATCAGCACCGGGACTGCCGTGTCAAATTTTTTGATCGTCAAAAATTCTGGCACGGCAACACCGGCGATCACGGTCTGACAAGTTTGCTTTTCCCGTTCTTCTACGTTTTATCCACGGTTGTAAGATACGTGGCAGGCAAGGACATAGTGTAAACGTAGGGTTCCCTACACAGCTTGTGACAGATAGCGTGCGGTACCGTAAAGAGACAGAACTAAACTTGGTAAATGTGGAAAAAAAAACCAAAATCTCACAGTACACCACTTTCTAGACAAACGGAGCTGCCGGGGATGCAAGGAATTTGGTGTACAGGTAGGGTTAAGGCCAGGCAATTGAAGACTATGAAAAAAGACATACTTTACCCGTTTTTCAGGTATAAGACACAGATTGACATGCTGGCCGCCGACTTACAAGCGTGCCTTTTATTGGTCGGAGTCACCTCTTTACCTACCTTGTCATTTGGACCAATGACATTCGTACAACTCTTAGCTAACTTTCCAACTGGTGGATTTGAAGAATTTTGTGGTAAGTTAAGATTAATATACATCTATGGACTGAATAGGTTTACTAAAATAATCGACGTTACAAGTGTTTTTCTAGAGGTTACCGACTAAATTATGTACTTTTATAAACTTACAATTTCAATTCTGGACTGGACAGGACTGGACTGGACTGGGCTGTACTCCGGTTCGGCAGTCATAATTGATTTCTTGAAAATAAACCTTTCGATCGGTATCCAAAGAGTTAAACACATATTCTCCCCTACAGCTTGTTCCCCATACTTGCCTGCCGCCCTTGCCTTGGAACAGACGAAGAATTCCTACAGTATTGTGGCGCCGAATGGTGAATACGATATGGTTGCAAACCTGCCCTTTTACTGTACAGAAAATTTGAATGTCGGGTAAGACTTTCCTTTTCCTTGGACTTGTTTATCAAATCTGCCTACAGTGTTTATACAGACCGGAAGTAAATACTCAGGATACCCATGCGCTCTGTGCATTTTACCACAGGATTTTCTAACACTACCCGTTTTACTTTAAAGGTGGCCCTTCCGTTTTGGGACGAAAATTTTACAAAAATGGAAAAAAAAATACTCCCATAGCCTTTTAATTTGCGTTCATAAAACCCCAGCAAGTCAAAAACCATCCGATAACACGAGAAATTAGAGATTTATTACGGACCAGGTTGACACCAACGGGAGACACGTTCTATTTTTAGATTATCAATTCTCTCATTTAAATACAGGAAAACACTGACAAAGCTTCAAACATCCGTCCGAAGAAGACATTATGGAAAATAATTATTATATGTTTGATATGGAATTTAAGCGTTATTAGGCGCGTGCTAGTCACTTGACATTCCCACAATGCTTTATTGATTTTTGGCGCGAAATCTAAAAATAGCTTAAGAGGCTACGTAGCCTTTTAAGGGAATACCCTCAATTTGTTTATTATTATTATTATTTTTTTTTTTTTTTTGTAATTTTATGATTCTTAATTATTGATGATTTGTATTGTTCTTTCGTATAAATTTCAATAATATATATTTTTGTTTAATTTCGTGTGATGTGAAAATTCTAAATACCCACCTTTAAAATAACATGTACTGTACAAGTACATGCAAATTCATCCTCTATAAGAAGAGAGTCTTAATGCATCTGGAAAAAAAAAAGTATCGAATCAGGTCAGCCTGCGCGGTTAGCGCAGGCTGACCTTGATCGAAACTTTTTTTGCCTCTAGGTAAACTTCCTGTGTGTCAGAGGACCAGTGAACTTCATTATTCAGTCAGCTGTTAATCAAAATGGCTTTTATGATGACTTGCTTGTTATCATACGTCAGTGAAATGCTTGGCTAAAATCTTATGTCAGTTGATACCTTTGTCAGATTTGTACTCTGTCTCATTATCCCAGTCGATCAACAATCACTGCTATAAACTCTTTGCCATTACAGTCCCGAGTTTACACGATCCTGAGAATTAAACCTTTTCGAAAACTTTGTGGGAAAAGGTGAAAATGCTTGTCGTGAGCATTTTAAAAATGATGTCCATCAAACGGCTTAAATCTTGCATTTTATTTATCTAGTAAATTAAGGATTCTTATCTCATGCTTTCCGATAGGTTATTGAGAAATATCGGTGAAATAATTTTCGATATTTCATGGTGACGGCCAGTGAAAATACCGATTTTTACTTTCCAGTTACCAAGGTAAAATGCGCGTGACTCACAACAAGATGGAAATATGACGTTATTTACCTTACATTTCTCGCGCTTGACGTAATATTCTATTGTGTTGCTATTCGGAGGGATATGCCACGGGGAATAGCTGAAAAGACTGTACTGGATTTTGATTAGGTTCTTCCGAGAAAGGATTAAAAGCATGAAATACATAGTTTTTTTTTCCGATGAAAGATCGATTTTTTTTCATGTCGTGAACACCATGGGTAATATTTTCATTTGTGGCTGACCCACCGATGATGTTCACTCGATGAAATAAATTTCGATTTTTAACCGAAAAAAAAACATATATCTTCCACATATTTTCTTTAGTTTTTCAAAACTCTTTTGAAATGAAAAGCGGTAGCTAAATATTTAACAAAATTCTGATTCGACAAATCGTTTGTAATCCCTAGGGAAAATATAGTAATTGGCCTTTCAGTTCTTAGTCGTAATTTCACAATCGAACTTCTGGTGGCCGGAAAGCTCATCGGAGTCGTGAACTGATGGTTGCAGGTATGATACATGGTCGAGGCAGTTTTATTTTGACGGCGACAGATCGCTTCTGGCATTTGATGCATGGGAGAAAAAAAGTCAATGACTTGAAAAAAAAATTTGGAAGTGCTGGTGAGAGAATACCAGGAAACATATCCGTAGGTGCACTGACCGCCGTGATATTACCTAGGATGTCACAACGACATTACACTCCAATACAAACAAACTTGTGGTGTCTATGGTTGTGAGTTAGAGCGTCGACCTCGTAAGCTAAGGTCCCGAGTTCGATACCCGGGAGCCGGTGTCAACTTTGGGATTTTTCATTGGTCCACAAATTCGACGCGAGTAGTGGTGTAGTTTCCAGGAGGCAGAATCGAGAGTGATTGATATAATTTGCAAGAGCTTGTTTCTTAACCCTTTACCCCATAAGGCATTTCTATGTTATCTCTAATTGACCCTAAATAACAATAACAGCAAGGATGAAGCTGTTTCTTATGTGTATATGACACCTTTTGATAGCATAGAAAACATTTTGGCAAAAGGTGAAATTGCTCGTCACGAGCAATTTCACCTTTTGCCACAATGTTTTTCAAAGGCTCCTACAATCAATGCGTAAAAATGAGTATCTATGGAGTAAAGGGTTAATCGATATAGAAGACATATCTTTAAGTTTATACAAACAAAACGAAGGAATTTCCGGCGATAAGGTGTTAATCAATCACGTGATATTTTTGCAGTGGACAGGTAATGAACATCAAGGCAATGTTAAATATGACGTTGATGGGAATGGATGCCACGTGTCCGAGAAGTTACCAATTGATTGGTATGACCAATAAAAATATGGCTATGCACGTCAGAGACTTCTTACCCAAATGCGGCGACGTCGACCAAGGTATTTTATACTTTTAGAATAATTTCATCGACTGAATATGTCTGAACTATATGAAAAATATCATGGACAGGGTCAGACAATCTCTGTTATGCGATACGCTACTTAATTGTTTTGCCAAACGACAAGATTTTGGGCCAGTCCAAGCCCAATGCATTTGTAGAAAATAATTAAAATATCACTCCAATGAACCTAGTTGAAATTTACAGCAATCGCAGACGACAAATAACATATATAGGTACGGTGAAAACGACCAGTCTGTCTTTACAATGTAGAAAAGATCGTCGGAAAAGGAGAACATGCCGGTTATCACTATTTTCTCTTGTACTGACAATACTTTTATCCTTACATAGACGAACCTCACCATAGATACTATGCTTATTTGTGACTGTAACTACATTTAATTTGTTCTTATAGATGAATTTCCATTTGTATTTAAATATTAAAGCCACCTGTCTAGCAGATGAAAATTAGTAGCCTCTACTAAGATTGTTTGAAAACAAGTCTCACGAAACGAAATCCGTATTCGCTAACCACTCTTAGAAAAAAAATTGTGTGTGTGTGTGTGTGTTTGCGTGTGTGAAATTCTCAACAATTTTCTGAATTTGAAAGCACCACAATTTCTCATTGGCTTAACAATTCTGTTAAGTCAATCAGAAGTTATGTTACTTTTATATATAGAAAATTCTTAAGAATTGGACAAAGAATACTCATAAGAATGAAAGAATGGTTGCTGAATACGAACCCTGGTTTAACTCATTACCAAACGACAATATTTTAGACTGGTTCAAATTCAAAGCATTTGCAGACGACAAAATAAAAATGACTGAAAATTTGAATTTTTTTGTGAAGAGTAGAAAACATTGTGGGAAAAGGAGAAAATGCTGGTTACCAGCATTTTCTCCTTTTCCCACAATGTTTTCAGAAGGCTTCTTTCTTAGGGTCTTTAAAAGTCGGGATTGTGTGGTAAACGATTAAATGCCCAATTAACGTCTATTTTGACAGCCAAGTTCCAGTGTGCAATCACCAACTCCGCAACGTCTGAATTTAAAACTTGCATGACTAATGCAGTTGGAGAGAAAGCTGATTGTAGGTACGTACAACATGAACATTTGTCATATCATATATAATGACAATTCTTTATTTGCAGTAAAGGCCTTTGGCCCATTATACATAGTAAATACGTATCAATCAAATAGTTACAAAAAATAGTGCATATGTAATAGTTAAATAAGTGTACCTGTGAAATAGAGAAGACTTTCTCCAAATGTTTAACAATATTTGAATATCATCATTTAACAATGACTTTCGATTTTTAAATGCTTACATGAGATATGTAACCAGTGACTTTATATGGCTTGCAACACGCGAAAGAGAGGCTGACAGTTGCGTAAAGTGTCGTCTCGGATCATCCTGCGCAGTCCGTGCAGGCAAATCTCAGACGGCGATTTCCGTTTTTATGTTATTTTCTGTTTTGCGCAAGTCTGATGTAGCAAACAAAATCTAGTGTGGTCGTACAGTGCCTTCTCCAATTAGCTTGCCAGGACTGCCTTGGCCGATCCTAGACGGCACTCTACGCAAATGTCCTAATGCCCTTTTATGCGTGTTGCAAGTTATATGTAAAATTCTGTTGTTATACATGATCTCGATATGCCTTTGTCCATCTTTCGTAAATGCATAGCTTTTACAGAGGTCTTCATACATTGGACATACCAATAAATAATGAAATTCATTTTCCACAAGGTACATATCAATATCAATGCAGCTTACAAAATCTTAGAAGGTAGCCTACATCTTGGCGTCCATAAAACTTGAATCATACTATTTAAAGCCTGTTATTGTGTAGTCAGTCCAAAAGTTATCACTAGCAAATAAAAGAATTCTAAAAACGACGAAAGAAGTAAACAAAACCATTTTGATCCCGCAACTTTTAACGATGCTTTAGATTTCAATTTTATACCAGCGACTTATCCCATACCTTTTAAGTTTAGTGATTTAAAATCTAGATGCATTTTTTTTTACACTTGTTTGGATTACTCTTGGTTGTTATCGTGAATTTAATGCCTTGTTTTGATTTCAGCAAATACGATTGTATAGAGACTCACATCTCGGCGGACAGCAAATGTGGACCAAAGAGTGGTATGCATTACATCGAAGCTGTCAATATTTACAAAGGAATGGATGAACTACGTGACAGTGAGTGTAGCGGAGCGGGAATCACTGGAATATCTTTTGCGGCACTGCTAACCCCACTAGTTCTATTATTTGTTCTTTAAACCTGTCGTTTGTAAATGCAGTGAATTGTTATTAGACGTTTAGATAATAGAACTTTTTATGCATTATATTTGCTTAGTTGCAATGAAGTGCTTTTCAGGGAAAATGTATGAATTATGCTAGTAGAAAATGGGGTTTAATGTATTTCCTTGATCAATCAAACCAAGAAAGTGATAATAAACTTACATAATTCAAAATGTCTATTTTTCGCAACCGGTTAAGGCGCAGAAATTCATAGTACAACCTGTCATTTTACGCGAATAAACAACAATGCATACACATATGTTGATTACCATGTTGTAATAACTTTTCTGATTCTTATGTTGGAGCAGCATGAGAAAATGTGATATCGTTCGGCATTTTTTATTATGTTCTTATCATGCCAGAAGCATATACGAGCACACACAAAAGTTACACCATATAATATTCCATTTGTTATATACCTGCAACTTTCAATGACATGATATTGTAATAATTGACATTCTCTCGGAAAGCGGTGAACAAAATCAAACAAATACCAATGGATTTGTTGACAGATGGATATTATAACGTAACATCTAAACAAATCAAAGTACAAATCAATGCATGTGTAATTTTGTGATCATAACGTAATTATACCATAGTTGGAACCGTATCTGGAGCCGGAAAAGTTTCGCGATAGTTATAACAATCCTAGAAATCTGCTAATATTTCCGCTAGTAACTGCTGATTGAAGGCAAAGTGCTTTTTTGGATAATAGTACAGAACCAAAATCCAGGGCCCGTATTCACCAACCATTCTGAAGAACATTCCTTGCCTTATTCTCTTGAATTTTCAATATTTGTAAGTAACACAACTTCTGATTGGCTAAACCATTCGGTTTAGCCAATCAGAAGTTGTATTACTTTACTAATTTAGAAAACCTAGGAGAATAAGACTGAGAATATTCTCAAGAATGGTTGGTGAATACAGGCCTAGGTTATATTATTGTTTTTACATGAGCGTTTCCGAATGATCCAAGGTCAAACGGCACTGAAAACGTCTTCGGTATATTAAAGATTTAAACTTGATTAAATTCAATTGAATTATTTGCAATCAAGTTGTTTAATGTGCATAAGAAAAATATGAAACAGATGGCTTGTATTATATTATTATGTATTTTGTTATCTTTGCACCAGCTGTAATATTTTAGTCACTTGAAGTTTTGTATAAAAATAGATAAAAAAAAAATCGTTGGACACGGTTTTGTATTTCCGTTACCTACCTACATGTACATACCTTCCTATTGAAAGTCTTACCCCGAATTTCTCCCTACTCACATGAACTGAAAGTCCTACCCCGAATTTCTCCCTACTCACTCATACTATACATAGCTACCGACCTATTTATCTCCATACCAACCAATAGTTCCATCAGATTACCTACTTATCGAAAAGACTACGGACGTCATCTCGTCTCATCACTAGTTCGTATTTTCTAGACAAAAGGCCGCGGCCTATCTGTAAAGTGGAACTTTTCAAGGGTGCGGCATATAAGACGAAGCGGCTGATACGTTAATTTTATTTTTCTGTATGGTCTCTTAGCGAGACTTGTAACACTGAAAATAGAGGGAGACCAGTTGACGGTTCCCCATGAGGGTGCCACTTTGGTTCACGCCCACAAAGTATTTCTCGAACACTTACCTGTTTTGTTGGTATATGAATTAATCCGCTTGCATACTTTTGAATATGTTAAAATTCGTGACCAACCTAGGTTTTCACACCTTTCGTTTGATGATATCTATTGGTACTAATCAGCGGTTAGAAATTAAAGGCGTTGTTTGGCGTGCACCGTCAATCAAAGTAATTTGACAACTTCGAAATTCCATAAATTATCGACAACGGACGAACGAATGATAACTGCCGCATGTGTTCTGAGTTATTTGAGAAAGGGAAGTACCTCCAACGGAAGAAGAAATGCCACAAGAATGGAAAAAATGTTTCGTATCTTAAACATGTAGGAATACATATACCGGTACAAATACATGTATCTATTAAAGAGGGATGACACTGTACAGTAACCAAGCGTACCGGTCTCGGCTTATGTGCCGGAGCGGCCAAAACAATACTTTTTATTTCTTACATGGTTAAAATGGAAGGATGCGGCCTATACAGTGCAGCGGCCTATTGTTCGGAAAATACTGTATATGGAAAAGTATTCAGTGGCTTGAAGAGACAGTTGGAACATTAAGGATAGACAGGTTGATTCCAAGGGAAACAACTCCAGCATCATGTAGGTTCTCAGAATTTATTTCAGTTGATGCCCTTCCAGTCAAAATCAGGTACATCATATGATTCGTAACAAGCAGGTCCTGGGTTCGATGCTCACTGGAAGAATCGGCGTTTTGTGGGAGTGTCCATAGGCAAAACACTTCAGAGCCCAAGCCTAGTTCTGGTGAAACCCACGGTATTTGGCCTACAACACGCCAAAAGGAGCATTTGGATATTAGCGTAAAATGTCGTCGCGGATTAGCCTGCGCAGTCCGCGCAGGCTAATCCGAGACGGCACTTTACGACTACATTCGAATTTGTCCCACACTAGACTTGTGCAAAACAGAAAATTACACAAAAATGGAAAGTGTCATCTCGGATTAGCCTGTGCGGACTGTACAGACTATCCGAGACGACGCCGTAGGCAAATACCCTTTTTCGACGTGTTGCAAACCATATATCATCTTGACATGGCTGAAATAATATTGGATGTGGCATTATACACCATTCAATCAATCAATGTTAAGCAAAGTCTAGTCTCAAAGGAACGTTTAAACACTCTCAGAATGCTTGAAATCGTTTTCACCCAACGGAGCCAACATATCAGTCTGGATTTTCCTATTTTAATATACAGTACGTGGGTGGTCGCCATGACATTTTATCATATATAAAGCCCAATTGACTTATATTGACTTATGAATTAACCAAACACCAGAAAATAGATCGCTCCTCCCACTAATGTCACGTGGTAGGCGAATCAGGAATTCGAGACAAAAAACCTAGACACCTGGTCTTAGCTTAGAGATATATAAAACTTACCGGGAGATTTTTCTACCATAAAATAATTATTCTAGATAGCGCCATCTTTGCAAGCCAAGGCCGACGATTCACTACGTTACTCTACCCTTGGCGGATCGAGCTTGAGTTTTACGTTCACCCGATATGCATTTTCATTGGATGCAGCCAGCTATAGCTGCAACGAATGAAATCACTCGTAGCATTTCATCTTTGATAAAAATAGAACAAGGTCTCTACCTATCGAATAAAAGGTAAAACATGGAAACCCACGTGGATGTCTGCTTATCGCTTCATGTGTATTCTTAAGCGGTTTGTAAAACGATACTTCATTGGCTTTTAGAAATATGATGTAAAGGATAGTAATAACCAGCATCCAATAGAGGGCGCATCGCAGGAATCTCGAAATCTGGCTCAATCAGCCAAGGTGAGATCCACGTAGTGATCGTAAACTTGGCTCGCGAAGATGAGATAGCACAAGCATGAGACTTAAATGATAAAAACTCCTGTGTGTGTGGGGGGGGGGTGGGGGTGGGGGTGGGGGGTCAAATTCGACAAAAAGATTAATTTTTGTCCATGTAACGGATGATTTGTATTTACAAATCAATGATTTTAGAACATGTAAAGGGTTTACGAGTTTAATGTCAATACATTATCAAATGTGAGAATTATAAAACTGCGTTTTTCAACTGACTTCTTGATAAACCAGCCTCATTTTCAATTTTCACATTCCATAACTTCGATAAACATAATACAAAAAAAGTAAGTGCCTTTTCTTAAACTGGTCTTATGCTTATGTTATCTAGAATAATAATTTTATAGTAGAAAACTCTCCCGGTAAATTTCATATATCTCCAAGCTAAGCCGAGGTGTCTAGGTTGTTTGTCCCGAATTCCTGATTCGCGTACCACTTGACAATTGCGATGTCGCCAAAATTCAGCGGGAAAAAAGCACCGCTATCTTCTAGAAAGCTGCAACTATGATAAAAAGGCGTAGAACACTAATAGAAAATTAATCATAATAGCTCCAGTGAATTATGAGACCTTAGCCGGAAAAGATTTGAAAGCTAGAAACATCTTGCTGCGCAATACCAATCGGCTAAATTTGAAAACTTCTGTATTGTTACAGCTCTTTGACGCCTTTGTTAGGTCAGTATCGAACTATAGTTGTGACGTGAATGGCCTTTTAGTAAAAACAAATAAAAAAAAGGTTAAAGTGAATTTATTCAATCTTTAGCTGCTAAATAAATCAAACTAAGGTTTTTCCAGCCAAAAGGATACATCATTTTTCTTTTAAATTTAAAGATTTGTTCGCCAGAGAAAGTATACCGTATTGGTCAGGTTAGATCAAAGATCAGACTGCACGTTCTGTGCACTCTGATCTTTGATCTACCCTGTCCACAAAAGATCAGTATATCGGTGCAATATTTTTCGATATTTCACGATTTAGACCAGTGAAAATACTGATTTTTTATCTTCTTACTTTTCAACTGAAGGCAGGAACAGTTGTTCCCGCGTTCTAGTTACCTGGGTAAAATGTCCCTGCCTCACAACCGGATGGAAGTATGACCTAATTTAGCTTACATTTCTCTCGCTCGATGTAATTTTGTAATGCGTTGCTATGCAGATGGGGAACACGCCACGGGGAATTACAGAAAAGACCTCCACTGAATTTCGATATGAGTTCTATCCAGAAAGGGTTTTAAACTATGTAATAAATAGAATATTTGTTTTTTACGGTAAAAGGTCGAAATTCATTTCATCGTGTGAACATCACCCGTAATATGTTGACGAGTTGCGAAGCCACGGGTGAAAATATTACCGATTTTTACGATCTGTCACCGTAAAAAACAAATATCCTCTATGTACCCTGCAGTAACCTCCCTTACTACTAATATATTTTCCTTAATATCTGATGATCAGAGACAACTTTATTTTTTTGCATCTCCAAGCATGCATGTAAGTCGATGGGAATCCGTAATTTGATGAAATATCTGTGTCCAATGAACTGTACGTCATTCGTAGAACCCCCCTAGATTATTTTATAGATAATTTCTATTCGACACAGTGTTCCCGGTGTGTGGAAACTCACATCATCTCAAATAAAAGATGAGTTGTTTATGAAAGACATTGATACGAATTGTATTGGTATCACATTAGTGGTGTCAAACAACACGTGTTTACCCAAGACCAACATGAATTGTTTTTATTCCATGGTATCGTCGGGGAACAACTTCCTGTATTGGTTCCGGCGAGAAACAATAGTGTTACCGTATATCCAACAACAATTTAAGGTTCATGTAAAGTGTTTATTTTGCTTAATTTCATACGTCAATAATTCTGTAATTATTAAAATTTGTCCAGGAAAACCATATATCAAATTAAAGCTCTGGATGAGTACAAGCTGTTTTACATAATTATACCTACTGGCCTTGTATAATAAAACTAAAACATTGCAGAAAAAGATGACATCGTTTAAAACCTACAAAATAATAATGACATAACAAAATTGCTTAAGTTTTGGAGAAAACATAGGCTATGGTACATACCAGGTACTGCTACTACCAAAAATCCTATAGTTTCTTTAAAAAGGCACATATTTAAGTCAGAAAGTTTGACATTTTTCCCTTATTGAATTGTCAACCATGTTTGACCTACTTTGTTTTAGTAACAGGTATGGTGTCTCCACAGGATCAAAATGTACAAATGGTTGTGTGTAATAAACTTTCATTAGTATTACCTGAACAAATTGACATGAAATAAATGACCTCAATTACCATATATTACACGCTTGATTTATTGTTCTAACTTGGCTCCGGCTATTGTCGTCTGCATGCGGAACTATGTGCATGTTTCTAAACTCTTTATGCTGCTAATAGATTTACCGGGTATAGTGTTTTCAAAGAATACTTGAAATACCTGAAATAACCATTATGTTGTTGGTTTAAATTGGTAATACATGGTGGGTGACTTAGATCTATGACGTGCTTTCTGTGCAGCCTGATTTTAATTTATGCCTTCCGCAAAACCTTTTTATTTTGACTAAGGCGCAGTAAGGGTCAAACCCGACATTTACCGATAACAGTTTCCGTACAGTCCGGTTATACCCGATGGTTTAAATATTCACGTTTTAATTACTCTTTGCATAAAGGTCAATTTCAGGTCAATTTATTCCAGTAATAATTTTAGATAAAAAAAGAATAAAAATGACCTGTACAAGTGAAATTTCCATGTCCACTTACAAACCCTTTCTCAAAAACAGCACCCCACTACCCCATCACACACACAAAAAGAACAATGAAAAAAATGCTTATGTCAAAAATTGATTCTAAATCCTATCTACCAGACTGGTGACACCTTAATCCTATCTACCAGACTGGTGACACCTTTTGTAACTGCTGTTTTTGAGAAAGGGTTTGGACGTAGACATGGAAATTTCACTTGTACAGGTCATTTTTATTTGTTTTATTATCTAAAATTACTAATGAAAGTTTATCATGCACAACCACTTGTACATTTTGATCCTGTTGAGACACCATACCTGTTACTAAAACAAAGTAGGTCAAACATGGTTGACAATTCAATAAGGGGAAATATGTGCCTTTTTAAAGAAACTATAGGATTTTTGGTAGTAGCAGTACCTGGTATGTACCATAGCCTATGTTTTCTCCAAAACTTAAGCAATTTTGTTATGTCATTATTATTTTGTAGGTTTTAAACGATGTCATCTTTTTCTGCAATGTTTTAGTTTTATTATGCAAGGCCAGTAGGTATAATTATGTAAAACAGCTTGTACTCATCCAGAGCTTTAATTTGATATATGGTTTTCCCGGACAAATTTTAATAATTACAGAATTATTGACGTATGAAATTAAGCAAAATAAACACTTTACATGAACCTTAACCACTCCATATTTTGACAATATTGTACATGTAGAAAACAAAAGTCATTGTACATTTAGTGCACTGGGTATAGATGTAAACAAAACTTGAAACAAAATGGATGCCTTTGTGCCACAGATGAGTTTTTTCCCTCGAATATCTCTTAAACCTTATCCTGCTAAAAACTAAAATCAAATTCATTCGATATTAATAACCCAAATATTCCTGTTTCAAAGTTATGTTGTGGGGAATGATATTTCTCTAATCTGACAGGGAAGATCAAAGATCAGACTGCACGTTCTGTGTAGTCTGATCTTGATATACACTGTCTGCAAAAGGTCAGCGAGTCGCTTTTAGCAGCCAAAGCGTTAACATCTTTGCTAGCCAAGGGTGAACAGAACGGCGAAGTAATCACCACCCTTGCCTAGTCAGTATTTTTAAAACTCATACTGGTGCTAGCCAAGGGTGATGATTACTACGTTGCTCTATTAACCCTTGGCTGATCAAGTTGAAATTTGTAATCCAAGAGTAAGCGTAATCAATGGCTTAAGTCTGTTCTGACAGCATGAATTAAATAGCGTGTTTCATCGCTATCCATCATCATCAAAAGGTACATAAGAATACAGGTCGCCAGGAATCATTCATAAAATAGTCGACCGACAATTCTTACCTCAACATTTACCGTGGTAAATCCATGAAATGATTTTTTCAGATTCATTTGAACACCAGAAACTTGGCTGTGAAAACAGGTCTGCGCGATTTTCCAAAAACCTTATGTTACGGAAAGTTTTGTTGGTTTTTGATGGTGTGATTCTAGGGTTTATAACTAGCAAATCCAGCATGCACCGTATCGCAGGTATTACTCGAATTTCGACTGGATCAGCCAAGGGTAAATAGAGCAACGTAGTAACCATAGCCCTTGGCTAGCAAAGATGAAGTCTCAAGTGAATAGAGGTAGATGAATCATTTCAGTAAAAGTACCGGCTGTAAGAACTGGCCTGACAGGGCGTTGCTAACCTTTGACATTAGTCAACCAGTTTATTTCTTGTTTTATCTATTTTAATGGCCACGAACCACTCCGGACTTTATTCACCGTGAATCTACGTAAACACGTGTATCATGAAGTTCAGTACTGTATCAATACTTTGCTTTATGGACAAATGAAGTACATACTCTTTACTGCTTGAAATTTATGTGAAAAATGGCGCTTCTTATTCATGTAGCTCAAATTCTTGCGTTTTTAATCTTTATAATGCATCCCATGGGGCTAATCATGATTATTTCTCAACTATCTTCTTTCACCCAAGTCTAAAATGCAGTGTCAGGTCAATTCTTATAGCCTATACATACAAGCTGTAGTTACGAAGTTTTCAAAGTAAACCAACGATATACTTTATTTTGGACAAAGGCAATCCTCTAATAGTATGGTCACAAATCAGTAAATGCCGCCTGCCGGCGTGGTAACTGCCAGTTTTCACTCAAAGTCGGCCGGTGGCACCCCGATGGCAGCTCGGTGGCAGGCACAATCGGCAGGCGGCAGGCGGCATTTTAGACGCCGCTAGGACGCCGCTGAAGTTTTCAGAAAAGGTTAAAACTCTGACTGCCACCGGCCGATTTTTTCCAATTGTGACCGGCCGGGCGCATTTCGTGGTCGCGCGGTGGCATTTAAGCGATAGACGGGCGGCAGCACGATTTTTACTCGGTCGTCACGGGGTTCGAGGGCCTTCAATCTCCGGCCGGCGATCGGTAGGAACTAACTGCCACTCTCCAGCATCCGGCCTGCTACTGTTAGCTACCGACATGCCACCGTGCGATTTCAAAATATCTGCCTGCGGCAGGGCGGAGATTGAAAAGCAGATGGAAGGCGGGTGTCGGTTTGGTAGGTGGCAGGATAGCGATCTGCCGAGTGCAGACTCCCGGGCCCCTTAATATAAATCCGAGGCTATTCATAATAAGAAATTGTCGTCATGGCGATTCTAACAGCACCAGGGTGACTCACAGACTTGCATATTGCTGGGTTGGGCTCTGGTCTCTTGCGCTTCGGTGCTTGCGCTTTGTTTTGCCCCTTGCCTTTAGGGGCCAACTTATTGGAAGGAAAAATTTCTTAAAAATTAGATCTATTTATCTTGTGGTTGATAATAATGATGAACACTTTGTAGTGATACGAGAGCAATCTAGCTATATATATTCCCCGTAAACCAGCCTGCCGCCGTCGGATTATCGGGCGGGCGCCTCTCGGTGGCAGTTCGAACGCTCGATCGCCGGCCGGTGTCAGTTGTAAATGGTCGGTGTCCGCCAGGCCGCCGGGCGGTGGCAGGTAAAATCTGACGGCTGCCGGACTGTCGCCTAACTACCACCGGCCGACACTCTGATGACACCCCACACCCCTCGAACTCAAGAAACTGCCTGCCGCCGCCCGGAACCCGCCAGGCGGCCTTTTACTGGCAGTTATTTATGACCACTCTTACCGATTTGTAAAAATTCGGCCGGTGGCATGTAATTTTAAGAATCCACCGATGTCTAAAACTCGGCAGGCGGCAGTTTCACATTGTGACCATAGTGTAAGTTGTACTACATCTTACGAACCCCATTCGTCAAGGAACGATATGTTTGCCATTTAGATATTTATTTTCTACTAGGTCGTTCAGGCTGGGTTCATTTCAGTCATGGTCTTAGAAGAGGTTGGCGTATGAATTCATCAGCGAAAAATATCGATCCTGATCACTGTACTCAGTCTGCGCCGGCTGACCTGATTTAAAACTTTATGCTTTATGTATATTTTCTGTATGCTAAAGGACCACTCTAACAAACAGCTAAGTCTGGTGCCAAATTAAATGAATTTTACGAATCTATAATTTAGTGATGACTTCCTTGCTACAATGCATCGCTGCCATGCATGAAGTCGTTTTTTGTCAAAGCATGGCTTATTTGTGTATTACGTCTGCGAGTCACGCATTCTATTTCAAAACAAAACAATACGCTTGCGTGGGTCTTTTGTCGCTGCTGCCATATTTAGCATCGTATATTTAACCGTTGTAATGGTCTTTTTATAAAGTTGTACCCAATTCCCTGTTTTCGTTTTTCTTTTCGAAAAATATGTGGAGCTGCTGAAATAATTCATGCGGGCGACCACTCAATGAAAATGAGCGACGGGAATCACCCGCGCCATTAAAATCTCGAATAACGTCGAGCTTCTAACAGCTATTTGATAGGCGTTTTCCGCTGGCGATAATCAACTCAATTCTACTTCCGGCTTGTAGAACAATTACCGGAAGTGTGGTACTGCGTATGGTATGATTGCACAGTTAACTCTTAACCAAACGACTTTTTTTTTTTTATTCAAAACAACCAAATTGAAAACATTTGCAGCCGACAAATTAAATTTTATTCAAATGATTGATTTCTATCTTTGACAGGGTAGAACACATCGTGGGAAAAAGGAGAAAATGCTGGCCACCAGCATTTTCTCCTTTTTCCCGCGTTGTTTTCAAACTCATTCTGCTTCAGGTTTCTTAAAACTTAAAACTATGTGTAAAAGCATTCACTCTTTACCAGACGACAAAATTGTAGACGCGTCCATATTAAATACAGTTGTAGACGACAACAAAATGTTGGCAAAAAATCGTTTTTGTCTCTGAAAGGGACAAAACACGTTATAGAAAATAACAACTGCTGGTCACCAACATTCCATCTTTTAAATACGAGTTTTTTGCAAAAGCCTTCTTCTCCAAATTAATGAGAACACGTGATCGCTTTGGAAAAGGATGACGTGAAGTTTTTTGTGATAATTGTCTACATTTAACGGCTTATTACGAACATATCCGAGTCTCACGTTTCCGGTCTGTTTGGGCGCAATAGACTTTCACTCTCTTCTGTAATGATTTGATGGTTGTCTTTTCGTAGTAAATATTTTGGACACGACTAAATGTTGACAAGTGAGGGTTATTTTTATTCGACAGTCATTAGCTTTTTATCAACACCTACATTGTAGGTACGTATGAGACAATTCCTGTAAGTGCTTACGTAGGTTTTGATTAACTCTTTACCAAATAAAGAAAATTTAGGTTTGATCCGTTGATTGATTGATTGATTGACTGATCGATCGATTGATCGATTGATTGATTGAATGGTGTTATCAGCCACTCGTGAAAATAATGATGTTCACTCGATGAAATCGCTCTTTCACCGAAAAAACAGTCTATCAATTGATATGAGCCACGCTCTGTGAAAAAGGAGTTCAATGCATCTGCAAACAGTATCGACCCTGCTCAGTCCGCGTTCACACAGGTTGACTTTGCACTAGACTTATGCTTTTGGTATAGGCCTATTTTCTTCCCAACCAAGAATTATTTTCCCTCATTCGACATCTGGATCCATATTCACCAACAATTCTTAAGAACATTCTTGGTCTTAGTCATCAGAATTTCGTTACTGTGAAAGTAACAGAGCATCTGATTGGCTAAATCATTTGGTTTAGCCAATCAGAAGCTCTGTTACTTTCACAGTCAATATATCTTGCAGAATAAGACAAAGAATACTCTAAAGAATGGTTGGTGAATACAGACCCCGGTTGTTAGGCAAAATAGATTTTTGTCTCCTATTGTAGAAGCATACGTTAGTTTAGTTCCAGATCTGTTTCCTAATTGGCTCATTTGACAGGGAAATCGAGAATTGAGAGAGAATGAACAAGAACAATGATAAAGTATTACTTTACAGGATATTAATTAAGATACTATATTACTACGAGTCATTGCTTCCTTGGTAATTTTACATTTTCCCCTTTTTTTAATCACGAACTAATACCTGACCTTGACCTTGACTGAACATCATGTTATAATTAACTCTTCCATATTTTTTTTTATCCAAAAAAGTTTTTCCCTATCTTGATAACAAATTCCATGCAACTTAGATTTATCGCGATATACACATTTTTTTTTTTTTCATCTTAATTATCATTATGGGTATTTCGTATCTCGTGGCACAAAAATGCCACCATACATTTGAATGTTATATGGCTGCAGTAAATACCTTGCATTTTATTTGACCAGTCCGCATAGCATAGCCGAGGTCCCGTGTGACGGTGCACGATAAAGAACCAGGCGAAGCTCTCAGTAGTTTCGACCTGTATCCTTGCACTATCCCCCGTAACAACTGACCGTCTTCTCGGGGCGTAGCTGAGATGGGCAAACGGTAGCGACGATGAATAAAAGGAACTAATACTTCGCATATTACTTGACCAGTCCGCATAGCTCAGTTGGTAGAGAGGACTCGTGAACGGAATGTTTCGAGTTTCGATCCCCACGGCTGGCCATCTAAATTCACTAATAGTCTTTTGGATGAGACTTTAAATTGAGGTCCCTTGTGAACGTGCTATACACCGAGCACGTAAAAGAACAAGGCGTAACTAAAGATGGGCTTTGTCCTGTATCTGCACTATCTTCCTTAACCCTTTACTCCATAGATACCCATTTCTACGCATTGCTTGTAGGAGCCTTTGGAAAACATTGTGGCAAAAGGTGAAATTGCTCGTGACGAGCAATTTCACCTTTTGTCACAATGTTTTCCGTTTTCTATGCTATCAAAAGGTGTCATATACACATAAGAAACGACTTCATCCTTGTTGTTATTTAGGGTCAATCAGAGATTCCATAGAAATGCCTTATGGGGTAAAGGGTTAACGATACTAACAGTGAGTGTCGCACATATGGGCAACCGGTGGCGACGATAAATAAACGCAAATTCAATCAAATCAATCCCATTTTACAGGTTTATTTTTCTTTGTGATCAAATAATGAGAAGCGTCGTAATTAACTTTCCATGTACACCGACAAATACGTGTAAGTTTCTGTGAAATCAGACTTTGATGCAATATTTACGGCCACTAACGGTAGCTGTTGAAAGTTTACACTGAAAACCACTAAATCAAATCATAAACTGTAGCAATTGGTGTCTCCGTCTAAACATGACAATATTGTCAACCCTTCACCCCAAACCAGAAACTTCTAGAACTGCCCAACCTTAAATCATTTATGGTGGACAAACTTAGCGAGGTTCACACGATTGGATGTATCTTTGAAAAAGATAATAAACATTAAAGGAAAAAAAGGAGAAAATGCTGGTAGTCTCATTTCATGTCAACACTTTTTTTTATATGAAGAAAAAATGCATAAGAAATAGCGGAATTAAGGTTCTTATCGTCCACTTGAAAGTTTCGTCTCATAAATTGGCCAGCCTAAGTTTCGTCTCACGTACGTACTTGGTTAAGCTGCTTGATTGATTGAGTGAGTGAGTGAGTGAGTGAGTGAGTAGTGAGTTAGTGAGTAGTGAGTTAGTGAATGACTGAGTGAGTGAGTGAATGAATGATTGAGTGAGTGAGTGAGTGAGTGAGTGTAGGAGTGATCAATTGATTGATTGATCGATTGATTAATTGCTATTTTTACGCCGCCTTCAACATTATTTCAGCTATATTACGGCGATACCTCATATATTCATGAGCCTCCTAGTCTCCTCTCCACCAGTTCTTGGCTGAGGCTCTGAGGCTTCTTGCCCAAGGACACTCCCACGAAAAACCCAGTGGATCCTGTATGGGGGTCGAACCTAGGACCCCCAGGTTACAAGTCCTCTACTATATCACTGAGCAACCCAGGGCCCCCTCACAAGGTTAAGGATTGATATTGACGACTATTTAGATGCTGTCATCAAACTGAGAGTACAGGGTTAATCAAAGGTTTATTTCCCTCGGTTTGTATTATTAACTTTCCTGGAAGAAATCATACCAATCAAATTTACAACTACAGTAAAACCCTTTACCCATTACCACTCAATCCCTACTTTTGACGCCCCTGAGAAAGAAGCCTTTAGAAAACACTGTGAGAAAAGGAGAAAATGCTGGTTACCAGCATTTTCTCCTTTTCCCACAGTGTTTTCTACCCTTTCCAGAACAAATTTCTATTTTTCAGCCACCTTTTTTTTTTTTGTCGTCTGCAAATGCTTTCAATTTGGACCAGTTCAAAATTTTCTCGTGTGGTAATGAGTTAACTTGCTAAATAATTCAAATAAAACCTTTTAAGGCGATAGCCAAAACCCCAAACATTGCTAATTCAAAGTCAATTTTAAGGTTAAAAAATATCTCTCTATCGGACAGTGTAGATCCAAATTCAGACTGCACAGAACGTGCAGTCTGAATTTAGACCTACACAGTCCGCAAAAGGTCAGTTAAGTCGCGCCCAGCTGTCGAAGGGTTATATCTCTATAACCTGTGTCCGAGGTGAGCCCAGGAAATTGGTTCCAATTAATTATTGTCCTAGTTTGTTGGAAATATCTGCGTTTATATACAGTGAATATATATACCTGGTGGTTCTTCATACTTTAACCATTCCTCTCCCACCGCTTACCATTATTTTGATAATGGTTATGTTTGAAAGCAGCCAATGTCTTGCAAGGAAAACTGTGTGGAGTGTTGGTCAAAGAGATTCCAGAAAAGTATGAAAAAGGTGAACTGGCAGCCACTATATAACTGAAATAATGTTGAAAATAGCGTTAAAAATACATACATTCAATTAATCAATCAATTAAAACCTTGGCCACCCAATACCGAGTTTTTACGAGCGTAAGGAAAATGGGTTTTTAAACGCATTATAGGAGAAAGGAAAAATGCTGGTAATATTATGGGAGAAAGGAACTAGCATTTTCTCCTTTTCCCACAATGCTTTCTCTCCTTTGAATGACCGTTTCCACTGTTTTAGCAATATTAAAATTGTTGTCTACAAATGCTTTGGACTTTGAAAGTCTGATAAAGAGTGACCCACGTTTAACTCTTAACCTGTTGAATAAATTGAATGCAATAATCAAGCCGATTATAAATAGAGGACATTTGTTTGAATTTTTTAAATTTGAACGTTACACAACTTCTGATTGGTTTAACCAAATGGTTTAGCCAAACTAAAATTGTATTACTTTTTCCATGAAAGTCCCACAAAAAAGGGATATGAACCCTGGAATAAATAGATTTTTCTTTCAGAGAAAGATTAAAAGTATTTCTTCGAGTAAACATCATTGAAAATATTTTCACGAGTGGCTGCGTCATTTGTTGGCTCGGTCCCAGCCTGTGAACTCTCTCGACAGGCTGGGACCTGGGTCGATGCTCTTTGCAGATGCCTTAACTCTTTACCAAACGACAATATTATAGATTGGTCCAAATTGAAAGCATTTGCAGACGACAAAATAAAAATGACTGAAAATTTGAAATTTGTTTTGTGAAGGGTAGAAAACATTGTGGGAAAAGGAGAAAATGCTGGTTACCAATGTTTTCTAAAGGCTTCTTTCTCGGGGGCGTCAAAAGTAGGGATTGTGTGGTAATGGGTTTTAAGCCCCTTTTCACAGATCATAACATACGCATATTACATTGTGTAATATACTCGTACGTCTTTTATACTGCAGCTCTGTAGTCGATGCATTCAATTTCTCCCAGTTTTCATGCTTGTATATGGCTCCCTAGAAAACGATAAATCACTCAAAAATTATCTACGTACGAGTTCGTAATATTGACTCAATAGCTGGTCATATAAAGCGCCCCCACCGGTGCTTTATTGGCCCTTTAGTAAGTCGACGCTTCGCTGTTCTGGTAGTTATACTCTCAACGATATCTGTTCAGTAGATGGTAGAAATTGTAACTGGACATTATAAATAATTTGATTATTTTTCCCGAGTTATTTCCGAGAGATTGTATTAGTATTATCTCAGTGCAAAAGAACAGGTAAGTCATTATAAATATATTTCCTTTTAGATAGTTGAGTTAGATGGTAAAATTTACGAGTTCCTTTAAATGGATTATAGCTTGAATGTAGCAGTTAAGTTAAAAGACTTGCTGTATGTAAAGGACTAGTTTTGAAAAATATATTGCAGTAGCAGCTCTCATTGTTCATACAAGCGGTAAAACTGCTTTTTTTCCCTTTCTTTTTTTCTTATTTAATATTATTATTTTATTATTTGTTTTCTTTCTTTCTTTCTTTCTTTCTTTCTAGTTCTTTATTTTTTCCTATGTTTTTATTATTTTTATCTTTCAGACAGAAAAAAGATATCCACTTGCATCCTATGGACATGGACGTAATAAATATTCATTTTTTTTTTTCATGGGTATCATGCTAAGTCTCGTTTCTTCTTTCTTTTTTTTTTCTTTTTTTTTTTGTGTTATAAGGAAAATATATTTCATAAAAAGATATTTTCCCTATCGAATACTATTCGAATAATCATATTTAAAAAAAAAAATTCATTCTACAACTTGCACGTTTGAAAAGAAACTTAAAAGACAATAACTGCAAGCGATCTTCCTTTAAATGGTAATAATGATTTCAAAGTTTTACCAAATTGTCTAATACGAAGTCTAACAAACAACAACCATGATGGGTTTCAGTGACTTATCTTTATTTCATGCTTTCTGATAGGTTATCGAGTCACGAATAAAAGTATGACCGATGATGTTCACGAGTTGAAATAAATTCAGATCTTTCATCGAAAGAAAAAACATTTTATACCTATTTATTTTATGCGTTTAACCGTTTCTGGGAGGAACTTAATCAAAATTCACTCTTTTCGGTTATTCCCCGTGGCGTACCCCCTCCGTTTAGCAACGCATCACAATATTACGTCAAGCGCGAGAGATGGAAAGTAAACGACGTCATATTTCCGTCTGGTTGTGAGTCAGGCGCATTTTACATTGGTTACTAGTGCGCAGGAACAGCTGTTTCTGCCTTCAACCGAAGAGTTAGAATATAAAAATCGGTATTTTCACCGGTCGTTACCATGGAATATCGAAATATATTTCCCCGACATTCCTAGATAACCTACCGGAAAAAATGAAATAATCAAACGTTTTTGTTTGGCTTCTTTATCTCTTTACAGGAATCTACCAAATCCTTAAAAAAATAAGACTCTTACAATGTGGGGCACAAACGATTTTGTTTATTGCATTTCTAATTTGGAAACAAATGCCATTGGCTTTTAGAATTCCCGTTCTGTGTTACAGAAGACTTTTAGCGGGACAGAATGAGTTTCTTTCTATTTGATTGATTTCCGGTTTCCGTTGCATTTGAAAATCTTATTTTACTCTCATAAAAAGGGTCGAAGATAGTATTTTCCATTTCTTTTACATACGTTTAATTAGTTTCGAAAGTAATCAACCTAAAATACCTATCGACACACTCACCACAACTCGGCCGATTCCGTACCTACGTCTAACCTTGTCTGTATAACGGTTGTTTCCATTTGAACAGCCAATCACGTGATATTATACAAGACGGCGCCATTATAAGTCGTTCGGCAACGACAAAATCAACCTCAATGAAGTTATTCACATCTATCTATATGTCGGTGAAAACTTCGATCAGCATTGATAAATCACGTTGACAGAACTCTTCGTCAACTGAAATGTACTTCGAAAGATTTGACTGAAAATTGAGACTCCAGTTTTTTTTTTTTTAAAAAAAGGAACCTTATAATTTTCAAAACGGTAAACCGGCGTCTTTCAGGTGATGAAATATGCCGTGTCGGTTCAAATCAAGCTATCAGATACAGCCAAGGGATTTGATGGCTCTCATCTCTAGAGTTATGCCGAACGCCATCAACGTTAACTGTAATAAAGTTTCCATGAGATATTTAGGTATACGTAGGTCTACTTCATGGACAGAGAAAAGCGTCTTTGACGAATAATGGCGGTGATCAAGGTATCTAGTCGGCAGAGATGAAGATCAGACAATTTAGAACATGCACCCTGTATCCATTTTCATCAACCATTTAAAAAAAAAAAAAACACACACACACATACACACACACTTCCAGCCTATTTCTTAATGATTTTCTAAATTTGAAAGTAAAACAAATTCTGATTGGCTAAACCAAATAGTTTAGACAATCAGAAGTTGTGATACTTTTCATAGTAATGTTCAGAGGAATGTTTAGTGAATAATGGATTGAATTAAAATGAAGACAAAATTGGCTTAAAACTATATAAAAAACAAGTAAAGATGTATCTTGGAAATCTGACCCCCCCCCCCGAAAAAAAAAAGAAAAAGGATAAAGACAATAAAGATATGTAATTTGAAATGACATTCTAAAATACATTGGGCGAGGCCATCGATCGTTGAGGTACTTATTTTCTATTGAAAATAGCTTCTCTCGCTCATAGCCTTTATTGGCGCAATGATACAAATTTGGCTACTGACCCTGGGTTTTTTCGTTCCAAAACCAATTTGTTCCATGGCTTGTTCGTCCTATGATTGCGCGCTACTCCATTTGATTGCTCATGAATATGTATAGGTCGAAATAATTGACTGTAATGTTGGAAATGAAATGTAAAAGGCTAGAAATATTTCAAAATTATAGTTTTAAGGTACATGAGTACTCTCCCTTCAACCGAAAATGTATTCATTTGCTTTTAAGCCAATATTTGAACAAAATGTCTCTTTTTCTTTCGAACTATTGATTCCATGCAATGGGTTTTCTTGACAAATACCACTTCAGCGTTCTCAACGCTTTGACTATACCCCGTTTTTAATATCAATATGGTAAGTTGAAACCTAGTTTTTAATATTATTTTCTTCTGTTGTTTCTCGAATGACAACTGCTTTTGTGCATAGCTCCAAATAAAAATTACGTTAAATTTCGTCGAAGAAGAGCTATGATATGATTTTTTGAAGTTTTAAGTTGCATTGTAAGGATTGTTTAGGACTTCTAAGTTTATTTCTCATCTAGTTCTGCATACATGTTTTGGTCAATTTGAAATGCTGTCATGTGCCTTATTTCAGAAACAACTGATTGGCGGCGCCATTGATGTTATGTATCAACATTTTCTTGTATATAATTATACAGATATTTGTACACACTTCTGTATTGGGAGCTTCGATTGTCTATTCTAGCCAAGGGTAAATCTTTTCGCGCCAAAACCTCAGCCGACTTGTGTTTTATTGTCCTCATGCGCTGACCAAACGACGAAAGGGTGTGAGCTTCGAGGCCAATTGAGTTAAGTCAATGGAAGATAGGACTTTATGTGTCTCATGATATCTTTTCGAAGGTTCACTGACATAGTTTATGCTAGGGTCATATAAAACTAGTACTGTGTATGTTGGTTAATAAATTGAAAGACATCTACTCCAGATTACCTTCTTTCTGGCTTCCAAATGCTAAAAACGTCATCTTTTGAACATTTCAGCCATGTTTTATTTGATAATCCCATAATGTATCATGTTCTTCCGCTAGATGGCATTTTACTAATACACATCTATCTAATTTGGGCTTTCTGGGTACAAAACCGGACTACTTTTGATACAACAACCGTAACTTTAAATTTTAAAATGAAATAAATGTTTATTCAATAAAACGCTACTTGGTGCAATTCATCCAGCTATGATCGGCTAGCATGTAACCTAGGCATCGGCCATTTATTCAAATAGCCCGCACGTACTTTGATTATAAGCTAATAGCTTTTGAATAAGCCCCACTTTTCCCAAGTATTCGGGAATGGGTGATGCACCATGGCAGACAGGTCGAATGTTTCGAAGAATATGACATGCGCAGACAACGAAAAATGTAATGTAAGATTCGTCCCAATTTCTTTGGATGCTAAATATTTCATACCAAGTTAAACCAGTACTCTTTAAAAAAAAAAGGGGGGGGGGAATTTCGCATCCAAATTTTAAAAGGCAAGAACATTTGATCTACATTAAAAAAAACACATTATTTTAACCCTTGACCTATTTAATTGGTTAAACGAAATTTTCAAGCCGATAGTAAAACACCAAATGTTGCTTCTGCAAAGTTGTTTTCAGGTAAAAATATCTTCTTATCGAACTGTAAAGTTCTAAGATCAGACCGTGCGTTCTGTGCAGTCTGATCTTGATCTACACTATCCACGAAAGGTAATTAAGTCGTGATTAGTAGCCTAAGAATAAATAATATATCATGCTTTGTAAGATTCTTTTACCTTCTTTCCCAAACGACAATTTTTTTACTCTTCCAAACTGAAAGAGTTTGCAGACAACAATTTTAAATTTGATGAAATTGGTAGAAAGTTCTCCTAAAGGGTAGAAACACTGTGAGAAAAGGAGAAATTGCTCGTTACGAGCAATTTCTCCTTTTCCCGCAGTGTTTTCTAAAGACTTGTACTGCAGACACGTAAAAGACCAGGGCTTCTTTGGGAAAGGGTTAACATGCTATGTATTTCATACATAGTAGATTTGACTTATAAACATACGTGTATAAGCGTATGGTCCGACAAGTTTCCAAAATAACAGGAATCCCCATACACATTTGAAAATCCAGGAAGCATGTATGTTCCCAGGAGATCATTTTAGGTGATCCATTCCTAACATTCTGTTGGATTTCTTCGTTTGTTAACCCTTGTCCTGTTAAATAATCAAGAGAAAATTTTTGATTCGTAAGTAAAAACCCAAATATTGCTATTTTAAAGTCATGTGTTGTGAAATGATATCTCCTTTTCGGACAGTGTAGATCAAAGATCAAACTGCACGTTTTGTGCAGTCTGATCTTGATCTACGCTGTCCACAAGACGACTGTGAGTAGCACTTACCAGCTTAAAGGTTACAAATTAATTTTACATGAAGATGAACATCTTCTAATTCATAATAAAATCTCTTCTTGTTCAAATAACAACATGAAACCATCTTCGCAAGCCAAGGCTGACGATTCACTACGCTAATCTACCCTTGGCGGATCGAGCTTGATTTTTACATTCCCCCATACGCTTTTTCATTGGATGTAGCCAGCTCTAACTGCAACGAATGAAATCGCTTGTAGCATTTCATCTTTGACAAAAATAGAACAAGGTCGCTACCTTTTGAATAGAAAGTAAACATGGAAACCCACGTGCATGTCTGCTTATTGCTTTATGTGTATTCGTAAGAGGTTTGTAAAACGATATTTCATTGGCTTATAGAAATATAATGTAAAGGGGGATAATAACCAGCATCCAAAAGAGGGCGCATCGCAGGAATCTTAAAATCGGGCTCAATCAGCCAAGGTAAGATCCACGTAGTGATCGTAACCTTGGCTCGCCAAGATGCGTAAAACGAGCTCTGCTGATTTTTACATGAGGTGCTTTTTCAGTCAGTGTATATGTCTCAAAGTTAGACTGCATGAAACGTGATTTTGAACACGTGTTTGATACATAATGAGAATTAAATCAAAACAATTTTGGTTTAACCTATTGATTAAAAAATCTATTTATGCCATGTCATGGATAAAGGAGTGTTTAACTATTTTTTCATGCTTTCCGGTAGGATACCGAGAAATAGAGGTGATTTTTATGTTTTCGATATTCCACGGATACGACCAGTGAAAATACCGATTTTTATATTCTAGTTACCTAGGTAAATTGTGCGTGACTCGCTACCGAGATTGAAATATGACGTCATTTACCTTACATATCTCGCACTTGACGTAATATTGTAATGCGTTGCTATGCGGAGGGTATATGCCACGGGGTGAAACTGAAAAGAACTGAACTCCTGATAAAGCTCCTCACAGAAGGGGTTAAAATCATGAAATGAATAGAATAAGTTTCTCGTGAACACTATCGGTAATATTTTCACGAGTGGCTATGACACTCGTGAAAAGATTACCGATGATGTTCACTTGATGAAAGAAATTTCGAGCTTTCACTGGGGAAAAAAAAAAAATATATATATATATATATATAAAATATATATATATATATATATATATTCGTCGAGTATTATAGCGAACAAGACTTCACTATTGACAAATAAAATCCACCTTTTTTTTCAAACAAAGGACAGAATACCGAGGTAGAATGGTTATTGGGTACGCAAAAAGTTAACCAAAAACAGACAGTTTCGATTCAGGTCAGCCTACACATCAAACTCCCTTTTCATAGAGCATGATTCATTCATTTATTTAACATCAAGGTTAATTCAAATCTTTGGTAAATGTATGGTGATGGTAGTGTAAGCATCGAGCACTTGTCTTGGCAAAAACACTAGTTATTTTTTTACAAAATAGATATGAATTTGCATCCCAACGTCTTCACGTCCCTACAGGTTTTGGTTTTCAGACAGTCCGTGTCAAGACTGATTAATGTAAGCTGCTTGGAGAAAATCAAAGTGAAATAAATAGGTTTTTAAATGAACAGATTTGAATGAATGCATGTAAGTTGAAAAGTCAGGGACGAAAATAGGTTCTTAAACATTTTCATTAATCTGACCCTTTAACTGAAAGGGACGAAGGGGGAAAAGAAGTGAAGTTAAAATTGTATCATCAGTTAGATAAAAAACAAGGAAACAAAACTGCAACTGTTTCCTTTTTGTTTGATTTTTTGTTTATTCTTGCTTTAATAAGAAATGTTACGTTTATAATTTGACTAATGATATATAGTCCTCATAGTATTTGCCTATCAAATTTTACACACTAGTACCATTAAAAAGTGTCATATAGACTCTAATTTATGGTTTGATAAATTTTGAAGTATATTAGTGCAAAGGAACTCAAGGATAAAAACCAAGTAATACCCTATATAGGATTTAGTGTGTAGTGGATAGCTATCAAGGGAAGTTACTGTTTCTTGCCTCCCATTGCATCCATGGACTACGGTTTTCTTTTTGGAAAATAGCAACGCGCGAAATTTCAATAATGTGTTGTTTTGTATTAAATGCTGATAAATGAAATAAAGGGATTTCACAATTTTCGTACAGGAAATTAATGTCCACACCATCCCTAAGGATATTTTTTGGAATTATTCTCATAAATTTCGTAACTTCTAACAGGCTAAATCAAATCGCAGGGAAGGATTACAAATTTCGACTAGATCAGCCGAAAGTGGATAGAGCAACGTAGTGATCCTCACCTTTGTCTATCGAAAATGCATTTTACAAAAGCAACAGAGTGAATGCAACTTTGAGGTTCCCTGTTTACAGAATACGGTTCTGTGGATAATGATCTTGAGTTTGTTTTCTTTATTTTATTCTCAAAAACTTCATATCCTTGCAAGTAACATAACTTCCAGCTTGCTAACCAAATCGCATTGATAACAAATCTCGAACTCGTTTTTAGCTAAGGGTGAAAAGAGCAACGTAATATTCCTCGCCCTTGGCTGACGAAAATGTGTTTTACAAAAAGTAAAGAATGAACGCAACTTTTGACGTTCCCTGTTTACAGAACAGAGTTCTTTTGATGATGATATTGAATGTTTTGGGGTTTATTGTCAACAACTTTATCACTGGTTAAACCAAATCGTGGGTATTACACATTTCGACCTTATCAGCCCAGGGTGAATAGAGCAAAATATATGTATATATAAATCACAGCCCTTGGCTCGAGAAAATGTATTTTACCAAACATTAAAGATTGCATGCAACTTTCGACGTTTCCTGTATACAGAATAATTTTGTTTGGGTCTCTATCTTGGTCTCTTCCGTTATCAATATATAGTTTATTTGTTTACATCGGAACACAAGTTTTGACTCGTCTAGGTTGGAAACAAGTTTTAGTCGACATATTAATTATTTACAGCTCAGTCGATTGGAATTGTCTTTGGAAGAATTGAGAATATCAAACCTTGGGCGCAATGCATTGACCTTTTGCTGACAGTGTAGATTTAGATCAGACTGTACAGAAAATGTACTCTTATGTTGTTTCTACACCATCCGATAAGGTGACATTGGTCCTTCCCCCCCAAAAAAAATTATATGTAGTGTTTTCAATGGCACTCTACCTGAGAAGTGCAACAGCACAGATCCATGTTCTGATTTGGCTGTAAAAGCTGATACTGCCCAATGCTGTAAGCCTCCCTACGCCTATGAAACAATTAGTCGGTCAGAAACAATAGTTGGCCCCGCTGATTACTTTCGAGCAACAGAATAATGGTTTAATAGATATCATGTTCGAATAGTGAATTAGTCGGTAATGACAACTGAAAAAGACATTAGGCGCTAATAAAGCAAGTTTCTAGAAACAACCAAACCACATTAGGGTTTGAAATTTCCACATTAAATCTTATTACAATAATGGCCAAATCGAGTCCCATGAAAAAGCCCAATTGTTTTATAATCTTCTTCAGATGATTTTGGAAGGTGACAAATTTGAATCTTAAATGATCAGTGGATTGGATAATAGCTTGAGTATCTCTAATGACGAAGAAAGAAATCAAAGTACCAAAAGTGCAGAGGTACTGGTTGTTTTCTTCAATGCATCCCTATCGTGTACAATACACATCAAGTCACTGCATATTGATTATTCAATAATACTTGACTGGTGAGGTAGAGTGCAATCTTAAAAAGCAATCAATTGACTAATTGCAAAAAAAAGTTTTTACTCATGTCAGTCTGCGCGGATTGCGCAGACTGACATGAATTAAAACTTTTTGCAATTGCATTATGTCCTCAAAGCATGACTCAGATATAGAGATCTGACGGGCACTGCATGTTTTTCTTGTTTTTGTTTTTTTATCTTTCAGATCGTGAAACAGGCTTTTTTTCATGCATTGTACCTCAGTATATATTGTTGCTGTCAAGAAATGTACAAGTTGTAGTTTGGATTCACACTGCCCGACATCTTGTGATCTATTCTGAGAGACGAATCATTAATTCTTTGTGTCGTTTCGTTTATCAAATTCTTTGTACCTAATCGGTTAATGGTCGTTCAAATGGTTTCAAAAAATACGCATTTAAACTTTTTAACGTTGAAAGATAGTAAAGATGCAGCCATTTAACCATACACAATTTAATACAATGAATAAGTTAACCGCTACAGGATCTATTTATAAAACTTTAGTTCAGCCTTTTCCACCTTGTACCATTTACTCGAACAAGTGTCGAAATAGAAGTCAGTCTTATATGGAAAACAAATATTTAGTTAGACAAAGTTACCTTTTGATATAATACGTACTGTGCATAAGTTAGAGTTACTTATTGATGTAATGTGCATAGGTTAGACAGAGTTACTGATTGATATAAAGCGTAATGTGCATCAGTTAGACAGAGTTACTGATTGATATAAAAGTTACTGTGCGTAAGTTAGACAGATTTACTATAATTTAGACATAGTTACTTATTGATATGAAACGTACTGTACATAAAGATCACAAAAAACAGACTCTTAGATGACGTATTTCAATCAGGTATTCATCGAAAAAAAAACCTCTCACAAAAGCATAACGTTAGTATTGTATACAAAGGTGAAAACAAATGGGATAGATGACAAGTGTTTAATGTTTTGTACAATAAATCGAGAAAACCATCCACATTCCATTTTTTACCACTTATCCTAATTCATAAAAGAATTCCAGTTTATCAAGAAGAATATCCCTTTGTTAGTTGCCCGACCGAGCTGCTCAGCAGTCATCGTATCCTCCTCTTGACCTGTAGTGGGCTCGATACTCGGCTGAGGTAAATTTTCTTTTCGACGATTTTTCGCCTCTCTCTTCTGATTGAGGAGAGAATAATAGTCAGTTGCTTCGAGAAAAAGTCGTGTCAGCGCTGGTGTGGAAAAGCTCGGATACTTATATAAAGGTGTATTGGCTGCTGTGATATGAACAAAACTGTCAGAAAATAAAAAAAAATATTTTATCAATAAGACATTAAAACTTTTTACTTTCTTTTCCAGATACCAAATAAAAACAAGATGTTTATCAGATTCATAGCAGTTATTTTGGCATTGCTGTTAGCGTCAGCTACATCAGCTTCCGTGATCCGTAGTTATCAGGTATGTACTACTGTTCCAAGCTATTTGAGCCTTGCTCTGAGAGACAGGGGAGTTTTGCATCTCCGTATTATATTGCCTGCAACACGCGAAAAGGGGCATTCGGACATTTGCGTAAAGTGTCGCCTCGGATCAGCCTGCGCAGTCCGCGCAGGCTAATCGAAAACATCACGTTCCGTTCTTATGTAATTTCTGTTTTGTTAAGTCTCCCAAAGAACAAAATCTAATGTAGTTGTAAAGTGCCGTCTCGGATTAGCCTGCGCGGACAGCGCAGGCTGATCCGAGATGACACTTTACGTAAATGTCCAATTGCCCCTTTTCGCGTGTTGCACTCCATATATTACACAAAGCAAGTTGTCACAAAGTTATAAATCAATAAGAACCATTTTGTGCAACAATCGACTGGATCATTAGGTAGTGTGCTCCTAGAACATACAGTTATAAAGACTCAAAAATGGCAAAACGTTTTGACCAATGTCTGACATCCTAATACACAAAGATTCTGACAGAAATAGATGTTGATCATGAAGCGATAGGTTGAGATCCATTAGAAGGGGCTCTTCTTCCTGTGTAATCTTACACGCAATATGTAGTTCGTAGGTTCAAAACGGTATTCTTTCGCCATGGCAATGGAAGACGTAAGCCTGCGTATTCAGAAAATATGACATACGTACAACTATTAAATGACGTAAATAGATTTTAGATACAAGATGTAAATTTCACAGACCTGAGGAGTAACTTTCTTAATTGGTTCTGCAATTAAACATTTTTTCTGGGAAACCACGTCTCCCTAATTGTTGGGAATTTTCACATCTGTTGAAGAATTGCCTGCTCCCGCCGCATGCAAATTACAATAAGTGGCAATCGAATGCCCATTGACTTACGTTTATATTTCAGCATGCAAGATATTAATTATACTGCTTCTGTCCATTTGATCATAAAGAAAACTACCATTATACTGATAGAAAGCGTGGTTTCTGCAGCTGTTTACCAGTGCATTAATAGATTATTAGTTTTCGTAGCCTGACTTCAAAACTGTAGCTCTCTAAGCATAAGGACTGTTGACACATTGAAATCCTTATGGAATCATTAAAATACTATGAAAAATAACACTCTAATGTTTAATATTTCGGCTACTGCCTTTTTCAAGAGTTGGAATACTTTATAAAGTAATTCTAACTCTTGAAAAAGGCAGTAGCCAAAATATTGAACATTACCATGTTACTTTTCAAAGAGTAAGGACTGTTGTTTTTCCACCAAAGTCTGGCGATGTCAACATTATGACCGCTTTTTAAACAGCTGTATTTATGTATTATTACATTGTTTTGAGTTTTTGGGCACAGACCTGAACAAGTCCTCAAGTACTCAGCCATCTGATTATATAATTAATAATGTTTAGAAATTTGTAAAATTATCTGACGAAATTGTTCTTGATATTTTTTGCATGATATTATTGATTTGATAAGATAATTTATTATATACCTAGCAGTGAAATCCTGGAATTAGCGTAATAAATTTTGATATCATCACTAGTGACGATATCAACTCTTACTGTCACTTCCTGCCGTAATTTAGGAACTATTTTTTTGCATTAAGCACTTATAGATAGTGTTAATTGTAAGTTTTGTGAAGTCTCGTTTTGTTCTTTTAAATTATGTATTTTTCCGCACAATGTCCCTGATTTCTTCTCTCTATCCAAAGTATTGATTTTGACTTTCAAACGAAAAATTAAAAAAAGTAATGTAAATAAGGTATATAATAAATAGAATAACCAACTGGTTATTTTTGATATGAAAATAACCAGTCGATTATCCTCTATATATCGCTTAAGTGGGGTCAGAAATTTTTGTGCAAAGCCTTATCTGTAAATGTACATGAAAATAGAGGATCTGAGATTGTTGTTTATGTATTATCATTTTTGACAAGAGCCTTGGCTGGCTAGCGTCACACATTTTAGTCAACGAATTTGATAAAAATGAGAGTACATAAACACGAATATGAGATTCTATTAATCACATAAAAGAAATGACAAACAGAAAAATACCCAGCATCATCAGCATTAGCCTCTATAACTTTCAGGGATCCATGTTTACAGTTGTAGTTTGGTTCCAAATGTATACTTACACAATTGGATAGTTCTTTGACATTTGCACCGAAATAAGAATGAAATAGTTTATAGAGGGGTTAAGTCCACCTATTTCTGCAATAATACTGATTTTAAATCTCTCGCTGTATTTCTTGGTTTTTATCAAGCATGAAAATCAAAAACTTTCCACGCGGATACATCTAAGAATCAATGATGTCATTTTTCCATGAAATGGGGCAACAGTACAATTTCCAACACAAACTGCGGTTGGTTTCTCTGGCTTCACACGCTCATGACTGACACTGACCAGAAGCGGGACCAAAGAAAAACTTTAATACACTAGTGTATTATCAAAAATAAGTCATGGGTTTAATACACTGCCGGAAGAGGATTCATGTGATAAATGCTTTTAAAGAATACTGGCTGATTCCGTCTAGATATGTCAATGATTAACGAAACTTACTGCAACCAAATAAACTTTCTGCATCACGTACTTGCTCTTGTGTATTTATGTAAAAAAAGCTAGTGCGAGGTGGGATTTTTTTTCAAAGGTAGCATCCCCATTTTTGCCCTCCCACCCCTCGCATATACAAACCCTTTTAGAAAACACAGCACGAACCCTTTAGAAAATATTTCTCCATTCGGATGACATTGATGCTCTTATTGGCATGTCAAGGACCTGCAAAAATAGTAGAAAAATTTACACTCTGACACGAAATGTTGAAATTAAGCCTTTTTTTTGAAACCATGTAATTTGCACCATTTGGTTACATGGTTTTTAGCTTTTACAGAGTGAAACGTTGGGATCTCATTGTAATCATGTTCTTCGGAAAAAAAATCCAAGAGCTAATGAGAATCCTCAGTGTGTCACAGTAGCATCAGTGTATAGAGCTATGATCTGTGAATTGGGGCACTCTATGCATCTGCAAAAAGTATTGATCCAGATCAGCCTGCGCAGTCCGCGCAGGCTGACCTGGGTCAAAACTTTTTGCTCTCAGTATGCTAAAAGAAGCAGTCTACCTCAGTTAGACAAGGTGGAATTATAGATCCGTATTTATATAGTTTCATGTTTGGTACAATGCACTACGGACATGCATGAATCCTACCTTTGTCACACCGTGGCGTTTATGTACATATAATGAGTTCTGGCCATCATTGTTAGAGATTGTGGACCTGTACAACCTTTTTATGTCTGTATCTTCGATGCTTTACTTCCTAAAAATTGACCACACCCATTTATAATATATTAATTAACCCTTGGAAAAAAAGTAAGCCGCTATTGTTTCTGTTCGGTAAGATAAGGGTAAAATTCTATAACCGTCAAATAATGACATGGAGCCAGTAATTGGCATCCAACTCAGTGCGGTGAACCTCTCTGTCCTCAATTTACACAAATCTGTCATTATTTAAATTTGTCACGAGTCATTTTGTTACCTGAAGTTTTTCGACCTTTTTGGTAGCAATATTATTCCAAGCTGTGTTGGCATGCTGGTATTCCCTTAATCCAAAATATGTCTGCATAATAATGCGGAAAACATGATAAATTGCATTTAAAGTATTTGAGACATGTTACCAACTTATGTCAGCCTGTGTGGACTGCGCCTTGTTAGGTGCAAAGAATAAACCATTCAGGCTATCGCCCTTGTGGATTATTTATTGTGCCTCATAACCCATAACTGTGGTTTATTGAACGATAAACCACAACAGAAAAAAAAAAGGATTATTTCTTAAATGAACATTTACGGGAGAGTGACATTCGAGTAATCTATCCATTGTGTTCATGTAGTAAATATTTAGCAGATACAAATCTTACACTATAGTGCCATACTTAAAGAAATAAGAGCATCGCTTGCGGATGCCAACGCTCGACTGCAGTGCTTGATTATCAATTAAAAAGAAAAAAAAGTCGAAAAAAGAGCAGTTCTACGTCAAAATTATTTTGTAGTTATCTGCCTTTGTTGTATGGGTCCCCCGTTAGACAGTTAACACCTAGTCCATGTATGAAGTAAATATTTTCAGTAATAACAGAAATATCATTTCTAGCGTTTTTTTTTTTTTTCTAAGTCGAAAAGGGTTTTATAACTGCGTCAAAAATAATTTCATGGTAACCTGTATCTGTTGTCTGAGTTTCCCTTCTGACACTAAACAACTTTTCCACGTTTGAAATAAATATCTTCAGACTTAAAAGCGATGTAGATATTTCTGTGATTACTTTTCCCTCTTTAGTACGAGTTCCTCTTTTGAAAGTTAATAATTTGTCCAAGTTTGAAGTAAAAATCTCTAATAATAATAAGGATATTGTCAGTTGTAGATTCAGGTGGCAGGGGACTTGGAAACTTGTTCACAGCGTAGATAAAGATTAGACTGCACAGATATTGATCTTGATTTATGCCGTCTACCTTTTTTAAATTATATTTCTTGTTTCAATAAATTTATTTCAGGATTTTTCATTGCCCGAGTGTCCAGTAGAAGCAGTGTGTTCAGAGATCTACAGTCTATCGTCCTTAAACCTGACACCTCCCTACCTGAATACAGCTACCTGTCAATGTCCAGCCGGAAGTTACTGTCCAACCGAGCCAGGGCGTCAAACATTGAACATTGGCGAGGAAAAATGGTAAGAAGGGTATCTATAGACAAAATCCCATTACTTTTTAACCAGAGCTCCAGATAATAGGGAGTGATGGTATTCAAAATCCATTATATCTCTTCCAAACCCTATGTTGTGGGTACTCATTAGAATCGTCTCGGCGAAACGATTCTAATGAGTACACACAACACAGGGTTTAGTTGAGAATAGTTATTATTTTCAATTTTGAAATCAAAATCACTCCCTCCATCTGGAGCTCTGTTTAACGGTATGATTGTGCCCCAGTCGATACCTTTTTCAAATACATTTAGCGCCCTTTTCATTGACAATGGTTCATTTAGATATGTTCAGAATAATTTAGTTTACTCGGAAAATCAAGATCGCCCTATACTTTGTCTTACTAGGAGAGTTTGGTTAGACAGAGCGTGTATATTCTCCAGTTCACTTGCAATGTATTAATATTCAACTAAGCTTCTCAAAATATTGACCGACACGAGCCACGTTTCTCTCAACCATGCAGCACACTAATAACCAATCATCTTGGGTACATCCTCCAAATAGATAATATAGCTGGCTTTCCGGTATATGAGAGGAAAATGTGAGTAGAGAATTCTTACACTGAAGACACAATTTAAATGCCTAAAAGCGATCAGAGCCCGTATTTACCAAACATTCTTAAGGATATTTTTAGTCTTCTTCTCCAAGGTTTTCTAAATTTGTAAGTAACACAACTTCTGATTGGCTAAACCGAACGGTTTAGCCAATCAGGAGTCGTGTTACTTACAAATGTAGAAAAATCTGGAGAATAAGACAAAGAACGTTCTTAACAATGGCTGGTGAATACCGGCCAAGGTTTCCGTTATTTCCGATGAAAATGTGAGTAGAGAATTTGAACATGGACGCCTTAAATTCCACGTAGCGACTAAAAGCTGAAGTGCGAACATAAGAATGCATTTAAATTCAAATCATACCATGCGAAAGTATGAAAATTATTATGAAGATGAAACTCTTTAAAAGCTATTTGGATTGTAAACACAGAACTAAAGCAACAAGGCAACTTTTTAACCCAGTATAATTATTTTTCTGCAAGTGACTATGACTTGGAGCATGTGTACAAGAAGAATTTCTGTTCATGCTTTCCGGTAATTTATCGAGAAATAATGGTGAATCATTATTTGATATTTCATGGTTACGGTCAATGAAAAACACTAGCTTCATGTTTTCTAACTCTTCAGTTGAAGATTGAAACAGCAGTATCCTCGCACTAGTTACCTCACTATGTAAACAGTGTGTCCCATTCAACAGGACGGAAATATGACGTAATCTAGTAGCTTTAATCCTACATTTCTCCCGCTTGACGTAATACCCCCATTCCACTAGGCCGCGATCCACGGCGCTCTGATGGAGCGCCGTAGATCGCCATGCAGAGCGTCAAGAACGCCAAGCACGCTAACAGATCTTTAACGGATCCCCCAGATCGCCTAGATCGCCACCAGTCTACTCCCTTGCACAAAGATCCGTGGCGCTCTGTTCAGAACGCCGTCACATCGCTACTCAATCACTTAAATCGCTATCGAAACGCAACTTGAACGTAAACATCGTAAATGGAGCGCTATCGGATCGCTCAAGAGCGCAAATGTTCCTCCAGTATGCCGGTCATTGCGCTCCAATGTGATCCGATAGCGACCATCAGAGATGCAGTAGCGCTCCGTTGAGATCAAGTGGCGATATGATTGCGCTCTGTTACGATCAAGTGGCGATAGGATAGCGCTCAATTACGATCAAGTGGCGATATGATGGCGCTCCGATCGCGCTTTTGGAGGACTACATAACAGGGTGTCTGTCTCTCAGACCGGTAGTGCAGTGGTAAAACGCTGGACTTTCAATCCTGAGGCCCGAAGTTCGATACCCGGCCCAACCAGGACCTTTCTGAGACACCTTGTGTTTCCCACGAGGTGGACTCGCGTGTATCGGTGCTTTACACTGGGCACGTTAAGGAACAAAGGAGGTATATTTGAAGAAGAGTTCGGGGCTTGTGCCCGGATTTCCTTGTATCTGATTCTTTTTCTCTAATGGTCCATACCATATATGCCTCGAGCACAGAGGGACCTTAATCCTACAAAGTCATCATATCATCATTTCGCATTTGGAGACCACCTGGTGTAGGTACAATAAATTCTTCAGTCAACTACAGTATGCCACCCAGGAGAAGGAGCGAAAGGAGGGTCAAAGCCTCGGGTCGCTAATGGAGCGAAAACAGGTCGCATAAGGTCGCAACACCTAGCGAGGCTACGATAGTGACTATGTACTGTTCAATCGCTATCGGATCTCAATGGTCGTTACTTGATCGCCAGCGGAGCGTCATCTGGTTGTTATCTGAGCGGGATTGTCCTCATAATCACCAATCCGGCAGCGATCTGAGGCGATCAACGGCGCTCTGTATGAGCGCACAGAGCGCCTTAGATCGCGGCCTAGTGGAATGGGGGTATAAGGTCGTTACTTGATCGCCAGCGGAGCATCATCTGGTTGTTATCACAGCGGAACTGTCCTCATAATCACCAATCCGGCAGCCATCTAAGGCGATCTACGGCGCTCTGAATGAGCGCACAGAGCGCCGTAGATCGCGGCCTAGTGGAATGGAGGTATAATAGTGTAATGCGTTGCTATGTGGAGGGCCTACGCCATGGGAAAATTTTTCTCAGTTTTTATGCACAGTCGAAAGTGACCCTGATATTTTGAGTGCAGTGTACTGATGTTAACGCAAAGGAAAAAAATATAAACGAAAAGAGGAAAGGCGGCCTGACGTTATCCGAATTGTCAAACTGTTTTATCATTAGATTTGTAGATGTCAGTCGGTCCATTCTAATTAACCCTTTGTACGATAACCCTTTTCCAAACGACAAATTCTGGACATTTCTAAACGTTTTTAAAGGAAAATTTCGATATTGGTACATGCGACCATAGGTTCCCTTATTGGATAAAGAAATTTTTTGGGAAAAGGAGAACAGGCTTTCTCTACAATATTTTCGATTGCTTTTTCCGTCGGGTTCGTTCAAAGTCGGGATCGTACGTTAAAATATCAGCAAATTTTCACTTGAATTTCTTACTTTTCGCACAATGTTTTCCCGTCATATCAAATTACAGAAAGAAATCATCACTTGAACTTTATTTATTTTGTCGTCTGCAAATGCTTTTCATTTTTACCTTTTCTAAAAATTTGTCGTTTGGTAAAAAGTCAAAGAAATGGAACGAATACAACTTTCCGCCTACGATACATTTCTGAGTTTTAAAGATTCTTACAAAGAAAGCTTTTGAAAACATTTTGGGAAAAGGAGAAAATGCTGGTAACCAGCATTTTCTCCTTTTCCCTCAATGTTTTTAAACCTTTCACATCCAAGAAACATGATTCCACCCACATCTAAATTGTCGTCTGCAAATGCTTTCAATTCGGTCAACACCAGTTTTTCTTTATATCTGCTAAAGAGTTAAAACTCTTAAATTCCTTTTTTAAAAGAAAAATGTCAAGAAATATTGGACAAAGCACATTGTAATTTATGCTCACCTCGAGCTCGATCTACGCTGTTAGTAAAACAAAAGTAGAAAATATATACTTCTGGGGACGCCAAAAGGGCATAAGCAGATTTTTATCGGACAGTTATGGAGCTCTATGAGACACTGAGAACAATAAACATCATTAACGACTTTATTCCAATCCTTTTATGGACATTTGTTGATTCATTTGTCCAATCGGATTCGATTTACTCATTATATCCCTCTACACCTTTTTTCTTTCCTGAAAAACTTTTTGAAATTATCGTAGGAAATGGAGATTGTGTTGATTCATTTGTCCAACTGGCTTCGATTTACTCTTTAACACTTTACCAAACAAGAAAGAAGCCTGTAGAAAACATCGTGGACATAGGAGAAAACGCTGACAAACAACATTTTTTTTTTTTCCTTTTCCCACAAAGTTTTCTACCCTTCCAACTACAATTTTCCTTTTTTCAACCACATTTATTTTTTCGTCTGCAAATTTCGTTGTTTCATTTGTAAAACAGGATTCGATTTACTCATTGTATCACTGTACACATTTTTTTTTTTTTCCTCTGTAAAACTTTTTGAAATTGTTATGGGAAATGGACATTTTGTTGACTCATTTGTCTAATAGGTTTCGATTTACTCATTTCAGCCTATGCAGGTTCTATTTTTTTTTTTTTTTTAATTAACAGAAAAATATTTTTGATATCATCGAGGAAAATGGACATTTTTTAATTCATTTGTCCATTTGGTTTTGATTTACGTATAAGCTGCACACGATTTTTGTTTTACAGCAGTCAACCTTTGAAAATATTGTGTGACATGGAACCTACAATTTTCTTTGTTGGTACAATTAAGGGTGGTTTCAAAGCCATTTTCTTCCACTCTTTGTTTGCATATATGATTGCAGCACGTGCTAAGTTAAGGTATTCCTACGGACCTATATCTGATATAGACTTTCTGGGTATAGGAGCGGAGTAATTTTTCAAAACAACAACCGTTACTTTTGAGTTTCACAATGAAAAAAAAAAACACGTTCACTCAATAAAACGCTATCTGGTACCATTCATTCAGCTGCGATCGGCTAGCATATAATCTATGCATCGGCCATTTATTAAACCTGCCCCTAGATGCTTTGGTAATAGGCTAATATCTTCGGTATAAGCCCCACTTTTCGGGGATGGGTGATGCGTTATGTAGCAGGCAGGTCGAATCTTCGAAGAACATATGACATGCGCAGACAATTGGGGATTAGGGGTGTTTTTATTGGTCTTTATGGTCAGATAAGGTTAATGGGTCTCATGTTTATTCCCATGTTTGCCATTGACAGATCAAATTGCCAATAAAAGTATCGAATATCCGAGTAGCGGGAGTAGATTAGATGCTGTTATTGGGGTAGAACCATGATAACTACATGTAAATGTTAAAGATACATCTGTACTCGTTTTCAGCCAGGTTTTAATCTTTTACCTATATGGAGTGCAACACGCGAAAAGGTGCATTCGGACATTTGCGTAAAGTGTCGTCCCGGATTAGCCTGCGCAGTCCGCGCAGGCTAATCCGAGACGGCACTTTACGACTACATTAGATTTTGTGCTACAGTAGACATGCGTAAAACAGAAAATCACATGAAATCGGAAAGTTTCGTTTCGGATTATCCTGTGCGGACTGCACACGCTGATCCGAGACGACACTTTACGCAAATGTCCGAATGACCCTTTTCGCGTGTTTCACTCCATATCATCTTTATTTTATTAGACTGAATGATTCTTGTATCTTCACATTACGGCAGTAGAACCGTAACACTTCTAGTGCAACATGGAATAAAATTTCTTTATAGTTAATAAATGCAGATTTATACAGATATTATACTTTTGCACATTATTAACCGACCAGAAATTCCTTTGATGTCTGTCTTGAAACAATCGGTTGATACTTTCGTTAGTTTCCAGAAAGTGGAGGCAAGTATTATATCCCTTTGTAAGGAAGATAAAGTAGTTTTAGATTTATAAATGAAAATGCTAACAAGGAAAAAGAACATGAATAAGTGGTTCGGTTATATAGTAGTACAATAATACTCATTCTTAATCATAGCAAATTTTGTAGGATATATTACAGTGGAAATAGCTGTTCTCTATTACGGGTCCACTACCTTACAAGTTGTCCCTGACAGTTGCAAAGTTGTATGGATTACGACCGATAAAAATTCATTTCATTTTCTAGAGGCCATCACTGTTGTTACATTAGTGCACGTCGCTTTGAGATACATATATAAATACTCGTTTTCAGTAATTCACTGTAATTGCTACTGTTGCAAAAAGAATTATTCAAATTGTCCTGTAGGATAATGACCGATTCTAAGTTTGTTAAGTTGTGGTCTGACCCGATTTGACCGTATATCATTTAAAATATGTTTAAATCAAACTTACTTTTACTTTCAAATAACTCGTGCTAGTGATCGGATACATGGAACCATATTTACAAACAATTTAAATGTAAAACAATGCTTCGTGAAACGGGGGGATTTGATAGAGCCAATCTGAAGTCGTGTTATTTTTACATACGAACAAATTGGTAACTTAGGAAAGTTCTTAATCTTGAATTATTGGTGAATGTAGACATAGGTCGCTACAAACACAGCTACGAGTAAACATTGTTTTTATAAAAAGAAAAGTTGGCAAAAATTGGTGTAACAGGACATCAAAAAATAACCTCTAACATAATGTTAACAGAAACACAACACGAAAATCCAATTTCTGTGAGCATTTTTTCGGATTAGAATTACTGCAACTTCGAGGGTTGAAACACGACATGCAATAGTTAATTGAAAAAAATATTCACAAGTAAAGAATATCTGAAATTAATCGTTGTTTATCGTGAAGACTTACACACCACTCAATGAAACTTTAGCCTAACTGATGGGTTCCGTAGAACATACTTAAAGTTTGTAAGGAAATGCTGTAGAGTTGGTACATGTATAAGACTTTTCTTATTACTTTTTTAAATGACAGATACATAGAGGTTATTTATTTTTTTCAGTGAAAGATCGAAATTTATTTCATCGATTGAACATCATCGGTAATATTTTCGATGGTGTTCACAAGATGAAATGGAGTTTGATTTTTCACCGAAAAAAAAAACACCACACAAAAGTAATGTTGTATTTATGTCATACTTTCGACCCTTTCTGGGAGAAACTTTATTTATGAAAATCCAGCACAGTTCTTTTCAGATATTCCCCGTGGCGTGCCTCCTCCGCATAACAACGAATTATAATGATATTACGTCAAGCGCGAGAAATATAAGGTAAATGACGTAGTATTTCCATCTTGTTGTGAATCATGCGAATTTTGCCTAGGTAACTAGAATATAAAAATCGGTATTATCACTGGTCGTACCCTTGGAATATCGAAAAATATTTTCACCGCTATTTCTCGATATCCTATCGGAAAACACGAAATAATTTTGTTTAATCTTATAAACATATTTATTTTACATCGATTGAAAAACAAATTCTTGCAACTTGCACTAATTTTTCCCGATTCTACTTTATTGAAACTACATTAGTATCGTGCCGAATGGATGTGCTACTAAAAAGTCCCAACGTTGACACACGTACTACTGGGTATCGAACACTTTTTGACTTTTTGGTTACAAGACCGACAATGTAACTCATAAACAAGGTTACCACAACTTTTCTCTTTTTTAATGGAAAGTAATGTGTGTTATTATTTAGTAAAAGAGAAAAAAATAAATCGATACTTTTTGAAGATGCATTTTTTTTCACAGCAAGCTCATTTGATTTGATTTTTGTATCAGAATAATACGAAAAATCAACGTTAAGATTTTTGCATTTATAATTATGATAAAAGAAATTTGAAGGTAAATCACAAAACCCAATGTTTTTGCATGTACGTCAGATTCCAGGCTGATGTCTAAATACAAGAAGAAGGAATTTCATGTTCTCGTTATCTGCATTCTGTATTTTTCTTGCACTTCAGTCCATCAGATCTGCAGAGAGAGCATTTTTAATGATATCCTGTTACTGTGTTAAGTACAAACCGATCAGGTTACCATTCTGTGGAAAAATATTTTCCAGAATTTGTAGCGAAAAAACAGAATACTGTTGGCTACCATATTCTTCCTTTACCAAATCTTTGTTCGGCTATTCAAATAGAATTCCTCTGACCCTAGCAAGATGTTGTCTCTTTGTCGTTGTTTTACAGACAAGATAACGAAAATAGCTGATGAAATAGATTATTACAAAAGCATAGCTTATATGGGGTGAAAAATGAGAGAACAAAATTTCGAACAAATATGAGTTATCTTTAAGTATTACTATGTTCCTGGCTATCCACCTGCGGTACCTTTCACTGAAATACGTCAGTACGAAATTTGCGTAGCTGTAGGTTAGGAAAGTGGGCATCAAATCTGAGGACATGTTTCACTTAACTGCTTAACTCTTTACAACACAATCCCGACTTTAAACGACCCTGAGAAAAAAGCCTTTGAAAACATACCGGGAAAAGGAGAACGTGCTGGTAAGCTTTTTCCAACAATGTTTTCTACTTTTTCCAATTCAAAATTCACCTTTGATTCACATGCACATGTATTTTGTCGTCAAATGCTTTAAATTTGGACTAGTCCAAGGTTATGTCATTTGGTAACGAATTGAATAATTATTCAAATAAATTTACGCCTGCTTACTTATACCTTTGGGTAAAGCAGAGATTGCCTGTATGTATAGACGGGTATTGTCCAAAAGGTATGGAGACTTTTCCAATAACTTGACTATTTATCAACAGTTTAATACAAAAATTAGGCGATGTATCATTTAATGTTTCATCGATACATGGTACAAATTTCATGAAATAATTTGCGTAAATCTACGAAATTTAGTGAAAGGTGTTCTTGATAATTCTGACCCATATGAGCCATTAACTGTTTAGAGACCGTTGTCTGCGCGAGTCATTTTCTTGGAAGTTTCGTCCGGTCTGCTATGACGTATTACTATCCTGTACTGGATAAATATTCATACGCAGTTTGTAAACTAACTCTGTCGCCAATAAAGTAGCCATGGAGAAAATGGCTATAAACAATACTTCTCTGGAAGAATCTAGGCTATTTTACGCTCCAAATTTCTTAAAAACTATTTTTTTTTCTACTGCTCATCTTTGAATACAGTTTCTAAATATAAATTTTAGGGAAACCAGAATTTATGTACGGTTTTTACACAGACTTCTCAACATGAAATGTCTGGGCTTACACCCAGGCATGTAAGGTCTGTGTTTGGTAATGATGGTGCATAGACTACATGCGTGCTGACCATAGCTGAATGAATCGTTCAAGGTAGCGTTTTACTGAGTAAACGTTATTTTATTTTGAGGTAACGGTTGCCGTCTTGATACGAGTAAGGAGTCCGGTTCTGTACCTAGAATGCTTAAATCAATTAGTTTAGTATTTGAAAAATTCCATCTAGCTCTAGGTGATATTTTAGAGATTGGATATTTGGATATTCCTCATGCCTATCAGTAGTGCTATTCTGTTTCAGGTACGGACTCTGTCGTCCAGCTGCGGAAATACCACAATGTGAACCAGGAGATATTGCTGAAGAGATCCACGTGCATGGCTTTGGTGGTAAAAACATAACCAAAGTAAGTGTATGGCGGTTTCCCAATCTCTTTCGTTTATTTATGATCTTTTCAAACTAATATTTGGAGTTTGATATCTTTTTATTCGTTTATTTATGCACACATTTTATTAATAAAACTTCCCCGCAGATCTTTTTACCAATAAAACTGAGTTATGCTCTGTCAAAATGGAGTTTAATTCTGCGGTAAGTATTGACCAGGTCAGCCTGCACAGTCGGCATGACTTATATAAATGTCGCAGACTGTCTGGATATTTAGAAAAAAATCTAATTGGGCTGTATTTTTTAATGATTAAACCTGTCAAAACTATTAGCTTGTGCTGATATATAGGTGCACACGGTAGCTGTTGGCTGAAATGGGGTTATCGAGAAATATTGTTGAAAAAGTTGTTGACATTTTTATGGTTACGACCTGTAAAAATACCGATTTTCGAATGCCAACTCATCTATTGAAGGCTGAAAAAGTTGTTCCAGCGCACTAGTTACCGAGGTAAATTACCGAAAATAGAAAATATTACCGATATTGTTCACTCGATGGAAATAAATGTTGATCTTTCATCGTAAAAAACAAACATCCTATATGTATACAGATGGCGAAGTTCGTCATAAAACGAACACGTGGCACCAACTCCATTTTCACAAGGCATGGCCCATTTGTCTTCTAGATGAAGTATGATTGTAGCGTTGCATCTTTGATTGTAGATACATTGTGTGTGTCCAACTGATGATACTAAAGGTGTCTGGGGACACAGGAGCGCAATGATTTGGGCAGGGACATCATCCGATAACACTAACACGAAATTTGTTCATCACCTTATGTGCAGTGGTGAGTTTTCTTTTTTTCATCAATCACCCCGAATGCAGTTTAGTTTTCTTTTAAACCTTAGGCTGCTAAACGCCACTCACTGACCTTTTGCAGGCAGTATAGATCAAGATCAGACTGCACGTACTGTGCAGTCTGATTTTTTATCTACACTGTCCGATCAGATATATCCCCCGCCAAAAAAAAAATTAAATTAAAATGTTTTTTTTTTTCTTTATGTTTTGGCTCGAATGCTTTAGTTCCTCTATTTAGTATGTTCATGATTAAGGGTTAAGAGATGCCATCTTGATGAACATGATGTTCTGTCTTGGATAAGCAGAAGGTAAGGTCTTGTGTTTCAGTGAAGCACAAAATTGCCTAAGAACTATGCAAGACTTCGTGATTCGACTAAAACCCTTCATTGAACAACATTCTTGACACAGTTATGCCCTTTTTTCGACCTATAATTCACGGAAAATCAATCTAACTGTATTAAGATCAATCTAAATGTACTAAAGAAACAGCAGCCCATGGTTGGCAGTGTTGTTGGTGAAGTGGTGTGCTTTTTTTTAACAGACAGAACAAATCGGTTTTGGAAATCACGGTTTTATTTTCGCTAATGGCGGTGGTCATTTAACCCTTTCCCAAACAAGCCCTGGTTTTTACGTGTCTGCAGTAGAAGTCTTTTGAAAACACTGTGGGAAAAGGAGAAATTGCTCGTAACGAGCAATTTCTCCTTTTCCCACAGTGTTTTCTACCTTTGTTGAGAACTTTCTGCCATTTTCTCAAAGTCAAAAATTGTCGTCTGCAACCTCTTTCAGTTTGGAAGAGTCTAAAATTTGTCGTTTGGGAAAGGGTTAAGAGTGGCTTTAGGTATGGTGTTTCATAGTATCAAAGTTATAGTAATCAAAGGTTCAGTAGCGACCAAAGTTGAAGAATGCGGGTGTTGAAATGCATTTTATTTCAATGATTCCATTTAACCCTTTTCCAAACGACAGACTTTTGGACAAGACCAAATTGAAAGCATTTGCAGACGACAATTCAACTCTTGCTGAAAAGATGATTTCTGTCTATGATAGGGTAGAAAAGCATTGTGGGAAAAGGAGAAAATGCTGGTTACCAGCATTTTCTCCTTTTCCCACAGTGTTTTCAAAAGGCTACTATTCCAGACCCGTAAAAACCAAGGATTGTTTGGGAAAGGGTTAAAATTACAGAAATTATTGTGAAGCTGACTGAGTATTCTTGTGTGCTTGGTCCAAGTATAAGTTGCTGGCAGAAAAATCAATGCTAATACCAAGGTAAGACAAACGAAAGACAGAGGAACTTGACAGCTTTTGACCAAGGTTGTTTTAAAATTATTTTTTCTGCCTGAGGCTGACACCGGGATCTACTGCGCAATAAGAAATTGTCATTCTTCATGAAAAAGTTTCCATACTTTCGAATGGTAATGGTATGAAATACATTTCAACACATGCATTATTCACTTTGGCCATCATTAGGCCTTTAAAATGAGAAACTAACGAAATGAGGATCCCCGTCGCAATTATGGATGCAACAAAAATAAAAAAAAGAAATGACAATAAATTCAATCATACCAGCCACTAATGCTTCAGCGGAAGGGTTGGAGCTCGACATTCGTTACATGATGTTTTTTTTTTGTTTCATTTCAGTGGATTTCATGGCAAAGCGTGGACGATTCGGAGAATCAAGTAGGGGACGTAACCGTGGTCGATTCTATTTTTACAGAAAATAGTTCCTTCTAATAAACATTCTCCTCTATATTTTGTGCTTTATCATGCGATAGTAATATATAAATTTGAAAATATCTTCTAGTCATCATACCACATTTTGATTACTTTTATGTTTTGCATTCATAGTAAAATTCTTAATTATGGTTGTACTTACATCCATTTCTTATGGCATTTAAGCAAAGACCAGTAAAATCAAGCAATTTCTCCGAGTAACCAATATGTTTTTCTATCCCACAATGTTCTCTATCCTTCCGGTGACAAATTTCAATTCTAAGTCGTATTTAGTTCGTCGACTCTAAATGTTTTCATTTTGGGTAAGTCTAAAAGTTTGTCGTTTGGTAAAGGGTTAAACACTGAATCGCTGATTACGGAAATATCAATCCGACCCGACATGGCTGATATAGTATACTGCATGCACTGAAAAGCGCAGCAAAACTATATTAATGCATATGTGAACACAATGAGTTGATGTTGCAAATTTGTAAGGAACATTTTAACGACTTATATACTGGCTTCGAACAAATACAAGTAATTTGACCTAAAAATTAAACGCATGCAAGTATTCACGTTTTGCCCTTCCGCAAACTGTCACTAGCTCTGCGCTATCGATACAAATACGTAAGTATCAGTATGTAGAACCTTTTGTTCTTTTTGACAACTAGCTGTGCCTTTCACTTAACCCTTTCCCAAACGACAACTTTTGAACCAGACCAAGTTGAAAGCATTTTGCAGATGAAAAATTAACAGTTGCTAAAAAGATTATTTTTCTTTATGATAGGGTAGAAAACATTGTGGGAAAAGGAGAAAATGCTGGTTACCAGCATTTTCTCTTTTTCTCACAATGTTTTCAAAAGGCTTCTATTCCTGACCCGTAAAACTACGTACGATTGAAGAATAAAGCAATGAAAAACTGGAGTTCGATGGATACAGACGCATTAGACAGCGACGAATTGTGAGCCAAATATGTTTAGTCTCAGTGGGACACCTATGTCACCAAATCACATTACATCAAATGGTTGTATTCAAAAAGTGACAAAAGGAGAACCATGGGGGCTTAAATTGATAGCGAATTATGTTCGCAAGATGATGATCTATATGACAGAGAGCTGTTTCGCTACTTAATACACAATGAATTATTTATAGAAAGTCATGGCCGCCTCTCAAAGGACGCGTCTTTTTACGACATTAGTGTTAGCGACCATGTTAAGACATGGTTCCCTGCTATAGATTTTACGGTACTTTTTTCGGCTTAGCTAAACGCGTTTGCTTTATGACCTACTTTTTGGTATTATAACATTCGAGTGAATAAATAGAAATTTACGATTGGTTAAAAATGCGGACATGTTTAATCGGCGGGTCCCTCAAGGCCTATTTCCGAGCAAATTGACACGGTCTACTTTTTTTAAAAGATATTTCTTGTTTCTGTTTCCTTTTGTTAACCCCCCCCCCCCCCACACACACACACACACCTTTTTTTTTTACCAAACTCGGTTTGATATTTTGTGAGCGTAGTGTTACGTGTGCAATGCAATCTTGGTCAATTGCATTCTGTTTCTCTATCAATGGTGACTGTTACAAAATAGCAAAATGGCAATAATCTGAACCGAGTCTGTTTTACGAATCAACAACTTATCCTACCTTTCACTACTATTGCCTTTGAGGCCGATGAAGATCAAGATCAGACTGCATAAAACGTGCAGTCTGATCTTTGATCTGCCCTGTCCATTTAGCGGAAACACCATAGACAAATGGCAGCCACAAAAATTATGCTTGTCTGGGTGTTATCCTAAAATGAACATTTTTTTTAGCTTTAAAGTTGGTCCTAAACTTTCTACCAAATAATCACTGGTTTTCACGACCTTGGGAAAGTAGCCTTTTAAAAACATTGAAGGAAAGGGAGAAAATGCTGGTTACCAGCATTTTCTCCTTTTCCCACATTGTTTTCTACCCTGTAGAAAACAAATTTCAATTTTTGAATCGTATTAATTTTGTCGTCTGCAAATGATTTTCATTTGGATTAGTCTAAACTTTTGTCGTTTCATAAAGAGTTAACGAGTTAAAGCTAGAGAGAGATAAAGAGAGAGACTCCCTAACAAATTGGATAGACGGTAGACTGGTGATATTGACCATTTTTAAAGAGCAAGGTTCATATCGTAGTCTTTATTCACGATGAGAGTTCGAAATTATGAAGATAGACCAACTCCACCAGTTAAGTGAGTAGTATAAGAATGTAAAAAAAAATCAAGAATGGTTTGTCAATTTCTTCACTACATATTGTTTATCACTATTTCTGTAGAGTGAACTAACTCTCTCTCTCTCTTTCTCTTCCCTCTGTCTATCCCACTCTCTCTCTCTATCTCTCTCTTTCTTCCATTCATCTCTCCTCCCCCTTCTCTCTCTGTCTCTCAAGCTCTGTTTCCTCTCTCCCTCTCTATTCTCCTCTTCCCCTTCTCTCTTTGCCTGTCCCACGCTCTCTTCTCTCTCCTCTCTCTCTCTTTCCTTTTTCTCTCAGTCTCTCCGTCTCTCCCTCTTTTCTCTCTCTCTTTCTTTGTTCTCCTCTACACATTCTCTCTCTGTCTCTCCCGCTCTCTCCACTTTCTCCCTCTCTACTCTCTTTCTCATTCTCCCTCTCTCCTCTCCTCTCCCCTTCCCTCTCTCTCATTCCTATCTCCCTCTCTCTGTCTTTTCCCCCCTTTCATCTCTCCCTCTCTCTCGCTTATCCTCTCCACTTCTCTTTCTATCTCTCTCTCTCTCTTTCCTCTCTTCTTCTTTCTCTCCTCTCTCCCTTCTCTCCTGTCTCTCCTTCTCTCTCCCTTCCTCTCTCCTCTCTCTCCTCTCCTTCTCTCTGGATAGGGGAGGTGGGGGGAAGGAAAGGGGCTTGGGTCCTTTGGTCAAAGTAAAATAGCATACATATTGTCTTCAACTTTAGGTCACTATTCAGGCTTACACGTGTGCGGAAATCGCAGGTTTTATACCCAATTTACAAAACGTCTAGACAGGTCTGTCTATTTAAAATATGAGACAGAAGTTCATCGATATATCAGCGGGTTTTTTTTAAGAATAATAAATATTTCACTTTAATTCAAGTTGACCCTTTTCGTTGTAGCAAATCGATTGAATAAAACAACCATTTATAAAAAGTTATATATGCTGATCTGTCTCAGAAACCGAACAAATATTTAAATTCTGTTTCAAAATCAAACGTAAAAGTATCTTATCCCAAAATTTATATACAGGATAAAGACGCTTAACCCTGGGAACCAACATCGGTATGTTAACAGGCATACAATGTATAGCCCAGGGGTACTAACTAAATAAACTATCCAGACAAAAAAATGACCATTCTGCTTGTCTGTTATCGAATATAAAAAGAAACTTTTTTAAGCAGCTAATTTCACCAAATCAATCAACTTTTATAATCCGTTCTTCTATCCATTCCTCGATCTTATCATTTTGTATGTTTTCTAGGTTTAGCCTGCGTGGATCGTGCAGGCTAATCCGAGACGACACTTTACGCAAATGTCCGAAAGCCCCTTTTCGTATGTTGCAGATCAAAACGTAAACGGAAATCATACAATAAAACTGTTTCTATTACATAAAAACAGTACATAAAAAGAAAAAAAGAAACGCAGAAAAATACAGGTAAATGCAAACAAGAATATGATAAATAATTCACTCTTTTATTCTGTTTTGCATAGAAAATCCACCCCACACCGCCTCGGGAAAAAGAAATTACTGATATATATGGAGATCTTCATGTAGGTGTTGACGTACGATTTACTTTTTCCTCTGATTGTAAATTCTTTTTAAGTGATAAACTGTTTATCAAATAACTTTTTGTTTTACTTTAGGACATAAAACTTGTTAATTTGTCTTGGCTAGACTAGCTTACAATTTAGGGCAAAAAATATGAAAGCTGTGTCCTTGGGTAACACCATTTCTTGTACGAAATTGCACACACTGTCTAAATTGTGTGCAAATCACATTTTGGTTGACGAACTAAATAAATCAATTCATAATAGATTATTTAATTAATCAAAAAACAAACAAACAAATGACTTTAAAAAAGATAGGTTAATAAATGAACAAATGAATACACAGTAAATGTTTTGGCAATAGGATTTGATTTCAGCGATAAAGGGTTGTTTAAGAAAGAATCTTCTTTCTATCGTGGTTTATCGTTCAATAAAACACAGTTGTGAGTTATGCTGCACAATAAATAATCCACAGGGCGTTAGAATAAAACTTTAGATATGTCCATGTTAAACGCATTTACAAACAAAAAGAAAAACAAGACTGTCTTGGTGTAATTTTTCACATGGTTAGAAACGTCGTGGGAAAAGATTAAAAATTGATTTGACGCTTTCCTCCTTAGGACCGAGGGAAAAGCTCATATGGTGTAACCATCTTCGACACAATTCCGACTTTTAACGAACCAGAGAAAGAAGCCTTTTAGAAAAAGTCCTGGCCAAAGGAGAAAATTCTGGTTACCAACATTTTCTCTTTTTTCCCACAATGTTTTGTACCGTATGAAAACAAATTGTTTGATTTAGCCACTTATGATTTGTAGACTGCAAATGCTATCAATTTGAATGAATGTAAATATATTTGTCACTTGGAAAAGAGTTTAGAAGGGTTTATAGAAAAATACCAAAACACACTTCAACTATAATCAGTCAAAGAAAATCCCATTTTCTTAGTTCGCCATCTCCGGCGGCGTTTTTTTACAACACAAACAGTGATTCCTACGGCCATCAAAACCACAGCCCCACCAACAGATATAGCTATGATAAACTCTGTACTCGCTTTGTATTCAGACTTTTCCGTTTCACTTGCCACTGTTGCTAAAGACACAGTTGGAGAGGAAAATGTATTTGAGCTCCCTGAAAAAAACGAACGTTTAGAAGGAGAAGTAGTGGGAGAAGTGTGAATAGTTCTTTTTGTGGTCCTAGAATGTGAATAGGGAGATGTGGACGTTGCAAGAGTCGAAGAATGATCTGTGCTTCTCGTCACTGATGCTGTACTTGTTTCTGGACTTGATGTGGTAGATAAATTTGATGTTATAGAAACTGTTGATGGTTCTGTTGAAGCATATGTAATGTCACTTGACCCTCCCCCGGTTGTAAAATTGCGGGGCACTGCTGGGTCAGATGTAAAGTCAGATGTCAAATCGATCGCAGTTGTAGTGTCTTCTTAAATAATGTGATCATTGAACTACATGTATATGTTCACAAATCATTAATAGTCAGTGTCCGTATTCACAGACCATTCCTAAGCACATTCTTGATCTTATTCTCGAAGTTTTTTCTAAATTTGATAGCGATTCAACCTCTGACTGACTAAACCAAATGATGTGGTCAGTCAGAGGTTTTCTTACTTTCAAATGTAGAAAGAATTTTGAAAATTCTTTCATCAAATATGGAAATTCGCAAGGCCGGTTGATGAATACGGATCCAATGAGTGTCTCATGAAATCTACCAATGAAAAAAAGGAGAGACTTAAAAATTGACTCTATGACTGGTAAATAACAAAACAAAACAAAAAGAGAAAAAGCCTTACCCAATTTCTTATTCCTATAAGAGTAAACTAGGAGGGATCCGCATTATGCGACATATTAATACTGACAAATCTTTAAATTCACCAAGCACAATAAAGCTTGTTTTAGAGTGCCAAGGTATGGCGATAGCAGCTGCATTTAGGGATTTACCAAGCCACTGCCCAGTCTTCAACAGTTAATCTACCTTTCAAACAGTTTCCTTTATACGGTCAATGTAGATCTCTGATAATATTTTGTTCTTGATATAAATTATCATCCTGTTTAACCCATTACCACACAATCCCTACTATTGACGCTCCTGAGAAAGAAGCCTTTTGAAAACACTGTAGGAAAAGGAGAAAATGCTGGTAACCAGCATTTTCTCCTTTTCCCACACTGTTTTCTACCCTTCCCAAAACACATTTCTATTTTTCAGTCACCTTTATTTTGTCGTCTGCAAATGCTTTCAATTTGAACCAGTCTAAAATATTGTCGTGTGGTAAAGGGTTAACAAAGCAACGTCAAAATTCTATTTAAAAGGAGGGAATTGATGAGACTTGAACAAAAGTTGAGATTTACCTGGTGCGGTAGTTGTTGACATCGTAATGTCTTGGGTAGTATCATCTGTAGATAGAATGAATAGAGTAAAACTGATTAAATACTGATACAAGGTACCAAGAAATTGGCAGGTAAATAAAAAACCAACATATAACATATGTCTGGTCGTTAGACATAGTACTGCATGTGTGGTGTCTATCAGACAAACAAAGTTAAAAAGAAAGGCATGGATTGCTAAAACTTTGTCCGCAGTGCAGAAAGACGTGAAAACTATTTACTGCTTAAAAGTATAACAGCGAAAAGGAGCGTGAAGTTTCCAACAAAGTTATTGTTCAATTTTTAATTTTAAGTGAATGAATGTTTAATAACTTCATTTATGTATCACCATTCATCAAATTCTTTCAACTTAGGCAAGAGTAAGCTTTATACACTGGTTATTTTTTCTCTGAAAACATCCAACTATATGAACTCCCTCTCTTCTGGAGAGCGGACACCAGAAGAGGTCTAAGGTGAGTTTCGGTTTAAAAGTAGCCCTTTAGATGTTTTGTTTAGTGTATACATATAAAGTTGCGGTACATGTTATTTCCTAAAGACTAGCATTACCGACGAGATGATATGTCTTGTCTTGTGTAAAGTTCTACAAATTCATGATGAAACCAAAATACATGTTTGAATTTCACCGGGTAATATATAATTAAGCACCTGGGAAGCATGCTCCTTCTTCAGTAAGGATGTGAGTGTACCCGACTAAACAGAAAAAAAGAATTGTTATCAAAAATAACCAATTAATTCCCTCGACCAACATAGGTTCCCTACATGAAAAAACATATAGCAATATGACTTACTCAGGCAAACAGTTGTACACGGTGGAAGGTTCCCGATTTCATAGACAAAGAAACCACTAGAGCATTTCTTGACGTTTATTCCCTGGGCCCTTAGACAGCAAGACGACGTTGTAGATTTCAAGCATGCAGGAAGGGAGACAACCCCATCTGCTACTCCTGGCATTATTCCTTCAAAAAATTAAGGAAAATAATATGTACTTTTCCCTAGCAAAATTAAACCGTTTTGTTTTTCGTTTTTAACTTTTGTTTTATTCCGATGTGGTCTATTTATTCTCTAGTAATACCTATTTATTCTCTAGTAATACATAAAATGATACCAGTATAACGGACGCGTTGATGTTGCATCCATCAAGTGCGGTAGACCTCTCCTTAATGCATGGCTCCGTCCCAATTTAAATACAATGCCTTTGGAAGAGATGTTTCTTTAGCTCAGTGGTTATGTTATTGGTCTAAAAAAACATCGAAAAAACGAAGATATTTGTCCGTCATAGGTTCGAATCCCGTCAGATGCTGTTTGTATTTCAGCTCTGCATTTGTTGCAAACTTTCATGTTCGTTAGAGATAGAATGGTCTCTTCGTCACTTTTCATAAAATTTATCAGCGGAAAGCGCAGGCTGACATTGGTCGATGCCTTTTGCAGATTATTTAATCCCCCTTTTTTACAGGGCATGACCTGAATTATTATTTTCAACAAATTTCTTTTTACTTTGAAATTGTACATATCATCAAAATTCAACTTGACAACAATATAGCTGTCATGATATGGCAATACAAAGTGATGATAATTATAATGATAATTATAATAATGAAAATAACTGTACCATTTATCCATATTCTGTTTCCTGTTCCACATTCATTTCCAACTGGGCAACTGGTAGCAACTTGTTCAATCCCATTGTCTTCAAAACGATACCATCTTTTTGGTACGAGGTTCGAGCCACATGGAACCGAATCAGCAAAAGTTGTATTTCGAGCTATATGACTGAGATCTTTGTAAGAAGTACACGGATCGCCATGTGTCTGTGTAGGAACTGATTAATAGCAATGTCATTGGTTAAAAAGATAAATAGCAACTTACGTTTATTAATGATTATGAAAAATATGTCAGTAACATCTGTTAAATGGAAGATATTTGACTGTTGAAATATTTTTTGTCATAAACAAATTGTAACTTTGAAATAACTTATTCATAGACATAGTAAACAAATAAGATTTATGAACAACTTTGGAAACCTGTGCCCGTCAAAGTGGCACACTTATACAGATATAGTCTGATGCAGGTTTCGACTATGGAGGTAGAAAACATGATTATATGTCTTAATGTAATACTTGCAGAGTACATACACTGTAAGTATATAAACATGTATGCATTGTTCTAATCTGTACCCGCCCCAATCTCACAGAGCCGAGATCCCCCAAGAAATCGTAGTACTTCAGGAGACGGCGATTTCCTCGAATCACTACGAAAACGAGCTGTTTAACAGACCCATATGTCATATTTTCCGAATCACAATGACTCTTTTACAGACGTTTTACGAACGACTTACTACAATATTCCACGATTTACTAACCTCTCATCCCGATTTTCTCCCAAAGTACGGTTTGGAGTTTTGGAGTTCAAGTTTTGAGCTAAAGTACTGACAAGCATTCCGATCTACACCGACTGTCCCTCTTTCTTTGCATGAAGGACAACGATGTACAACGAACTATGACAAAATGCATCGACAGCTGCGGATCTGACAAAAGTTTTTAATTTTCTCCAAGATTTCGTTCCGAACAAAATACATCCATTTACACCTTTTCAGTTGAGAATTAATTATCCTAAAACTTATTGAGTGGCAACATACTAACCACAACTGAAGAAGTCATCATTGCCATTTTGTTCAACATCTTCGTCGAAATCGAGAAGAGGGAGAAGGTCCTTGCTGAACAATGTCTTATTCGGTGGCAACAGGTGCTGGAATACGAAGAGGACCGGCCATAGCTTAAGCACAATAAACAAAGGCGGTGGTTGGTGCAGCCTTGGCTTACCACCGACAGGAAGTAGAACACTGGACAGTACCATCAGCTGTTGCAGCAGGGCAAAGTGCTCGGAATATGGGTCAGTTTCTAATCCGAACAATGCCGAATTGACGTACTACGAAGAACACCGAAATACTACGACGTGGTAGGAAATACTATGAAGTACACAAAATTAACCGATATCTGATCAATCCGGCTCGTTCTTTAAACTCTGGGCAAAAACATGTACCTGTTAAAATTGTTCGCCCGACTTATTTTGGAACCCGAATTGACGCCAACTTGATTAACAAAGCGCTACGAATCTCCGAAACTAGGCTAGTTCACTGCGGTTCGGGGTCTGTGAGACCAGGGCGTAACACACGACAGAGAAAGGGAAGCTTTAGAAAGGTCAACTAAATCTTCAAACATTGCGACTTTAACTCTGTACCACACGTCAAAAATGTACATGTAGACGTGTCCAAAATGAAAGCACTTGTAGTCAAAGATGTAAACATGGCTCAAATAATGAAATTTATCTCTGATCGTGTAGAAGATATTGTTACCATCATTTCCCCAGTTTCAACAAAGGGTTGAAGGGTTTCTTTGTCAGGGTCGTTAAAACTCGGAATTGTATATCAAAGGTTTGATATGGCCAAACTGTGTCGAAAGTTGATATCGTCGGTTTACTTCAAAAACCTTGTAATTAAGCTTGTAGCAAGCTGTAGTTACGTGGTTTTCGAGGTGAACCGACGATATATGATTTCTTTGAAATTAAATTTAATCCTTTATTTTTACCTGACATGTATGTTTCTAAAGGAATAGAAATTCTGAGGGCATGTCATTCTTGCATATTTAGCTGTTTTCTCTCGTCTGTTACATGTACTTTACCTGAACAGGATGGAGCAATGCATTCATAAGAGTGCCCCGATACGCATGTCTTAAACACCGGAAGCAGTGCAATTAACAGCGCATGATTCTTATTGTTAATGAATGGCTAGAGCTCTATAAAGATGATGCCTTGAACAGGATGTGCATTCGTTTCTGTGCAAAAACCTTGATATGTATTTTTAAAGCTCTGTGCTAGAATTAATTTTCTATCCGTCATAATCTCGTTAACCTTGCAATCGCCAGGGCCATTATTTAGCATGAAGATACAGTTATGTTAATAATTTAAGAAGATAATTAATCAAAAAGTGGCTAAAACCGACTCTACATGAATTTTCGTTGCTATTTTTACCTGAAATTGTCGAACCCACTAGTGTTACTGCAGATGGGAAAGATGACTTTGGTGCTTCCGGTTCGGTTGTGATAGTCTCTGAGCTTTTGTATTCATCCGTTGTTGTCATGGGCGTAATCCCTGGAGTACTTTCTATATTTCTTGTTGTAGAGATTTCTATCAAACCTTCATTGGTATCATCTAAGGAGGAAATAGAGGATATTTCTTTTTTTTCCGTGAAATATCGAAATTCGTTTCATCAAATGATAACTGTATGATATACACTAAAAAAAGTTCTAGGGAGATAAACTGTTTCTGACTCTTGAAAAAGGCAATGGCCAAAATATTGAATATTTTAATGGTACGATTTACGTATAAATAGGCCCTGTGAAAAGGGGACATAATGTTTCTGCAAAAAGTATCAACTCATGTCAGCCTGCGCAGTCTGCGCAGGCTGACATGAGTAGAAACTTTTTGCTATTTGTCAGTATCATGGATGGCCAATGCCTAATCTACCTCCTGACTCAGTAGGTTGCTACACAGATTAGATTTTCATGGTTTTCTAATCATGTGACAATTGCTTGTGCATGATGCACTACTGAAATGCATTAAACCCCCATTTCACAAAACACCTGCTTTGTTTACTTTTGGAACTATTGAGGCTTTAATCAGAATATTCATTTTATTCATCTAGCTCAACAAGGGTGACGAAATTAACAATTATAATTAATAAAGTTGAAACAATAAATGGATTATAATTTGACTTACTTAGACACACTGTTGTGCAATACGGAAGGTGAGCAATACTGTATACGTAGAAACCGACATAACATTTTTTGACACTTATCGCCTGCGTCCTGGAGCAACACGAGGACTCTAAAGATGTCACGCATGCTTGAAGAAGGACAACGTCATCGTCTACTTCCGGCAGAGTTCCTGTAGAAGAATTTGATAATTTGATACATTTTTTTTTTTTGTTAAAACACTTTATTGTACTTTTTCATCATTTCTTTAGCTTGGCTGTTTTCGAACAGACTGTAGCACGTTTTTATTGTAACTTTATTTTATCCATTAGCTCGTTTGTTTCTGAACACAATTTCGAAGTAATGGGAGACCACTCCTTAATGCATGGCTTTGTCGTAGGCCAGATTGGAATCCAGGCAGATCCGGAATCGGCCTAGGCAGATCTGGAATCTGCCTAGGCCAAAATAGAAATCTGATTTGGTCCAGACCGAAATAGAATTCTTGTTTGGTCTAGGCAGATTCCAGATCTGCCTAGGCCAAATTAGAATTCCAGTTTGGCTAGGCAGATACAGAATCTGCCTAGACCAAATTGGAATCTTTTGTTTTTTAGAATCTTTTCAGTAAATACCCATTTTAACAAAAAAAAAAATCTTTATCACCTGAGCTTTGATTTTTATACCTTTTTCTATAAATGCTATATTAAGTAAACACATTTATACAAAAGGAAAAAAAAAAGTAGTAAGTTATGAATTTATCCACTGTCTTCTATTTATGTAGTTCCCAACTTAAATCATATTTTTTTTAGGAAGTGTAGACAAAGATCAGCGTGTACATTATTAAAGTTTGGTCTTTTGTCTACATTTTTTTGTCATTATTATTTTTTTATTTTGGCATTTATCATTCATGAACAAAGCAATTAAGTACAATGTAGTATTTCAAAAACAAAAGTGGTTTAGTAAATATGACCCTTCATTTAAAAAAGGACCAACCAGAAATTGCAATAAGTATCGAAACTGGTCAGGCTGCACTGACGCGTTAGCTGACCAAGACTAAAATTTCACTTCAGGGGATTTTCTGTAAGTTGATATGTTTACCTATCTAATAAATTGTCACATGTTTGAAAACTATTGACCCAGATATATGTACACTGTCTGTGATCTCTCTTATTACATGTAAAGGGTTGCCAGATGGTTCCTGTATGTGTGATTGGTCAAAAAGATATCACACATTCACACTTTTACAGGTAACTAATTTGGCAGTTAACCCTTTACCAGATGACAAAGTTTTAGCTTTGTCCAAATTGAAATTATGTGCAGACAACGATTTCAATGTGGTTAAGATTGAGCATTTTTTCCTTGATAGGTAGAAAATATTGTGGAACAGGAGAAAATGCAAGTTACCAGAAATTTCTTCTTTCCGCATAAAGTTTTCAAAAGTTTCCTTTTCCAGGTTTGTTAAGAGTCAGCATTGAGTGGTAAAGGGTTAACATCATTTTGACAATGTCAACTTTCACTTCACACATCATACTTGTGCCAGGTTGACCCATCCCATATTATTAACCCTTTCCCAAACGACAAACTTTTGGACTAGACCAAATTGAAAGCATTTGCAGACGACAATTCAACTCTTGCTGAAAAGATGATTTCTGTCTATGACAGGGTAGTAAACATTGTGGGAAAAGGAGAAAATGCTGGTTACCAGCATTTTCTCCTTTTCCCACAATGTTTTCAAAAGGCTACTTTTCTAGACCCGTAAAACCAGGGATTGTTTGGGAAAAGGTTAATTACCATTTATTTGGAAAAAATATAAAGAGTATATAGTATGAACAATTCTCTTTTTTCCACCGTAATTTCTACTAGATTTATTTCTCACTTTTCTCATTTCTATAATATCAGTCCTACAAAAAACAAAACAGGTTTATAACTACAAATCTGTGGTAGAATTCTTAGGAAAACAAATATTTTCCTAAAATGCTTACTACTTCATTATCGGATTATTTCATGATTTCTTTCTATTAAATCAAACCGATCCACATATAATTACAACTAAGATATACATGTATTTCTAGTTAAAGAAATATCTTTTTTTCCCACATATGCTCCATCTCCGACATTTTTTTCCTGCTAGAGTACAAAACATTAAAAATTTATTCTTACTCTGAATTTCTGATTAACTGCCTCTTATAATTTTGGGTTTAAATTAAAAATTCCAATTTGGTCTAGGCAGATTATGGATCTGCCTAGCCAAACTGGAATCCTAATTTGGTCCAGGCAGATCTGGAATCTGTCTAGACCGAAGTAGAATTCTGATTTGGTCTGGACCAAAATAGAATTCCAATTTGGTCTAGGCAGATTCCGGATCTGCCTAGATTCCAGTTTGGACTACGACATAGCTTCATCCCGGTTTAAATACAATTCCTACAACAACGTTGGGAAGATTTCTCTTTAATAGCTCAGTGGTTATGGTGGTGGCCTTTCGTTTCGGCGTTCTAGTTTGGAATACTGCCCTGTCCCTGTATTTCTGCTATGTTTTTGTTGATTTGTTTCTTTTTCACGAACTTTGTTTAAATGATTTAAACTGAACTGCATTTCAGTTCCGTGAACAAATACCGTGTTTACCTTCGGCACTTATTGCTACTTTAAGAAATAAGGGAAAGTGACAGATTCATGAGCAAAAAAGAGTTCATTTGTACATGTGTTGGGGCTTCAGACGATAAAGATCTGCCTGTCAGTCAAACTAAACAAACATTAGATAATAGTGTCTCCTAAGAGACAGAGAGATAACTAATTGCTTCCTTGTTCAGCTAAATATAGGGACGTAACTAGTCGAAAATGAATGGTCCACGCTTTGGCAAAAGGGAGTTTATTGGATCTCCGCGATGCGATGCATTATACCAAACAAGCCATCACATAGTTATGTATCCATAATTATTATATACCTAGCAGTGATATCCTGGAATTTACCAGTGTAATAAATGGAGGATATTTGTTTTTTTCGGTGAAAGATCGAAATTTATTTCATCTCCTGAACACCATCGGTAATATTTTCACTCGTGGCTTCGCCACTCGTGAAAATATTACCGCTTGTGTCCACTCGATTAAATAAATTACGATCTTTCACCGAAAAGACAATTATTCTATTTATTTCATGCTTTTAACTCTTTTTGGGAGGAGTTTTATCAAAATCCAGTACAGCTCTTTTTCCCTTATTCCCCGTGGCGCACCCCTTCCGCATAACAACGCATTGTAACAATATTACGTCAAGCGCGAGAAATGTAAGGTATATGACGTCATATTTCCCATCTAGTTGTGAAGCACGCTGAATTTACCTTGGCAACAAGAACGTGAAAATCGGTATTTTCACTGTCGGTACCAGTGTAAGATCGACGAATATTTTCATTGATATTTCTCGATATCCTACCGGAAAGCAAAAAATAAATTTTGATATCATCACTAGTGACGATATCAACTTTCACTTTCACTTCCTACCGTAATTTAGGACCTACTTTTTTTTCATTAAGCACTTATAGATATTGTTAATCGTAAGTTTTATATTTTCAAGCAGTAGTCTCGTTTTATTCTTTAAAATTAAGTATTCATCCGCACTATGTCCCTTATTTCTTCTCTCTATCTAAAGTATGGATTTCGACTTTCAAACAAAAAATAAAAATAGTAATGTTAATACGGTATATACTAAATAGCATAATCAACTGGTTATTTTTTATAGTAAAAAATCTCACTCGGATGCGTCGTAAGGCGTTAAAAAAAACTTGTTCTGCGCACTCGTTTTTTGAACGCCTAACCTACCCTCGTGAGAGATATTTTTCGTATCAAAATTGACCAGTTGATTATCCTCTATGTCTCATTATATATATCCTCTATGTCTTTAACAGCCGACTTAACCATAAGGTAGACTGGTCCATGGACAAAGAGACAATTGACCAATAGCGAAAAGGAAAGTTTCGGTCCATGTCAGCCATTCGCGGACTGCGTAGGCTGACCTGGATCGATACTTTTCGGAGGTGCATTAAGACTCTTATTTATAAAGTAAGACTCAAATATAGAAGGCATTACCCAAAGCGTCGACGGGTGGGGGGGGCGGGGTTCCCACTAGGGTTGGGGCTTCCCCCAGAAAGGTTTTTGAATTGTAGAAGTAGTTATGTTATCTTCTAAATTTGTAATGAAACTAGGAATGCAATGAAGAATGACGTCCTAGAATTTGTTTATCATGGTTTCTGTACAAAACGATGTGGCTAAAATGAAGATAATTGAAGTAAGTGAAGAAAACATTGTAGCAAAAGGAGAAAGTTTTATTTTACTTATTTTCCCCTTCATTCTTTCTTTTTTTTTAATGCCAATGGTTGTTAAAAGTGTAAAGGTATCTTTAAGGTATGAATTGTGATTCATTTGAAGTGTCATACTGTCTCGTATTAAGTAAGAAGTGTAAATCAGTTAAACAAAATAGATCAGTAGATAAGAAAAATAAACAAATAAATCCACAGGGGAATCGAAATTGAAAGTGTTGAGAAAAACCCAAATGATCTCATTTAAAGCTTTGCTTTATGATTATGTACATTTGCATTTACAAATTACTGCAGTGATATTTGACATGATTAGCTTTCATATTTCATTGCCTGTTGTGGACTACTTTTATTGCGATTACGTTTATAGTTTTTGAAAGTAAAATCGTTTGACGTGATTGATATATTTACAAGTAACAAGGGGGGGGGGGGGGGGGGGGGGGGCTTTTTCTTATGCAAATATTCAAACTCTTTTATCTAACTCTGAGCTGAAATATACTCGTATATAAGGCATGTTCTATGAAATGAGAGCTTAAGGTGTCTGCAAAAAGTCTCGGCCAAGGTCCGCCTTCGGCCAAGGGCCGAAACATCTTGCTATGGGTTAATGTAAAATTTCTGCATGTCAAAGGATGGGTCTAATTCATGATTTAGAAAGTTGGTAGACGACTTGAATTTATGGATTCATTGCTATGTGATGACCTTCTTGTTATAAAGCAATATCGGATGAACCTCATCGGTAATATTTTTACGAGTTGCACAGCCAGTGATGAAAATATAACCGAAGATGTTTACGATTTGAAATAGAATTTCCATATTTCACCGAAAAGAAAAGAAAAATTCTTTTTATTTCGTGCTTCCATTAAAATCAGGAACAGGTCTTTTCGGTAATTCTCCGTGGCGTACCCCTTCCCTTTCACATAGCAACGCATTACAATATAATGTAAGGTGCGAGAACTGTAGAGTAAATTACGTAAATTTGATTGGCACGCACTGTTAAACTTGGTAGCGAGTGCGAAGTTTCCGCCTTCACTTTAAGACTCATAAAAGAAAATCAGTATTTTCACTGGTCGTAACCATGAAATATCGAAAAATATTCCACCACTTTTTCGGTATACAGACTATCGGAAAGCATGCTTTCATGAGTTTTTCCAATGTTTCTTTTCATATTTACATATTTATTTTGCACTGTCTTAAGTCCATTGTGAATTTTTCTATAGAAAAAGCTACAGCACTGTACTGACTTTATCTTTCGCCGGTTTAATCTGAATTGCAGCAATATGTGATTCTTTTTCTCTGAAATACATGACACAGGACAAACTATAACACGTTTCATTTTCAAAAGCACATGTAGAAGTCGTATATATATATCAGTAAATTTCGAAAGATATGAAAAAAATCCATCGTGTTTTGGGCACTTTTGTGTCTATTTTGGGAAATGTACACATCCAAAGTAGAAGAAGAACAATACGTTTTATTTTTTTAATGTTTAGCGTTTAAATTGAAAATAAAGTATTGGAAAAAAAATGATTATAAAATATATTAACAACACATATGTTGAAATGGTTGTATTTTCTTTAACCTGAGAAAATACGAGAGTTTAAACGTTCGTACAAAATCAGTACGAAGATTTCAACCATTTTTTTTTCATGATCGTCTCTTTACCCGGATCGGAAGGTTGGTATGGGTCGATACTTTTTTACAGATGCTTCACATATCGTCGGTTTACTTCATAAACCTCGTAAATACAGCTTGAAACATCCTGCAGTTACGAGGATTTTGAAGTCAACCGACGATATACTTTTGACAGAAAATGGCTCAAATCGCAATATTGAAAAGGCCGTAAAGTGTATGTCTAAAACAAAAAAAAGCTAGCAAACAAACAAAAAAAGGATTTCATGTATACCATTTATCCACATTTTCTTCCCTGTCCCACATTCGTTTCCGGCCGGGCAATCGGTAGCAACTTGACCAACACCATCAATGTCAAAACGATACCATCCTTCGGGTACGAGGACCGTTCGACATGGAACCGAGTCAGTAAAGCTTGTATTTCGTGCAATATTACTGAGTTCTTTATAACTAGAGCACGGATCGGCATCAGTCTGTGTGTGAACTGCCAATTCATATATATATATATAATTTATTATATACCTAGCAGTGAAATCCTGGAATTTCCCAGTGTAATAAATTTTGATATCATCACTAGTGACGTTATCAACTTTCACTTTCACTTCCTGACGTAATTTGGGAACTACTTTTTTTTTCGACTACATTTTTTTCGACTTTCAAACGCAAAATTACAAATAATGATGTTAATAAGGTATATAATAAATAGAATAATCAACTGGTTGTTTTTGATATGAAAAATATCTCACTCGGACGCGTCGTAAGGCGTTAAAAAATCTCGTGCTGCGCACTCGTTTTTTCAACGCCTAACAACGCATCCTCGTGAGATATTTTTCACATCAAAAACAATCAGTTGATTATCCTCTATATGTCATGTTATGAAGTAGTATGACAAGAACAGACAGGCAGGCAGGCGGCAAGCAGGTGATGAAAACAATGGAAGTGTGGATTCCAGATCAGATTATTCGTTTGTCCAGAAGGTAGGTAGGTAGGTAGATCAGGTAGTAAGGTAGATAGGTAGGTAGGTCAGGTAGTAAGGTAGATAGGTAGGTAGGTCAGGTAGTAAGGTAGGTAGGTAGGTAGGTAGGTAGGTCAGGTGATAAGGCAGCCAGGTAGATAGGTAGGTAGGTCAGGTAGTAAGGTAGGTAGGTAGGTAGGGAGGTGAGTAGATAGGTAGGTAGGTCAGGTAGTAAGGTAGGTAGGTAGGCAGGTCAGGTAGGTAGGTAGGTCAGGTAGTAAGGCAGGTAGGTAGGTAGGTAGGTAGGTAGGTCAGGTAGTAATGTAGGTGATAGGTAAGTAGGTAGGTCAGATAGTAAGGTAGGTAGGTAGGTCAGGTAGGTAGGTAGGTAGGTAGGTAGGTCAGGTAGTAAGGTAGGTAGGTAGGTGGGAAGGTAGGTAGGTAGGTCAGGTAGTAAAGTAGGTAGGTAGGTAGGTAGTAAAGTAGGTAGGTCAGGTAGTAAGGTAGTTAGGAAGGTAGGTAGGTAGGTCAGGTAGGTAGGTAAGTAGGTAGGTCAGGTAGGTAGGTAAGTAGGTAGGTAGGTAGATAGGTAGGTAGGCAGGTCAGGTAAGGTAGGTAGGAAGGAAGGTAGGTAGGTAGGTAGGTAGGTAGGTAGGTAGGTCAGGTAGTAAGGTAGGTAGGTAGGTAGGCAGGCAGGCAGCCAGCAAGGTAGGTAGGTGGGTAGGTAGGTCGGTTGGTTGGTAGGTCAGGTAGTTAGGCAGCCAGCAAGGTAGGTAGGTAGGTAGGTAGGTAGGTAGTTGGTGAGAACAACGGACAGTTTAGATCCAAGATCGGATCGCTCGTTCTGTGCGGTAGGCATATAGATACAGTAGCTAGGTAGGTAGGTAGCTAGTTACGTACGTAGGTACGTGCGTGTTTGCAGGCACGTTGGCAGGCAGGTAAGTGAAATCAGAGAGCTCTGCAGGTCCAAGATCAAATAGCAAGTTCTGTGTGGGCAACCTTTTGCCTTTACAGTCCATAAAATGATCTTATATTGACTAAAGCTCGGATCTCCGACGATAAAAAAGTGCGCTAAGATTAAGTCAGTCAGTTATCTCGTAGCTTTACGTTTTCTAGGTCAGACTTTTTAACAGTTTTTTTTTTTAACAATGACAGAGAGTTCACCTGTTCATGACAACCTGGAGTCCAAGTCAGTAAGTATCGCAGACAAACACAAAAGAAGAACACAAACAAATACGCATGTACAATTGTGTGCACAGATACATGATTCAATCAGTTTCTAAAATCAAATGGAAATGCATTAGTAAAGCTCATTTATTGACCTTTAACATGCAAATTAAGCTAAACGAATTTTTTCGATGGTGAAAAATATCTTCTTATCGGACAGGGTGGATTCAAGATCAGACTGCACAGAATGCGCAGTCTGATCTTGATCTACACTGTCCGCAAAAGGTCCTTGATTTGCGCCTAGTTGCGTGGTTAACTCATTACCAAACGACAATATTTTAGGCTTGTCCAAATCGAAAGCATTTGCAGACGACAAAATAAAAGTGACTGAAAAATTAAAACTTGTTTTGTGAAGACTATGAAACATTGTGGGAAAAGGAGAAAATGCTGGTTACCAGCATTTTCTCCTTTTCCCACAATGTTTTCCATAGGCTTCTTTCTTGTGGTCGTCAAAAGTAGGGATTGTGTGGTACAGTGTAAAGTGAACTGCGGATCAAAAAATAAATAAGGGAAAAATTGTACCTGGTATCATTAGCGAAAATATAATCAAAGCTTTAAAACCCATGTTTCTATATTCCTAGATTATGAATGTTGTGGCTTGCACTGGATTATGTGTACAGTGTAATTCTTAAACTTTCTTGTACTTAGAATAATCATTTATGTAATAATAAAGAAATGTAGATCTATCAAGGCTTTAAATCCTATCTTCTCTATGTTTACTTAAAACAGGAATGGCTTCACAACTTAATGATAAGATAATGCATTATGTGCGGGGGCGACCAATGAGTTTACAGAAAATTAACTTCACCTAAGAGCTACAAATACTGTAATAATGTTGATTCATTTATACTTAGATTTTTAGAGGTTCAGTTACCTCCGCAATACCATACCCCCATGTGCAGAATACAGGCCATAATTGTATATACAATTTGGAGACTAACCCAAACATCATTGGACTGATATCTAAGATTTGGGTTGTCCACAGGCATGATTTATCACATTACCTCCCTTGTTTTTGGTGTAATATATCCATTACGAATTTTTTGATCTTATACACGTTTGATATCGCGCTTGTGTGACGTCACTTTTGACGTCATTTTGTACCCATTTCATACAAGTGAGTGGGTCTCATGGAAGATACCGCGGGTGCATTTATGAATGCTTTTGCATCATCTGACCTGTATATTGTGAAATATCGTTATGTGATAAAAAGAATCTGACATTTACGGGCGCTTGAGATATATAGGATCTGACATGAGTTGGCTTCTGAGATAAGATTTTATTAAACAAGTCTAGGGAAATGTTATTAAGCGAGCCTTTGGCGAGCTTAATAACATTTTCCTTGACGAGTTTAATAAAATCTTATCTCAAAAGCCAACAAATGTCAGATTCTTTTTATCACATAACGATATTTAACAAAATATGGATCAAATGATGCAAAAACATTCATAAATGCACCCGCGGTATTTTCCATGAGAAAAATTCATTTGTATGAAATGCGTAAAAATTGACGTCAAAAATGACGTCACACAAATGTGATATCAAACGTGTGTAAGATAAGAAAATTCGTAATGGGTATATTACACTGAAAACAAGGGAGGTTTTCTGATAAATATAGGATCTGACATGGGTGGGCTTTTGAGATATGATTCTATTTTAAAACGAGTCAAGGGAAATGTTATTAAGCAAGCCTTTGGCGAGCTTAATAACATTTTTCCTTGAAGAGTGTAATAAAATCCTATCTCAGACGTCCACAAATGTCAGATTCTTTTCATCATATAACATTTCACAAAATATAGAGCAAATGATTCAAAAACATTCATAAATGCACCCACGGTAATATCCGTAAGACCCAATTACTTCTACGGAATTGAAATGTACAAAATGACGTAACAAATGACGTCACACAAATGCGATATCTAACGTGTATAAGATATAGAGGATATTTGTTTTTTTCGGTGTAAGATCGAAATTTATTTCATCGAGTGGACATCATCGGTAATGTTTTCACGAGTGGCGCAGCCACGAGTGAAAATATTACCGATGGTGTTCACGAGATGAAATAAATTTCGATCTTTCACCGAAATAAACAAATATTCTATTTATTTTATGCTTTTAACCCTTTCTGGGAGGAGCTTTATCAAATTCAGTACAGTTCTTTTCCCTTATTCCCCGTGGCGTACCCCTCCCGCATAGCAACGTTACGTCAAGCGCGAGAAATGTAAGGTATATGACGTCATATTTCCCATCTGGTTGTTAGGCACGCGCAATTTACCTAGGCAACAAGAACGTGAAAATCGGTATTTTCACTGGTGGTACCAGTTTAAATCGAAAAAAAAAAATTCACTGCTATTTCTCGATATACTACCGGAAAGCATGAAATAAAAGAAAATTCGTGATGGGTATTTTACACTGCAAACAAGGGAGGTTATGTGATAAAGGATTTTATTAAATTCGTCAAGGAAAATGTTATTAAGCTCGCCACAGGCTCGCTTAATAACATTACCCTAGACTCTTTTAATAAAATCTTATCTTATCAGCCAACTCATGTCAGATCCTATATATCCCTTCCACTTTTCCGCTGTGTCTAGAGCCCATTACTGACTATATAGAGCATGTTCTCTCTAACTGCACAGAGTTTAATAAAAACGTCATATGTTTGTTACATCATGATGGACCTGGACAGTAACATCGCAGACTGTGCAGGCTGACATAGGTCGGTACTTTTCGCAGAGATGACGGATAAAAATACTGTCCACTGAAACTCGGATAGGCTATATCTAACTGCACAGAGTTTAATAAAGACGTCATAATTATGTTTGTGACATCATGAAGGACGTGGACGGAACATCGCGGACTGTGCAGGCTGACATGAGTCGATACTTTTCTTAAATACGACGGATGAATATTTATACAGTCCACTGAAACTCAGACAGTTTCTTTTTAACTACTAGGCTTGACAGGACAAGCGAACGGTATAGACACAGAGCGTGCAGCCTTATCATTAACTTTGCGGTCCACTAAAGTCTAGTTTCGGAGACAGGGTCGAGCACCTAACATGCATTTGATAAACCAAAAGTGCCTTTTATCAAATGACAGAAGATAACACATTAGTATGGTTGCATATTTCTGCCACGAGATACAAGATGGGATCTGACATGAGTGGGCATTTGAGATCAGATTTTATTAAATAAGTCAATGGAACTGTTATTGAGCAAGCTTTTGGATAATAATAAGATTTTATCTTAAACGTCCTCAAATGTCAAATTTTTTTCATCACATAACGGTATTTCACAAAATATAGATTAAATGATGTAAAAACATTCATAAATGCACCCGCGGTAAATACATGTATCCATAAGACCCATTTCCTTCTCATTATCTCCCGCTAGATGGCATTCTATAAATACTCATCTATCTAATACTAGCATCCTGGGTACAGTACCGAACCACTTTCCTACGCGACAACCGTTACTTTGAATTCAAAATTAAAATAAAGATTTACTCAATAAAACGTTACCTCGTGCAATTCACTCAGCTATGATCAGTAGTTTAGAGAAATCTGGAGCTAAAGCAGGTTACATTTCTCCTCAAACGTATTGATAAAAGCTTTTTTCAACATTGCTACTTTATAGAGCGTAATATTACAGTCAGCCCGCTTTCGGAGCTAGTGATGTGGCATATAAGACAGTCGAATCTTCGAAGAATATGACATGCGCAGACAACGATTTACTTCTATGTAATATATACAAAATGACATCAAAAATGACGTTACACAAATGTGATATCAAACGTTTATAAGATAAGAAAATTCGTAATGGGTATATCACTCTGAAAACAAGGGGGTTATGTGATAAAAGATAGTTATTGCGATAATCTAAAAGAGCCATCGTGATAAAACAAAGTTTCCTGGAAATATTATCTAGATAATTAATGAAAAAAATCACTATAACAATATCGCGATAATTCTACCTGCGTTTCTTTTTTCCTTCGTGCCAGTAACTGACCCTCACGGTATCTATAATTAGATACGATTTCAGAACATCTTTGTCTATCTCTTATGGATTCTCCTTTTCCCTGAATGGTGTTAAAATGTTCAGTTCAGGTAGGAGGCATTTCAAGTCGTCATTTGATTTTAGAGACTTCTGTTCATTTTGAGTCATGTCAAAATTTTCCAATTAAGCTACAGTTATTACTAATACACTTTTGTTAACTGCTTAAAAACAACCAATTTCATCCAAACGATATATTTTCTATTTGTAGATATCGAGAATCAGGTAGAACTCACACGATAATTTTATCTTGCATGTCAGCTTTGAGCACGAATTGAGAAGTTTTGAGCTAGAATATTTAGTTTATCGTGATTTTTTTTTTTCGGGGAAACTTTTCACTATCGCGATAAAATGTTTAGGAAACTTTAATTTATCGCAATAGTTTTGTAAAATTATCATGATAGCTCTCTCGTATCTAGTGGCAGAGATGTACCACCATAGATTGGTTTTTCCAAAAATTTACGTTGGGTTTGGCAGGCTGACTAATAAACTCGGAATGAGGTGGTATAAACTGATTAGCCTTACACATAGTAAGTCTTTATTCAACAATTCTGCGTTTAAAAGCTTATTGAAGCAAGTATTTAAAGACATCGTAGGAAGTAAAAAAAATAATAGCCTTGTACTACCAGCACATCTTCCTTTCACAATGTTCACTATTTTCTACTCGTTCGAAGAAATCATATTGCATACGATTTGATCAGGGATCGTATATATGTAGATGTATTTCGGAAGGCGTGTAGTGGTTTTTTTTTTCCCCAATCACACACAGATCTATGTGATTTTGAATTTTTCATAATGGATTGGTCAATATTTCAGAAATCATTCTGTTCTGTTCTATTCTATTCTGTTCAGTTGTATTCCATTCTGTTCTATTGTATTTGATGTTCACTGGCATTCTCTTGCACTCAGGATCATTCATGTATGGTGAAAGTAACGAACGACAACTCTGCTCGGCGACTGGTTCACTGGTAGAAATGAGTTGCGTCCCTTGTTAAATCTTTATTTATGAGTTTCATAGCGGTTATCGATTCAAACGACATTTCTGATCAGGAAAAATGAGTTTCTTCAAACTCCCAAGCCCAAATGAATTGAAAATTTCTGCAGATGAGTGTAAATATATTCTGTACAAAGAAAGTGATCCAATGATATCTTGTCTGCCTGATTCAGAATCCGAAGGTAGTATTTCTGGGCGATTCGTCCCAAAAATCTTTCACTCTTTCAATAGATTAACCCTTTCCCAAATTATTATGACAAATTTTAGACTGTCCAAACTCAAAGTGTTTGCAGATGACAATTTCGAATTTGATGAGAATGGCAGAAAGTTTTCCGATAGGCTAGAAATCACTGTAGGGGAAAAGAGAAATTGTTCATTACGAATAATTTCTCCTTTTCGCACAGTGTTTTCTAAAGACTTTTATTGCAGAAAATAACCAGGGCTTGTTTGGGAAAGAGTTAAGACCGAGAAATGCTAAAGTGTGCAGTAATGTTATGCTAACTTTGGTACAAAAATAAAGCACAAACGCAAAAGGTACATCGATTTGCTTCAAAGTATCTACATGTTTATTGTTTAGCCAATCAGAAGTTTTGTTACTTTTGAATTTAGAATTTTGGAGCATAAAAGAATTTATAAATCTTCTTTAAAATAGTTGGTGAATATGGACTCTTAAAGGCCAGGTTTATTTTTACTAATCATTCCTAAGTTTATTCTACACATTCAAATTTTAGATTTAGAGGGTAACACAACTTCTGATTGGCTAAATCATTTAGTTTAGAAAATCATACAATGTAATAATTTCATATTATGAACATTCTTGGGCATAAGACAAGAGGTGTTCATAAGAACAGTTGGCAAATTATTTGTCGGTATAAATAATCAATGTTTCAAGATAAGAAAAAAATGTGAATGCCGTACACCTGTTAGGTGATAAAAGATAAGATTTTTTTCCAGATTAAAATCTTTCATGTAAAATCTAAAATGTGTGAAAGATACATGCTCTGGTAAAAGGGGGTTTAATGCATCTCTACAAAGCATGTCGTCATATTACAAGTAATACAGATCAATAAGATCCATTTCGTCTGACAACCAACTTCAATGCTGAAGTAGAATGGCCCTGTGACATGCAAAAAAACACCAACAGCAAAAAGATTCAGCCAAAGTCAGCCTGCGCAATCTGCGCAGGCTGACTTTGGCTGAAACTCTTTGCACTTGCATAAAGCCCCCTTTTTACAAAGCATTGATTAACCAAATTTTAGTCCTTTCACAGATGATGAATTGTCACTGACATGTGTCGAAGTTATTCAACAAGATTTACTTCAAGCTGAGGCCTGGCAGGTACCAAAAAGCAGCAATGGCCATGTTGCAATTAAAACTGAGACACCATCAGCAGATCATGTAAACCCTGATGTTGCAGCTAGCCATAGAAATTGTAACTGCAATAACCAAAGAGAGGAAGTGCAACACGCTGCCAGAATTGATGACCCTATAACCCTAAAGTGGTATGTAAATTGAAGTCACATGATTAACACTTTACAGGGCAACAGTATTTTTAGACTTACTGTTCTTGACCATTTCTTGCCAGGTAGCTCAGTGGTTAGTGCATCCGACTTATGACCTGGTGGTTATGAGTTCAATACTTGCCAAATTTACTTTCTTGGGATTTTTTTGCCACTCACCTCTGATGTATGTGAGAAAAGCAGTAAGTGATATAGAAAGAAAGTTGTGTCAGTACCAATGAGAGAGAGCCAGTAAATACATGTGTATGTGCATGTGACCTACGCTATTAAAGGAGTGTTAACCTCCAATGACATCAATCAATCAATCAATCATTCAATCAATAAATCTTCTTGTCCATAATTAACCAGCTATCAAACAGTCCTGACTTTTTATGACCTTGAAGAAAAAATGCTTTGGAAAAAAAATATGGAAAAAGGAGAAAATGCTGGTAATCAGCATTTTCTCCTTTTCCCACAATGTTTTCTACCCTTCCCAAAACAGATTTCAATTAAGTTAGCAGTATCGTACACTGTGTTTAGGTTTTTTGTTTTCATACTTCCATAAAACAAAAAATCTCTTCATTCCTTCAGTGAAAGAGTTGATATGTTTATACAGTTTTACTACCTTCAGACTCTTTTGTTTGATTCTTTTTGTGCATAATTGAGCATTTTTATAAAATTATGAATGAACCATGCTCTTTAAAAAGGAGACTTAGTGCATCAGCAAAAATTATCAATCAGATCAGACTGCGCAGACTGTGCATTCTGTGCGGGCTGAGCTTGGTCAATACTTTTTACTATTGGTAAATTTTCTGCATTCCATAGGACGACTCTACCATGAAATTTGTTCATAACCCATTACCACACAATCCCTCCTTTTGATGCCCCTGAGATGTAAGCCTTTTGAAAACACTGTAGGAAAAGGAGAAAATGCTGGAAACCAGCATTTTCTCCTTTTCCCACAGTGTTTTCTACCCTTCCCCGAACAAATTTCAATTTTTCAGTCACCTTTATTTTGTTGTCTGCAAATGCTTTTAATTTGACCCAGTCTAAAATTTTGTCGTCTGGTAAAGAGTTAAACAAAATGAATTTTATGGATCCATAAATATGTGATGATTTGCTGAATGTAGCTCATTACAGAGATGCATTAAGATCCCTTTAGCCAGAGCATGATTCAAATGAATTGTTCACTTTCCTATCAACCCTTTCCCAAATGACAAATTTTGGACCCTTCCAAACCACAAGAGTTTGCAGATGACAATTTTAGATTTGGAGAAAATGGCAGAAAGTTTTCAAAAAGGGTAGAAAACACTGTGGGGAAAGGAGAAATTGCTCGTTATGAGCAATTTCTCCTTTTCCCATAGTTTTTTCAAAAGACTTTTACTGCAGACAGGTAACAACCAGCGCTTGTTGGGGAAAGGGTTAATTGTGGAGAAAAAAAGTGTACGTAAATAATGTTTTGTCTACCTTTGCCAGTTATTGAAATCTTTGATTGGTTTGATAGGTTTCAAGTAATTTTAACCCATTACCAGATGACAGACTTTTAGTCTTTTCCAAAATTGAAAGCATTTGTAGGCAGCAATTTCATGTTGGCTCAGATGGTGAACTTTTTCTTTGATAGGGTAGAAAACATTGTTGGAAAAGGAGAAAATACTTGGTACCATCATTTTTTCCTTTTCCTTCAGTGTTTTTAAGAGGCTTCTTTCCTGAGATTGCTATCAGTAGATATTCAGCAGTAAAGGGTTATCAAAAAGTAAGTGAAATAAATGTTTTATTTATCAGGTTAGAAGATAATTTTGAGAGTCATCCAGATTATTCCATACCGAGGGGAGATATGTTTAAAATGTTCATGCAGTATTGTGAACAACATGGTGTGAACTTCTTGTGCAATCAAGCAACTTTCGGGAAATCTGTGAGAGCTGTTTTTCCTTCATTGAAGACAAGAAGAATCGGTATTCGAGGACATTCCAGGTAAAGGATTAGCTTCCTTGTTATTACCTGTAGATAAACAGGTTGGCTATTTTTTAGGAATCAGAAGCCTTGTCATTGACTGCATCTTTGTTCTCGTCAAAGTGCAAAAATTATATCTTATAGTATATCTGAAAATTATAACTTACGTCAAACGGGGACTAGTTGTAAACAATCAAAAGGGAAAATATTTTTGACACAGTTGTATCCCACCTACCACTCAGAATCTTCAGAAAACTTTGACATTTCACAATATCTCTGAAGACATTTAAATATTAACCCTTTACACCATAGATACTCATTTCCACATGTTGCCTGTAGGAGCCTTTTGAAAACATTGTGGCAAAAGGTGAAATTGCTCGTGACGAGCAATTTCACCTTTTGTCACAATGTTTTCTATGCTATCAAAAGGTGTCATATACACGTAAGAAATGGCTTCATCCTTGCTGTTATTCATGGTCAATTTGAGATACCATAGAAATGCCTTATTGGGTAAAGGGTTAAATGAGCTCAAACTTTAGTCTCATTTATGCTCAAGATGGTAAGTAAACTTGAAATATTTTAACTATCTCTGGACCACCTAAAGAAGATCTGTAAGGAAGAAGACTTGAAAACATTGTGGAAAAGGAGAAAATGCTGGTAATGCTGTCAAGAGTTAACCCTTTACCACACGATCCCGACTTTTAACACCCTTGTGAAAGAAGCCTATTAAAAAAATTGTGGGAAAAGGAGAAAATGCTGGTAACCAGCATTTTCTCCTTTTCCCACAATGTTTTCTTCCCTTCCTAAAACATATTTCAATTCTTTAGTCATATTCATTTTGTTGTCTGAAATTTGCTTTCAATCTGAAATAGTCTAAAATGTTGTTGTTTGGTAGAGAGTTAATTGGCAGAAACTAAGAAAAGCTCTTGTTTTGGGACACCGCTCCTACATGCATTGTTTCATCCCCATTCAGATACAATACCTTAATCCTTTCCCAAACAGCAAATTTTGGACCAGACCAAATTAAAAGCATTTTGCAGATGACAAATTAACAGTTGCTAAAAAGATGATTTTTCTATATGATAGGGTAGAAAACATTGTGGGAAAAGGAGAAAATGCTGGTTACCAGCATTTTCTCCTTTTCCCACAATGTTTTCAAAAGGCTACTATTCCAGACCCGTAAAAACCAGGGATTGTTTGGGAAAGGGGTAAACTACATTAAGGAGAATTCTCTTTAGCTCAGTGGTTATGGTGTTTGTTCAGACACCTTAGGCCCACATCCTGCCCAATTCTTGTATTTCTGCTATGTATTTGTTCATTTGTTTCTTTGCTACAGACTTTATTCATTAGACTCTAGTTCATAGTGTATTCTGTAAAATTTATCAAATTAAATTGATACAACTTTGAAATTTCATGCTGAGCTTCAAGTTGAGCAGAAAAATCATCTTATAAGGCCAAAACAGAATTATGTATGGTTCCAGTTACATACTTGTAAGAATTGGACAAATATTTTATTTTTTGAAATGACTTTTTTGCAAGCACACCAAGGCGGTAATTAATTGAGGTAAAACAATATAGAATGTTTCTGATGACAACAATAACATTATGGTGTGATACGATTTTAAACAATCAACGGGTGAAAATAGTTTGGCCGTAAAAATTAAACACGGTAGGGTATATGTAACTAGTTACACATACATGTATATATACAGTCAGACATAAGTTAAGCATCACCAAAACTGACCAGCAATAGCCCATGTGCTTAGACCAGCATTGCACATGCCCACAATTTGCCATTTCTGGGCTTAGGAAAATTTTCTCGTAGCCATCCTTTCATTCGGCTCATAAAGCAGACTGTTACTTGTGTAGTGGTTCCGTGCATAGCTTGAAAATATACCAAATAAAAGATTATCCATTGAAAAAATATGACTAAATATGTTTGCATGATGCTTAACTTATGTCCAACTGTATATTTTGTTTTGGCCTAGACATTTACCCAGGGGTTGATAATTTATTACAGGTATCAATATGATGGAATTAGACCGAAAATGACCTCCTACTTATGTGAAAGACTGGTACCTAGAAAGAAAAAGTAAGTAATTCATCCTCTATCAGATGTCACAGCCATGTCTGAATTGAAAGAAATTGCAGACAACAATTTCTGCATCACTAAAAAATTACTGGCATTTTTTTCCTTTTCCCACAATTTGAAAAACGTCTTGTTCTTGCTTCCTTTAATCAGGAGCTATATAGTTAAGGAAAAATTTTCCACCAGAGGACAAAATAATAACTTTGTCCAAATTGAAAGCATTATGCAGATGACAATTTCTGTGTACCTCAACAAGTGCATTTTTTCCTTGGATAGAAAAGCATTCTGGAAAAAGGAGAAAAGGCAGATTTTTCTCCTTTTCCCTCATTATTTTCAAATGTTTTCAAATGGCTTCTTTCCCAAGGTTCTTAAATACAGGCATTGTATGATAAAGGGTTTAAACCCTTTATTAAATATTTCTGTCTTTTTGCAACACTATGGTAGAAGGATCCATACTAGCAACAGAGAAAATGTGCAGTTGTGCAGGCTTTCCTGGATTTAACTCTTTACCAAACGACAAAATTTTAGACTCCTCCACAGAGAAAGCAGTTGCAAATGACAAAACAAAAGTGACTAAACAATTGAAATTTGTTGTATAAAGGGTAGAAAACATTGCAGGAAAGGGAGAAAATGCTGGTTACCAGCATTTTCTCCTTTTCCCACAATGTTTTCAAAAGGCTTCTATCTCAGGGTCGTTAAAACCAGGGATTGTTTGGTAAAGGGTTAAACTTTTTGCTATCAGTCAGTTTTCAAAGGACAAGTGAGCATAATGGTTCAGCCAGCTGTTACAAAGATAGATAGATTATATGGACCTATACTTCTGTTATGACTTACTTGGTTTAACCCATTGCCACAAGATGCCTACTTTATATGACCGTGGGAAATAGGCCTTTAGAAGACATTGTGGGAAAAGTAGAAAATGCTGGTAACCAGCATTTTCTCCTTTTCCCACAATGTCTTCTACCCTTCACAAAATAAATTTCAAGTTTTTGGTCACTTCTATTTTGTCGTCTGCAAATGCTTTAGATTTGGACAATCCTAAAATTCTGTCGTTTGGTAACGAGTTAAGTATATTGGTCCATTGGCGTGTAGATAAAGAACCCTTTAGAAAATATTGTTGGAAGAGGAGAAAGTGCTGGTAACCAGCATTTTCTCCTTTTCCCACAATGTTTTCTACCCTAATTTCAAATTTTCAGTCAATTTTATTTTGTCATCTGCAAATGCTTTTGATTTGGACAAGCCTAAAATTCTGTCGTTTGGTAATGAGTTAAAGCATCATCAGGATGCATAAAACCCCCTTTTGCCGGGGATGGGGGGGTGGGGGGGGAGGGGTTTGTATAGATTTAGTTTGTTTATTTGGATCAGAGTATTTGGGTTAGAGTCATATTTTGCCTACACATGTGTTACCTGGCTTGCTCACACCAGTTGTAATACAACTGTCTTTCCAAGCTCCTGACTACCTATTCTCAGATGTATCAGAGGTGATGATGAAAGCTCACCAGCATGAGTTTGCATCTACAGGGTATTGAACCTACAACCACCAGGTCAGATAGGCTAATAACAAAGCTACTGGGCCAGGTGGTAAAACTTAGGAATAGTTATCCATGATCAGTCTTTATAACTAAAGCCATAGATTGAAAACATTTATAGATCAAGATCAAGCTTACCTGTATGTGTGGTTTGATCTTTGGCCTTGAATGTATAAGTTTGATACTGTATGAGATATATTTGCCAAAATAGGCAATAAAAATCGCCTATGTAGGTTGATTTTACAAAATAAGTGGCCAGTCCATTTGTCTAGTGCTTCAGGAGTAAATTTGTCTATTTTTTTTTTCAGAAATGTAAAGTTACAAGTCAATTGGAAGGAATACAAGTCAGAAATTTCTCAGGTATGACTTGTTTTAATCGTGTAATATACCCATCACAAACAGAATTTTGTGACGCCATTTTGTATGCATTTCATAGAGGTATAATGGATATTACCGCGTGTTGAGCTATAGATGGTTTTGCGTCTTTTGGTCTATAGTTTGTGAGATATTGTTACAGACTTAATTTTTCTGCAAGCGACTAACATTTGGACAGACCACAATAACTAACTCTTATATTCGAATATTTTCCATACATTTAAATGATAAGACTTATATTTAACCCATTACCACACAATCCCTACTTTTGACACCTCTGTGAAAGAAGCCTTTAGAAAACATTGTGGGAAAAGGAGAAAATGCTGGTAACCAGCATTTTCTCCTTTTCCAACAATGTTTTCTACCCTCCACAAAACAAATATAAGATTTTCAGTCACTTTTCTTTTTCATCTGCAAATGCTTTCGATTTGGACATGCCGAAAATATTGTCGTTTGGTAATGAGTTAAAGTGCATTTCAAAACTTTTTTACATTGTTTGGCCACTATTGGGCCTTTAAGGTGCTATTTAACTAAAACCAGTTGGGCTAGGTAGCTTGGTGGTTAGGGTATGTGACTCATGACCTGGTGGTTGCATGTTAGATACCTGGTTGAGGCAAACTTTCTTTCCGGCGACTTTTTGCCTCTAACCTGCGATACTTGTTAGAAAAGTAGTCAGAGGCTTTTGGAAGAAAGGTGTGTCAGTTCTGTTGTGAGAATGTCAGGAAACACTTTGTTGCATTAGTGACCGCCATGATATAACATATTGCTGGGTGAGAGCAATACTGTTGTAAGTCCCTATACAAAATAAAGGCACTTACTACAGTATTGCTCTCACCCATTGATATGCTGTTAAAATGGCATTCACGCTTTAGCAAACGACAAAATTGTAGACTGGACTAAACTGAAAGCATTAATTTTGTAGATGACAAATTAAATGTGACTTTAAAAATTGAAAATGTGTCTGAGAAAACTAGAAAACATTGTGGGAATAGGAGAAACTGCTGGTTACCAGCATTTTCTCCTATTCCCACAATATTTTCAAAAGGCTTTTTTTTAAAGGTCATTAAAATTGCGCATAGTGTGGTAAAGGGTTAAACTCGAACAGAAATTAAAATCCAGTGTTATATTCTACTGTAGGAGAAGTATGAAACAGAGTTTGGTGCCTGCTATCCAGCAGATCATCTGTTGACCATTTTGATACCAGGGTTCCCAACCATGAAAACAGTGAATGTTGACAGTGAGGTTCAAGACCAGGTTTGTTCTCTCATTATGTGCCGTGGTCGTCCATTTGTCCATCTGTCTGTCGGTCTGTTAGCATTTCTTGTGCGTGCAACTCCTCCTACAGTTTTCATTGGAATAAGTTTTAAACTTACCACAATGAATCTCTATGACATGTAGTTGTGCATGTGACTTTTAAAATTTGGATATCTGCAGGTGTTATAGATTTAATCCATCACAATGACAAGCCGGTTTGCGTACCTCTTATTATACCCCTGCAAAACATTTGTTTTTGGGGCTATACTGGAATCAGCCTTTGTGTCCGTCCGTGTGTCCCTCTGTGTACAAAATACTAGTAATTTTGTGTTGCAAACTCCTCCTACAGTTTTCCTTCAATTGTATTGAAACTTTGCACATGTATTGATCATATATTTAAAATTTGCAAGGCGCAATTTTCATGTGTCAACTCTGCCAGGTTGAGGAATTATCTTCCCTTGAACTTGACACTTTTTTTCTGTCAAAGCGGTGGTGGGGGTATTAAGTCTCATTCAGTGACAGCTCCAGTTGTTAATATATCACAGTCGTTGCACCTTTGCATGTGAGGCAAAATAGATTATCTTTTGCTAACTGTCCACAGGATCATGTATAGACCTTTTTCATCTGGGCTCTTTCAAAGAAAAAGACAAGTCATTGACATTTCACTATTATTTCCAGAAATATTTTCTTCATATTTGGGCTAGTAATCATTAAAGAATTGGGGGTACAATTGACCTTTTATCAAATAATTCCTGGATTTTATGACCCAGAGGAAGAAGGCTTCCGAAAACATTGTGGGAAAAGGAAGGCTTCTGAAAACATTGTGGGAAAAGGAGAACATGTTGGTAAGCAGCATTTTCTCCATTTCCCACAATGTTTTCTACTCTTCTAAAGTCAAGTTTGTGTTTTTGACTCACATTTAAATGTCATCTGCAAATGCATTCAATTTGGACAAGTCTAAGATTTTGTCTGTCTGGTAAAGACTTAATGCCAATTTTTTTTACTTGGAAGTTTCACTGAAAATAAAGCAATTGCACCCTGGTGTTGGTACCATGCTGTTGTCACGGTTTCAAATTTGATATCTGCTAGAGCATAACTTTCTATTCTACAATTTTTCACCACTTTAGCCCTGTCACACTAAAGTAGTTCTCAGAACATTTTACATTGTCCTGACGTAATTGGGAAACAGGTTGCGGTCTGGGTAGAAAGTGTTACTTTGGCCTGAAAATGCCTTGTCTTACCAAACCTGTTCTTAAAATGTCTAAACCTGCTCAACAAAATCATAAAACGGGCTGTGGTCTGGACAGGACGCTTAATATTATTTGTTAAAATGCAATGCACTGCTAATTGATGCCGGACTGTACGGGGTCTTTACAAGGATCTAAGTATGGTGGTTCGTTTGTGGTTTGTCCATCTTGTTTTGAGTATGTTGTTACTCCATGTAATTACTGGATGAGATGGAACAACAAATTGAGATAATAATTACCTTCCTTTTCTGAAAACTGACAAAAGTATCAAGAGATAATTGCAAGATAGACATCAAAGGAATTTCTGTTAAGATAAAAATGTGCAAAAGTATTATATCTGAATAAATCTGTATTTATCAATTACCAAAAAAATTTTATTCCATGTTGCACTAGAAGTGTTATGGGTCTACTACCTGTATCACTGAAGAGTGAAGATATTTTATTCAAACTTGGACAAGTTGTTAACAATCAAAAGAGGAGACCATATAACAAGGGCAGATAACTATCAAACTATTTTTCAGCTTTAACTCTTTACCCCATAAGGCATTTCTGTGGTATCTGTAATTGACCTTAAATAACAGCAAAGATGAAGCCATTTCTTATGTGTATATAACACCTTTTGATAGTGTAGAAAACATTGTGGCAAAAGGTGAAATTGCTCGTCACGAGCAATTTCACCTTTTGCCACAATGTTTTCCAAAGGCTCCTACAAGCAATGCGTAGAAACGAGTATCTATGGAGTAAAGGGTTAACTTTCACCAAAAATCAAGCAATTGCAGCCAATCGTTGGCACCCACATGCTCTTGGTCTTTCCAGATACCAATGTTTCTAATGATGTATAGATGTTATACAGTGGATATTTTAAAGACAGTCATCAAAACAAGGTTTACTCAGGTATTTCAGACAGTTTATAATTATCTAACAAAATATGTTAAAATCATAATCATTAGTGACCCATCACGCAAAAAGGGGCCCTCTGGAAACTGCAAGAAATGTCAACTCTTGTCAGACTGCGCAAATTGCGCAGTCTGACCAGGGTTGACACTTTTCGCTTTTATGATATTTTCTGTATGCAAAGTGGTTATTCTACATTACACTGTATTATACAATTATTCTTCAACTAGCAACTTAAACTGATCTGCACTATCATTTATCTGGTTTATCTAATTGATGCACAGACTTCCTGGATGGTCCATTTTTGCATGATAGCTCACATTTTATTTACTGCAAAATTTTGAAAAAAAGTTTTAAAACCATTACTCATCATATTTTGACGGTTGCTTGTTTCAGACCTTACACTTAGTAATCTCACAATTATGTAGGTAGGCCTCATTTTTCACAGAATTTGAACCCCAACACTTTATCGCCCATATTTACGTTATAACAAAGATTTTATCAAACATGTGGGAGACAGCCTTTGAAAACATTGTGAGAAAAGGAGAAATGCAGCATTTTCTCCTTTCCCAATTATTTCTTCTCTCCCATCAGAGAACTTCAGTTTATTTATGCCAAGTTTTGAATTGGTCATCTGTAGATAATTTGGCCCCATGTGGATCAAGATCAGATTGCACAAAATATGCAGTCTGATCCTTGATTTACATGGTCCATCCTACTGAGACAGTATGGAATAGAGTAACCTCAAAGTCGCCACAACATCAAGCAGAATCCTGCTTCTTTGCAGCTACTTTCTGTAATCATTCTCTGCTTGTTGCAGCTGAAGAACATAACTACAACATTTTGGAAAAGCCTACCAACGGATGTGAGAAATGTCCTAGAGCTTCCTGAAACTCTAAAAGTCATCAAGACATGTGATTCGTTGATGTATAATTGTGTGATTAAGTTGCTGATTCCAAGCGTGTTGATTCCGGTCCCTACTGGGTAAGTTACATGTATTTAACTCTTTATCGAACAACAAAATTATAGACTGGCTTAAACTGAAAGCATTTGTAGACAATAAAATAAATATGAATGAAAAATTGAAATTTGATTTAGGAAGGTTAGAAAACATTGTTGAAAAAGGAGAAAATGCTGGTTACCAGCATTTTCTCCTTTTCCCACAATGTTTTCAAAAGTTTTCTTTCTCAGGGTCGTTAAAAGTTGGGAATTTGATTTAGAAAGGTTAGAAAACATTGTGGGAAAAGGAGAAAATGCTGGTCACAAGCATTTTCTCCTTTTCCCACAATGTTTTCAAAAGCTTTATTTCTCAGGGTAGTTAAAAGTTGGGACTGTGTCTTGTCTTAGTACACATAGCAAAGAATTGAGCTCAAGGAATGGTGGTGTCAATCTATGAAAAGGTACAAATGAGACAGCTGAGAGATGTTCGAAGCATACATCCTTTTTTATGTGGAAAACGTTGTGATAAAGGAGTAATTTCAGATAAAGGAGAACAGATTCTTTTTGCAAAATGTTTCAAAGACTATTTCTAGGGCACAAACATTTATTTCATGATGCTGATGAAAGACATCTGAAAGTTAAGCCTTCACTCCATAGATACTCATTTTGACATATCAACAACAGACAGCTTTTGAAAACATTGTGGGAAAAGGAGAAACAATGTTTTCCACTCAATCAGACATATGTTTCCTCATTTGTCCATATTTTTTACATCATATCTTTATTTGATACTAAAATGGAAGAGTCTCAAATTGGCATATCAGGTAAAGGCTTAAGCAGTTTCTTCTTTTCCCACAATGTTTTCCACTTAATCAGATATTTGCATCCTCATTTGTCCATAATATTTGACATCATATCTTTATTTGTTGCTGAAATGGAAGAGCCTCAAATTGGCATATCAGGTAAAGGGTTAAGTGAAACTCAAGTTATGTTTTACAGGATGCTAGGATTGGTGGAGAAGACATTCGGACCTACCTATATCACAGACCATTGTTCTGCTATATTGTCTTGTCCATTTGTCTTACAGAAACAATCTATTGAAGGTAAAAATAAGCATTGGGGCCATGCTCTATGAAAAAGGGTTTTATTATACCCCCCGCAAAACGAAAGTTTTCAGGGGTATACTGGAATCAGCTTGTTTGTCCCTGTGTGTGTCCATCCGTGTGTCTGTCTGTGCACAAAATACTAGCAATTACCTGTTTCTGTCAAAGCACTGGTGGGGGTATTAAGTCACATCTAGTGACAGCACTTGTTGTATCTGCAAAAAGTATTGACCCATGCCAGCCTACGCAATTCACGCAAACTGACCTGGATCGAAACTTTTTTTGTTTTTTGGTAAATTTTCTGCTTGTACAAGGACCACTCTACCTTAAGATTCAACCGCTTGTTAGACAAAATGGATTTGAAGGATCCCTAGTTATGAAATGACTTGCTTGATGTAATGCATCTTGAAAGTGCGTGAAACTCCCCCCCCCCTTTTTGCCTCAATGTTTACTATTTAGTTTAACCCTTTCCCAAACAAGCCCTTAGTTTTAAGTGTCTGCAGTACAGGTCTTTTGAAAAAACTGTGGGAAAAGGAGAAATTGCTCACAACAAGCAATTTCTCCTATTCCCACAGCGTTTTCTACCCATTTGGAGAATTTTCTGCCATTTTTATCAAATTTGAAATTGTCGTCTGCTAACTTTTTGAGTTTAGAAGAGTCTAAAATTTGTCGTTTGGGAAAGGGTTAAATCTTTACCAAACGACAAAATTTTATACTGGTCCAAATTGATAGTTTGCAGATGACAGACGACAAAATAAATGATAATCAAAAAGAGAAAATGCTGGTTACCAGAATTTTCTCCTTTTCCCACAATGTTTTCAGAAGGGTCCTTTCTCATGGTCATTAAAAGTTGGTTTTGTGTGGTAAAGAGTTTAACCTTTTTTTGATTTTTTTTTCATGTATTCCTGTCTTTATAAGCACAAAATAAAAATGTTGATATCATAATCCTGTCACCATGGCCATAATCGTCCACCTCTTTGTTATACAAAATTTTTGATATTTAGATAACTTTGATGTCAATTTCTCTATTATTACATCAAAAAGAGAACCTGTAACATCAGGAGCAGTAACCATTGAATTTTTTGACACAGTTATGCTTCTTCTCTGACTATGAATCTTCACTGAAACTCAAGCAAGTTCAGCCAAGCATTGACATTGGCTTTGACAGTGTTCATATTCTAGTTTTAACCCTTTACCAAACAATCGCTTGTTGTTATGACTCCAAGATAGAAGCCTTTTGAAAACAATGTTGGAAAAGGAGAAAATTCTGGAAACCAGCATTTTCTCTTTTTCCCATAATGGTTTTCTACTCTTCTAGTCAAGTGTCAATTTTCGAGTCACATTTATTTTGTCGCCTGCAAATGCTTTCAGTTTGGACAAGTCTAAAATTTTGTTGTTTGGTAAAGAGTTAAGGCTCTCAATCTTTTTGCCTATCTTTGCTGAATTTACAGAAGTGGTCAAATTCTCAAAGAAGCTCTCCGAAAGATTGAGACTGTGTCAGTTGTGTGGACATGCGAGAGACACTCTACAATGCACCGAAACAATGAAGAGCATGAGGAATGTGATAAAGAGGCTGGATGCCAAGGTCATCGTAGATATTGCAAGTTTTCCTGTTGATTCCATCGGCTATGACACACTGTATAATAGAATTGACAATGGTAATGTTTTGTAGTGTTTTCTATCTTAACTCTACCAAACAACAAAATTTTAGACTTGTCAAACTGAAAGAATTGGCACCACACACAATAAATGTGACTCAACAAATTTGAAACTTGACTTAGAAAGAGTAGAAAACATTGGGGAAAAGGAGAAAATGCTGCAAAAACCAGCATTATCTCCTTTACCCACAATATTTTTGAAAGGTTTCTATCTCAGGGATTATTTGGTAAAAGGTTAAGATGCCAAGACTTGGGTCCGTATTCACCAGTCATTCTCAAAAACATTCTCAGGCTTATTCTTCAGTATTTTCCATATTTAAAAGTAGCAAAACTTCTTACTGGCTACACCAAATGTTTTAGGTTATAAGAGGTTCTGTCACTTTCAAACTTTGAACATCTTGGGAAATTAGACAAAGAATGCAGTTAACTCATTACCAAACGTCAAAATTTTAGGTTTGTACAAATCGAAAGCATTTGCAGACAACAAAATAGAAGTGACTGAAAATTTGAAATTCGTTTTGTGATGAGTAGAAAACATTGTTGGAAAGGGAGAAAATGCTGGTTACCAGCATTTTCTCCTTTTCCCACAATGTTTTCTATAGGCTTCTTTCTCAGGGTTGTCAAAAGTAGGGATTGTGCGGTAATGGGTTAAGAATGGTTTGTAAATACTTTGGTAGCTCATGAGATAGCGTACAGGACTTGAGCACAGGAGGTCACTGGTTTGATCACCGGTTCAGCCAATTTCTTTCCGAGGATTGATGATGGTCATTGCACCTGGATTCATTTCGCTCTAACTGCTGACCGTTGTTTCGACAATGGTTGTGATGGAAAGCAGCCTGAGGCTTGGGAAGAATATTGTGTGGAATACTGGTAAAAGAATCTCCAGGAAAGCATGGATAGGTTAACTCGTTGCCACACAACAAAATTTTAGACCTATCCAAATTGAAAGCATTTGCAGACAACAATTTTAAAGTGGCTCAAATGGTGCAATTTTTTGCTTTAATAGGGTAGAAAACTTTGTGGGAAAAGGTGAAAATGCTGGTTACCAGCATTTTGTCCTTTCCCACAAAGTTTTCAAAAGGTTTCTTTCCTGGGGGGCATTAAAATTCGTCATTGTGGTTTTTAACTCTTTACCAAACAAAAAAATTTTGGACCAGTCCAAATTATAAGTACTTGCAGACTACAAGAAAAAGTAAATTCAAAAACTGAAATTTGTTTCCAGTAGTGTAGAAAACATTGTGTGAAAAGGAGAAAATGCTGGTTGCCAGTAGTTTCTCCTTTTTCCACAAAGTTTTCAAAAAGCTTCTTCCTCAGGGGCATTAAAATTTGTCATTGCGTAGTAAAGGGTTAAAACCAAAAGCCATATTTTCACTCATGGCTTTACCACTCCTGAAAATAGTCCTTGTTCTTCTCGCTCAATGAAAGAAATTTCATTCATCTTTTGAAACAGAAAATTATCTACTATGCATTGAAGGTTACCGGAAAAACAGTAAAGTAAGGGTAGTAGTTGCTAGTGACATGCTTTTGCTCATTTTCCACAATATTCAAACCCATCACAAGAAAATAACAGTGAACTCTTTACGACTTTCCAACTTTTAACAACCCTGAGAAAAAAACCTTTTGAAAACATGGTGGGCAATGTTTTCTACCCTTCTGAAACAAAATTTCAATATTTGAGTCACAGTTATTTTGTCGTCTGCAAATACTTTCAAGTTGGACCATTCTATAATTTTGTTGTTTGGTAAAGAGTTACAACTTGTCCTTATCAGTAGTCTTTGCAGAAATCAATATAAAAATTGGGTTTGGTGGTAAGCTTTATCTTTGAAATGGTAGAGAACAAATTTGGAGAAAAGGAGAAGATGCTGGTGACAAATATTTTCAAAAGGCCATTTCCCTGGGATAATTAAAACTCAGTTAATAAGTTAAGAGTTGAAGAATTAGAAATTACTCAACTCTAGTTTGTCTGTTTCCATTGACAGGTATATATGAATTTCAGCAGCTGCTGTTGGAGAGAGCAAAATTTGATAGATATATTTCTTGGCTAAAGGCGATGGTCTTGCGTTCAGCCAATTCAGCTCATGGCACGATAAGCAATCAAAATACTGCAAGAGTTGTGGTCCTTGAAATGAGCTACATTCTTGGAGTAATTTCCAGAGAAATCAACTTCGATGCTTCAGAAAGTGTTAAACGTAAGTATGTATCAAAACATGTTTTCTTTTTCTCCTGATTGTTTACGGAGGAAATGTCACTGTACTTTCATGGCCCTGTCATCGTCTGTGTCTGCATTGGCGTCATTGTGCAAAAACTTTGATATTTTTTATATTTCTCTTGCATCATTGAAGATATTCATTACAAACTAGGCCAAGTTGATCACCATCAAAAGGGGAACCTTGGCAACAGTGTCGGGTAACTATCAAAGTATTTACAATACAGTTATGCCCCTTTTTTGACTGATAGTTTTCACAGAAAATTAAGCATCTTCCATATTCAGTGGTCTTGTTTCATTTGGCACTATGCAGTTTTGTTGTCACAGTGTCATACCTCGGCTGTTTTTTTTAATCAAATATGTAGAATATTACAACAGTTTGCATTTTTGGTTGGATAATGTCAAGATAACTTGCCACGATCTGCCCATGCAGATAAATCACATTTGTGGTATGTGAAGGTCAAGATTAGACAGTACAGAGTGTGTAGACTGATCATTCATCTTCAAAAGGACTAATGTATCTCAGGATTCAGGAAGGGATGTAGTAGATCCAAAATGATGTGATTCTTTGTTTATTTTACAGGAGCATTTCACCATGTGGAAGCATTTTTCATCAGTTATGTAAAGTTTTTGTTGGAGACAGAACATTTGAATTAGGACTATACACATACACCCTTATGTATAGAGATAAAAGATCTGACAGGAAAGACCTTAACCCATTACCACACAATCCCTACTTTTGACACCCCTGAAAAAGAAGCCTTGAGAAAACATTGTGGAAAAAGGAGAAAATGCTGGTAACCAGCATTTTCTCCTTTTCCCACAATGTTTTCTTCTCTTCACAAAACAAATTTTAATTTTCAGTCACTTTTATTTGGTCGTCTGCAAATGCGTTTGATTTGGACAAGCTTAAAATATTGTCGTTTGATAATGAGTTAAACCCTGTCCCGCACAATGCCAACTTTTGACAATTATGTCGTGTGGTAATGAGATAACGATCATCTAACTCTTTACCAAATAAAATATTTGACTCCACCAAACTGAAAGCATTCGCGGGCAACTAATTAGAAATCAATCAATAATGATGACTGCCTTTATTAGGCAGAAAATTCGGCTGAAAACACTGTGGAAAAAGATGTTGCTGGTTACTGGTCAGCATTTTCTCCTTTTCATACAACTTTTTCAAAAGCCTTTTATATTAAGGGTCACTAGAACTCATGATTGTATGGTAAAGGGTTAATCAGTGAAAAAAGATGTGACAAGAACAACCATCTACTATTATCTTTTATTTAATGTGAAAAAATGTCCATTTGGATAACCATATCAGTAACAAATTACAACTATGGGCATAGAATGTAATATGCTAGTATAATAGACTGTGTATAGATTCATTGTAAAATACAAGTGTTCTCAAGGTGGGAATCGGAGAAAGTAGCCAGGTTTAAAATGATTGAGGTGATGGATAAACTAGGCCATTTTTGATAGAAACAGTAAGGTTATGTTATTATTACTAATAATAATGGCATTGCTTATCCCACATGAAAATAGAAAATCAAACTTGCTGCAAATCACAGTTGGAATCACAGAAAAGCAACACAGATATTCCCTCTATGTACAAAACAAACATATTATTTTGAAATTGCAGTCTATAAATATCACAGATATCGCTTACATGAAAAGATTCTATCATAGTACCTATATTTTGCTATTACACATGAATAATAATGACAATGAAAGGAGATAGAACAAGACGAAGCTATTGGCAATTAACAGACCCAGGTTTTAACGATCCTAATGAAAAAGTCTTTTGAAAGCATTATAGGAAAAGAAGAAAATGTTGGTTACCAGCATTTTCTCCTTTTCCAACAAAGTTTTCTACACTTTAAGAAACAAGTTTCGTCATTTGAGCCATCTTTTATTTGTCATTTGCAATTGTTTTGAATTTGGACCAGTCCAAAATTTTTTCACCCGTACAGAGTTTAGCCAACTATTTGCCCAAGCAAGGTTCATCAGGTTTCTTTAAAAATGCATCTTTACTGTCAGAGAGTAAACAAATGCTGTTAAAACTTTACAGTGTGTAGAATCTAGTTAGCTGTCTAAACATAGATTTAAAAAAATGATATAAGCTGTATGTGATAAAGAAACACCAGGCACTGGTCTTCGATTTAAACCTGAAACTATAGATGTAATGTCTAGGGATAACCTAGTAGAATTAAATGCATTTTCTGAAGGTAGTAATCTGTAGAAACTTGCAACTGTCAGAGGCAACATTACGCATGAAGAAAGAAAAAAGGTTATAGTGTCATCAAATAAAGATAAAATTGGTTAAAAAAAACTGGATGAATATGAGTACAATTGGATCTTTATTCCTTTACCACACGATGCCGACTTTTGATGCTCCTGGAAAAGAAGCCTTTTGAAAACCTTGTGGGAAAAGGAGAAAATGCTGGTAACCAGCATTTTCCTCTTTTCCCACAATGTCTTCTACTCTATCAAAGAAAAATTACACCATTTGAGTCACAGTGCAATTGTTGTCTGCAAATGTTTTCAATTTGGAGAAGGCTAAAATTATTTCGTCTGGTAAAGGGTTGAGTCTAATGCTCAGGGAGTGGCGATTTATCATCATAATGAGGTATAGGACTGTTAACTGTGTGAAACTTATCATTTAGATTACCGACACTCCCATTGGTGATGTTGCCTTCAGTTGGTTTAGGAGAACTTGTAACTGGTCCAACTGCGGTATCATCGTCAGCTTTACTTTTATCATCCAAATCATCATCGCTGCCTTCTTCTTCATCTCCTGCATCTATACCTGTCAAAAAGGGTGGGAGGGCAGAAGAAAACATCCCTGGGCGTAGCCCTGGAAGCCCTACAGGCGATGACGATCTGGATTCTTCATCTTGACTGTCATCAGGGTCTGTGTTCAAAGTGCTTGTTGTATTGGGTCGGCTAAACATGAGTTGATCCATTGGCATGACAGCTTGTCGACGGCCCTGTCTGACAGGTGCTTTTGTTACAGGTTGGTTTTCCAGTTCTACCGCTTTTCTTCTGGATGATCGCATCTGAGCTAACTTTAGTCTAACGTCATCTAGAAATAAACAAAGTTGGCTATGAGAACCATAATTACGGTATGTAACCTCAGTACAATTAAGGTCTTAAGGATACATCTTTAGATAAGCCAGAGAAGAAAAGATGCTGTTAAAATTCAGTAAACTTAGTAATTATACTGCAAAGAAATTTCTCGTGATCTGACTGGATAATATGCCCCAAACACATAAATCATGTTCACTGACAAAACCAACGTAAAAGCAGTTTCCCTTTCGGGAGCCCCGTATGCATAACTACACTATCAACACAACATCCAAATTGGGGGTGTTAATCAAGATAAAAATCAAGATTATGTACCAAGCTGCAATTTCCAGCATATATTACCATGGTTTCAGTGACGACAGTCCCCAATGACATCAGTTTCATTGAATTGCCAAACTCAAAAAGGAAATTCTACTTCGTCGGCGTACTCAATTTTTTAAGCAAAAAACGTGTAAAATTGGCCTAACAAACGTTTCAGTGGTAAAATTCTGCAGTATAATAAATTTGTTGTACGGTCAGGTGACAAGTGACTAAGAAACTGTTCACGGCTTTTGTGAGTCATATCGCCACCTCGTCTTAGGCTCTAGGCGACATGATTCACCACATTAGTAAGTGTCAAAGTCCCCTGCCACCCGACCATACAACCAATAAAGTTTGTCTACATTAATATAAAGACAAGCATTCTATCCAATCTTAACATGTAACCCATGGGGCAAGACCAATTTTGGCCCTGGATGCATCATTTAACCTATCTTGGTAGAGGCCTATTAGATGGTGCTACAAACTATATATTACAGGTCTGAGCCTGTAGGGTTGGAATGAGATTTTCAAAGTTTTCAATGAGGAAAAGATACACGTTACATCCATTTTTCTCCTTTTGTTTTCCAAAGTTTTCTACCTCTATGTCATTGAACTTAAGACTTTTGTGGTAAAAGGGTACATCAACCTAAATTGTCTTTGCTTCAGTTTACCCATAATGTACATTCTTCCTTGGATGATATCTTGTAGTTTTCATAGGTCTAAAAGTGACCATTGCTTTTTAGTCTATAAAAATTTACATCATACTATCATAAAAATTAACCCAGTATTATATGACAGAATTTTAGACTTGACTAAATTATAAGTATTTGTAAACAAAAGAATGGGGAAAGGATAGTGAACATAATAGAAAAAAGGAGAAAATGCAGGTTTGGTTGTTAAGGCTTTCTTCTTCTCCAAAAATGTTCAAATCCTTCATCTTCAAAGCTGTATAAATCCATGGTTTTTTGGCAGTAGGTTATTCAACCTGAAATACCTTTCATATAAGTATAAAACTACCCTGGATGATTAGTTTTATAAATCATGCAATCAATCTTTTCATTTTATCAAAATCAGACAGTATGATGTTAAAAATATGAGATGAGGTAACACTTAATCTGATTTACAGCAAATTGAAGCAATATTAAATGAAATGCTACTCTTCACATACAGGTAAATAGCAAATAAAAAACAAAAAGGGTCAACTTGACATTATATCGCTCACCTGAACCCTGTGTATCATTGATGAAATATACATGTAAGTTATTCATGTAAAACAAGGCACCAAGAAGACAAAGATAGTGATATCATTTTTTCAATGAATACTTGGTTAAAAACATTTCCTTTACACAATTTGTTTCTAAGATGAGATCCAGTCAGATGTTGAACTAGAAATGTATCATCATAGTGCCAAATTCCAAGTTTACTAAAGTAGCCTTAACCCATTACCAAACAACGAAATTTTAGACTGGTCCAAATTGAAAGCATTTGCAGACGACAAAATAAAAGTGACTGAAAATTTGAAATTTGTTTTGTGAAGGGTAGAAAACAATGTGGGAAAAGGAGAAAATGCTAGTTACCAGCATTTTCTCCTTTTCCCACAATGTTATCTAAAGGCTTCATTCTGAGGGGCGTCAAAATAAGGGATTGTGTGGTAATGGGTTAAGACATGTATTTGACAAAGTTTCAAAGAGACTGAATAAAAACAACCTCCTAAATTTTACATAGATTTGACTGAGAAAGTGGGCAGAAGTCAAAAGATGATGAACAGCAGACATAGCATGATCAGTATTGAAGCCTACCTAATGGCCATTGTGCTCAGGTGAGCTAAAACAAAGGGGGAAAAGGTAATACCAAACATGGGGTGGCATAAATTTACAGGAAGTTCTTATGATGAAATTGTTTAATATTCTTATTACTAATAAATTCTTTGATCTTGTAACCCCTCTTAGTAGCAACACGAGGGCTGACTGTAAAGTTTTGAGACTTGGTGAATCTCAAAAAGTATTTAGAATCGATAAAAAAAATACAGCAGGAAATTGAGATTTTTTATGAAATAACTTACGGAAAGTGATATTCTCAAATTTCATACTTAGACAGAAAACAGTTGCAAAGACAAGTAACGTAGTGCTTCATGGAGTACTTTGAAATTGCTCTATATTTATGTTTGATTGCATGACTGTTAGGAAATGCCTTATAGACAAAATTTTTGGCTATTCTGGGTAAAATTACAGCAGATAAATTACTTTGACATGATTTTTGAAATCACTTTAAATAGCAATACGGTTGGTAGTTTATAAAGTATTAAGTATTCACTAAAACTGCAAGCAATGAAAAATAGAGACTAAAGAAAATTATAAGGTCGATAAAAATCTGAAGATGAATATTTTTAAATATTCAAACATATCTTTATGGGAAGCAACTCTAGAACTTGATAAACTAATGCAAATGTGTTGAATATTAAATGCATTTGAAAATTAAACCATGCAACTATAGATGATTCTGCTCTAGCTAGAAATTATATGTTCTTACAATTGAAATTCAATATTATTCAATGTTAAAGAAATCTTGGGTGGGCAAAAAAGACAACATATATTTGAATCCCATATCAAGATATTTTCTTTTATTTTTATTTTTGCTTAAATTGTTACATATTTACATGTAGTTTTAGAGTCACTTTCCACGTCACGAAAGCAACAGTATGGTGCCATTTAGCTCATAACAATAACCACTGACATTATCAATATTTAAAGTTCCCAGCATTAAATAATGAAAAAAAAATAGCAAGTAGAATCAAAACATTTTACAAACTCAATAAAACATCGAAATTTTACTGTGAAATTATGTTGTCCTTTGACATGTAAAAAAACATACATAATAAAAAAAATTAAATAAATTCATCACTTGATTTATACCTAAATAGCAAAGTACAATTAAGAAATATTGAAATTTAACCGAAAATTTTTTTATTACGACTACATTTCAAGCTGGTGTAACTACCTGTATGTGTCAAAACTATGTTACTTATAAATACATTGTACATGTAACATTAAAATATGTGGATGTGCAGTTTATACTACTGTGAATATTACTATACAGTGAACACCAATTTCTACTTTCTGTTATCTCTGAGTGCTTCATTCTTTCGGGTGCTATAAATGAGATTAATGTTAACATTTTGATATGCCGAGCTCGTTTCTTTACAGAAAATGTGGCTGACATATGTCTGGAATTGACTTTCACAACATAATTAGGAACAATGTTAAAACTATGGTACTTACAATTACATGTAACAAATAAGACGGTCCTACTAAATACCACAAAGACACCCTAAACACCACAAAGACACACAAAGACAAACAAAGACACCACAAAGACGCACAAAGACACACAAAGACACCACCCCAATGACACACAAAGACACCACAAAGACGTTAAAACATGTAAAAAAAATAGTTAGTTTTTTTGTTCTCTATCATTCAGAAACTAATTTCATGATTTCAATACTTGATTGGTGGTCTCCAACTTTGAGTCTGTAGGAGTCTGATAATTCTGTCTTTTTGTAAACAGCTTACAATTTTGCAGTGCAGAATAAGATAAAAAGAAAACGGCTAATGATAAATTGTCAACTTTGCCTTTGAATATGCAAAATTTGAACTTTATAGAAGGTTTTCAAGCAATATGCAAGCAAGAAGATATTATCATCATCATCATCAATCATTTATCATGGTGTTTACTAGAGAAAATATTTGGTATAGGCCTACACGTATAAGAAATTAACAGCAGAACACAAAAATTATTCTACAGATGCTCAAACACACCTAGGTGTGATTTGCATGATTTATTAATTTTTCCACCTGAGCATAATGCAAACAACTAAAAAAAACTAACTCTTTTTTTTTTTACATGTTTTAACGTCTTTGTGGTGTCTTTGTGTGTTATTGTGGTGTCTTTGTGTGTCTTTGTGGTGTCTTTGTGGTGTCTTTGTGCGTCTTTGTGGTGTCTTTGTGTGTCTTTGTGCGTCTTTGTGTTTCTTTGTGGTATTTAGGGTGTCTTTGTGGTATTTAGTAGGACCCCAAATAAGATGAGCATGTGTATTTTATACTACTCTACAGTGAACACACATTTCTACTTTCTGTCATTTTTGGGTGATTTGCATTTTTCATGCTGCCCAAAAATGAGATAACTGGAAATATAATGGTACGCTTGTATACATTGTTCACTGCAAAGATTGCCAATAGAAATTTGGAATTTGACAACGTAATTATGAACTGATACACATGTGTGTAATAAGGCATTTGCAAATATACTAATTTTCTCCCAAACATGCCAAAGCTCACACTACAAAATTATTTGTTTCCTGAAGCAACAAATCCTTAAAAGAAAGTGTACAGGTATCAAGTTTTGATAAGTCCTTTAACACTTGAATCAAACAGTTTTTCAGTTCAGTGGATATTGCAATGTCCTATTGTACTTAAGCTATCAAGGTAAAATTTAATTCTTTGACTTTTCTCCATACTTTATTTGTATTCAAAGTATTGGACAGTAAAGATTCTGACACAGGCTCCACAGAACATCGAGTCTGATCTCAATGTACACCTTTTTCAAAATGGACTTTTAAAATCAGCATCTAAATTGTTGGAAAGCATAAATCATTTTTCAAAATTAGTGGGCATTAATATGATTTTTTGTCTAGAATTGATTAATATCATTTCTCTTCTAAACAATCCCTTGAGCTGAATAAACTTATCAAATAATTGTTGGAAAAGGAGAAACTGCTGGTAACCAGTCTTTTTTTCCTTTTTCCCCCAACAGTTTGTGTTACAGAACCAAAGTTAAAAGAATAATCAACAACAGGGATTGCATGAGGCACAAACATTTGCTAGTCATACCTGTAAAGATGCGGGGATGGGTTTCAGTTAAGCTTAAAATGAACTAGACCTTTTACAAGTTCGTAGATTTTACAATTACTTTCCGCAAAATTCCCATATTCTAACAGCTTGATCAAGAAGAATTCTTTCAGTAAATTATGAACAATGAGAAAAAGCTGATTACTGGTATTTCTAACATTACTGTTTTCTACCCTTTCAAAGCCAAAATCCATCATTTGAGATCCCTCAACTGTAAATGTCTAGTACATGAAAACACATGTAAAAGCAATGATAAGTGAAAAAATGAGGACTAAAAGGTGACACAATTAATAGTGCAAAATTAAAAAGCTATATAACACAAGTGTTAAACATAATAAAAAATAAATACAAAACAATTAGACTATCAAAGGGTTTACAACAACAAAAATCTGTAGTTTTATCAATTTTTCTCGTGCACTCCTATATGTTACTTACATCTACCACCACCGTCACATGACTTGATCATGTGACTGATATGTTTTTATTTTGTCGTGCTGAGTGGATCCTTTGTTTTATTGTGCTAATGTCAACTGAAAAATAATATTTTGATTATAGATCTGAAAGTTAAAAGTTGTCTGTTGATTATGCATAATTGACAGTTACATATTGCAATGCACCATGTGCAAGTCTTGATCACTCTTAAAAACCTTTAAAGCACTGAACTCGGATTAGGTTGTTTCTACAGGCAATGAAGGTCAGTATCAAACTGCATATAACATACACGTACAGTCATATCTTAGATATACACTGTCTGCTAATTTGCCAAATATTCTAGCAAAAAAACGTCCAGAAGTTGAATTATCTTTGTGTACAACAGACCATTAAAACTCCATTTGCCTTTCACAGGATACTGAAATTTTCGAATTTGGACTACGTTACTATAAATAGCATATCGGCGACTGCCTCCATGTTTATATAGAGACGGTCGCCAATGTACTATCAATAGTAATACATTATAAAAATGCATCAAACCCCCTTTTTGTCAAAGCATTGTTTGTACGTAGGTCGAGGGGTGAATGCGAAACTATTCCATCTGCATTTTAGAAAATTACACAGGTGAGGAAAGAGACTTCTTATTTCTATGAAAAACGTTAACAGACCATTCGTTTTTAGATCTGTTGTGTTGAATTTATTTACCCAATCCAGTACAAATTAACGCAATAAGGTAATCTAACAAATCTTTCCAGAGAAATGAGAAGTTTTTTTCCCTCTTCTGTAAAATTTTCCAAAACGCAGATGGAATAGTTACGCATTCACCCCTTTGAGGTAGTATCATGGTATCATTCAACAAACCTAAGCACGTAGTTTTGATGGCATAAATGCAATGTACATGTCATTTCATGTGAATGACTTTGTCTGAGGCCCTTTAGATAAAAATCAAGAATATGAAAAAGTTTCTAACTCAATTGCACTTATACACCCGTAAGGGATAAGCTTTTTTCCCCCTTTTCAATGTAAGTTCTAGGTATTTCAAATACCTATCCTTATGCATTTTTAAAAAACTATCAGATTTCAATATGTTTCACAAAATTTTTTGCTTGTAAAAAATCTCTTTACTTGTGATGGATTCCTTATATGAAAGTGTAAAGATTGTACGAAGACAAATCTATTTAAAGATTATGCGTCAAACTGCACGTTTGAACAAGTAGCACGTTTTACCAAGGTGTCAGTGATGTCAATTCCAAGTGACGTCAATTGTCATTGAATTGGGGCACATAGAAGGGAAATTCTGCTTGGTCAGCGTACTTAACTTATTTAACCCTTTCCCAAACAAGCTCTTGTTTTTACGTGTCTTCAGTACAAGTCTTTCGAAAACACTGTGGGAAAAGGAGAAATTGCTCGTAACGAGCAATTTGTGCTTTCCGCACGGTGTTTTCTACCCATTTGGAGAACTTTCTGCCGTTTTTATCAAATTGGAAATTGTCGTCTGCAAACTCTTTGAGATTGAGTGAGTCTAAAATTTGTCGTTTGGGAAAGGGTTAAACAAGAAAACGTAAAATTCGCTTAACACACTTTGGAATTGTAAAACTTTGCAGTGAAACAAATTCGTTATACAGTCAGGTGGTAGGTAAATTGGAAACATGATCACGGCTGTGGTGAATCATTTGGTCCTTTCGGCTCAGGGCGACATGATTCACCACAGCCGTGAACAAGTATCCAAGTTCCCTGCCACCATCAGAACCGTAGAACTAATAATGTATTACATGTACATGTATCAGTATTTCACTACAAAAAAAAGAGATCACCCTGAAAGTGACAAAGAAAAATCAAAGTTGAAGAATAACTTTGGTGTATAAATCAAAACACATCATTCACTCCCTCAAACCATAATAAATCAGAAAAAAAAAACAATAGTAAAAAAATGGACCTTTCACCTTGTGACGAAATCCGATAGGCACCCACAAAGGCAAATCAAATATGGTTCAAATGATTGACATTGTTTTTTGAAAATGAGGAAAACATTTAGAGAAAAGTAGGAAATGCTAGTTTCCATATCGGACAGCGTAGACCATAGATCAGACTGCACGTTCTGTGCAGTCTAATCTTGATCTACACTGTCGGTAAAAGGTTCTTGAGTCACGCTTGCAGCATAAGGGTTAAAGAAATTTCAGTAGAGTGATACCAAAGAAATTTGATAGTTCTTATATATTTGTAAATAGGTATATACATACCCCTCTTCTTTTCCTTCGGCTGCACCAGGAAAGCTGTATCTATTTCATCCATACATTCCTCACAGGGGCGTGTCTGCATCCCCTGGGTTTCTTTGGGGGTCAGCCACTCCCCTTGGAATGAGAGCTCTTTACATCTAGGGCATTCCATCAGCCTTTCAACCAAAACTCCTATAAACGTACCATTTTTTCATTACACTTTTTTGGTAGTTTATCAACAAATAACGGTGGAAAATTATTTGATATTTCATGGTTACGATCAGTAAAAATACCAATGAAATATTTTCTAAATCTTCCATTAAAGTGGGAAACAGTAGTTCTCGCACACTACTTACCTAGGTAAACAGTATATGCCAACCAGATGGAGATATGACTTAATTTACCCCACATTTCTTGCACTTATGTTATATTGTAATGCATTGTGAAATGGAGGGGTAGAAGCATGTAAATAGAATACATTTATTTTTTTTGAAAGTTCACGATTGGCGCAGCGATACTACCAATGATGCTTTCTTAAAGAAATAGTTTTCTATTTGTCACCAAAACCATATCCTGTATATATTAAATTTGCACCTAGATCTACACTGGTTTTGTTTCAATGGTAATTGTAATAGTGGATTGTCATTGTTGTACTAAAATTTGAGGAACAACTACTGACCTTGAATTTTCATTTCCTGCAAAAAGAACTGCATTGTTCAGACCATCCTGTACATTACTTATTATTCAATTTGATAATCCACAGCTAAACTTTGAAGAAATGGAGTATTTACAGTTTTTACTGTCGTTAGACTGGTATTCTCGTCAACTTTGATGAAAAGACGTACTACTCTTGTGATGATTTGTATGGTATAATGCGTCAGAGATGCATTAAAACGTCTTTTTGCCAAAGCATGGCTCAATTAATTTTAAGAGAACTAAACAGGAATATGTATATCAAAATTACCTGTAAAAGAATGAAGAAGATCTTCAAAGTCCATGAGTATCGGCAGCAGTATTGACCACATTGTAGCCGCCGGTACATTGTCTTTGTTCGGATCATCGTTGTCATCTCGCATCTCAAACCTCAGCACGCTTATATCTTCACTACTTTTACTGTGTGTAAACATCACCTGACGAAAAGTACGACCTTCGTTTAACTCTACCAAACGAAAAAATAACACCGAAGTCCCAGTAACGCTGTTGGTAGCGGACAGGACTTGAGACCAGTTGGTCCCCAACTCAGCTAATTTATTTCCAAAGACTGATGGTAGTCATTGTGACGAAATTCTTTCCTCTCTCACCAGACATCGCTGATCCCTGTCACTAACAATGATTATGTGGAAGAGCAGCCTGTGGCTTGGGAAAATGTTATGCATGTAGTACTGGTAACAAAATATCCAGGAAAGAATGGATCCACGATATAACTGAGATATAACTAAAATGGCCTTCAACATTATACAATTAATGACTCTAACACACAGTATGATTTTACACTTCATCAAATTCAAAGCAATAATTGTAGATCACAAACTAACCGTGGCATCTGTACCATAAGATTCAAATGCAATTTCTTGTTGAAGGGTTAAAATCATTGTATGAAAAGGTGAAAATGATGGTTACTGTCTTGTACCTGAAGATTTTCTGTCTTGTGTCTTGCGTGAAACCCGTCGGCCCAGTGCGCCAAGAACTTTAGGTTATGTTTGGTTCTGTGAGCTCTTACACTCAACATTTCAAACAAGCCAGGTGGCATGTACTTTGGAAATCTGAAGTATAGAAACTGTTGATAAAAATATCATTCTGGGCAACCACAGGGGATTGTACTGATGGTGCACGTAAAGAACTATTCCACATGGAGCTTAGAGTCTGACCATTGATCCACACACATTTCTATCACGCTGTAACTGAGAAAATATTACAAAAAGGTCCCACTAGCAGTTGACCTGTAGTTTGAAAACATAGGAAAAGGTTCAATACAGTTATCTGTGAAAAGGGGCCTATTCCTTTACCACACAATCCTTACTTTTAACGACCCTCAGAAAAGGGACTTTTCAAGCTGGTATCCAGCATTTTCTCCTTGTCTCACAATCATTTCTACGTGTCCCACAATCATTTCTACTATAATAATTGGAGTGCAACACGCGAAAAGGTACATTCGGACATTTGCGTAAAGTGTCGTCCCGGATTAGCCTGCGCAGTCCGCGCTGGCTAATCCGAGACGACACTTTACGACTACATTAGATTTTGTGCTACAGTAGACTTGCGTAAAACAGAAAATCACATAAAATCGGAAAGTGTCGTTTCGGATTAGCCTGTGAGGACTGCACACGCTGATCCGAGACGACACATTACGCAAATGTCCGAATGACCCTTTTCGCGTGTTGCACTCCATATCATAGACAAGTTAAACAGTTTCAGCCACCCCAAATTTGGCATCTGCAAAGGCTTTGGGTTTGGAATGGACCAAAATTCTATCGAGTGGTAAAGGGTTAATGTAATTGCAGGCTGACCTGGACTGAAACCTTTTGCTATTGGTATTTTTTTTTTTTTTTTTAATTTTCTTTATCTCAAAGGACCAGTCTACCTTATCATTCTGTTGGTTGTTCTACAAAATTGATTTTACGTATCAATTATAGTAAGATGACTTACTTTGGTATTAAGTATCACAGAGATGCATTAAACCTCCTTTTCAAAGAACACGTTAAACTTCCACATACCTGCAAACCCCAGCCAACCTCTGCTTTTTATCTAGAGCTTTCCATTTCTCCTTGACCTCGTCTGGCTGAGTGACTTTTCTGAACCAGGGTATCAGGTATTTCCGGGAATGCATATTTTCTGTTTCTGGGTCAAGGTCATAGTTTGTATCTAGTGGCCTGAAGCATAAGAAAGTATTCATGTTAAAAGCAGTTCAATATATGCACAAAAATTATACCTATTTTACCTTTTACCACTCAATCTCCAGTTACGATTAGAGTTTGGATTAGAGACAGCATTTCTTGTATTTCTGTGTCGAGGTCACAGTTTGAATCAAGAGGCCTGAAACAGCAGAAATGTATGGTGAAAAGGATACCTATTTAATGTTTTACCACTTAATCCCCACTTAGGGTTAGGAAATACATACTTTCAGTCTCTGGGTCAAGGTCGTAGTTTCAATTTCGGGGCCTAGAACAACACAAATTACTCATGTTTTAACCCTTTACCAGACAGCCAAATTCTACACTTGTCCCAATTTAAAGCATTAGCACAGGACAAATCAATGTGGTCAAATGATGGAATGTTAGTTTGAAAAGACGGAAACATTGTGATTAAAGCAAAAAGTGCTGGTTACATTTTGTTCTTTCCCCACTTTCTTTTTAAAGGTTCCAAATACCTAACGACAAACCAAAAGCACGTGTGGACAAGAAATCATCGCGGTTCATTTGATTGAATTTGTTCCTGAAAGGATAGAAAATCTTTTTTGTAACGAAGAAAATGCTGGTTACCTCTATGGTTTCAAAAGCTTTGTTTCTCAGGTCATCAAAACATAGGACAATTTGATTTGTTTGTGTTGGAGTTTAACACTGTTTTAGCTTCGGTCATAACACGAGGGTTAGTGCACCTACCCATCTATCTCCAGGGCCCGTATTCACCGACCATTCTTGAGAACATTCTTAGTCTTATTCTCCAAGGTTTTCTAAATTTGTAAGTAACACAACTTTTGGTTGGGTAAACCGAATTGTTTAGGCAATCAGAAGTTGTGTTACCTACAAATGTCGAAAATTCTGGAGAATAAGATAAAGAATGTTCTCAAGAGTGCTTAGTGAATACGGACCTGGCTTCCTCATGCTAGTACAGACACAACTTTTTTTCCAAGCTTCAGACTACTTTTCGCACATTCATCAAAGACAGAAGGTGAAATATTGCCAGAAATTAAGCTTGTAGCAATTAGATATTAAAATCGCAACCACCAAGCCGCACATCAGATACGATTACTACTGAGCTATCCGGTCAAGCTGGAACTGTTTGGTAAAGTGATAAATAGATCAAAGAATTTTCATTACCTTTTTGAAACCAGATATCCCAAGTCAAGGGAATCCATCAATATATTCACCACCTCATAAAAGGGTCCATTGGTTTCTAGTGGTAGTAAATGACTGAACATACATTTGAGAAGGTCCCTGTCTACAACACCTTCAGCGAGAAACTCATCCCGCAGTTGATTGTATCTTGACTGTGTTATCCCTGATACAGAAATGTAAATAAGGTATGGAGATTTGAAAAAACTACAGATGTCATTTTTGGCAATCGTTTTGAAAACGTGCAAATAAGAAGTGCTCTGTGAAAATCAGCTATATGCATCTTCACGGTGCATGATGTCAAGTAAGTCAACATATGTTCGTAAAGGCATTTTTTTTCTAGTGCTGAGGTAGACTGGTGCTTAAACTTGCAGATAATTGACAAATAGAAAATATATCAGCCCAGGTCAACCTATGCAGAGTGCACATTTGACCTGGCTGATTGTTTTACGAGGTATTCAACAGAACAGGTTTTTTTCCCATTTTCAAAGAACATAACTTATTATAAATACATGTAAAAGATAGGAATATACGATTTAGATTGAAATAAAATATTTAGAGACTTAAAGAAATAAACATAAATTGACATGTATCTTGTTGTTTGTGCAAATGGTGACATCTACCCATTATCAAACATAGCTAGAGAAAGTGATATCTTTTTTGGTCACTTACTTATGGAAAATATGAGTCAGAAAGTTCTTTAGAATTGATTATTTAACAATTTGTCACTTCCAAGGTCAGACAGATCATTAATTAGCAGCATAATATATATACCTAACGGAAGACAGGAAAAAAAACTCATTCTTACAAGAATTTTTTTTATCAGGCACCTTTGAATCAGTTTTTGTAGAGATATGAAAGAAGAATATATTTTTCAAACAAAATAACAGTTCATAACTCTCAGTCAAGTGTCAAAAGATTAGACTGGTCAAAATAGGTAACATCTGTAGACGACAATTTAATATGATTCAAACAATAGGATTTTTCAATCCCAAGGCAGAAAACATGTTGGGAAAAGGAAAAATGGTGATTACCAGTGTTTTTTTCTTTTTCGAAAATGTTTTCAAAAGCCGTCTTCCTAAGGGTCCTTGAAACACAATGGACTGCATGGTGAAGGGTAACTTATATGTTTAAAAAATCTGCATGCAATGCAAAAAGTATACAATCTTTCGGCAGTTACAAGTTTAATAGATTCAAAAGAAAAAAATACGAATTTTTCAAGCTTTTCATTCCTTTTTCTCAGAAGATAAAATCTTGTTAGCAATAAAACAAAATCAATTCAAAACGGTTACGTGCATCGAAAACGGTGATAATGATATATGCATGGGGTGAAATGATCAATTAAACTACATGGACTTATTTAAATATATATCAAAAATAACGAGAAAAAAAATAAATACTAAATATTCATAGTATTATTAAAACGATTAAAACGCAGGTCACGAAATAAATCCTATGCAAATAAAATTATTGAAAAATTAGAAAACATTATTAGAAAAGGAGTTCCTATGATGTTTTTAAAAGCAATTTTCCTAGAGTTGCGAAAACATGCCGTCTTCAGATTAAAGAAAAAATACTCTGAAGTCCAAAACAGTTTAAGATTTTAATATCTTCATGTAGATCTATCTTGTTTTCAGCAAATCTATTAAGATCTTAATTGTGCAAGTTTACTCATAGCATTTTCCAAAATCTTTCCTCTTAAAATGCCATGTACAAATTATGCGGCATCTGCAGACAGTGTGATTCAAGATCTAATGACAAAATTTGCTTTATGGTCCTGGATCTAATGAAACTGTTCAATAATATGTGATACACTGTATACATTTAAAAACTTGATAATCAGCTGAAACATTTAAAAGAAAATTATAATAATATGATGTAAGTTATGTTCAACAGAATTAATAGTTGTCCATTGCTTAGTGCACAAAACTTCTTTACAGAAAATTCAAAAAGGAAATGATAAAAAATGTTCATTGAATATTTTTCGAGTATGGCCACCCGTAGCATTTATAAAAACTTGCTAGCTTTTTGCATTTGCAAGAAAGGTGAGATTACTCATTGCTGCGGAATGTTGTCCCTTTCTTCCATAAATTAAAAGAAATTTTGAGCATCATTCATTGGAATGACAATGAGCTACATTAAAGGTAAATCACTTCACTTTTTTTTTTATTTTTACTTTATATTTTGTTGTCTACAAATGAACATATACTCTTCAACAGGATACTTTGCATTTTAACTCTATACCACCCAACAAAAATTTTACAATTGTCCGTCCAAGCCGAAAGCATTCAGGCCGACATTAGAATATGGCCAGAATGACGGAATGCGACAGGGTAGAAAAGATTGTCGAGAAAAAGTGAAAATGATGACCACTACCATTTCCTTTATTTCCTTCTTTGTTTTCAAACGCCTTTTTGACTAAACTTTGATCTGAAATGCCTATGTTCTCCTTTGCGGTTCTGTGGCAGAAAAACCAATAAGGAGTGCTTAACCCTTTTCCAAACAACCATGCCTTTCTCGAACCCGAAAAAAGGGGTTATTCATTACATTGTGAAACAAGAAGATAACTGCCGATAAGCAAAGTTTTCTCTTACTCCTACAATGTTTTGTAATCTTTCAAAGAAAACTCTAATAAATCAAGCCAAATTTGACCTGTCATCTGCGAATGCTTCTCTCGTAAAAATCTGAAAACTTGTTTTTGTGGTAAAGGGTTAAGTAAATTTAGATTTAATCTACCTTAGTCCTATCTACATGGCTCACTAACTAGCACCACATCCCATCCTTTTGTCAATAAACTGTATTTGTACGGGGAAACTTTGACAAAGTCAAATATGTAAAATGTAAAGTAGATCTACTTCTCTCCCTCTTACCTAAGATAAAACAATTACCAATTGATCAAGGTTTAACAAAGCGTTGAACATACATATATTTGATGAAACAACACAAGCTATTTACTCCAGAGGCACCGAAGGTTTGGCTAGATGAGTTACGTGCAAATACTGATAAAATGAAATTGATTTGCTATATAACAAAATTATGGTTCAATAAAATGACATGATAACTTTGGTAATTATCTCAAAATAGAGGAAAATCTTATAACAATATTAATAATTTGTTTTTAAAAATAATGTTTATAATCTGCCTTAAGCTACATTGTTCAGTCAATTCATCGATGGAAAATATGCTCCAAACATTCTTATTTCTTTTTCTCAGATTAGTATTTCTTTCTTTTTAACTAAATACGATTTCATTTTCTTTCTGTTTCTTTTTCTTTTTGTTTTATTTCTCTGGAATAGATCATTTGCTTTTCCTGAAAAAAATCCTTCCATTGCAATATTTTTTCTTCCTTATTTTGTAATAAAATTTGGTTGAAACGAGTCATAACTTTGTTTTATCAAATTACCATTTTATTATCAAATAAAATAAATCTGTGCGACACATGACACCTACAATGTTCCACAGTTCTTTATTTATAAACATTGTATCTGTTGGCAACTTTTTCAAGTTATTTAAACTATTATTTCATACTAAAGTACCTGTGTTTCAATGAAAAATATTGTGTAATAAATCTATAAATCATAAGAAAGGATACCTTTAATTTTTGTTAGACCACATGTGTTTCAGATCTTTTTATGCCAATGAAAGAGACTAGCAAATATCTTCTTCTTTATCAAAAAGCGGGAGCAATGCACCATATGTCTTGTAGATCTACTACTGTATCATCAGCAAGGTAAAAGAGGTATCTAATTTTGAGACAGATGTACTGCAAATCATTTTGCTTTGTCTCATCAAGACATTTCTTGGGATATATACACATACGAGGAAATCTGATATGATTTACCTCCTTATTAATATCAACGATTTTGTGGACAATAAAATGCTCAAGGAGAAAAAACACTTCGTAGAAAGTGTTATCAAACCCTCCACTGCTTGTATGAAGTCTTCATCTGACTAAAAGTGGATACTTGGAATGCCCTTTTTCAGTTTTTTAAAATAAGTGAAAGCTTAATGGAGCTAGATCAAGCGAATATGGTGGATTCCCCATCAATTCAATGCATCAATCATTAATGGCAGCCATGGCAATGACAGACCTGCAAATAAGGACCCTGTCATGCTGAAACAAAGCCACATTTTTATTGAGTTTTCCATAGCACTTGACTTTAATACTTTCTTTTGACTGCGTAAGAAGTAATACATAATGATGCGCCATGAACTGTTTGCCCTTTTTGCAGATAATCCACCATCAGAATACCATCAGCATCTCAGAAAACCGAGACCGTGACCTTTTCCAGCTGATGGAGTAGACTTTGCCATGTTGGCTGGGATGAACATTTGAATCAAGGTGCTTACATTGTTTAGACTGTTGTTTGGCCTCTTGGATGAAGTGATGGACCTGCTTTGGATTCATAGTCACAAATCTCTGCAGAAAGCTCGCAGATTCTGTTTCTAAAAGGTTCAGAGAAGCTCACGACAGGTCCATTTGTTGTGCTTCTGATCAACGGTCAGAAGTCTGGGTACCAAATTGGCTGGAAGCTTTCTCATTGCAAGATCTTTGGTAGGAATAGAATATACTCTTTCCTGTGAAATCCCAACTGCACTGGCAATATATCTTCCTGTCATCGATAACGATATCATGGATTTAGGGACCATTTCTAGGGTTGCAACAGTAACAAACACCCAGGACGGGTATCATCCTCAATGCTCTCTCTGCCCGCTTAAGTTCTGCCACCCACCTTTTCTCTGTAGCATATGACGGAACGTTATATATTCGAGTACTGAGCTATTTTATCAGTATGGATATCTGTTGACCAGTATGAAACCTTTCTTGTACAAATATATAATTCCTGCTCTTTCAGCAATTGTTTTCTACGAATCACTTGCCTTGTTTACTTTAGAATGCTAACTCTTCGTCATAAAGGGTCTAAATCACAAAGTCTTAAACAGTCATGGAATGGTAAGGCTGAGAGAGGACATTCGTGCTTTTCTCCTTCTATACAAGGATCAGAACTTCTCAATTGGCTCTTGAATGTAAGTCGAGTATCCACAGCTACGCTCAGTGCATGTCGAAGCATTTCCAAACTTCCATTATTGTTTGAAGGTAAGTATAATTCGGTGATCTTAATATGTTATCAACCTCGACACAAGTAGCATTTCTATATATCAATCGAACTAACAAAACTAGGCAACGTTTTCAAAATAACACTATAAAGAATTTTCAATCAATAGCATTAGAAACTGGCAGTTTTTGTGACAAAAGGGCTATAATGGCCCTGTATCGCTACACTGCCCTTTAAACAAATGTATCATGTACATAGACAGAGATATAAATAAACAAGTAAGTGTGTTTTTTTTCCTTTTTTTTTTTTCAAATGCAAAGGTTATATCAGTGAATACAATCATGTCTAATCAAACACCATTCATAACAAATATCAATGAACTCTAAGAAAGGTTGCTTTGTCAAGAAAATTCTAAGATCTTAGAAGCAGTAAACATTTTTTTCAATAGCATAAGTGCGTAATATCTGGAACAAGACAATGATTGATTGAAGCCTCTCTTTAGGTTAAACATACAGCTCAATTGCGGTCCCGAGCATAACTGTAATCTCCAAAATAAATAAGTCTGACCGAATTTGAACATATTCTTTCCAAAAAGGATGAAGCTGCATGAAAAGTTTGGTACACCAAGACCTTGCATTTAGAAACCTGACATATTTTTCTATTTTATTTCATAAGCCAATGTAAAAATTGTAATCCCTGTGGTGGGGCCAACCTTGAGCCCAAGGCTATATAATCAAAATAAAATCAGTAGGAGTTTGCAAGATGAAGCTACATGCCGAACATGGTAGCCCTATTCTTTATGGTAAGGAATGAGGTCATTTTAAGTTTTCAATATAGAAACCCGTATAAAACTGGTGATCCACGAGGCTATGTCATGTTTTATCCAAGGGCTAAATTTGTTTTGGTAGAGGTCTAATAGATAAAGCTACAAGTCAAGTTTGGTAGCCTTTGGCCTTGCAATTTGAGACTAGGTAATTTTCAAGGATCATTCAATATTTTGTTGGTTTTCTTGACATGGCAACCCAGGGTTTTAGCAGGAAACGAATTCTTTGAAGGAATTCTGAAGAAGGGTCATGCGGGATCGTTTCTGTATTTTTTTTTTTTTTTTTCAAAACTGGAAAGGTAGTTTTCAGAGTAGATAATTGAAATAAATCTTTGCACACAGACAGACTGACGCACACACATACATCATCATGCATTGATGGACTGACGCGCAACAGACACCAGGCCATGACATATGTTAATGGGTTTTGGCGCTAAAAATGAAACTTCAGTGCGTCTTTGCTCTAACGCGTATGGGATACTATTGGTGTAGAATATTACGTGTAGTTACCTGCAAACAGCGGCCTTTCTGTGAAATCATCAGAAATGAAAAATGAACTTGATGTTTATAATTATGCAAACATAAATAGCCGTCGTTACCCATGTTATTTTTACATCAAAACTTCTTCAAATGACAATGGACCTCAAATCACAATGTGATATTTTTCAGAAGAACTGTTGATTATAGTCTCATTAAATCAATTTCATTTACAGGTTTTTACAACAAAAAAACTGTGCAAATTGAAACTAGGAAGTCTTTGAACCAAATTGTATCAAATTACAAGCCAAATCACACTCCTAATGTAATGCTATAAACTTCTAATTAAGATATTACTCATACGAAAAGTATGAAAGAAAACTACTTCCTTTAAACACTTCAAACCCTCGACCAAAGAAAATGGATTCTTCAAAATCTACATTATGCATACAAACAGTAAATAAATCTGATAAGTCGTTTCTCGAGAACGAATTATAAAATAATAGATCTGTAAATGTATGTATGCATGTATACCACCGTTTGACTTAGTTATAAAAAAAGAAAAAAACAGAATGAAATATGATTTTCAATTAATCAAAATGTGATAAAAATGTGACAAGTTCCGAAATATCTATTGTTAGATAGGTTTTCTGTTAAATATGTGACGTTTTCTAAATATCACATTTAAAATCGATTTCATATAAGAATTCATAACTCTTCATATATATAAAAAGAATTTGTATTCCATGGTTCACATTATAACAAGTTATCCATATTTTGTTTGTTAAAATATACTGTACTTAAATACATTTACATAAACTTTGTTTGGAAATACGTTCAAAGAGAGAATCATGTTTTTTTTTTTTATTTTATACTGATACACATTTTAAGGATGTATTTCAGCATTTAAAACCTTTCTAACAAAAGATGTAAAAATCTTGATATCAATAAAGAAACCGTGCACACTACATGTCATGCACAGCACGAGGACGTCACATGACCTGTACATGTATCACATGTACAACACCTACCTTTTTCTAAATCTTCCATCACTAAAATGTCATAAATATTAATTCAAACAACAGTTGTTGAAAAATTTGATTCTTTTAAACCTTAGTATCATGTCAAATAATCAAGACAGGTTCAACTAAGATATCAAAAGGTAATATCGAAGAATCAATAATCATAATACTAAATGTATGTGCCTGTTGCAAAATACATGTAAACGGCAGATAATTATGTAAAACTTGTGGAATCTTTCCTCTTTCTTCATGCGGAATCAACGCACGGGAAAGGAAAAAAGGGGTTAAATGAAACTTCATATTTGTTATACCGAACATGTCATCGCATACTTATGGATCTATACTGTCAAACAAAAGGTAAAATGGTTCTTTGAAGAAAACGAGTAATGGCAAAGGTTTGGACCTAGGTCAGCCAACGGACTGCACAGGCTGACGAGGACAGATACTGTTTCTGGATGCATTTGCCCATCTTTTTACGTAACAATGACCCATTAATATTTCATGATACAAATTTATCACTCCTATTACATGATTCATACTCGTAACCTATATATGTTTCAAACACGGAAAAGTTTATTTGAACCTTAAAAAAAACATGTTTAATTTCAAACTCAATACGCATGGGCCTAATATAGTAAAAGGCACATAATCTGGAATACTCTTAAGTTTTTACTCAGCAATATCTTCAGATGGGTAAATAATCATACCAGTGAGAACATCAATGAATAATTTATCACTTACCGATCGTTTTAAAGGAGTCCTCTACTTCAATGTCTAGTTTCTCGATTAAATCATGTCTGAATATTGCTCTGAAGACGTCGAAGAACCAGGCAGGTCGCAGAATGACGAAGTCTCTTAGAACAGCATTCGTCGAAAACCATAAAACCTGGAAAAGAGGTATACAGAGTCAAAAAACAAAACACCAAAAATAAGCTTTCAATCCCAGAAGCTGCATTCACCTACTACTCTAAGTAGCATTCTTATTGTTGTTTCATACAGCAACGAAATTTCTAGTTATCTTCACCAAACTGCGACACCGACAGGTTGAGCCAATGAAAAATGCATTACTTTAAAATCCAGCAAATTCTCGAATATTTGGCAAGAATTGCACTAATAATGGGTGATGTGTACGGTCTTTGGTACTCTACCATATCTAGTTAACAATGTACTTGTCTAGGGAGCCCTTCAGAGTGCAAAACTCTCGATGGATTCCCTGCACGGGTGCATTTATACAGCCCAACAAAGTGCAATAATCCATGAGATTACAAAAATCGAGGATTCCTTGCTTTAAAATGAAAGTACATAAAATGTCTTTCACCGTGTTGCTATTAAGTCCATTCTGTTTTATCTATAAAGTCGTTTTTTTTTTAAGCTGTAGTCTTTTCAAATTACCGTATTACAAGCTTATAGCATGTTATTTTTAAAGTGCTTGTTTCTCGCTTTTGTTTTAAAATGTGCTTCATTTTCTTTTTTAAAAAAAAAAGTAATTGCATGTTTCTGTTTTTAATGTATTAACATTGTACGTCTATGTTTGTCTTATGTATGTATGTCTAATTATGTCGGTAAATAGCGATACATCGCTAATGTTATTTTGTTAAATACTTTGAAACCGACTTAAAATAAAATTTTGTATCTTGTATCTTGTATCTTGGTGTATTTAAAACAACTAAATGATAAGCACAAAACTGAAAGGAAGGGAATAAGGTAATGTAGGCGTTATACATTACCTCAAAGCTGTAAAATTACGTAACATTTTAGATTTATATTTTGTTTTTAAACGTGGTGTACATCATTCGATGGATGTCTGTATCTAGTATCTAAAACAATGGAACTTGTCATAAAATTCTTCATAGGCTGAGTATTGATGAAATGAACATAGCAATCCTTGTAAATAATTATTCAACAACCATTCATAATCTTCTGATCGCTTATACTCCAGAATTTTCTAAATTTGTAAGGAATACAACTTGTGATTGGCTAAACCGTTTGGTTTAGCCAATCACAAGTTGTATTACTTTCAAATTTAGAAAACTTTGAAGAGTACGACTATGAATAATCTTATGAACGATCGGTAAATATGGATCTTGAGCTTACGAACATGCTTAATCTTATCTTTTTAAACAACACCAAAATTACATCGGCCTACCTTTCCAGTTTCGTGTAAATATTGCAAGATACTGTTAAGTAGATGCTTCATGCCGAACCTCTCTCCGACCTCATCTTTGAACTCTTCAAACTTTACGATGGGGACCACCATAGAATTACCCTTTTCCTCTGCGTAGTTTTCAACTTCCAACCAAAACGTTGGAATCACCCGGAGTACGTTTGGAAATTGCCGTTTGTCATTTGCCAGGAGTTCAATTGACGCTCGTACTGTTTCAAAGCCTAGATTGATGAAATAAAGTGGTTATAGTTTGAGAGTTATTGATTTATTGTGTACCATTACTGCAAGTTATCCACAGTAAGCGGCCTTAAATAATTCATCAAAGTCCAATCCCCATTGACTTTAAAGTATCTCCAACTTTACTGCTTAAATTATTTTTGCATACAACGGCAACTGTACTTAGTTATAAAGCTAACATGAAAATAAATCTAAATGAAATTAACAGTGAAATATTTGTCTTCAATCCGATATAACTTAATATATAAATACAGTTGTTTAAAAAGTAATCATTAATGGTGACATCGCTGAATATGACAGAAAAATAACACATATTTAAGAGAAATTTGGAATTTGATGATGTATTTTATGGTAACTTTCTGTATGGTATTTGAAAAGATATTTTTGCAACTTTTGATAGTGGCGACAAAATGGTTGTGATAAAAATGGCACAGCAAGCGTTCACATAAGACTTTTACTAATTGCGTCTCATAAACAAGAATGTCTATGAAAACTGAATATTGAAACTGATACAGAATCATTTCTGTAATAATTCTCTGTATCATAAATGTTTTTGTCGAGTCAATGCTTTGTGAGTAGACAATTGAACAGGATGGCCTTGTTGCTCAAGGATCTATCATTGTATAGACTAGGAGTTTGGGTTTCTCGGTTTTCTGCTTGTGATGCTAATTGTGGAGGAGCAAGAGGGGGCAAAAACAAGAGTCTAGCACTGGTCAATCAGATTGTCCGTGCTGTTTCCACACAAAGTAATGCTTACATCAGCGTAAAGAAAAGGAAACATTTGGGTGCATGTTGCTGTAAGCCGTTTCCAACATTAGGTCTATCCAGTTATATCGCGGCGGCTAGTGTACATATCTATGTTCTCCTAGAGTTTCTTCTACCAGTACTCAACGCAATATTCTTTTTAAGCCTCTGGTTGTTTTGCTGTATACCCATCGTCGAAACAATGGTCAGCGGTGACAGAGACTCAAGACCTGTACTCATCCGACTGAGCTACTAGGGGCTTTGCGTTAAAAATTCGTTTGTAAAAAAAAAAATCATAAATCATACCTGTATTATTTGCTGCACTTGTAACTATCACTTCACTTTGAACAACAAACTTTTCTTGAAGCAGTGTGTAATACGCACTCAACTGTGCGGACAGAGTCTGTGAGATATGAGGTTTCTCCCTTATAATATCAATTTTCTTCTGAACAATCTGTCTCTGCTTCTCTGCATGTGCCGTCAGTTTAGCTTTGACTTCATTGCAGACTTTCTTGATAGCATCTTTTCTTAACTTGTCCGCGTGGGTTCCCACAAGTAACACAACAAGTTTATTCGTTTTCGCAATCATCCAGTCAAACCAAGAACTGATCATTTCATCAAACAACTCCGATTTGTACGAATACATGTTAAATGTTAAGATAGCAACTGCTGGTTGCTCAAAGAACATATAATGGGGAAACAGATAAAACGGGAAACCGCAAAAGTCCCAGATTGTAAGATTCAAGGGTCGATTTTCGGGAGCTCCATTCTCACTTGCTGTAGATGATCTGCGATGCTCAGCATTTTGGTTGTGATGAACACCATTAGGAATGTTAGTTTGTTGTGTATCTGGTATATCGTCAATGAATCTATGGTCAAAGGTCATTTCGCTTGGTTCGATGCCTGCCGACTTTTCATACATCTCTTGTGACAATCTGGGCTGTCCGTCGACCAAAGTTTGCACAAAACTTGTCTTTCCACTGTTGTGTGCCCCAAGAACGAGGATCTATAACAAAAAAAATAAAGAATAAGTGAAGGTACGCCACCTGTAATACTTAGATGATCCAAAGGTGGTGGAATCTAATCAGAATAACTATCATTCTTATAATTATTTTCACATTGTTTTTCTATGTGATAAAAACAATCTAATAAAACCATTATTTGTTTATCAACATAATATAAATAGGCCCAGCTCTGCGAAAAGGGGGGTTAATCCATCCGCACAGGCTGACATGAGTCAAAACTGTTTGGTATTCTAAAAATTTCTGCATGTCCACGGACTATTCTACTTCACGGTTTAAACCGGTTGTAAGCCACAATGGATGGTGTGGATCCTGATTATATGAAACCGTCTTTGGTATAATGCGTCAGAGAGATTCAATAAGCCTCCTTTTCAGAGAACATGGCATATAGATTAACACATGTAACTCCCTTACAAAACAAAATTAACTGACAACTTTGGAAACATCCGTTTTCAAGAACCCATTCAATGAAAAAAAAATGATTTTATACACGTGGATACATCTCGCAGCATTCAATCAGAAGAAGAAAACGATAAAAAATACTTCAGTCTTCAGTCTCGATATGCAACAGTATACCAAAATATTTGTTGGTCAAGAGAATCATAATGTAAAAAAAGGGGCAAGGTTTTTGCATAGCTATTCGAAGTGAAAACTGGGCCCGTATTCACCAACCATTCTTAAGAACGTTCTTTGTCTTATTCTCCAGAATTGTCTACATTTGTAAGTAACACAACTTCTGATTGGCTAAACCATCGGTTTAGCCAATCAGAAGTTGTGTTACTTACAAATTTAGAATACCTTGAAGGATAAGACTAAGAATATTCTCAAGAATGGTTGGTGAATACAGGCCCAGGTTAAAATAGTTGAATATGTATCTCCGTGACGCATCATACATGTACCTAGCAAGTCAAAACTTAAAGACAGATCTACAACATTCCTTTTTATCTAACAACTGACTGATTCATGAGGTAAAATGGTTCTTTGGCAAGCAGAAAACTGCCTAATAGCAAAGTATTACGACCAAAGTCAGCTTACGCGGACTGCACACACCGACCTGCGCCAAAAACTTTTTGCAAATGCAATAAGCACATTATTCACCGGTCATAATTCATACATATCATGCCTAGAATTAGATAAAAGTCCAAAGCAACTGAAAAAAAAAACTTTGAAATAACAATATTCTGGCTTTTGTTCTACGCTTGAAAGTTTCATATACAGCGTAACTTATATACCATTTGCGGACAGTTCAGATCAAGATTAGGGTCTGCATTCACCAACAATTCTTAAGAACGTCCATGTCTTAATATTCTAGATTTTTTGATTGCGAAAGAAACAGAACTTCTGATTGGCTAAACCAAATAGTTCAGCCAATCATAAGTTCTGTTACTTTCACACTGACGAATTTCTGAAGCATAAGACTAAGAATGTTCTTAACCCTTTCCTAAACAATCCCTGGTTTTTACGGGTCTGGAATAGTAGCCTTTAGAAAACATTGTGGTAAAAGGAGAAAATGCTGGTAACCAGCATTTTCTCCTTTTCTCACAATGTTTTCTACCCTATCTTAGACAGAAATCATCTTTTCAGCAAGAGTTGAATTGTCGTCTGCAAATGCTTTCAATTTGGTCTAGTCCAAAAGTTTGTCGTTTGGGAAAGGGTTAAGAATGATTCGTGAATACGGATCCTGACTGCACAGAGCGTGCAGTCAGATTTTGGATCTATATTGTTCGATAAGGTGATACTTTTGCTAAAAAATAAAATCATTTAACTTATTCAGTGGGTTAACCCTTTCCCAAACAGCATATTTTGGACCAGACCAAATTGAAAGCATTTTGCGGATGACAAATTAACAGTTGCTAAAATAATGATTCTTCTATATGATAGGGTAGAAAACATTGTGGGAAAAGGAGAAAATGCTGGTTACCAGCATTTTCTCCTTTTCCCACAATGTTTTCAAAAGGCTTCTATTCCTGACCCGTAAAAACCAGGGATTGTTTGGGAAAGGGTTAATGGGTAATATAAATAATCCATACCTTTATCCCTTGATACACTTTGATATTAGACTGTGTCTCTTGGAAAAAGTGCATCATGGATCGCAGACCGTATTCGCACACATCCGCAGGTGGAAATTTTAATGGATTATCATCAACGACAAGCTCTTGTTTCGCCCCCATTTCGATTTTCTTCATTTTGTTCCAGTCCAGTACTTTGATCCTGTTCGAAGATAGATCTAATTTCGTTGACATGATTAGCAGATGCCCCGGGAACTTGTTAATTATATTATTGGACAGGTCGATCTCTGAGATGGTGTGACAGTGTTGTGGATTTAGGTTGAACACTGGTACCTTTGATATTTGATTTTGGCTTGCCTTTAAACTCTCCAAGTGAGGTAATTGGAAAACATCTGTTGGAAGCACTGATATTTTGTTACCGGAAATGTTCAGCTCACGAAGATTTTTCAAAAACCGGATGTCTAAACCGACCTCTCGTATGTTGTTTCCACTACAATCAAGTATTTCAAGTTTTCTCATGTGAGTTAGATCTTTGAACACACTTGTGAACTTGTTATTGTCAATCATCAACACCTGCATCTTTTTCATCTTCTCTAGGCCTTTAATAGATTCTAGATTATTATGGCTAAAACTTAGCCTCGTCAGGTTTTTCAGTTTCCGTACACTTGAAGGAATCTTGGAAAACCTGTTGTTGTTCAGGTTTAATTCCACAAGGTTGTCGAGTTTCTTGAACGAATCTGGGATACTGGTATCACCAAGATTGTTTTCACTCAAGTCTAGTTTTTCTAGTTGAGTCATTCGTCCAATCAGCTCCTCAGACACGTTGTTCAAATTCAGTCCATGCACCATCAATCTCTTCACTGTTCCCGATTCTCCAACAACATTATCGACTGTGTCCTGGAATACGTGACAACGTAGATAAGTAAATCAGCCATGTACTGGCAATAGGGGGCTTATTGCGTCTACATGATCCTTGATACCAAGCAAGTCATCATATTATCATTGATCTATAAAATCTATTTTATATAACAACAGACTGAATCCTGAGGTACACAAGTCCCTGGACATGTATGCAGAAAATTGATTGTCAGCGAAAAGTTTCGACTCGGGTCAGCTTGCGCGGACTGCGCAAGCTGACCTGAGCCGAAACTTTTCGCAGATGCGTTCATTCCTCTTTTCACAGGTCATTGCTCAAGTATATTTCAAGTATTATTTATCATTTCACCAGGTAGAGATAAAGATGTACAATATCGGTTTACTTAGTCGACCTAGGAAATTGGTTTCAAACATTAGGTAAAGTTTCCATTCGATGCTCACAAAATGAATGCGCACCAACATGACTTCAAACTTAATTAGACAAGAATAAATAGACTCATTAATATTGAAACAGAAGGCAAATTATATACATGTAGCTCTAAACGGTGGAGTTTGTTTCCGAAAGAGTTCAAAACATCATGGAAAGAAAAAAAGGAATGGTAAATGGTAGAAAGGTGACCTTCCAGTCCTTTGCTATAAGCATTTGCAGTAGAATATTCATGGACATCATTGTTAAATATGTTCCAAGCCCGGTAGGGAAGCTTAGTGGTTTGTGAATGTGACACGTGACCATATGGCTGCAGGTTCTATACCCGGTTAAGGCAAACAATTCTTCCCAGCGATCTTCTCTTCTCACTTCTGATGTATATGAGAAAAGGAGTCAGTGGTTTGGATAACAAGCTGTGCCAGGACTTGTTTGAATAAAAAAACATGAAGATATATGCGTAGGTGCAATGACTATCGTAATTATGACCTTAGATGTTAATACGGCGTTAAACTCCAATAGAAACAAATAAAAATGTTACCTTTTCTACATCAAATAACCTCAAAGAAACAGTTCTTTCTTTCTTGGCTGACGGCATCCTTTCAGGGTGCATATGTCTTGATCCTGCAAAACCTACGTGGGCCAGAATCGGTACTCCGGGACCTGCAGCACGTGATGAGGTAATCCTTTTTCGACGACCAGCAGACATCGTCTCATTGGCTGGCATTTCGGTTCTAACACTTGACATTGTTTGCTACCATTGAATCACGGTCAGAAACATCATCTGAAGAAATACATACAAGCCTTGCTCTTTGAAAAGAAGTGAGCAGTCATCGTGATTTAAGTTAGATATTACGGAAGCTTATTGAATTGCATGTAAAAATCCACTAATGATGAAAATGAAATCGTCTGATTTTCGAAATTGTAACACAATCTGGTGTTTTTCAAAGGCATTTTGCCCTATAATTGTTTTCTTCAAAAACACAACGTATTTAAAGCAATTAGTAAGACAACAATAAATCATTATATTAACGTTACACTTTTTCCTATCACAGTGTCTAACGTCAGAAAAAAATATAAGTGCCTAAACTTAAAACAACCCTAAAGGGGAGCAATCCCTGAGCTATATAACAAAGCGTGCAAGTCTGAAAATGGAAGGGTTGTCCTGCAATTTTTGAAACTGGCTTAATCACTATGTACAATCATATGACGTAAGCTCATGGAGTGTACTTTGATTTTTTAATTACTTTAATTTTTTGACGTTGCACTAAACTACATCGACGTCGCCAAACCGCTCCGTGTAGCATCGTAGGTTTTAAGGTGATAAACTGGTTTATTCGATTTTAACGTAAATTTCCAAACATATTTAACAAATGTGCTTTTTTATTAGATCAAAACTCTGAATAAAATCAGACATGTTGACTGAATTCTATTAAAGAAGTACATTTTTTTTTTCAGGATAATCCTCGTATTACCTTGCAAAGACATATCTGTATTCTTGTCCCAAAAATCCATATACACGCATTCGATGTAAATAAAATTATTCACAGAAACATGCCACATTGAATTTTTTTTTTTTTTTTTATGGATAATTCTGTATTCAGTGTCCAAAAATTCATGAACACGTTTTCGATGTCACGAAATCACTAAAAGGAATATGCTAAAGAAATGGAATATTTTATCAACAGATTACGCTCTTATCCTACTTGAATTTTCATTACCCAACCACTTCTAAGGCGCATGCGCAAACGTAATTAATTTTTCAATATAGTTTTATTGTGATTCCAAACAAATGCGACGGTTTTCTTATTATCGGTATGATTTTTTAGAGATCATTAATTTATAATTCCTTTGACAGGATACTCTTCCAATTAATACTTTTATCTTAATGGATTACTTCAAACAAGCAGGTGTAACATAATCTGTAATAATAACTGTCAGTCTTTGTTCAAAGTGACAGTAATTCTTTGCAAGGGGTAGTGAAATACAAAACATAGATCACGGCTCTAGCCGAAAGAAAGCATATTTTTTATAATAAGCTGTCGTGGCCTCCATTCATAAAGGTACATGTACTTAAGATGCGTATAATAGGGTAAACTGAAAATCTGAAATTCACTTAACCCATTACCACACAATCCCTACTTTTGACGCCCCTGAGAAAATAGCCTTTTGAAAACACTGTAGGAAAAGGAGAAAATGCTGGTAACCAGCATTTTCTCCTTTTCCCACAGTGTTTCAGTGTTTTCTACCGTTCCCTGAACAAATTTCAATTTTCAGCCATCTTTATTTTGTCGTCTGCAAATGCTTTCAATTTGAACCAGTCTAAAATTTTGTCGTGTGGTAAAGAGTTAAGTCAAGTCGGCACTATTTACAGAGTGATGTGCGAAAATTTTTGAGCTGTGTAGAAAACGTGGCAGATGGAATAATCCTCCAAATCATGTGGCTATCAATTTGTGAGAGTTATTCAGAATTAACAGTCGAATGACGTAGAAATTAGAAAATACGGATAGAAAAAGATCCAATAAGACGTTGACCTGACAGTTTAAGTTTACGATTTTTTCTAACAATGTGTATGAGCCACGCTTTGTGAAATTGGGGTTTAATGCATCCCCATGTTGTATTGTACGAAGTAAATCATCAATTATTAATATAACTTTTCAGCCAGAAAGAAATAAAAACAAAAAAAAAGCTGTAAATATTTGAAGGACTCAACAATGGTTCATAATTCATTCAATTGGGTAAACATGGACAAATTACCGATGTATATAGTATTGATAATACATGTATTGGAAATCTCCGATTTAAACCAAAGACGATACAATAGTGATTTTTATGGCACCATAAATATCAGTGCATTTTCTATCGGTCGTTATCTATGCAACCTTGCAGCCGTCAGAGGCAGTAATTAGCATGAAGATACAAGAATGATTATGGTTGATAAATTTAAGATGAAATACTGGCGGAAACGAGTATACACGTATATTTAATTGATGCTGGCTGAAACGAGTATACACGTATCTTTAATTGATGCTGGCTGAAACTAGTATACACGTATGTTTAATTGATACTAGCTGAAACGAGTATAAACGTATCTTTAATTAATACCGGCTGAAACGAGTATATACGTATCTTTAATTAATACCGGCTGAAACGTGTATATACGTATCTTTAAACAATACTTGCAGAAAAGAGTATATATGTATCTTTAAGCCAATACCACACTCCCTACTTTTGACGACCCTGAGAAAGAAGCCTTTAGAAAACATTTTGGGAAAAGGAGAAAATGCTGGTAATCAGCATTTTCTTCTTTTCCGACAATGTTTTCTACCCTTTACAAAACAAATTTCAAATTTTCAGTCGCTTTTATTTCGTCTTCTGCAAAAGCTTTCGATTTGGACAAGCCCAAATTATTGTCGTTTGGTAATAAGTTAATTATGGATCAACAAAATCCGTTTTGTCAAACAATACATTGTATCCTGTGTATTTGGAAATGCAGAAAATAAACGAATAGCAAACATTTCGATTCATGTCAGCCTACGAGGACTGAGCAGGCTGATATGAATCGATACTTTTTGCAGATGCACTAATCCCCCGTTTCACAAAGAAAGGCTCATATATAATAAATGTAAGACGATTCTGTAGTCTGAATCGAATATCGGTGAACTCTTGAATGCCCTTTTGTTTTATATCTAATCGAATGAAACTTAATATAATACTTGATATGTATTGAAATCACTGCTATTCAGCAGTTAAACACCCTTATATTTTCTGACTATATTTTTTGTCAGTGTTTGAGATAGTTTTATATGCTTTTGGTTTGTATTGGAGTTTAAGTCCGTTTTAACACCTACGGTCACATCACAGCGGTTAGTGCACCTTCACATTTGTTTCCTGGTTTTCTCACACCAGTACTGAAGGGAGTTCCCTTTCTAAGTTACTTACTTCTTTCTCATGAGCAACAAGGGTAAGAGGGGAAAAGTCGCCACAAAGAAAGTTTGCTAACCCCGGTTTCCGACTCGCAACTACCAGGTCACGAGTCAGATGTACTAACTACTGTTAAGATCGGTTGGCTTTCTCTGCAAAAAGATGTCAAATCACTGCCACATTAATCGTCGGTCAATCATTTAATCTTGGTGATCGTAGTTGTTACTGAATATTAGTTTCTCTTTCTAAGAAGTTGATATGAGTCACTCTCTGTGACATGCGGGACTAATGCATCTGCAAACAGTACCGACTCATGTCAGCCTAGGCAGTCCGCACAGGCTGACAGGAGTCGAAGCTTTTGATATTTGTAAAATTCATGCATGTCAAGGGACGTGCGTATCCAGTCAAGTGACAGACTAAATGAATTGTGCAGTTCCTTAAGTACCAGCATGTGATGAGGTATTGCTTGATGTACTGTACCAGTATATGATGTATATTACTTGGTATACTGTACCAGCATGTGATGAGGTATTGCTTGGTATACTGTACCAGCATGTGATGAGGTATTGCTTGGTATACTGTACCAGTATGTGATGAGGTATTGCTTGGTATACTATACCAATATGTGATGATGTATTGCTTGGTATACTGTATTAACTATTTACCAAACAACAAAATTTTAGACTGGTCCAAATTGAAATCACTTGCAGACGACAAAATAAACTTAACTAAAAAAATGAAATTTGTTTCCAGCAGGATAGAAAACATTGTGGGAACAGGAGGAAATGCTGGTTATCAGCATTTTCTCTTTTTCCCACAATGTTTTCAAAAGGCTTCCATCTCAGGGTCGTATAAACCAGGGATTGTTTGGTAATGGGTAAAGTAGATGCATTAAACCTCCTTTTGCCAGAGACTGACACATACATTCAAGCGAGTAAAGGACAAATGTCTATGTGAATTACTCCAACTCCGCAAGTAATATCTCCAACCCCCTTTTCTTTTTGGAGGGGGGGGAGGGGCAGTAGACAAATGGCTTATAATTATTTGAATACTCTCTGTCTTCTTTCTTTTGGAAAAGGAATGTCTAATTTCGTTTTCTATTCTATTGGTAATAATTGGATTTTACCATACACGAACTTTGTTTTGATTCAACCTGCAAGTTGTCTTTTCATTGTCTTCACAATTAGTCGGACAATTAACTCTATTTCTGTATATTTCTTACACAAACAATTGAGAAGTAAATATCATGAAGAAAAAATCGACAGTTATGTCGTTTGACTAACAATCAAAACTTCTATATCTTCTTACGAACACCAAAGTTCGCAAACAAATTTATAGCTGAAATACAAACCGAATCTGGTGGGATTCGAACCCATACAGACAAATATCCTTGTTGTTTTTTCGAGGTTTAAAAAACCATAACCACTGAGCTAAAGAAATGTCTTCCTAACACAGTTATTAGGGATTGTATTTAAATAGGGACGAAGCAATGCATGAAGGAGTAGTCTCCCGTAAAAATCTTTTTCACTTGACAGTACATGTACATTATATTCATACTTAAAACTAAACCGTGCTATGTCAGAAAAGCTTTGATACATCTTTAAGATGCATTGTACTGGACTAGTTGTCAAATGAAGGTAGAAAATCCATTTCGTGTTACACCTGACTAAATCATGGGGAAGAATGGTCCTAGCGAAAAGTTTTGCGGACCTTGGTCGATACCTTTTGTAGATGCATTGAAGTCCTATTTGACAGAGCATAGCGCCATCATATATGCTTCCTTTTGAACCAAATTTTAAACAATCATTTTCCATAAGAGGACAGTGTTATTCCAAACACAGTGGTTCTAATTCTAAATTCAAAGACTAGACATTTGATTAATTGACACCGTCAGTCTTAGCCAGTCAAATGTCTAAATTCGAAATTCAGAACTGGAACTGAATTTATAACGATAATCACAATTGTTGCAGAAGTTCTTCTAAAAGAGAAAAAGGGTGAAAAACGGATAAAGCTTTTCAAACTGTGTTCAGTTGTTGTCCACAGTTGTGATACAAACAATTAGCTAGATGTGACAAGACTTTAAAAGTACGACAAACAAACCCATTCCACTCAATAAATATAAATGGAACCCATATAATCTAACCAAGTCATACCGAAATGCACTTGCACGACATATCACGATCTTAACCCTTTACTCCACAATGCAGAGTTTTAATGACCTTGAAAGAAAAGGCATTTGAAAACTTGTAGAGAAAAGGAGAAAATGCTGGCTACAAGTATTTTCTACTTTACCTACAACGTATTCTACCCTACCAAAGACAGAAATTATCAATTCAACCACATTTAATGTCTCGTCTGCAGATGATTACTATTTGGTACAATCCCCATTTTTTTATGCGTGGTACAGGATTAGCCCATAACTTGGTACACCTTTGTGTTCTTGTATAGACAATTTGGGATTAAATGTACTTTGTTTTCAAGATTTTTGGAGAGGGTTTAATGCATTTCAATGGTGCATTATATCAAATAAGTTATCAAATAATTTTGGGTCCATAAAATCCTTTTGATCTAATAAGCTACTGAATCTTGTAGTAGAATAGTCCTTAAATATCAAAAAACGTAGCCAATACCAAAGAGTTTCGGCCGAGTTCGGCCTGCGCAGATCATTGATAATGGTTCCATTTTGTCTTGAGATCATTCGGAACACCTCGGCCAATCTTTCGTATAATTGACCGAGGTGTTCCGAATGGTCTTGAGATAAGATGATCCTTGGACATACAGTAAACATTACAAATAGCAAAAAGGTTCGCCCAATGTCAGGCTGCGAGGGCTTTACAGGCTTAAACGGGCCGATTATATTTGCATGGCTGAAAAGGGCGGATAATATTTGCAGATGCATTAAAACTCCCCTATTCTGACTCAAACAGTTTTCATTTTTAGGGTTCCAGTGACTCATGGAACATCTGATACAACCATCAATATACTTCACTGAGGCAACAACTTTAAGATTTTTTTCCTTCCTGAAAAGATAATATTACTGATAATTTTTTAACTGTCTTTTATCCATTAAAACTGACTTCGGGATTTATCCTTAGTAAAATGGAGTTTATCAAAAGGGGAAAACGTTTTTCTTTTTGCTTTTTAAACTGACAAACGCGATATTGAAATTGTTGCACTTGATAACAGCGAATGAATTCTGCATCAGACTGAAATTCAAAAGGTTTGGGGAGGTTTTTTACACATCATTAATTTAATGATGCACATGAAAGAACTACTTCTACAGATTTCTCCGACTTAACATAAAAGAAGCACCTGCGTGATGCTCGTTTACAAGTATTAATGATAAAAAATCTGCTTGTTCTGTTGTAGTGAAAGCAACACACTCGATCATTTTCCAGACATCGCTTTTCTCAAGTGTCTAAAAAACCTATTACTCAGATAAAAACAGATAGTTTTCATCTATACACTGTAGACAAATGAAATGGTAAATTTCAGTATGTACAAAGTACTCGAGGCTTGCTATTGCAGAACGGGACTGAATGTATCTTTGTGGTGCATCATATCAAATACAGAAAATCATGGAACTGTAAAATCTATTTAGTCTGACACTTGACGAAATCTGGAGGTAGAGCGTCATTTGGCATGCAGGAAATTGGCCAAAAGCATAAAGTTTCCATCCAGATCACCCTGCGCAGTCGCAGATGCACTAAGACCCGTTTGCAATTTGAAGCACTTTGACCAGATTATATGTATATATGTATAGTAAACTGACAGACACTGTAAATCCAAGATCAAATTTACTTCCGGCGCATTCTGACTTCTACTCGCAGAGTTCGCAGTGACACCTTCATTTATCATGTGAATCATAAGAGTTACAGGATTTTGTTTTAAAAAGGAAAAGATTTAGAGGTGTTATACTTCAAGTGTTTGTTGTATACATACGCTGTAAGATTGATATTGATCTCCCAGTAATGTTATCTATCTACTTCAAAGATACCATTGGATACAAGGCCATAGATTTTCTCCAAAATAAACTCATTACAATATGCAGAGAATATGAATATGAAAATGAATAATCATCCATCAAAATAAAAACAGCCGTATATATATGGAGTGCAACACACGAAAAGGTGCATTCGGACATTTGCGTAAAGTGTCGTCTCGGATTAGCCTGCGCTGTCCGCGCAGGCTAATCCGAGACGACACTTTACGACTACATTAGATTTTCTGCTACAGTAGACTTGCGTAAAACAGAAAATCACATAAAATCGGAAAGTGTCGTTTCGGATTAGCCTGTGCGGACTGCACACACTGATCAGAGACGACACTTTACGCAAATGTCCGAATGACCCTTTTCGCGTGTTGCACTCCATATAAATCCTTAACCCTTATCCTGCTAATTAAATATTTTGCTTTTTCAAAGGCATATTTTGGGGAAGGATATCTCATTATCGAACAGTGCAGATTCAAGATCAGACTGCAGGTTTTGTAAAGTCTGATGTTGATCTAAACTGTCCGCAAAAAGTCAGTGAATCTTGCTTAGCAGCCTGACGGTTACGGCTTCTCTATATGTACAAGACAATTCTAAGTTTAAACATTCTTGATAAAACTAAGTTACAACTTTCTTTGTTGAAGACAACAAGAATAATGAAATAATTTGTATCTAGTTACTCAATTTCAAAGTGAACACCATTTCGAAATTGTTATTATTGATAAGAAATTCAAGGAATAAATATATAAGTTATTTATTAATAGCTAGGTCATTCATTTTTAATAAAATCGTGTATGCCTCATGAATTAATGTTATCAGAGCTATATGAACAGTTTTTAGTATGAGTAATATTAGATTAAGATTCAAACATTTACATAAATATTTATTACTTGTGACGATACGGCACTTCATGTCCTTCTGTATCAAATCAAAGCACAAAAATTTTAATGTCAATTCATAAGTTGTTATTGATTCAGGAAAGTAGAAAAGATAAAAAAAAATGCAAGTAACCAAAGGTTTCTATATGTTTTTTAAATGCCTTTTTTCCTGGATTTATTTGTAAAGAAATTGACAGACTTAACCCTTTACCACACAATCCCGAGTCCTAACGTTCTTGTAGAAAAAAAGGCTTTGAACACATGTATGTGTAAAAAGGAAAAAGCGCTTTACAGAAGCATTTGCTCCTTTTCTCAAAATGTTTTTCCCCACTGTATCGAAGGCAAAAATCGTAATTTGAGCCAAAATATTTTGTCGTCGACAAATGCTTACAATTTGGTCAAGTCCAAATTTTTTTCGTTTTGCAAAGAATTAAGAGACCTTTAAATAGCAAACATCGCTTTTTTTCCTTTAAAACTAGAAGAGTATTAATTTGATGAAGCATTCCATCGAGTGTGCCAGTTCTTGGAGTGGTCAACTGCCACACAATTACTGCCTATCCTCTGAAAGCTGACTGAATACTCTTTTCGATGTGTAAAGCTTTTATTAAAGAACGGCACAGTTTTTCATGACGTGCTGTCTTTATAATGCCACGAAACACGTTGACGTCAAGTCCTATTGAGGAGAAAGAGGCGATTATTTCGAATGAAAGACCTATGTGCCCGAGTGTTTGCTTTTATCAACCCATCTGTTGAAAGGATTCGCAGAGATCAGTTTTTGTCTGGTTAGAACCATAAAGAAAAGTTAATTTGATGAAGCATTCCATCGCGTGTGCCAGTTCTTGGAGTGGTCAACTGCCACACAATTGCTGTTTATCTTCTGAAAGCTGACCGAATACTCTTTTCGATGTGTGAAACTTTTATCAAAGAACGGCAAAGTTTTTTCATGACGCTCTGCTTTTATAATGCTCTAAAACATGTTAACGCCAAGTCTCTTTGACGAAAAAGAGGCGATTATTCCGAATGAAAGGCGTATGATAGTGGCGTTATATAGACAGCACGTCATGAAAAAACTAAGCCGTTCTTTAATAAAATTTTCATACATCGAAAAGCGTATTTAGTCAGCTTTCTGAGGATAGGCAGTAATTTGCTGGTAGGTGACCACTCCAAGAACTGGCACACTCGATGGAATGCTTCATCAAACTATGCTTCCTACGTTTCTAACAAGAGCATAAAGACGGTCTGCGAACAAAATATAATCATTTCTTAATTAAACGACAAAATTTCTTACTAACAGCTGGTTAATAGTTTATTTCCGTTTTCAATATGAAATTTCCACCATTCATTTGTCTTGAAAGTTAAAAAATTAGAATTTTCTAGCACATACATGTATATAGAAGCTTTAATCTTTAGGCTACAAAGTCCGACCCACGATAAGAATTCAGACAAGAAAAGGTCAAATAAAGAAATTCACAGGCAAATGTGTACTGTCAACTATCATACGCTTTTCATTCGAAATAATGGCTTCTTTTTTCGTCAAGGAGACTTGACGTTTACATGTTTCGTGGCATTATAAAGACAGCACGTCACGAAACAAGAGGGCCAAGATGGCCCTGGGTCACCTGATTTTTTTAAAGGACCATAGCCACTTTTTTTGAGGTATTGAAACACTGGAAACAAAATCATTATTTTGCCAAGCAATTTTTAAATGGTCACCTGTAAAAGTCCTTTCAAAATCTGACCAGCAGTTTAAGAAAAGAAGAATTTTTAGGAGTTTCATAATTTCCGTACAGTGCTAGTAGCCCCCATTCACCAGTGCCATGTTTCTTGACGGATCGAAATTCACGAACAAATTTTGAAAAGGGTCACCAAAGGAACATTGCTGTGAAATTATTTTAAAATCTGGCTATGGGTTTCAGAGAAGAAGATTTTCAAGGATTTCTTCATTTCTATATAGTGCAAGTAGCCAGCGGTTTCAGAGAAGAAGAATTTTAAAGAATTTCTTAGAAAATTCCATTTGGTTGCCATGGCAACCAGAGTTTTTGATGGAATCAAATTCTGTGGACAATTTTTAAAAGAGAACCTCCCTAGTGACATTCAAGCCAAGTTTGGTCCAAATTGGCCAAGCGGTTTAGGAGGAATTGATGTTTAAACAATTGTTGACGACACACGAAGACGACGCACGTCGGACGACGCACGACGGACACCGTGTGATCCTAAAGCTCCCCTTGAGCACGTTGTGCTCAGTTGAGCTAAAATCCATCTGATGGAAACAAGAAAATTGCTATTGACCAGCTGTTAGTAAGAAATGTTGTCCTTAAATTATGAGCTTAAGATATCATGTCGCAGACGTCGTTCTTGTTCTGGTTAGAAACGTAGGAAGATTAGTTTAGTGAAGCATTCCATCGAGTGTGCCAGTTCTTGGAGTGGTCAAATGCCACGCAATTACTTTCTCTCTTCTGAAAGCTGACTGAATACTCTTTTCGATGTGTGAAACTTTTATTAAAGAACGGCATAATTTTTGCATGACGCGCTGTCTTTATAATGCCACGAAACACGTTAACGTCAAGTCTCTTTGACGAAAAAGAGGCGATTATTTCGAATAAAAGGCGCATGATAGTCGACAGTACACATTTGCCTGAAACTTTCTTTATTTGAGTTTTTCTTTTCTGAATTCTTATCGTGGGTCGGGCTTTGTAACCTTAAGATTAACGCTTCTATATATGTGCCGGAGAATTCTAATTTTTGATTTTCAAGACAAATGAATGGTGGAAATTTAATGATGAAAACGAAAAATAGCTATTAACCAGCTGTTAGTAAGAAATTTTGTTGTTTAATAAAGAAGTAATGATACCTTTTCCGCAGACCTCATATTTGCTCTTATTAGAAACGTAGGAACAATAGTTTGATGAAGCATTCCATCGAGTGTGCCAGTTCTTGGAGTGGTCAACTACCAGAAAATTACTGCCTATCCTCAGAAAGCTGGCTGAATACTCTTTTCGATGTATGAAAATTTTATTAAAGAACGGCTTAGTTTTTTCATGACGTGCTGTCTATATAATGCCAAGAAACACGTTAACGTCAAGTCTCTTTTACGAAAGAGAGGCTACAATTTCGAATAAAAGGCCTATGATAGTTGACAGTACACATGTGCTTGAGACATTCTGTGGGTTTTTTTTTTTTTTTTTCTTTTTAGCTTCTTTTGAAGATTTTTAAATTTTTAGATCCCCCAGAGTTATGCGCAAAATCACGGACTTTTGCTGACGACATAGATCAAGAACAGACTACACAGAATGTGAAGTCTTATCTTTGATCTATAGTTTCCGCTTGTTTAGTCAAGCCTATTCGAAACAAATTTGTCTGAATACCCAGGGATTGTAGGCCGTCGAGAAAGGTCAGTTTTTTTCTAAATGGCGGTGAAGAATTACAACTTTCCTCAAAGTTCGTCTTTCTGAAACTTATACTGGACCTTATCCCTATTCGTGCTAAAAGATGAAACTTCGAGCCGATGGTAAAATACAAAGTTTTGCTATTTCAAAGGTATAGTTAGAGAAGGATAACTCATTATCGGACAGTGCAGATTCGTGATCAATTTACACTGACAGCAAAAGGTCAGTGAGTCGGGCTTAGTAACCTAAAATTAAAGGTTCCGTCCATGTGAAAGAATTTTCTTTTTCAAGACAAAATAATGTTGAAAAATTTCCTGATGGAAACAAGAAAATTTCTATTGACCAACTGTTAGTCAGAAATGTTGTCCTTTTATTATAAGCTTAAGCTGTCATGTTCGCAGACGTAGTTCTTGCTCTGGTTAGAAACGCAGGAAGATTAGTTTGGTGAAGCATTCCATCGAGTGTGCCAGTTCATGGAGTGGTTAACTGTCAGACAATTACTGCATATCCTCTGAAAGCTGACTGAATACCCTTTTTGATGTGTGAAACTTTTGTTAAAGAACGGCATACTTTTTTCATAACGTGCTGTCTTTAAAATGTCACGAAACACGTTAACGCCAAGTCTCCTTGACGAAAAAGAGGCGATTATTTCAAATGAAAGGCGTATGATCGTTGACAGTACACATTTGCCTGAGACTTAAAATTGGTTCATGAAATTTGTTGAAAGATTTTTTGTAGTTTACGTCAATTAACTTGATAAGCAAAGTCACAGACTTTTGTGGACGGCATAGATCAAGATCAGACTACAGAGAATGTGAAGTCTCATCTTCAATCTATACTTCCAGCTCTTTCAGTCAAGCCTATACGATACGAATGTCTGATTTCCCATCGATTGTATTTTCAGCCGTCAAGAGAGGTCAATTTATTTATATGGCGGTGAAAGAATTACAATTTCCCTCTAGTTTCCACTTTCTGAAACTGGTACTAAACATTCCCCTTACTTCTGTTAGAAAGTTAAGACTTCCAGCCGATATTAAAATACAAGGTATTGCTACATGTATTTCATAGGTATAATTTTGAAAATGAAATCACATTATCGGAAAGTGAAGATTCGTGATTAGATTGCACGTTTTGCACAGTCTGACCTCATTTTACACTTACAGCAAAAGGTCAGTGGGTTCGGCTTGGTAGCTTAAGGATAAAACTTCTGCACATGTGCTAGAAAATAATTCTAATTCTTAACTTTTATGACAATTAATGTTGAAATTTCATGATGAAAACGAAACTAAAAGATATTGAACAGCTCTAAGTCAAAAAAATGTTGTCGTTTGATTAAGAGTTTAAGATGTCTCTTTCCTAAAGGTCGTATTTGTTCTGGTTAGAAACACAGGAAGATAAGTTTGGAGAAGCATTCCATCGAGTGTACCAGTTCTTGGAGTGGTCAACTGTTACGCAATTACTTTCTATCTTCTAAAAGCTGACTGAATACTCTTTTCGATGTGTGAAACTTTCATTAAAGAACGGCATAGTTTTTTCATGACGTGCTGTATCTATATAATGTCAAGAAACACGTTAACGCCAGGTCTCTTTGACGAAAAATAGACGATTATTTCGAATAAAAGGCCTACGATAGTTGATAGTACACATTTCCCTGAGACTATATTTCATGAGCGTTTCTGTTGAAAGTATTTTTTCAGGGTTATCGGCAAAATCACAGACTTTTAACGAGAAAGAGGCGATTATTTCAAATGAAAGGCCTATGATAGTTGACAGTACACATTTGCCTGAGACTTCCATTTTTTGAGCTCACCTATTGAAAGAATTTTTTGTAGTTTAAATCACTTAGCGTTAAAGGCAAAATCACAGACTTTTGTTGACGACATAGATCAAGATCATACTACATAGAATGTGAAGTCTTATCTTTGATCCATACTTTCGCTCGTAGTTAAACGTAGGAAGATTAGTTTGGTGAAGCATTCCATCGAGTGTGCCAGTTTTTGGAGAGGTCAACAACCAGAAAATTACTGCCTATACTCAGAAAGCTGACTGAATACACTTTTCGATGTGTGAAAGTTTTATTAAAGAACGGCATAGTTTGTTTGTGACATGCTGTCTTTATAATGCCAGGAAATACCTTAACGTCAAGTGTCTTGGACGAAAAAGAGGTGATAATTCCGAATAAAAGGCCTATGATAGTTGACAGTACACGTTTGCCTCAGACTTTCATTTTATGAGCTCACCTGTTGAAAGAATTTTTTTTAGTTTAAATCACTTAGCGTTAAAGGCAAAATCACAGACTTTTGTTGACGACATAGATCAAGATCAGACTACACAGAATGTGAAGTTTTATCTTTGATCCATACTTTCGCTCGATTAATCAAACGTAGGAAGATTAGTTTGATGAAGCATTCCATCGAGTGTGCCAGTTCTTGGAGAGGTCAACAACCAGAAAATTACTGCCTATCCTCAGAAAGCTGACTGAATATTCCTTTCGATGTGTAAAACTTTTATTAAAGAACGGTATAGTTTTTTCGTGACATGCTGCCTTCATAATTTCACGAAACACGTAAACATACAGGCTTTTTGGCGAGAAAAAGGCGGTTATTTCGAATGAAATGCGTATGATAATTGACAGCACACATTTGCCTGAGACTTTCATTTTATGAACTTTTCTGTTGAAAGAGTTTATTGTAGTTTCAATCACTTAGCGTCAAAGGCAAAGACACAGACTTTTGTGGACGACATAGATCAAGATCAGACTACACAGAATGGGAATTCTTATTTTGAATCTATACTTTCCGCTCGTTTAGGCAAGCCTATCTGATACATATTGGTCTGAATTCTCAGAGATTGTATTTTCAGTCGTCGAGAAAGATTGATTCATTTAAATCGAAGAATTACAATTTTTCTAGAGGTTCGTCTTTCTGAAACTTATACAGAAACTTAATCCTTATTCCTGCTCCAAAGATGAAACTTCGAGCCGATAGTCCAATACAGGGTTTGCTTTAACTTAGCGTTAAAAGCAAAATCGCAGACTTTCGAGGACGACATAGATCAAGATCAGACTGCACAGAGTGTAAAGTCTTATCTTGCATCTATAATTTCCGCTTGTTTATTCAAGCCTTTCCGATACTTATCAGTCTAAATTCCCTGTGATGACATTTTCAGCCATCGAGACAGGTCCATTTATTTATATGGCGGTGAAAGAATTACAATTTTGCTCAAGGTTTGACTTTTGAAATTTATACTGAACCTTATCGCTATTCCTGCTAAAAATATGAAACTTCGAGCCGATGGTAAAAAACGGGGTTTTGCTATTTCAAAGGTATAGTTAGATAAGGATGGCTCATTATGGGACAGTGCAGATTCGTGATCAAACTGTAGGTTTTGCGAAGCCTGACCTTAATTTACACTAACACCAAAAGGTCAGTGCTTCGGGTTTAGAAGCCTAAAGGTTATTGCTATTGACCAGCAGTCTAAAGGAAAAGTTGTCTTTTGATTATGAGCTAAAGATGTCTTATTCGCAGGCGTCGTTTTTGTTCTGGTTAGAAAAGAAGGAAGATTTGTCTGGTGAAGTATTCCATCGAGTGTGCCAGTTCTTGGAGTGGTCACCTGCCAGACAATTACTGTCTATCCCCTGAAAGCTGACTGAATATTTTCATGGATGTTTGAAACTTTTATTAAAGAACAGCATAGTTTTTTCATGATGGACTGTCTTTATAATGCCACGAAAGACGTTAACATCAAGTCTCTTTGACGAAAAGAGGAGATTATATCGAATGAAAGGCCTATGATAGTTGACAGTACACATTTGCCTGAGACTTTAAATTGGTAGGGCTTCGTACTCTATGTGCTAATTTTTTTAAATTAACATTCAAGAGAAAAAGTAATGTTAGACATTTAATGATGAAAACATAAAATATGCTATTAATCAGATATTTTGTGGTTTGATTAAGAGTTAAAGATGTCTTGTTCGCAGACGTTGTATTTGATCTAGTTAGAAACATAGGACGATTAATTTGATGAAGCATTCAATCGAGTGTGCCAGTTCTTGGAGAGGTCAAGTTGCAGAAAATTTCTGCCTGTCCTCTGAAAGCTGACTGAATAATCTTTTCGATGTGTGAAACTTTTATGAAAGATCGGCATAGTTTTTTCATGATGTGCTGTCTTTACAATGCCACGAAACACGTTAATGTCAAGTTTTTTGGACGGGAAAGAGACGATTATTTCGAATGAAAGGTTTATCATAGTTGACAGCAAACATTTGCCAGAGGCTTTCATTTTGTGAGCTTATCTGTTGAAAGAATTTTTGCAGTTTAAATCCCTCAGAATTAACAGCAAAATCACAGACTTTCGTAGAAGACATAGATCATAGATCAAGATCAGACTACGCAGAATGTAGTCTTACCTTGGAACTATACTGTCCGCTCCTTTGGTCATGCCTATCTGATAAAAATATGTCTGAATTCGCATGGATTGTATTTTCAGCCGTCGAGAAAGGTCGGGAAAGGTCAATTTATTTATATGGCGCTGAAAGAATTACAATTTTCCTCAAGGTTCGAATTTCTGAATTTTACACTGAACTTTAACCCTTATTCCTGCTAAAAGGTGAAACGTTCAAGCCGATAGTCAAATATAAGGTTTTTTGCACGTTTTGTGCAGTCTGATCTCATTCTACAATGACAGCACAAAGTCAGTGGGTCGTTCTTGGTAGCCTAAGGGTTAAAGCTTCTATATGTGTGCTATAAAATTCTAATATTTAACTTTAAAGGTGGGTATTTAGAATTTTTACATCTCGCCAAATTAAAATTATATATATCACTGAAATTCATATGAAAAAATAAAATACAAATCATCAATAATTAAGATTTATAAAATTACAAAAAAAAAATTTATGGTATTCCCTTAAAAGCCTACGTAGCCTCTTAAGCTATTTTTTAGATTTCGCGCCAAAAATCAATAAAGCATTGTGGGAATGTCAAGTGACTGGCACATGACTCATAACACTTAAATTCCCTATCATTACAAACATGTAATAATTTTTCCATAATGTCTTCTTTGGGCGCTATGTTTGAAACCTCTTCTGTCACGGTGAGGAAACTACATAGACGGAGCCATTGGCTCTGTTAAGGAAATCTTGTGTGGGTTTTTCCGGTCACGTGCGGCGCCGTCAATATCGGCTGTTTCGGTGGACACGAAAACGTAAGTTTTCCATTTATTGTCAAAATTTGATTTTATACTGAACACTAGCGAGAAAAGGGGAATTGTATGAGGGGCCCATGACTTTCAACTTACTTCCTTGTCCGTAGGGAGTTCCAAGTCGGCGCGGTTTTGTCTGAAACACTTTTGCCGTGAGCCACGGTGAGGTAAACAAAGGTCATTTTCTATAATGACCACAGGCTTTCTATTGCTCTTTCTGCATAAAAATTACTTATCTAAATGTTTACACCGTCCGAATGTATGAATTGATTATCTAATCCTTCCCCACTCACGAAAAACAAAATTTGAATCAAAATAGAAAAAATTGAGAAAAAATAAACAATGGCTCTGTCCATATAGGCCGGCTCTGTCTATATCGGCTGGCTCCGCTGTATGAGGGCGAGTTTTAGAAGCGATAGGTTTTTTTTGCTATTGGGTTTACCAGTCAAAAGTTAGATTTTTTGAAAGTTATTTATGGAATGGTGATGCTTTTCTCGAACCATCTATCATTTCAAAAAGGGCGGTCACGTGGTTGAGTGGTTAAAGTGGTTGACTTCAGTGCTCTTGATCATTCGACCATATCACCCTGTGGGTACAGGGCACTCTCGGACAACGTGGACAAGCCACGTTCTGCTTGCGGGTTACCTTCAGTCTGAAGGTGTCTGCTCCGATGCTATTTTTGTGACTGGTCTTCGCTAACACCTTCAGGCCAGCCATTCATATAGGGTATCTGGAAAAAATACGATTTTACCCGCATCTTTTCGAACGGCTCAATGCGACAAAATTTCCAATGACAACTAATAAAATGGGTATGGATCGTTAGATAAATGATTAATCTTTAAGAGCACACAAAATATGCTGCAAAAAACCAATTAAATCAAAGGGAATTTACCTTTTTCCCAACGTAAATAAATCCAGCATAATTTGTAAACAACTAACACGGCGACTTCCGTTAGTCAGGCATGCGCACTCAACGAAATTTGAAATTTGTACAGTCTGGTTCCCTAACCCTATACAGCCAAGTTCGATCAAGGTGCGTTTGTTTACAGCAAAATTCGCAACTAAACCATCCTGTAGCGTGTCAGAGATACTGCGATTTCTGCCGAGACATGCGCATTGAAAAGATCACCATGTTTTGATTTCTGGTGAAGTAGGTCAACGATTATTTACGTTGAAAAGTGCAGATTTGCACAAAGGTAAGAGTTGGATATTAACTAACATCAGTTTTTTTGTAAAGATTAATCATTTATCTAACAATCCATGCCCATTTTATTAGTTGTCATTTGAAATTCTGTCGCATAGAGCCGTTCGAAAAGATGCGGGTAAAATCGTATTTTTTCCATACGGGTTCAATGAATGGCTGGCCTGAAGGTGTTAGCGAAGACCAGTCACAAAAATAGCATCGGGGCAGACACCTTCAGACTGAAGGTACTTGCGGGTGTGTCGGGTGTTTTTCCCAGGATACTCCCGGGGTACTCCCGTTTCCTCCCACTTACCGATCCATTCGTCTCAATACCAGTTTAACAGCTTGGGGGACGCAAAACTGAATAAAACCAATATTTGAGAATAACCTTTGTAAAAGTTTTGCAGGTATGTCTGAAGTTGACACTCCAGACTTGAGTACTTACTTTTAGCTTGACTGCACGAAGTGTGAAGAGCTATTGTAGTCACCTCGGTCGTCCGCGTTCCCGTGCGAAAGAAAATAAAGCGAATTGTGTGTGTGTGAGTTTTGTTTCAATTGTGCATATATGTCGCTTCTAAAACTCACCCTCATACAGCGGAGCCAGCCGATATAGACAGAGCCGGCCGATATGGACAGAGCCATTGTTTATTTTTTCTCAATTTTTTTTATTTTGATTCAAATTTTGTTTTTCGTGAGTGGGGAAGGATTAGATAATCAATTCATACATTCGGACGGTGTAAACATTTAGATAAGTAATTTTTATGCAGAAAGAGCAATAGAAAGCCTGTGGTCATTATAGAAAATGACCTTTGTTTACTTCACCGTGGCTCACGGCAAAAGTGTTTCAGACAAAACCGCGCCGACTTGGAACTCCCTACGGACAAGGAAGTAAGTTGAAAGTCATGGGCCCCTCATACAATTCCCCTTTTCTCGCTAATGTTCAGTATAAAATCAAATTTTGACAATAAATGGAAAACTTACGTTTTCGTGTCCACCGAAACAGCCGATATTGACGGCGCCGCACGTGACCGGAAAAACCCACACAAGATTTCCTTAACAGAGCCAATGGCTCCGTCTATGTAGTTTCCTCACCGTGTCTGTGTATTCCTGTAGGTAAATGAGCGAATTGATCATCTAAAAATAGAATGTGTCTCCCGTTGGTGTCAACCTGGGCCGTAGTAAATCACTAATTTCTCGTGTTGTCGGACGGATTTCGACTACTGGGGTTTTATGAATGAAAATTAAAAGGCTTTGGGAGTATAAATATGATTTTTTTGCACTTTTAAAAAATTTTCGCCCCAAAAACTGAAGGTCCACCTTTAAGACAAATTTATGTCTGAAATTTTATGATGAAAACAACGAAGATAATTATATCAGAAATATTTTTCTGAAAACTGTGTTTGCCTCATCAGATAAAGTCAACATAATTATATATATATCTTAGGTTAAAGCACCAGTAAGAATTAATTCGAAAGGACTAATTTAGGATTTAATAACTTGTAAAAAATAGACTTTTACAATAGGCAATACGTTTCAGGCCATTCTTTGTCATTCTCTATCCAGTCAATAGGAGAGAACAATAAATGTCAAGTTGTAAATTGGAATTTAATGCAAAAAGTTAGAGAAGGTGAAAAAAAAAGCTGATCGCCGAATATTTTTTCTTTTTACCACAATATGTGAAAAGGCCATCTTTCCAACGGTCGTTTGTAAAGAATTTAATAGACTTACCCTTTACTACACGATCCCGGCATTTAACGATCCCATGGAAAAGGGTTTGAACAGATTGTGCGAAAAAAAGAAAAATGCTGGTAACCACAATAAAGCAAACATCGCTTCATTTTCCTTACAACTAGAAGAATATTAATTTGAGGAAGCATTCAATCGAGTGTGCCAGATCTTGGAGTGGTCAACTGCCAGACAATTACTGCCTATCCTGTGAAAGCTGACAGTATACTCCTTTCGATGTGTGAAACTTTTATTAAAGAACGGCCCATTTGTGAGGCCTATACAATTAAAATCTGTCTCAGATCCAATTGGGTATTTTTTCAGGCGTATAGAAAGGTTAGTTCATTTATACAGCGCTTGCGCTTATAGAATTTTTTTTTTCACTAAATTTCACTTGAAATTTCTGAAGCTTATACTGAAACATAACCCCTATCCTACTTATATAAATAAAACTTTTAAACCTAAAGCAAAAACCTGAAAATTGTCATTTTACAGGCATTTTTGTTGGACAATGTATCTCCTTTTGGGACAGTTTAGATCCAAGATCAGACTGCACGCTGTGCAGTCTGATCATAGATCTAACCTGTCCACGAAAGGTTCATAAGTCGCGCTTAGCAGCCGAAAGGTCATTCCCGAACTCATCTCTTCTAGTCTATCGAAAAGAAATGGAGGATTCTTGTCTCAGTCGAACGAAAACTATCAAGACAGCAATGAAATTAAGACTGCAACACATTAAAGAATTTGCAATCGACAATTTAATTGTCGCTGAAACGATGGTCACTTACATTTTCTCCTTTCACTATAATGTTTCCTTTTAACCTTTTTCTTGAGGGTCATAAAATACGTGATCGTTTTATTTAAGAATTAACGATAACAAAAGGAGTGCATTAAGTAGAAGTGAAAGAACGAAAAAGAAAAACAAGAATGGATAAAATATTGCAGTAAAATCCATGTAAGATATCACTAGGTTACTCAGTTTTGTTCTTTTGAAAACCGAGTGCTGATCAAATAAACTTTAGCCTAGTATAAAGAGTTCTTTTATAGCCCAAAGTCAATTCACTAAAAGATTTACTTTATCCACATATATAAAGAAATTTTAATTGAACAGAAATCGAACTATTTGTACTACTTTGTAGATTTTATGAATAGAAAATCCTTGTATGAACAAACCTTTAGTAAAATATTGATAGAAGTTACATTACATCGCCTTTTAAAATCTAGGTTAAAATTGACCGTAACAGTTTGTGTATCTCTTTACTAAACGAAACTAAAACCTTTTCAAACTAGAGCTATCACTAGATGTGATTATACCCCCAACCAACTCCTTGTCACAAAAACAGGTCTTTGTCACAGAATGCAGAATGGTTTAGTACAAAAGTAAGAGTTGAAAAAAAGTTTAAGGGGAGATAATTACGTAACAAACTGCAGCAGGGTTATGAAAATTGCACGTGCACAACTTCATGTATATAGGAACCCTGTGTGTAAATTTGAGTTCAGTACTTGAAAAACTGTAGGAGTGTTGCTCTGGACAAATTATTCGCGTCTACAGTTGGTTGGACAGACCAACAGACAGTCATGGCGAGTCTAGTATACCCCCTCCACTACGTTGTTGGGGTATAAAAAGACACTTGAAAATAGTGTACTAAAATGAGAAAATGCAGGTTAACAGCATTATTTTCTTTTACCACAATGCTGCCTTTCTTTTTCAAAGAAAAATGCAATAATTTGAACCAAGTCCGACATGTTGACTGTGATAATTTGAAAATTGACAAAAGTAATTTCTTCGTTACATCTTGTAAGGAGTCAACCATTTGCCACACATTCCCTACTTTTAATCGACCTTGGAGACGGCTTATGAAAATAGTGTATGAAAGCCTAAAGAAAAGCCTGGTGACCAGCATTTTCTCGTTTTCTTAAAATGTTTTCTACCCTTTCTGAAATAAATTTCATCCTCAGCTCCATGTAATCTGTTGTCTGCGAATGCCCTCTGACAATACCTGACAATACAGTAACGTACTAAAGTAGGCTTTTAAATACATTTAACGGAAAATGATAAATGTATATACAAACACTTGCGATTCTTCTTTTAATGTTTTCCAAATTTAAAAAAAATTGAAACCTTTATTTACATTCGTTCGGTTCATATTCATGAAATTCATTGTTTCCCTTTTTGGTTCTTTATATACATGTATAGACTATTCTAAGCGAAAATGGGGATTAACCCTTTCCCAAACAATCCCTGGATTTTATGGGTCTGGAATTGTTGCCTTTTTAAAACATTGTGGGAAAAGGAGAAAATGCTGGCAAACAGCATTTTCTCCTTTTCCGACAATGTTTTCTACCCTATCATATACAGAAATCATCTTTCCAGCAAGAGTTGAATTGCAGTCTGCAAATGCTTTCAATTTGGTATAGTCCAAAAGTTTGTTGTTTGGGAAAGGGTTGATACAACTTCAACAGTATCGTCCCATGTGAGGTTGCACAATCTGTCCAGGCGGACTTGGATGTTAACTTGTTGTTACTGGTCAATTTTCTGCATGTAAAAAGAACCAATCCACCTCATGATTCTGTCAGTTGTTGGATCAAATGGATTCCTAAGATCGTAAAAACTCATCCTCGGATACCCCGGGGTCTCCCTATTTGCTACGCTACATCGACCCCTGGGACAATTAATTGAATTTCCCTCGCTTTACCGCTGGCCGAATGCCGGCTTTTCATTGGTTCCATCATCATTTTGTGATGGGCGAGTGGACTGTACGCTATGACGTTTCGTATCGATTTTCGGCGGCTGATTCAAAGTTTTATTAGTCAATTGTCCCAGGGGTCGATGTAGCGTAGCAAATAGGGAGACCTCGGGGTATCCTAGGATGGTAAAAACTTGTTTGGTATAAAGTTTCACACAGACAGAGCATGGCTGAAATAATTTCCAGATTTTAACAGGCTTGAATTTAGCATATAAATTGCTTTTTTACCATTCGCTTTATGTATTCATCCTTAACCTTTCACCAAAACGACAAAATGTTAGATTTTTCCAACCTGAAAACATTCAAAGACAACAAATAAAGCATGGCTCTCATGATCGAAATTGTCTGTGATGGATTATAAAACATTGTTGGAAAGCGAGAAAATGATTGTTACCAGCATTTTCTGCTTTTCAACCAATATTTTCTAACCTATTCGAAGACAAATTCCACCATGTAAACCGCATTGAATTTGTCGTCTGCAAATGCTTTCAATTTGGACACGTCTAAAGTTTAGTCGTTTGGTAAGTTCTTAAGATCTTCCTGAAAGTCAATGGATTGAAGTGCAGATAGAATGATGAGTCAGATTAACCCTTTACATAAACCACAAACTCATGGACTTGTCAAAATTGAAAGTGTTTGCAGACGACAATACTAAATATGATCCAAATAGCAATCGTCATTAAAAGGACAGTAAACAATCTTGAATAAAGAAAAAAGCGCCGGTGTAATACAGAGAAATGATCCCCATTACAAAATGACCCACGGTCATTTCTCGACGTAGAGGAATGACCCATGGGTCATTTCTCTACGTCGAGAAATGACAAATGGGTCATTTCTCGACGTAGAATAATGACCCGGGTCATTTTTCTACGTCGAGAAGTAAAATCTGTCCTTTTCCCACAATCTTTCAAAATGTCATTTCCTTAACTATTTACCACATAATCCCGAGTTTTAAAGGCCCTGAGAAAGAAGCCTTTTAAAACATTGTAGGAAAAGGAGAAAATACTGGTAACCAGCATTTTCTCCTTTTAATACAATGTTTTAAACCCTATGAAAGACAAATTGCACCGTTTGAGCTACAATGAAATTGTCGTCTGCAAATGCTTCCAATTTGGACGAGACTAAAATTTTGTCGTATGGTTAAAGGTTTAAGTCGTTAAAACTGGGAGTTGTATAATAAAGAGTTCATGCATAAGCCTGGTTCAATCCAGTACATAACGATCGGAAATCTGTCACTGAAATTAATAAAATACATCCTTCTTATGTTTGATATGACTGCTTCTTTTTGCCTTGGTTTTGCACGAAATTAGTTTACGATCACGAAATGGTGAATTGGGGCCAAAAATGGGTGCTTCTTCTTCAGAGTTGTCAAAACTCAGGTTTATGTGGGAAAGGGTTAACTCTTTACCTTTACACCTGTCCAAATTGAAAGCACTTGCAGACGACAAATTAAACATAGCTCAAAAATTGAAATGTGTTTCAAGCAGGAACGAAAACATTGTGGGAAAAGGAGAAAATGCTGGCTACCAGCATTTTCTCCTTTTCCAACGATGTTTTCAAAAGACTTCTATCTCAGGGTCGTAAAAACCAGTGATTAATTGGAAAAGTGTTTTTGAAGATGGTATAATGTTACTGTCAAGATGGGAATGCACTGAACTTTTAAATGTACAATCAGATATCAGATCTAAGTCTTGTCCAGTATTGCCTTAGATAGCCCTGACACACGATCTTTGAAAATTTCAATAAAAAATTGCTCTATATCAGTCTTTCATTGGCTGAAAAAATGTTGGGTTTTTTTTTCGTTCCATTAATTTTTTGTCAATTGGTGCCTAGCTTTTATCTGCCTGCCTGTCTCTGTCGAAGAAGATGGAGAAAGAAGGAAAAAAAAAGAAAAAGAAGACAAAAAGAATTGGAAGAAGAAAAGAAAGAAGAAACTGTTAATTAATGATTATGATGATGATGAAATAGAAAGAAATCAGGATAGACGTCTACGATAGACAAACAGAAAGAAAGACAAACAGACAGACAGACATACCAAAGGGTTTATACAATGGCTTGACATTCCAAACAGATTTAACATGCATGATCTTCCAATCGATTACATCTAACGCCTGCTATGTATCTTTGAAAACCGTGTGAACGGAACAAATCGAATAAATCGGATTTATTCAGTTGTAAATCTCCTTCTTGTACAATGATTTTATTGAACCCATTGCGAAATTTAATCCTTTATCACACACTTAGTAGTTATAACGATTTTGAGGGAAAAGCCATTTAACCCTTTACCCCTTAAGACATTTCTATGGTATCTCTAATTGACCCTAAATAACAGCAAGGATGAAGCTGATTCTTATGTGTATATGACACCTTTTGATAGCATGGAAAACATTGTGGCAAAAGGTGAAATTGCTCGTCACGAGCAATTTCACCTTTTGCCACAATGTTTTCCAAAGGCTCCTACAAGCAATGCGTAGAAATGAGTATCTATGGAGTAAAGGGTTAAGAAAATGTTTGGAAAAGGAGAAAACGCTGGTTACTTGTATTTTCTCGATTTTTCTATATGTTTTCTACCCAACTTAAAATGAAACCAATCATTTAAGACACATCAAATAATTCATTTTTTTTTTTGTTGTCTAAAAACCCCATCAATTTCGTTATGTCAAAAAAGTTGTCGTTTGGTAAAAGAATTACCACAGATTTCTCCTGTAGTAGAAAGTCTATGAAACTTCGTAGGGTAGGAGCAATTGAGTTTTTTTTAAATGTTTTCTACCATCAAAGGATACATAGTTCAACTGGGGTTTTTTTATCATTATCATCTAATTCATCAGTTTACCTTTTGATCTCTTATCTCGTTTTCTGATCGATACTTTGATTCTTGCACGTCAAGATATTACATAATTTATATTGAAAGTTTTCCAGCTTAACACATCATCTCTCTCCAAGTCTTCGATCTAATGTCTTCCTAAATATATATCTACTAACGAATTTCCCCTCCTCTCTCTCTCTCTCTCTCTCTCTCTCTCTCTCTATTCTTCTTCTTCTTCTTCTTCCCCTCTCTCTATCTCTCTCTTTCTCTCTGCCTCTTTTCAAATTCTCTGTCTGTCGCTCCTTTTTCTCTGTCTCCCAGTCTCTTTCCGTCTATCCCTCTACATTTCTCACAGATATGTACGTGCAAAATATTGTGTGATACGTAATACTTATAATGTGAATCGCTGCCATTTTTTTTCAAGGTAATGATATATTTAATCATGTCTGTCAGCAAACAGACATGCTCGAATTTGTCAAAATCTATGAATCATAACCCTTCTATTAACTCTTGCCTCATATTTTTACCTGGAGACAAAGTTTAAAACTCGTCCATTTTGGAAGCATTTGCATTGAAAGACGGCACGTTCGTATTTGAAGTTCGAACTTCTCTTTTTCCTACTTTGTTTCCCAAAGCCTCCCTCTGCAAACCTGTTTAACTCATTACCAAACGACAAAATATCTGGTTTGTCCAAATTGAAAGCATTTGCAGACGACAAAATAAAAGTGACTGAAAATTTGAAATGTTTTGTGAAGGATAGAAAACATTTTGGGAAAAGGAGAAAATGCTGTTTACCAGCATTTTCTCCTTTTTCCACAATGTTTTCTAAAGGATTCTTTCTCAGGGGCGTCAAAAGTAGGGATTGTTTGGTAATGGATTAAACACGGGACTTTGTTATAAGGGTATAGTCAACAACGTGATATACGGGAACGGTTTTCAACAAAAATATTGTTCAGTTGTTCAATATGATGACGTTTTTATGACTTAACACTTATAAATGCAGCTTTGGGCGACCCAAAGCGCTTTTACGGGCATTGTTGATCTAAGATCAGACTGAATAAAACACGTGGTTTGATCTTGATTCTACACTGTTCGATATGATTGGTTCATCCGGAGAAAATGGATTTGCAATAGCAACACTTTGGCTTTTACCACGGACTAAAATTGTTCATTAATTTATGTAGCAGTTTAACTCTGTACAAAACACAGTCCTGAGTTTTAATGACCCTGATAAAAAAAAAAGGACTTTTGAAAACGTTGTGGAAAAAGGAGATAATGCTGGTAACCAGCATTTTCTCCTTTTTACCACAACGTTTTCTACCCTTTTACATTCATAGACTTTCATTTGAGTAATATAGAAATTTGTCGTCTACACATTTTTTCAATTTGAACCTGCATAAAATTTTGCCGTGTGGTGAAGAGTCAAAGGTGAAAGGAGAAATTGTTTGATGACAAATATTAGACTAATTTGTATGAACATCGATTTTTGAAATCTCTTCACCCTTGTACCACCAGAGACGTAAGCAGAGCTTTTAGCCCTACACCAAACAATCCTTATGATATATTTAGACTTTTGAAAACATTGTGCGAAAAAGGGGAAAATAGTGGTTACCAACTTGGACGAGTCAAAAAGTTTTTCTTTTGGAAAAAAAAAATGGTTCGTCGTCTTCTTCATTAACACCTATCATTAATTTACTATGTCTTAACGATAGAACTTAATCAGTGAATAACCTCAACGCCATGGAGATCTGTATTTGAGTAAATTCGGTTGTGTACTGATTATATGCAAATGAATTCTCATCCCAAAATCAACAAAATTAGCATCAATGTCAGATCTGAACTAAGTTGATGTTTGTCTTTACTGCCTGTTGGCTTTTACGTTCACAGAAAAGATCCCAATTTCATTGACTCATACCAAACATCCAGACTGGTACCTAGTAAAAGCACCAAAACAGTACAACAAAATACGTTATTCACTCTGTTCCACTTACAGAAAACAAGAGGTAAACGTACATGAAAAAAGCAATTTTAACGAGGCACAAAAAGTACATGAACATAATTCGATTTCGTAATGTATATGAAAGAGAGAGAGAGTCAGGGAGTGAGAGAGAGGGTGTCGAACTATTAATTAAGTGTCCATCAGTTAAAAGGAATTAATGATGATTTTTGATAAATTTTCACAAATTTACCTTTTCATGCCGGTGTGTCGCATTTACAAGACGTTATTACAGGAGACCACTCCGTCATGCATGGCTTCGTCCCGATTTAATTACAATACCTAATGACTGCGTTAGGGAGATGTCTGTTTGGCTCAGTGGTTATGGTATTGGTCTCTTTAACCTCGAAAAACGAGGATATTTGCCCGTCATGGGTTCGGATCCCGCCAGAGTAGTAGTCTCATCTACATGTATTTCAAATTCAAAGCGGCTGAAATGATGAGGTTCGCTGTAAAATGGTAAAAAACAAAATGGTAAATGGATAACATGCTGGTTTCTAGCATTTTCTCCTTTTCCCCACAATGTTCTCAAATTCTTTACAATCTTCAAATCTCAAGATTGCGTGGTAACAGAACTCGAAATAGATGGAGTGATTTTGATTTCAAAATTGAAAATATTTATTATTCTCCACTAAACCCCATGTTGTGGGTACTCATTTGAATCGTCTCGTCGAGACGATTCTAATGAGTACCGCAACATAGGGTTTAGTCGAGAAATAATTACTTTAGAATACCATCACTCCCTCTTATCTGGAGCTCTGGTAGTGCTGTATAAAACAATATTTATATTTCTCAACGGTTGGGGAAAATATGTCTGATATAATAACGACTTTGGGTTTCGTAGAAAGCTTTCATAAATGAGCCATGCTTCTTGAAAAAGATGTGGAATGCATCTGCAAAAAACATCGACCCAGGTCAGCCTGCGAATGCTGACCTGTGTCGAAACTTTTAGTTCAAGTTCGTCAATTGAAGAAATGTAGAAATAAACTATAGATTCACCTTTTTATTTTTTGTTATTGATTTTACATCGATTAAGAAACAAGTTCTTGCAACGTACACTATTTTTTATCAATTCTGCTCTCTCGAAATTACACCAGGGTCTGTATTCACAAACCATAGTTAAGAACGTTCTCGGTCTTGTTCTTCAAAATTTCCTGACAGTCAAAGTAACAGGAATTATGATTGGTTAAACCATTTGGTTTAGCCAATCAAAAGTCCTGTTACTTTCAGATTGACAAAATTCTGAAGAATAAGACTAAGAATATTCTCAAGAATGGTTGGTGAATACGGACCCTGCAGTTCTCGCGCCGAGTGTGTGGGCCAATGAACAATCCGTATAGTGACACCCGGATATCGAACTCAAGACTTTATGATAACGAGGCTGACCCTCTACCTGACAACCACGGACACTGTACTTTATTATTAACCTTGTTTCTCTGTTCGTAAAGGTAAAGTATCAGGGTATGAAAAATAGATCAAATTTATTCATTCCATTGACAAAGTTCTGTCAGACCCATGTGGCGCGAACTTTTGGCAAAATAGACTTTAACTTTTGGCCGCGTCTGAATGGAACTAGTGACCTGATTAAATAGTCGATTTATAGTTATTAATCTGATAGGTAAATAATACTTGGTCTATAGTTTTGTTATGAATAACACTGTATATATAATATGAATGTGGATATCAGCCACGCCCTAGGAAAAGGGGATTTATTGCATCTAAATGATGCAGTGTGTTACGGGAGATCACTCCTTCATGCATGGCTTCATCCCGGTTTAAGTACAACAACTGCGTTGGGGAGAATTCTCTTTAGCTCAGTGGTTATGGTGTCCGGCCCCGACGTACTAGGTTCGAATCCTGCCTGGTCCCTGTATTGCTGCTATGCATTTATGCATTTATTTCTTTGTTGAGCAATTAAATTCCTTTTTTTTTTCTTTTTCCTGTATATACCAGATTTGATTTTAATGTTTTATGACAAGCTCTCTCTCTCTCTCTCTCTCTCTCTCTCTCTCTCTGCGTCTCATTCACTTTGCCTCTGCCTCTCTCTCTCTCTCAACATAGCCATCGCAAATGTACAATATCGCATCCGTTAAATAAACAGATAAACGCCACAAGTTCTTATGATAGATAAAGATAGAAAAACCTGAATTCCTAGATTTCTCATACAAATCTCGTTAACGACTTACAGATAAAACCGCGAGTATCATTATACAATGATTTTACACTTAGCTTGCTATAATTGATATATGACCTGCTGAGCGCCCGAAAGCGGGCATACGAACATTTGCGTAATGAATCGTCCCGAATTAGCCTGTGCAGTTCGCTCAGGATAATCCGAAACGACACTTTCCGTTTTTATGTAATTTTCTGTTTTGAGCAAGTCTACTCAAGCACAAACTTTACTGCAGTCGTAAAGTGCCGTCTCAGATTAGCCTGCGCGCACGGCGCAGGCTGATCCGAGACGACACTTTACGCAAATGTCCGAATGTCCCTTTTCGCGTGTTGCAAGCCATATAACTTTCAAACTGATAGTAGAACCTAAAAGCATTTTTTGGAGAAAAGATACCTCGTCATTAGACAGTATAGACCCAAGATCAGACTGCACATTCTGTGCAGTCTGATTTTGATCTACATAGTACGCAAAAGGTCAGTGAGTCGCGCTTAGTACCTAAAGGGCTTACGCTTTGAATCCCCTTAGGCGAGGACAAAATATCGGACATGTAATTGAAGACATTTGCACACGGCAAGAAAATGCTGATAAAATGATATACTTGTTTTTGCAAAGGTAGAAGACATTGTGGAAAAAGGAGAAGGCATTGGTTACAGGCAAATTTTCCTTTTCGAACAACATTTTTTGCAGAACCTCCACCTCCACCACTCTCAAGGTCGTTAAAACACAAGTTTGGATTTGTAAAAAATTAATCCCTTATCATACAATACCGAGTTTAGAGAAAAAAGGCTTTTAAAAATATTGTGGAAAACAGCATTTTCTCATTTTCCAACAATGTGTTCTGGCCATTCTGAGTGAAATATTTGAACGCAAGAGTTTTTTCAATGATACTGAAAACATAGTGGAAAAAGAAGCAGTTGCTTGGAATAAATAATTTGGCTCCTTTTCTTACTATGCTTTTAAAAAGTGTAATGAAAGCGATTTAGAAAGCAAAAGTGACACAAAAACAAGAATGATGTACGCAATTGTTCCGATAAAGGAAAATATTTTAACGTAAGTTTAGTCTTTCAATGATACGAAAAACATTGTGTGAGCAAAGGAGAAATTGCTAAAAGCACGCAGTTTTGTTCCTTTTTCCAAAATGCTTTTAAGAAAAGTTGTAATGAAAGCGTTCTGTATAGCCAAAGTGACGAATTGCAAAGATCATGTTTTATGATGTACACAAACTCTGTCTAAAGGGAAATATTTCAAAGGATTTTTTCATGTTACTGAAACCATAGTAGGAAAAGAAGCAATTGCTAGAAACATGCAATTTTGCTCCTTTTCCTAAAATACTTTATATAAAGGTGTATTGAAATCGTTTCTCTATTGTAAAGGAGTGATACACAATTATTCGTGTTTGCAAAGTTTACTCTTAGCCAAACAGTTCCAAATGTTAACAACCCTAAAGATAAACACTTTTGAAAAACATAGTGAAAACAAGGAGAAAATGCTGGTTACCAGCTTTTTCTCCTTTTTTTTACAATGTTTTTCATCTTTACTGAAACAACTTCCACCATTTTGTCTACACTTTATTAAATTTTGTCGTCTAAAAACGCCTTGAATTTGGACACGTCTTAGAATTTTGTCGAATGGTAAAGGGTTAAGAATCAAATACACAGGTGTAAACCTGTCACTTGAGAGATAAAACTTCGATCTTTCGTTTTGAAATTTATCGGTTTACACACGAAAAGTTTACTTTCTAAATACAAAAATGCTTGGAAGTTTATGTTTGGAAAAAATTTGCTACTGTAATAGACCGGCTGAAATACAAGTAAAATTATCCCATTTATTTTATAGAAGCAATTTTCTCACACTAAGAAATACTAATAAAGTTCATGACTCTGGGATTTCACTGACTAATGGAAAGCAAGTTGCTGCTTTAAGCAAAAGATTTTGTTTTGAGCAAAAATTAAATGTTGCTCCATAGGATTATGTTGAGAGAGAGAGTGATGAAAGAGACAGAGAGACACAGAGAGAGGGGGATAGAGAGAGAGTGAGAGAGAGAGAGAGAGAGAGAGAGAGAGAGAGAGAGGAGAAAGAATAAGGGAGAGAGACAGATACAGAAAGAGAGACAGAGAAAAAAAGAAAAGGAAGAAAAAGGAGAAAAACTTTGATATATGCATTTTTATCAAGGTTTCATTGTTGTTTAAATCCGATAAAACTGTTTTTCTAAGACTTATAGACCCATTCAGGAGGAAAGAGAGAGAGAGACAGAGACATAGATGGAGACAGAGAGAAACAGAGAGAAACAGAGAGACACAGAGACACAGAGAGAGACAGAGCGAGATAGAGACAGAGACAGAGAGACAGACAGAGGGGGAGTGAGAGACAGAGAGAGAGACAGGGGCTGAGGGAGAGACAAAGAGAGAGAGATAGAGAGAGAGAGAGAGAGAGAGAGAGGGAGGGAGGGACGGAGGGAGACAGACAGAGAGAGAGAGAGAGGGGGAGGGATACAGACAGACAGACAGAGACGGAGAGGGAGGGAGAGACAGAGAGAGACAGTGACAGAGGGAGAGACAAAGAGAGAGAGATAGTTTATGAGCTAGAAAGAGAAAAGGAGAGAGAGACAGAGAAATACAGAGAGAGAGATTTATTCTTACCTTAGTATCATAACAGTTTTAATCCAACACGATCGGGTTATTCCACTTTCTTACGATACGTCACGTACTGTTATAGTTAAAGACTGACTCAATAATACCTTTGACAGCCTATGAGCTTAACACTTCATGCGCCGAAACGGTCTTTGATTGCTTTTGTGGACAGTGTAGATGAAGATCAGACTGCATAGAACGTGTGCTCTGATCATACAGCTGCACGATCCGCTACCTTATAATAATTATCGTTCAAAATCAATCATGTATTGGCAATATTTTGGTTGTACTTTCATAATAAACCGGTCCATCTTATTTATTTCAAGAACAAAGGGTAAACCTCGTCGTTAGGGTCAAATCGACGCATGTTTGTTCATTGGAAATCCAATACAATGTGTTTGAAATGACATTTTTTCGATAACAAGGGAGAAAACACAATTTTACTGTCAAACAGTTTTGACAGTCATCTCCCTTGCTTTTTTTTTGTAGCTTGAAATGTTTCCATAAATAGTCTGCAAGGTGAAAAACTATCGGCTGCAGCAAATTATGTCTGTTTTAACCCATTACCACACAATCCCTACTTTTGACGCCCCTGAGAAAGAAGCCTTTAGAAAACATTGTGGGAAAAGAAGAAAATGCTGGTAACCAGCATTTTCTCCTTTTTCTACCGTGTTTTCTTTCCTTTCACAGACAAAAATCATCATTATTATTACTTTTAACGTGTCGTCTGCAAACGCTTTCAATTTGGTACTGTCCCCAGTTTTGTCGTTTGGGAAAGGGTTGACTTTTGATGCAACGACAATTTATCATTAGTCTAAATGGAAATGTGACCCATCATGCAAAAAGGGACCATCTGGGAATTCTTTTTATCAATTAGATGAAAACAGATACTGCAGGTCATTTTAAGTTGATAATTCAAATGTGATTGTATAACAAGGTACAACAACCACTTTTCATACAGAAAATGTCATTAAAGCGAAAAGTGTCAACACTGGTCAGCCTGCGCAATTTGCGCAGTCTGACCAGGGTTGACACTTTTTGCAGTTCCCAGAAGGTCCCTTTTGCGTGTTGGGTCACAAATGTACATATTATGTGCAATTTGCATAGTCTGGGCCTACACTTTTCGCAGTTCTCAGTAGGTTCTTTTTGCGTGATGGGTCACAAATGTACATAATTATTACGTGCAATTCGCGTAGTCTGACCAGGGCCGACACTTCTCGCAGTTTTCAGAAGGTCCCTTTTTGTGTGACGGGTCACATTTGTACATGTACTTCAGTCATGCTCTGGCAAAACTGTTCAATGCGCCTCTGATGCAATATACCAGGCAAGTCATCAAATATTATACACAAGAAAATATGGAGTGCAACACACGAAAAGGTGCATTCGGACATTTGCGTAAAGTGTCGTCTCGGATTAGCCTGCGCTGTCCGCGCAGGCTAATCCGAGACGACACTTTACGACTACATTAGATTTTCTGCTACAGTAGACTTGCGTAAAACAGAAAATCACATAAAATCGGAAAGTGTCGTTTCGGATTAGCCTGTGCGGACTGCACACACTGATCAGAGACGACACTTTACGCAAATGTCCGAATGACCCTTTTCGCGTGTTGCACTCCATATTGAAGCATAACATCAATGGCGCAGCAAATCAGTTGTTCCTAAGATAAGGCACAATACAGCATTTCAAATTGACCAAAGTAAATTTTTTCAGAATTCTGTTAGAAATTAACTGAGAAGTCCTAAATAATCCTTATACTGCAACTTAAAACGTTAATAACCAATAATTGTAAGACACAATCATAGCCATTCTTCGGCAAACATAATTTCACTTGGAACTATATACAAAATCAGTTGTCATTCGAGAAACAACACAAGAAAATAGTATTAAAACTAGGTTCCAAATTACCAGATTAATATCAAAAACTGGGTATAAAATGACCAAAGTGGGTATGAAATGATTGAAGTGAATACGAAATGACCAAAATGAAAATAAAGTAGGTAGGTATGAAATGACCAAAATTGTAAGAAATGGCCTCTGTACGAAATGACCTAGTTACGAAATTACTTGAAGCCGAGTAAACAATATGGCAGCCTCCATAGGTTCTTTTCAAAACCCAATAGAAATATAGTGCCGCCGTTCATGCGGCGCCACAAATCTGGATCCATAAAATCAATGTGTCTGACATTCGACTAAAGAAGGCCAGACCTTGGACAAACAGAAAATTGACCAAGAGCAAAAAGTGTCGACTCAGGTCTGCTTTGGTCGATACTTTTGACAGATGTATTAAACCGTTCTCACAGACTAGTACTTGGCACGAAGTTCCTCCTCAAGCAAATGGCTGCTCTTCCACACAGCGATTTTTAAGACAAAGATCAGCGGTGAGAGAGGAATGAAACGACCCTGAATAAGAAGCCTTTCGAAAACATTGTGCAAAAAGGAGAAAATGCTGGTAAACAGCATTTTCTCCTTTTCCCACAATGTTTTCAACCATGCTGGAAGCAAATTGCAGTTTTTGAGTAGTGGTTCTTTTGTCGTTTGCAAGTGCTTTCAAATTGGACCAGTCTAAAATTCTGTCGTTTGGTAAAGAGCTAAGTAGCTTGGAAAGAGTTCATGTCGCAATGACTATCATTAGTTCTTGGCAAAAAATGGCCGAATGGGGGATTCGAGCTAATGAACTCTGTTCTCAAGTCTGGCATGATACAACTGTGCTATCGGGGCTCGGCTGATCTTGTTTTCTTGCTTTTTTCGTCACTTGGGTCGGGCGATCGTGGAAGTTTCCTTTGCTATGACACTATTTTACATCGTTAGTATATGAAAGAGGACCTGTGATCTGTTTTCACCTACCATTCTTATGAACATTCTTAGTCTTATCCTTCAGAATTATCTAAACTTGAAAGTAACACAACTTCTGATTGGCTATACCGAATGGTTTAGCAAATCAGAAGTTGTGTTACTTTCGAAATCTCGAGTAAGACTATGGAGGAAACACGAAGACGATTGTCCGATATCGAACACTTTCGATCGAGGTCAACGTGTGCGGACTGCGCCGGTTGACCTTGGTCTATATTTTTTGCAGACGCATTAAGCCCCCTCTTCTCAGAGCATGACTGATTTAGAAGAGCTGGTCCACTATTGTGACGATATAACTCAAGTAGAATTGCAAATGGCATTGAACATTGAATACCATTTTCTGAAAAAAAAAAAGCATATAAGATTATGAGAAAAAAAAACTGTATAAGAGAGATTTTCATTTATTTTCTGTTCATTCAGTATAAGCAACAATATCGAAGTTTATCACAAAAGCAGCAAATAAAACTTGCCATCTATAAAAAAGCGTTTTGAAAAAAGGCGGCAAAAACACCGAGTACAGAAATAAAAAGAAACGCTGTGGTCCTTTTGACAATATCATGAAAGTACAAAACTACCAACTTCAACATTTAAAGGGCATGACAATTACCTCAGATAAGTCCAAATTGAAAGCATTTGCAGACGAAACAAGAAACATCTTTACAAAAAGTAGGTTAGCGGTATTTATTGGTTCGCAAATAATCCTGCAGGACCCGCAGAATGAACGTGTCCATATTTTTAACCAATCACAAAGTTAAATTTATTCATTCAAATATGAATATATAAATACCAAGAGGTAGGTTTAAAGCAAGCTCATTCAGCTCGCCGAAATTGTGACAATAGGTATTAGACATGGTGAAAAAATCCGCAGAGAAAATTAAAAATGCTTCATCGGTAATTTGAACATAAGATTGAATAAATTATAATGAACTCTTGTTCCCACACAAAATATTTTCAATCAAAAAGCTTTACAAAGCTTAAAAGAGGCGCCGAAGTTACACACAACATTTAGAAGAAAATTGAATGTACACGGTTATTGTTGATAATACTAAGTACATGTACTTTGAATTTTTCAAGAGGACAGATGGTCATTCAGACTTCAGCAGTTCTTGGCTGGGACTCTGAAAAATCTATGCTATGGACACTTCCACGAAAAACCCAGTGCTTCCAGCGAGGCTCAAACCCGGGGCCTCCATGTTACGAGTCCTACTACTGAGTTACTACTGAGTCACAAAGGACCCCAAACTTAGATTGGGAAAATGTATCTTGGTCCAAAACCATTCAGTATCTTTGCTTTGCACTTGAAAAGAACCAGGCCCGAATTTAGGAGTATTGTTTATATTTAATATGGCAGTTGATTTGTAAATTTATCATGTAGGTTTTTTGAGGTATTCTGGTACATTTCAAATAGCCCTTGGACATACAATTGCATTTCATTACATTTTCTATGAAATAAGTTAGTATAGAGCTCATTATAAGCATTGTTAAATGAGCCATGCTCTGTAAAAACGGGGTTCAAAACATTTGCAAAATGTATCCACCCATGTCAGCCTGCGCAGTTCGCGCAGGCTGACATGGGTCGATACATTTTGCTATCTTTAAATTTTCCTCATGCCCATGGAACAGTCGACCTCAAGAATCAGTGAATCATTGGACTGAAATATTTCATAGACCCCTAGTAATGTGACGACTTGCTTGGTATACAGTATCATGGAGAGTCATTTAAACCCCCACCCCCTCCCTCTAGGGAGAGCATGGCTAAAAAACAATCCTTCTCTGGAACAGACAGTAAATATTACTCTTCTTGTATTTATACAACAAATACTATAAAGGCGACAGAAGATTCATAGCAGGTTAACCAAGTAAGAATTTTGAGTCTGCAAAATAGTAAGTTTGAGTGAGTTTTACGCTGCTTCGCCTTCATCTTCTTCCTCTTCATCAAACTCGCCTTCCTCCTCGGCAGTAGCATCTTGATACTGTTGGTACTCAGAGACCAAGTCGTTCATGTTGGACTCGGCTTCAGTGAACTCCATCTCGTCCATACCCTCACCAGTGTACCAATGCAAGAAAGCCTTACGACGGAACATAGCGGTGAACTGCTCAGAGATACGCTTGAACAGCTCCTGGATAGCGGTGCTGTTACCAATAAAGGTGGCAGACATCTTGAGACCACGTGGTGGGATGTCACAGACAGCGGTCTTCACGTTGTTGGGAATCCATTCTACAAAGTAGCTGCTGTTTTTGTTCTGAACATTCAACATCTGTTCGTCGACCTCCTTCATTGACATACGTCCACGGAACATGGCTGCGACGGTGAGGTATCTGCCATGACGAGGATCACATGCAGCCATCATGTTTTTGGCATCAAACATCTGCTGGGTTAGTTCTGGAACAGTCAAAGCTCTATACTGCTGGCTTCCACGAGAGGTCAATGGTGCGAATCCAGGCATGAAGAAATGGAGCCGAGGGAAGGGTACCATGTTGACCGCAAGTTTCCTGAGGTCTGCATTCAGCTGACCAGGAAATCGTAGCGAGGTGGTGATACCTGACATGGTGGCCGAGACAAGATGGTTCAAGTCGCCGTAGGTTGGTGTGGTCAGTTTTAAGGTCCTAAAGCAGATGTCGTAGAGAGCCTCGTTATCGATACAGTATGTTTCATCCGTGTTTTCAACCAATTGATGAACGGATAAAGTGGCATTGTATGGTTCTACAACAGTGTCAGAGACCTGAAAAGAGAATCAACAAATCTGTCAGTGTCTTTTGCTAATCATATGATTCACAAAATTTAGAAAGGTATAAAATGAACAAGGTAAAATATCCATCTGGATCAATCAATCAAACTTAAAAATGGATTCATCAACAATCCTACGACCCGGAATCGTATTCACCAACCATTCTTATGAACGTTCTTTGTCTTAGTCTTTAAGATTTTTTGACTTGTAAAAGTAACAGAACTTCTGATTGGCTAAACCATTATGGTTTAACCCTTTCCCAAACAGCAAATTTTGGAACAGACCAAATTGAAAGCATTTTGCAGATGACAAATAAACAGTTGCTAAAAAGATGATTTTTTTCTATATGATAGGGTAGAAAACATTGTGGGAAAAGGAGAAAATGCTGGTTACCAGCATTTTCTCCTTTTCCTACAATGTTTTCAAAAGGCTTCTATTCCTGACCCGTAAAAACCAGGGATTGTTTGGGAAAGGGTTAAGCCAATCAGAAGTTCTGTTACTTTAACACTGAAGAAATTCTGAAGAACAAGACTAAGAATGTTCTCAAGAATGGTTGGTGAATACAGACCCTGCTGGCCACTTGACCACAGTAGCGAGTACACTGCTGGCAATGTAAGATAACAACTACACTCAGAACTTATGGACCGTGTTTATGTTTTCAAAATGTGGCCATGCTCTAGTTAAAAAGGATTTATTGCATTTCCGAGATGAATTATGTCAAGCAAGTCATTACATTATTATGAAACCATAAAACCCGTTTTGTCTAACAATCGGCTGAATAATGAGGTAGAAGGGTCCTTCGACATGCAGAAAATTACCGAAAGCAAGAGGTTTCGGAAGAGGTCAGCCTGTGTGGAATTGATCGGCTCAAATGTTAGTCGCTGGCAGAAAAAAAAATAATTCTAAAGCTAGGTCAATAGTTGCCAGGTTACTCTATAATTTGTTCCTTTCACCCATTACCACACATTCAATACTTTTGACGACCCTGAGAAAGAACCACTTGGAAAACATTGTGGGAAAAGAAGAAAATGCTGGTAACCAGCATTTTCTCCTTTTCCCACAATGTTTTCTACCGTTCACAAATCAAATTTCAAAATTTCAGTCATATTATCTTGTCGTCTGCAAATGCTTTCGATTTGGACAAACCTAAAATTTTGTCGTTTGGTGATAAGTTAAACAGAGATTTTGCTAGCAAATAACACTTGGACAACCTGTACAAAAAAGAGATCATCATCCACACATTAATTTTCAATCATTCCAAAGACTATGATTTAAATTCAAATTAATTTCAATACGCGCGTTATATAGTTTCGACCGCTGTTTGGGCTTAGGGTGTTTTTTTCTGGATTGTTTCCTTACCTTTGGTGATGGTACAACAGAGAAGGTGTTCATAATCCTATCCGGGTATTCTTCACGGATCTTGCTGATTAGCAGTGTTCCCATACCAGAACCAGTGCCACCACCGAGGGAGTGTGTGAGCTGGAATCCTTGTAAACAATCGCAACTTTCGGACTCTTTTCTCACAACGTCAAGAACCGAGTCGACGAGTTCAGCGCCTTCTGTGTAATGACCTTTGGCCCAGTTGTTTCCGGCGCCACTTTGTCCGAATACAAAATTATCTGGTCGGAAAAGCTGCCCAAATGGTCCCGATCGTACGGAATCCATGGTCCCTGGTTCAAGGTCCAACAGAACGGCTCTAGGCACATATTTGCCACCTACAACATGGAAAAGAAATGCATTATCAAAATCAAAATGTTCTTCTTAGTCTACTGAAATGAGTTAGTATTAAGAAGCGAGACAATAACAATAGTAGACCATTATTATTTATATTCTGACAAAAAAAAAGACAAGAAGAAAATGAAATTCAGGATACTGCGAATAAGCAAAATGAAACTGAAGAGATTCGCTGATGGTTAGGTGGGAAAGCAGCCAGTGGCTTGGAAACAAAATTGTGTGGAGTACTGGTAAAAAGAAACTCCAGAAAGGTATGGATAGGTGCTGTAATATAACTGAAATAATGTTGAAAATGGCGTTAAAGACCATACAACCAGTCAGTGTCATTTTAATGGAAGAAGAGTTGATTTATTTCTTTACCAAACGATAAAATTTTAGGTTTGTCCAAATCAAAAGCATTTGCAGACGACAAAATAAAGTGACTGAAAATTATGAAATTTGTTTAGTGAAGGGTAAAAAACATAGTGGGAAAAGGAATAAATGCTGGTTACCAGCATTTTCTCCTTTTCCCACAATGTTTTCTAAAGGCTTCTTTCTCAGGATCGTCAAAGTTAGGGATTGTGTGGTAATGGGTTAACAAAAGGCCTTATTCACGTAGCGTGGAGTTTATTCAGGTAAAATCAACATCTTATCTTTCCAGTTTTCGCTCAAAGCAAAAATATTTCGAATATTTGTCAGTGCATGACCGCATTAGCTAAAAATACCTCAAATAGTTTCAGTGGTATACGACCGGCTGTGATCTATTTTACGTAAATAGGTTTAGTAATCTAACCTATGATTATTCAGGCTGGAATTTCACCCTTTATCTGGCAAACTTGGCCGTGTTTTCTTTTCCAACAATGTTCTTTTTCTCCTTGTCCAACATCAGATACACAGACATAATAACACAAAGACAGACAGACAAATACACACACAGGCAGACAAAACAGACACACAGAGACAAAGAGACACACAGACAAACAAACATGAAGGTTCGCAACAAATGCATAGCTGAACCACAAATCGCATCTGGCCGGATTCGAGCGAACCCATGCGGACAAATATCCTTGTTTTTCGAGGTATAAAAGACCAATACCATAACCACTGAGCTAAGAGATATCTCCCTAACACAGTTGTTAGGTATTGTATTTAAATCAGAACGAAGCCTTCAATTAAGGAGTGGTCTCCCGTAACAACAGATACACATACATATCGACAGAGACACACTCACAGACAAACAAAGACAGACAGACATATAGACAAACGCACAGATATATAAACATACAGACAAATAGCATAGCGAGCACGGTCCTGTCGCCTTGTTATACCTGTTGCAGGTTACCAGCATTTTCCCCTTTTTCATCAATATTCTCTTTTCTTATTGTCATACAGACATACACAACACAGACATTCACCGACAAATAGACATACACAAACATAAAGTGAAAGACAAACAGACAGACGTTCTAACAAACAGCACCAACCTGTCGCCTCGTTATAGTAGACATTAATTCTTTCTAATTGAAGATCAGAGTCTCCGTGGTAGGTGCCGGTTGGATCGACTCCATGTTCATCGGATATCACCTCCCAGAACTGGAAAAAAAAATCATTCATTCATTTTATTTATTTCAACCCTTTACCAAACAACCCTGGTTTCTACGACCCTCAGATAGGAGCCTTTTGAAAACACTGTGGGAAAAGGAGAAAATGCTGGTAACCAGTATTTTCTCCTTTTCCCACAATGTTTTCTACCCTGCCAGAAACAGATTTCAGTTTTTAAGTTACATTTATTTTGTCATTTGCAAGTGCTTTCAATTAGGACCAGTCTAAAATTTTGTTGTTTGGCAAAGGATCAACCCTTTTCCAAGCGACAAATTTTGGACTCTTCCAAACTGAAAGAGTTTGCACACGACAATTTTAGATTTTGGGAAAATGGCAGAAAGTTTTCAAAAAGGGAAGAAACACTGTGGGAAAAGTAGAAATTGCTCGTAACGAGCAATTTCTTCTTTTCCCACAATGTTTTCAAAAGACCTTTACTGCAGACATGTAAAGACCAGGGCTTGTTTGGGAAAGAATAATGGCATGGATCCTGCGTTGCCTTGACAACCGTGAAGTGTGAAGGCCTCCAAGGCTCCACGTTCGAGGCTACATGTAACTAAAAGCAATGTTTTATTTGAGAGAGTGTCATTGGACAAAACACTTCAGAGCCCTTGTCTATTACTGGTGAAACCGCGGCCATACATGAATAAAGTGAGCTGTCGCCACGATATGACTGACACGGGGTTGAAAGCGGTATAAACACTGTTCATTCTTTTATTTAAGGAAGGAATACTTTTTGTTTTGTTTTGATTTTGCATTTTTATGGAAGTATCGGAAAAAACACCAAACGACACTCTATGAATCTGACTCGATTGTACAGAATTTAAGAAAAAACATGTTTGTTGACATTAGTTTGACTGCAAAAGTAGTTCCGGTGTAATGCAGAGAAATGACCCTTCCCTACAAAATGACCCATGGGTCATTTCTCTACGTAGATGGGTCATTTTGTAAGGGAGGGTCATTTCTCTGCATTACACCTGCACTGCATAATATTTTTCACGGAGCTATGATTTTTTTAGCCAATCAAAACTCGCTAAAACTGATGACAACAACTAGTATCCATTCGTTCATTCATTCATTTAGTTTCATGCGAAAGAAAGATGCATGGATAGCGCTAATGCATTTCTAAATAAAGAGCGTACAACTTGTTTAAAATTACAACCGTAATAATATATGGAATGTGTAAGTTTAAATATCAGTTGTGTTTTTTGAACGGCCCTTATTATTTAATGATTCCAAGGCATTTCTAAATAAATAGCATACAACTTGAATAAAATTACGATTGTAATCGAATATGGAATTGGGATAGAACAATCTGAGAGTGAACGATCAATATAACCCAGACAGTAATTTCCATAATCCACATATAATCAAATACAGTACCATTGTTGCTATTGACAACGAATGTTACAGTGTAACGCTTTAAAATTGACGTCATTTGGCCTTACAGAGGGACCTGTCATTTGCGTGCTGTTTTCTTTTATTTCAACACTTAACATACAATCGCGAGTTTTAATCGATCGTGGTGTAGAAAAACTTTTTGAAAACATTATGGGAAAAGGAGAAAATGCTGGTAACCAGCATTTTCTCCTTTTCCCACAATGTTTTCTGTCTTATCTTGGACAGATTTCATCATGTTAACCCCCTTAAATTTGTCGTCTGCACATGCTTTGAATTGAGAATGAAATTTCGTGGTTTGATAAAGGGTTTAGAACCAAAATCAATGGAAAATGGATGGCATTCAATAGTTATAGATCCGACAGAAATCTGTCAGGAAAATAGAGATTTCTTTGTATTGCTAGGCTAGATCAATAGTCCATTTTGCTTCCTTCTGTTGCATATGCGTAAGTGGGAGCTTTAGCAGACAGTTTTAACTTTTTACCAAACGAAACAGCTTTGGACTTGTCCAAATTGAAAGCATTTGCAGAGAACAAAATAAATGTGACTCAAAAATTGAAACTTGACTTTAGTAGAGAAGTAAACATTGTGGGAAAAAGACGTCTGGTACTTTTCACACATCATAGCTCATATTATATATATTTTGGATCGAGACTAGCAAAGTCCGTGACAGCCTGTCCAGCTGGCCCGTATTCACCAACCATTCAGAACGTTCTTTGTCTTATTCTCCAAGATTTTCCAACTTTGAAAGAAAAACAGCTTCTGATTGGCTAAACCATTTGGTTTAGCCAATCAGAAGCTGTGTTACTTTCAAACACAGTTTGAAACTGGGGAATCAGACAAAGAATATTCTTAAGAATGGTTGATGAATACGGGCCTTCTGAAATTCCAAAAGGTCTTCCAGATAATTGAGCTGTTTCGTGATCACACGTTTCTAACATAACGTTGGTACACACTAGCTTTTAATGAGACTTTCCCAGCCTCCAATCTCATTAATTATGCACATACCACAGATGTATTCTCTTTTTTTCCTTTCTCTTGTTTTATGAGGTAATTGTACCATAGCGTAATAACGGTCTGTTTTCATACTAATGAATGACCTTTGTTTTTATCGTAGACGGCTAAATCTTGCTTTCGATCTGGCAAGACCGAAAATTGGAACATTTCAATCTATGCAATCTTCTTATGGCTTACACGAGCCAAATTGAACCAAAAAAACTGAAGTTTTAGAAATATGAGCTTAACAAATGACCTTTATGAGAAATTGTTTTCGCAAGCTAAGCATTATTGGTACATTAACCGGAATCAAAATTTTACAAATTCTTCAATGGTATTTATAGATAGACTTTCCAAAAATTGCAACACGTTTGTTTAATTTTTGGTTTGAAAGTGAGACAGAGCTGCCAAGTTTCTGGTACAAAAGATATTACACTTTAGACCTTCGGTTATATTTTGGAAATATTTCATTATCATCAAGGCAAAGTTTTCGCATGCTACACAAGAATGCAGTAGTACCATGCTCACGTTAGCTTCCATAAACGAACTCCTTACGTCTTGTAGCCAGCAGTTTTCGATTACATTAAATATTATGGTAGGAAGGAGAAATGCCCTCAATAAAGAAGGTTTTTACCTCTCACCCCTGATGCCTGTGAGAAAAGTAGTCAGTTACTTGAAAAGAAAAATTTGTTAATACTGGTGTGAGAAAGCCAGGATACATACGCGTAGTTGCACTTACCGCCGTGATATGACCTTAACTATTAAAACAGCGTTTGAAATCGAATACAAACAAAACTTTACGAATCAGACGTTTTACGCTTTTATAGTTGATGTCTGCAGAAGACATCACAACAGAGATTTTGATTTGATTTCGAAGTTATTTTTTGACTCCACCGGCTGCCCATATGGACGACAGCTCAAGAAGGCTGTTATGCTATTTGAAAAAGTGCAATAGATCAAAGTTTCATCTGGATCGATGCTGACTGAAAAAAACACTTACAGTTGCCACAAACGATAAGATTGCATTTTAAGGGATGAAGATGGTAGGAAGATCACTGGCGAGTTTGTAGCTCAGAGAAAAAAATAGTTTTTTGTGTTTAATCTTGGCGCTGATTGTTACAGAGACAAAAAGGCAGCTGATATGAACCTAGCCGCGCCCGTTCAAAAAGAGCCTCTTTACCCTTTCCCAAACAATCCCTGATTTTTACGACCCTGAGATAGAAATCCTTTGAAAACATTGTGGGAAAAGGAGAAAATGCTGGTAACCAGCATTTTCTCCTTTTCCCACAATGTTTTCTACCCTACTGGACACAAAATTCAATTTTTGAGTCACGTTTATTTTGTCGTCTGCAAGTGCTTTCAATTTGGACCAGTCTAAAATTTTGTCGTTTGGTAAAGCGTTAAAGAACAACAAAATCAAAGATAATTCTCAGACGAATGAGATTCTTCAGCGTAATGATAGGCTGCTTTATAATTGTGATGACTTATTAGGCAGGTGCGTGTGATTAAACTTGATTAATATTTCATGGAAATGCTTAACATTAGACATTGTCGGACTCTGGAAATCAATCTTTCCCTCGTTGTCTGCGCACGTCATATTCTTCGAAAATTCGACTGTCTTATATGACGCATCACAAGCCCCGAAAGCGGGCTGACTATATTACGCTCCATAAAGTAGCAATGTATAGAGAATAGCTTTTATCAACACGTTTGAGTAGAAATAAGACCTGCTTTAGCTCCAGGTTTCTCTAAACTGCTGATCATAGTTGAGTGAATGGCACGAGGTAGCGTTTTATTGAGTAAACGTTTATTTTAGTTTGAAATTCAAAGTAACGGTTATCGCGTAGGAAAGTGGTTCGGCTCTGTACCCAGGATGCCCAAATTAGATAGATGAGTATTTATAGAATGCCATCTAGCGGGAGATAATGATCTTTCCCTCTAGCAAAAGACAAAATTTAAGACTCGGCCAAATTAAAAGCGATTGCAGACGACAAACTAATTGTACTGAAAAAGGTCATTTCTGTATTTGATGGGACAAAAAACAATTTTGGAAAAGGAAATAAATACTTGATGGGGTCTTTGACAGGATGGAAAACATTTCGGGAAAATGAGAAAATGCTGAGTCGGGATTGTGTGGTAAAGGGTCAACCCTTTCCCAAACAATCCCTGGTTTTTACGGGTCTGGATTAGTAGCCTTTTGAAAACATTGTGGGAAAAGGAGAAAATGCTGGTAACCAGCATTTTCTCCTTTTCCAACAATGTTTTCTACCGTATCATAGACAGAAATCACCTTTTCAGCAAGAGTTGAATTGTCGTCTGCAAATGCTTTCAATTTGGTCTAGTCCAAAAGTTTGTCGTTTGGTAAAAGGTTAAACTGATGCCATAAAAGAATTAGATCTATAAAAGAAAGCAATTATTCACATCTCAACCAAATGACGATACTGACTGATGTTCGATTGAAGAGACACGATTCCAATAAAACCTATTCAAAACGGCCCGCAACGCTCCCTTCCAGTCACGTGACTGATACCAGAAGCGCATGCGCATAAAGCCGCACTCATTTTCTCCCTGTACCAATGAGAGAGCGAACAATAAAACTCTGAGAGTTTTACTACACTGTATCTGCCATGACTCATATGTCAGAATGATGATAAAATATCTCCGAGTATTAAACCCTTAGCTCGTGAAACAGTTTAATGAAACCTCCATGCTGATATTAAAAAAAAAAACTGTTGTTATTTCAACGTTGCTTTTGAGGAAGAAAACATTTTGTTACCGGATAGTGTAGATCTAAGATCAGACTATGTTCTGTGCAGTCGGAGTTTGATCTACACTGTCTGCAAAAGATATCTGAGTCGCGCATAGCAGACTCCTGGTAAACTTTACCAACCCCAAGCACGTTTAGTCGACCACTTTGGACAGTTTTAAAGATCATTGATCCTCAAAAAAAATGTTTCTATCCCAAACATTTGACTTTACAAGCGGGCGATATAGTTCAAGATCAGACTGCACGTTCTGTGCAGTCTGATCTTGATCTATGTCGTCCGCAATAAGCCCATATGTTAGCTCTTTGCGCTGAAAGGGTTACGCCAGTCTGCAGTCAATAATTCACGGTAATTTTACGCTGTGTTGTATGCCGCTGGAATATTTTTCCAATACGCCAGAATTGTTCCTGACTCACTCGCATCAGCATTCTGTTTTCTAGACATCTCATTAAAGGCCCAATAACGGCCAAAGAACATGTGTTTACATGCAATTAAATTTTAATCAGACCATTTAAAAGTATGGAAATCATTGTGGGAAGATCACAATCTTTTATTGAGTGGACGGCCCAAATGTAAGTAGCTGGCAGAAAAACGAATTATTAAAATCAAGCAAAGAGTAAGCAAAAGATACAACGACCTGGCAGCTTTCAAGGCAAGACTGAAGAGAAAAGATCGGAATGAGTAAGGTGCCCGATCAGACTTCAAATTTTGTGCAGTCTGATCTTGGCCGTAAACTGCAACACCAGCTATCACAAATGACTATTGTTCGACAATGGTTATGTGGGAAAGCAGTCAGTAGATTGGAAGGAATATTGTGCGCAGCACTGTTAAAAGAAACTGCAGGAAAGCACGGATAGGTGCACTGGCCGCCGCCATATAAGTAAGAGAATGTTGAAAACAGCGTTTAACACCATACAATTAGTCAACCAACAACAGATTTAAATTAATGTAGTTTATGCAAAGCAAAGCAAAGGGTAACACCACACATACACACACAGGTATAAGTGTAGTATTTATCTTTTTTCCGGCAACACCAATCCTTACACCAACCTTTAAACTGCTAAACAAGCGAAATTAAATTTTCAAGCCGATAATAAAACCTCATTTTTTTACTTCATCAAATGTATTTTGTGGGTAAAAATATCTCCTCATCGGACAGTGTAGATCCAAGATCAGACTGCACGTATGTGCAGTCTGATCTTGGATCTACACTGTTCGCAAAAGGTCATTGAGTCGCGCGAAGTAGCCAAATGGTATACGCAGCAGTACTTAACGTACGATATGACTTGAAGGCTTATGATTCATTCATAACTGTAGTAAAATGTAGGATTTACCGGCATACATGTGTTCATAGGTGTAACATCGCGATGTATGAACATTTCTATCCCTCTCCATTTCCTCCCCCCCCCCCCCCCCTCCGTGGGATTATTCGGGAATCAGTCCTTTTGGATTCTAAGAAGGCAATGCTGGTATCCAAGATAGGCTTACTAGTGATTAGCCCATTATCAAACGACAACATTTTAGCCTAGTCCAAATTACAAGCATTTCCTGACAACAATTTGAATGTGACTTAAACAATGGAATTTTACCTTTATAGATATAAAAAAAACTGTGAAAAAAGGAGAAAATGCTGGTAACCAGCATTTTCTCCTTTTCCCATAATGTTTTCATGAGGCTTCTTTCCTAGCGGTGTTATAAGTCGCGATAGTGTGGTAAAGAGTTAAATAAAAGAACTTACGGAATTCCACCAGTGAGATACCATTGAAACTGGCATTAAATTTTAATCCTAATATTGCTCCATAAATAACATTAAAAAAAAAAAACAGGAAAAAGATCATGTTAAAATAAAGATTGGCATATTGTATAGAGTTAAAACACCGTTTTCTATATTGTTCGGTTATATCGCGGCGGCCAGTGCGCCTATCCATGCTGTCCTGTATTTTCTTTGACCAGCACTCCGAACAATATTCTTTCAAAGCCACTGGCTGCTCTCCCACATAACCTCTGTCAAAATACTGATCGGTGTTCAGAGAGGAATTAATTAATTCATCCTGTCGCAATGTCTTTTATCAAACTTCGGAAAGAAATTGTCCGTCACTTTGCAGCCTGATCTGGACCAACAAAGCCAACAACTGTCCGCTTAGCATAGCATCCTGCGTATTAAACATCGGGTGAATATGTTGCTATCAAACATTCTCAAAGAGATAAGATTCATGCAAAACATACAGCCTCTCTTTTATTAGGCTCGTGACAAGGATCTCAGACGGGAAGACTCAGACGGCGAGACAAAGAACTGAGAGAATCAACTCTGGTGACTGCTTAAATTCATGGACGTATCATGGACAGTGTAGATCCAAGATCAGATTGCACGTTTTGTGCAGTCTGATCTTGGCTCTACACTGTCCGATAAGAAAATATATTTCACCCAAAAAATTACAGATGAAGTAGAAGAATTTATGTTATTATTACAAAAAAGAAGACAGAACACAAAACAGACAAACTAGATCTAAAATAAATAATATCGTACATGTACAAAAATATTGAAAGTAAAATTACCTTGGCTCCGATTTGGTTGCCACACTGACCGGCTTGTATATGAACAATTTCTCTCATTTTTGTCTGGGTTTAATTTTTTTCCCAACACAGAGCTGCGCTTGTCAGTCTTCCCGCTTCGGCGGCCGTATGTTAAACTGAATACAATTTTGTAATGATGGATAACGTACTGCGCATGCGCAGTGGAAAAATATTGATGACATCATCTGTACATTTTTCTTTAATAGACATCGTCAGATATTTTCTGAGTAATACAATAAAATTCATCGACTGAAAAAAAAAATTTGCAAGCGAGCAAGACCGTTGCTTGTATAAGATATTGGTTCAGCAGATTTATTTCCGGGTAACTTCAAATTCATGCATTCATCTCACAGACACAAAGATTGATTGCATGGTGTTTAACGTCGTTTTCAATGATTATTTCAGATACATGTCTCTGCGGCCAGTGCACCTATCCATACTTTCCTGGGGTTCCTTTTACCAGTACTCCGTACAATATTCCCTGCTTTCACACATAACCTTTGTCCACACACTGCTCCGTGAAATAATCCTGCCGCAATAATTGAATATCATCAATCCTCAGAAAGAAATTGGCCCAGCCGAACCAGCATCCCTGTTCTCAAGCCCTGAACTACCGACTAAGCTACTGAGGTTTGGCGACATTTAGAAAAATATCATATCGGTTTGCCTTCTTGGGGTCACATTTCGTAGACAAATACAGCTAGAGCTATGGAATCAAATTCCAGTTAATGGATAGCTAACACACAAATAAATAGACTTTTCTCTCTAAAACGTTTCTAGACATCGTATTTCAACGATGACCGTAAAACCGATGTGATATTTTACTCTGTACCAAAAAAGAAATTTACAAGAGTGGTCCAAATTGTGCGGTGTCCGTATGTTAAGGTTGAGCATCGGTCTCGCAATCATAAGGCCCTGAGTTCGAAACACGGGAGCGGATGTCATCTTTGGAATTTTTCATTGGTCCACATGTTTGGCGCGATTACTGGCTTAGTTCCAAGGGAAGCTGAATCGAGAAAGATTAGCAAAAGTTGTAAGAACTTGTTTCCAATCGATGTAAAATAAATGTGTTGAATATGTTAAAGTAAACTAAATTGGAAGCATTTACAGACGACAAATTGAATGTTTGTCAAATGGAGAGATTTTGTTCTATGATGCCTGATCTTGATTTACACTGTCCGCAAAAAGGTACTTAAGTCGAGCTTTGCGGCCCAATCATTAATTGGCAGAGATGAGGGTTTGGCATAAGAATATCTGCTGACGTCGATTCTGATGAACAAAGCACTATTGAAATGTCCAGTAGTTATCGATCGTTTGGCTCCATTTACTGAATAAGTTGACTCTAGAACGAAAGATAGCATCGTTTTACATGAACAATGGAATAATTCTTGTTGAATCATTGGGGCTTTTTTTTATGACATAGCTGTATGAGTGGAATTTGGTACTAGTCTCAAAGGAATAAATAGTCATTGGTGATTGGTCAAAAATGAGGACTCTCTCCTATTAACACAATGATATCACAATAATTTCAGAAAGCTCCTTTCCCATGCCGGTTCGTTAAAAGTCCGCATTGTGCGGTGGAGGTTCAAACCATGTTAAATCACTGTACCCCAGGTTCAGATGACACGGTAATTGTACTTCAGGTGATCTAACAGAACCACTCCTCTTGCGGTATTAGTAATAAACAACTGTTATCAATATTGTACTTTAACCCATTACCACACAATCCCTACTTTTGACGCCCCTGAGAAAGAAGCCTTCAGAAAACATTGTGGGAAAAGGAGAAAATGCTGGTAACCAGCATTTTCTCCTTTACCCACAATGTTTTCTACCCTTCACAAGACAATTTTCAAATTTTCAGTCACTTTTGTTTTGTCGTCTGCAAATGCTTTCGATTTAGACAAACCTAAAATATTGTCGTTTGGTAATGAGTTAAAGGCCCAGTAAAGCCCAAAATATCAAAGCAGGTGAAGTAATAATTTAAATTTAAATTATACTATTTGAAAGTATTGAAAATATTCTGGAAATGACAGTCTGTCGTCATGTGGTAGGGCCATATGTTAGTCGCTGGCAGGAAAAAAAATTAGATCAGGCACAAAGTAAACAACCGACACAGCTACCCGGCAGGTTTTAACCTAGTTCTGTGTCCGAGACCAACACTTGGACCGACAATAGGTCATCTTCAAAATCAATAATTTTCATGCATTTAATTGGTACGATATAAATTCAAATGCATTTAAACGCGCACTTTGTTTACATTTTACCTTTATTGTCACTTTAAATGGTCTTATTGTAGAACGAGGTTGATGCACAAGAACGGCCCCTAATTTTGTAAAGTAAAAAAAAAAAACCTAAGGCCTCTGTTATGGTCACCAGAGACATAGATAGATAGTGTATCGTATGTAGCTGTGGTCTCCAACAAAATCCGAAGGTGACTCATGGTGTCTCTTGAGATAGTGTTTGACAAGGAAATACTTGACTAAGTGCTTCACCAGCCATTTCTAACATAGAAAATCTGGCTTAACCCATTACCACACAATCCCTACTTTTTACGCCCCTAAGAAAGAAACCTTTTGAAAACACTTTGGGAAAAGGAGAAAATGCTGGTGACCAGCATTTTCTCCTTTTTCCACAGTATTTTCTACCCTTCCCAGAACAAATTTCTATGTTTTAGTCACCTTTATTTTGTCGTCTGCAAATGCTTTCAGTTCGGAACAGTCTAAAATTTTCTCGTGTGGTAAAGAGTTAAGTTGGTATTTGGGCTAAAACTTTATTGAACAAGATTACGAAAAATTGCAGTTCTTTGTATAGAGCAAGGCTTAGAGATTTAAGATACAAACACAATGGTCTGTGCATACCGGTCCTGTTTCGCTCAACTAATAACCGATCTTAACCTAGTACCAAACGACAATATTTTAGACTGGTCCAAATTGAAAGCATTTGCAGACGACAAAATAAAAGTGACTGAAAATTTGAAATTTGTTTTGTGAAGGGTAGAAAACATTGTGGGAAAAGGAGAAAATGCTGGTTACCAACATTTTCTCCTTTTCACACAACGTTTTCTAAATGCTTCTTTCTCAGGGGCGTCAAAAGTAGGGATTGTGTGGTAATGGGTTAATTCAATGTAAATTTAACCCCTTTGTGGTAATACAATACGAGCGTACACGAACTTTCCAGAAAGAGAAGACAATAAACATTATTGTAACTCTCATCTAGTCTCCTCGTTCATTTTTACATTATGGTAATGTATACAGTTCCAGATGCATTAGCCTACTATTGATCCATCCTGGGGTAATAGTAATTGGAGAGGTCATCAGACACAGTTTCATGAACATTAATATAACAAGTGGCTTCTTTAAAAAAGAAGCCAGGAGAGGTCGACATCATTTTTTTCTAATAGTTTTTATGCTTTTAGGTTAAATATATCTAGGTACATGTAAAGAAACAAGCAAGATAATAAACGGGTAGTTGAAATCTGTTCAGTTGTAAATATACATTCATCAAAGTGGATGGCAAAAACAGGAGTCCGTATTCATCCGTCCTTGTAATTTATGTAAGTCACACGACCTTCTTCCCGCGTTTTAAGGTCACGTGATTACTTTCTGCTGTGTCCGTTTCTATTTTTAACGAAATTCTTTTTTCTTTTTCTTCTTTTTGTTAAGATTTAAGATTGTAATACAAAATTAAAATTGTTGGAAAGGGAATATGTAATTAAATCCTTACAATTTTGTTGAAATTCGTGATATAGAAACAAACCACGTCTATTTCCTATTTCAGTTTTTAGACTTCGATTTCTTTATAAAATCATGACGAAACAGACTGTGTATCGGAACAATTCCCCTACAAAGATTGGATTTAGACAGCAATTTCTGAGGCAGTCTGCCTTATAAACTCAACACTGTTGGAGAGGTCTGATGACCTCTCCAATTAAACCCTGTATCTTCGCCACTTGAGTAGCAATGATATAAATTCATTATACGTACTTAACTTAACACTTTGCAAAATAAAAGGAACGCACAGAAAACAGGCAACACTTCAATGTATCAATATATGTTTCCAGAATGTGTGAATGACAGGCTTATGTAAATTATTTTTCTGGTGTTGTTTTCACAAGAAACAAAGAACAGCAGGATGGAACATCAGAGTTTCTTTCAGTAAGGCGAAAAGTAAGTGGTACGAATGCACCGTCACTTTTCTGGACTCTTAGATTTTCCGGATTCATTATTCATTTGTAAAAATAATACTGAAGAAAATGGAAGTTATACTAAATGACACTGTAGATGACAATGATTTAAAGGTATTTCATTTTTGATATCAGTAGAATATTGATTTTGATCCACATTCATTAATTTAGAAGCGTTTCTTTGATCATAGATCAAACTCATTAATTTCGACCATCACTAGTAGCCGGATATACGTACATGTAAACGTTACTTTCGGTAAGTCATTGTATCTGATATTTAACAAGGTAGTATCTCCAGATAGTGTACCGTACTCTTGTACCGTACTCTTGTGTCGGAGGCATCAGGTACCGTACCCCAGAGAGTCTTAGCACATAGCACTGGCGCATGATCTTTATTTAAAATTGTTGCATGTATTCTATGATTACCAGGGCCTGTATTCACCAACCATTCTTGAGAATATTCTTAGTCTTATTCTACAAGGTTTTCTACATTTGTAAATAACACAACTTCTGACTGAATGGTTTAGCCTATCACAGACCTGTTTACTTCTACGGATTCGCCGTAGTTTCTACGGATTTTTCGTTAAAATTACGCTCTACGGCTCGAAAATCGAAAACTACGGATCGTCCCATCAAAATCAGGTCATTTCTGTACATAGTGCGTTTTTTGGTAGTTTCTGTATTGTGGGTACTCAAATATAGATCGTAGGCAGTCAGACACATGCGCGATTAAAAACCAGAGGGCTTACAAGCCTACCCATGACAAGGAGAAGCGTAACCAAGACCCGGATGTTGGGTGATGCAGGGTTCTCGTTTGACACGGGACTCCTGATTTTAACGCTTTTAAATCCTAAATGACCTGTTTCTGACGCTCAAAAGTATCTGCCTAAGTGTCAATCTGACGAACGAGATTACCAGTCAAAGGGGTATATAAATTGTCCGATGCGTCTGGCAGGAGTGTAGGTCTACTATAATAAACATGATCAGTATCAACTGTGTACAGACAGAGCTCTGTTTATCACGCGTAATCAAGCTGGCGAGTAGCGAGTCATTTATCGTCGAGGGTCCTTATTTCGTGAGTGTCCTTGAACCGGTGATTTTTGTGTACATGCAATAAAGCACATAGTTTGATGACGTCATACGGTATTTCTGCTCGTAACCCTTACCTTCATAAAAATCATTTTTGATCACTTTTGTTTGAAAAGAACAACTTGGTTAAGAATTTTCATGTTCAATGGACATAAATAAAGAACATGCTGTCAGCCTTCTTGTGCAAAGATGGCATGACCTAATTACGATAATATTCGATTGTTTTGTTGCCCTTGAATTTCAGACAAATACAAGACAACTACTGGTGAAATTCAACTAACATATTTTGTGAAAGAATTTTTCCTTAATCAATGTTCCTTCTCAAAAATGCTAAGATCTTCGACTTCCTGCAGTAAATACTACCGAGCTACCGGAAATAGGTCACGCCATCTTTGCACGAGATGGCCGACCGCATGTTCTTTATTTATGCCCATTGAACATGAAAATTGTTATCAAAGTTATTCCTTTCATACGAAACTAATCAAAATGATTTTTTTATGAAAGCAAGTAAGTTTCAGCTCATATTCTAGTCTCAATTCTTGATTTTATGTTGTTGTTTCCTTTTCATCACGGAATACGGACACTTGAGGCTATATACATTAAAACACGATAAAGGTGTCAATCCAATTATCTAGTGTTTTCAAGTTAACTCCTACCCTAGTTAATAAATTAATGTCAAATCATGCACTAATACTTGTAAAAGAATTAAATGATTTGAAAAAAAAAAAAGATCGCTAGCAAAAACGTGAAAACCCATGACACAACAGAAATCAGTTTGACGTCGTCCGATCAGAGGCACTTTAAACTATCTTTTCATCTTTTGTATTAAACTATCTTTTCATCTTTTGTAACAAATTTAAACAGTGAATCTATACTTATTTCTTTAAGAAACAATAAGTGAACGCTAAAATCTCTGTTTAAAAATTTGGAAAACCTTTTTTTTTTTAAGATCAAAATAAACAACAACCAATAGATTTGGGGGGGGGGTTGAGATAGAGATTATGCCTTCTTGTCCTAAATTATCAGCGCTGAAAGAATTGTGAAAGAAAAAAGTAATTAGACAAGAAAAGAAGACTTAAATCTTAGGAAATAACATTTAATGGACTTTTACATTCTCCCTTTTTCCACAATGTTCTAGGCCAAGAAAGACAAATGAAATAGTTCCAGCCACATTTGAATTGTTGTCTTCAAATGTCAAATGTCTAACATAGTTGTGATCTAGTCAAAATTTTTTGTTGTTTGATAAACAGTACAAAAATAATACTTGAGTCTATTTATTTATCAAGATGAATTGCATACTAGAGTTGCATTTAAAATTCTTCTGTCCACTTCATTCCAACAAGTCTGTGCATAAGGGTATTTTCTTATCTATCTAATTCCATCCCATAAACAGAGGATATAAATTGCAAGTTTTTATTATTTCACTCGTATTTCTCCATGATAATTTTGATCCTTAGATATCACTATTTGACTCCTGGATATTCCATTATGACTCTTCAGCTTGTGGGGGCCTAGCCAGCCCCCAGACCCCTGGCCTTGCATTTTTTTAACCACCTTTCACTTCAAAAAAGAGAGAGAGAGAAAAAAAAAAGCAAAAGCATCACTTTTATCCCTACATTTCTGCGATTGATCGTTTGAAAAGCCTACTGATACATAACCCAGTAATGAAGTTTTCATGCTGACAATGAATGCTGGCAGAAGTAAAAACTACTGATGGCAGCCGAAAACTACTGAGAGAAGCTGTCCAAACTACTGAAAAGCGAAACATGGGGTAAACAGGTCTGCTATCAGGAGTTGCGTTACTTACAAATGTAGAAAATTCTGGAGAATAACTCAATAAGACTAAGAATATTCTCAACTCAAGAATGGTTGGTGAATATGTTCCCTAATTTTAAATTCAAGTTTTAACTCTTTACCAAATGACAAAATTTTAGACTGGTCTGATTCAAAAGCATTTGCAAACGACAAAATGAAAGTGACAGAAGCTTTGAAGCTTGTTTTGTGAAGGATAGAAACAAGGTTGGGCGGTCAAAACCAGGGGTGGTTTAAACCGGTGCTATTTAGTGGATATTTATTGTGGGTTTTTTTCCTATTTTGGTCCCAAGGTTGGTTGAATTCACCAATATATGAGAGTTGACCTTAGTGGAAAAAATGTTTTGTCCCTGCCAAAGATACTTATCAGCTGGCTTTTACCAGTTTTCCAAAATTCTATATAAGTTCCTAATAAGATCTTTAGGTTTCATTTTTGACACCTTAAGTAACTGCTTGATGATAAGACATTATCTTGATTGCGTATAAGTCAGTATTTCACACTTTAGGAATAAGGCCTGGTGTCAAGTATTCTACCCAAAATAGGGATACATGATTGGTCCTTTTTGTAATTTAAGCCACACCCATTGGGGTAGAAAGGGGCAACTTTTACACCTTTTAATGTGTTTTGACAACAATGTGTAAAGGTGTAGCTAGACACTTGAATATGCTTCAGACATTAATGTATCCTTAACTATTGTTTAGTTAATCAGTCATACCCTCTTTATGGGTACTCAATATGCCTATAGATTAGTAACAGGTAAATTTCACAATGGTTAACACATGGGTGACACTTTTTTCTTCAATTTTACATGAAACTTTTCAAATTAGCTGCTTTTTTATGCTATCTTTGAACTTCTAAATAATCTAAAACCTAAGTATATTTGTGGTAATAGTGGGGAAGAGAAAAAGAGAAAAGATGCAGTACTATAAATACATATCTAAACTATAAGGAATGATGATAAATAAAACTTCAAAAGTTCTATGGTTGAAAAGAACTGACCTGCATGTAAGTTCAAAGAGGAAAGTCAATCCAAACAACCTCTTCAGTTGACCAGCAGTAATGTCTTTTGAATTATGATCAAATAAAAAAGGGAACTTACTGATAAAAACTATGATACTGATGATAATATGTAATATATCTTCAGTACAGGATTTAGGAGAGCTTTTAAGACTAGCTTAGAAACAGGACAGGTATCTAAGTCAGTGATTCAATCGACCCAGTCGCATCACTAGAAAGATATAATTGCATTTCACTTTTTCAGCGATTTCGTCATCAATACGATGAACAAATGGCCCGAGGCACTCCCAGTGAAAAGGCACAGTTTGAGTATGCAATATGTTTGGTACGGAGTCGACCACAATCTGACATTAAACATGGTATAGCTTTGTTAGAAGGTAAGGTTAACCCTTTACTACACGAGAAAATTTTAGACTGATCCGAATTGAAAGCATTTGCATGCGACAAAATAAAGGTGACCGAAAAATGGAAATTTGTTCTGGGAAGGGTAGAAAACACTGTGGGAATAGGAGAAAATGCTGGTTACCAGCATTTTCTCCTTTTCCCACAGTGTTTTCAAAAGGCGTCTTTCTCAGGGGCGTCAAAAGTAGGGATTGTGTGGTAATGGGTTAACCCTTTACTACACAATCCAAATTTTTAATTTTTAACAACCCTGCTGGAGAAAGCTATTGAAAACATTGTGGGAAGAGGTCAAAATGCTGGTAAATAGTATTTCATGCCCAGCTGTTTTTGAAGGAAAACATTTAGCTACTTTTCTAGCCTTGTCATCATATTAAAATCAGTGATCTTTTTTACGTATTTGAAACAGGTGGGACACAGGGCCCACTTCCCTTGAAGAGTATGGAGCATCTTTTTAATTTTTGGGCCCTTTTTTTGTCATATCCAAAGTTGCTAAAATCGCTGCACTTGCAAAGTGGGGTGCCCGTTACAAAATGAATCAATGAACTACAACCTCGATACCTTTTTTTTTTGCTCCAGCTTTATGTTTTTTCTTTGATGACATGAATAAGTGAGAAAACTCCACGAATCGCAACCCCAAATGCAACAAATACTGCTTTCATTTGCCATGTGAAGTCATATTTGTCAGATTGTATTGTAAGGCACTGATTGGTTGGATTGAAGCAACTAATCAAAATCACATATGGGAATTTGAAAGACCCTGGGAAGAATGGTTTGAAAAACTTGGTTGGAAAGGAAAAAATGCTGGTACTAATCAACATTTTCTACTGTTCCCACAATGTTTTCTATCCTATTACAGAACAAGTTCCATTATTTGAGTCACACTGAAACCTTTCCAAAACAATCCCAAGTTTTTACGACCCTGTGATGGAAGCCTTTTGAAAACATTGTGGGAAAAGAAGAAAATGCTGATAACCAGCATTTTCTCCTTTTCCCACAAGGTTTTCTACCTTGCTGGAAACGAATTTCAGTTTTTGAGTTATGTTTATTTTTTTGTCTGCAAGTGCTTTCAATTTGGACAATTCTACAATTTTGTCATTTGGTAAAGAGTTAAAGGGGGGGTTTCACCCTATATGAAATTTATATAGGGACCTGCCCACGCCCAGAATTTTATGAAAATTTATGTGAAGGTAGTGTATTACATGAGGATTATATTACTAAAAAGAAATTTCTTCCATCTACCACAGTTTTTGATTTTTTGAATTTTTTAGAATTTTTGATAAAAAATGGGTGTGCCTCAATTAAAGGAGCCCACAGTCCTTCTGATTTTTGATTTGCTGACCAAATTTGTTCCTAAAATAATGCTTATTAATCTCCAATCATGTATGAACCTTTAGTTTATATTGTTATATTGAACAAAATTGACCATATCAATTTTTGATTGAAGTGACCCCCAAATTTCACATTTGTAAAATATTTTGAACAAATTGAATTGTTATTTTCACCATGTTACAGTTCTTGTCAACCTATGAAATTGATATTGAATTTGACCACAAATATGCTTGTTCTTATCCTAAAATATCAAGAAAAAATAAAACCGGTAACATAGTCTTTTTTTAATTTTAGTCTTAATGGTCAAATTTTCTCAAAATGTAAAATTCACATTTTTTTTTTAGTTTTGTTTTAGGGTTTTTATTATTGTTTATTTACGCATGTTTATGATTTGTGCGATGTTCTGGTATAAGAAACTTCGCATACAATCAAAAGATAATGCTTTATTTACCAAAAAGAGTTTTTGCAGAAATAATAGCACCTTGTTGAACACCATAAAGAAAATCAAAAATAGCAATATTAAAACTCAATTGAAAGTCTGATAATGAAAATAGATCAGATGTTATCTATTAAAACTGCTCCTATGCGGACTTCTGAGGAGTTTACTATTACTCAGTGCAAACAGATAATTTAACACTACTTATTAATGATTTTTATTTTGTTTCACTCTCATTAAGCCAATTCTGTACATCTTTTCCATATGATACCATATGATGTCCTATGAACAACCTACTAAGGTGTAAATAATTAGACTTCTTGTCCTAAGTTTTACAAATAGTAAAATGTGTGAAAACCACAATGGAATTACCCAATTGATGTATAAATAATACAAAGTGTAAATTGATATGAAAAAGAAACACTGATATAAACAAGAGGAGAATAACCAAAGCTCAGAGAACCAAAGAGAGTGGAATACAGCTAAATAATGCTTAATCTTTTCTGTCACCCTTTTGTGAACTTCAGCCTTGACTGCAAATTGCTGAAGTCAAAAATGTATAAACAACTTTTAATAGAATTAAGTCTGTATTAATGTAGCTATGTTTTTTCAATTATTGGCAACTACAAAAGCTAGTATCAAATATGACAAAACATAGACTAAAATACATGTAATAAGTAAACTACTCTCTTAGCTGATGAAGTGCAACAAGGCAGAATGAAATGTTTCAATTAGAAAGTAGTTTAGGCATGAGTGTTACACTAGCGTTTAAAATGTGACTTTTGGAGTTACAGAAGAAAGCAGTTTCAATGAAATACCAGTATGAGTACATGTACTTTTTGAAAAGCTATACAGTCAGACTTTGTTCAAAGAAATGAATTGTGTATGACTGCAGAAAACGGTTAACAAATATAGGAGTATTGTATAATGATGTAGAAGTGTTTTCTTGTTCTTTTCTGTTTAGTGGAAAGTGAATGTAATTGATAATCACTTTTAGTCTTTGTAGCCAGTATCAACCTCAAGGAAAAACAATTTGTTGATATCACGATGACTCTTGTTAAAACCATTCATATGTATAAAGAAAATCATCATTAAGGATGTTCAAATATATAAAAAAATATAAAATATGTTTTCAGACACAAGTATGTTTTGCTGACAGTTTTTTAATTCAAACTTCAAAGTTGTTGATATAGGTAACCTTACTAATTGCCAGGTACTGCCAGACCATTAACGTATGCACGAGTTGCATCTAGATGGTGTTAACAATATTGCTATTAGTATAATAATTGATTTACTGGTTGTCATCTGAATGTCTTTGTTAAGACATGCATATATCTATGGTAAAAGTGGAGCACCCTGTCTAATACTCTTTGAATGATAAGCCACTTTCTTCAGATGATTGTCCTATTGAAAATTAGAAGTGTAGAATATATTTTGGGATGAAAGGAATATTTATTAAATAAAAATAATTTGTGAATTGGTGTTTTTTGGGGTTTATTTTCATACATGCTACTTTCTTAGGAAAATATCTGTATAATTACTGCTATACCTTTACAGAAGTCTGTTTCTGTATGTGAATCTTTCATTTATCATAGTTAGTTATGCAAAAATATCGATATTACTGCATTAGAAAGTGTTTTGGTAACCATAACACATTTTAGATGGACATTAGATTTTTGTCCAAAACACCACCTTTGCTCATATCATGCATAATATGAGATTGTTACCGGTTTTCAAATTTTATAAAATTTTGTGTGTATTATGTAGACATACAGGGCCTACTTTCCTAGCAATTTCATAGGTTGACAAAGACTAGAACTACCATAAATGTTTTGTTGAACTTTGTGTTTGGAAAATTTCAGTGTCAATTTTATCCATACTTTTTACATTCAAGTTTTTAAAAAACAGTCAAGTCAATACCTATAATAGCACAATTTGTATCTAATATCTCTATAAGGTGTACCTTTACTATTCATGTTAAAGTTTTAGGAAAATAATGAATTTCAATAACTTTGGACTTAGTTTTTTCAAGGCAGGTACCAGCCAAAACTAGGAGTACCCCAAGGTGCCCTCCTGAGACCTACATGTCTTATTTGAAGTAGATAAATACATTTTTGCAGTTCATAGGCCAAAGGCGATTCGCTTGCAAAGTATCAAGAAAATCCATGCGTGGGCGCAAATGAGACCCCCCCCCCCCCCTTAGCATCTGAAAATGCTTTGAGTTTGACAAGTCTAAATTTTTGTCATTTGGTGAAGAGAGCTAAGTCTGTACCAAACAAAAAATATTTTGACTGGACCAAATAGAAAGCATTTGCAGAAGACAAAGTCTCTTCAGCCTGAGCTGTGCCTCTATTCATGTCTGTCATCCAAAGTAAGAAAGGGTCAATAAAACTATGGATTTCATGGTGAAGGACTAGAATTAATGTACAACAGTGTGTAATTACATGTATGTGTGCTTTGTTTCTTGCAGACTTGATAAAAAGGACAGTGGATAGTGATTCTAGGAGAGACTGTCTTTATTATCTGGCATTTGCATACACAAGAATAAAGGTATGTTTCCAGTGTGAATTCATTTCTATATTATATATGATTAAGTTAAATTTCATTTAAATTTTAGGCTTATAGATACTTATTGTAAAACCAAAAATGTTTGCATTTTGGAATCTTAGCGATTTTTGCTCATTGATAGAAACCATGAAGATATTCATTAACCCTTTACTCCATAGATACTCATTTCTACGCATTGCTTGTAGGAGCCTTTGGAAAACATTATGGCAAAAGGTGAAATTGCTCGTGACAGGTGAAATTGCTCGTCACGAGCAATTTCACCTTTTGCCACAATGTTTTCTATGCTATCAAAAGGTATCATATACACATAAAAAACAGCTTCATCCTTGCTGTTATTTAGGGTCAATTAGAGATACCCTAGAAATGCCTTATGGGGTAAAGGGTTAACACAAATTCAAGCTAGACTGTTTTATCAAGACACCAGGTCATGTGGAAGTGATTGACCGGGACCTTTGTCAACATCAGTGAGTGCTTTTTCTCATCAGAGTCAACCAGTCTAGAGGCAGTTAGTGCTGCCAATTCAGGACATTTAAATACGTTTCATCAAAGTGAAAATGATGATTTTTTAAATTAAATGATAATGATAACAGTTCTCTCAGATATATAAACATGCGTAAGGTTAGTATTTTGTTATTCATGCAATTTTAGACCCCTAGTAATATCCACTTTTACAGTATCTAGTGCAGGGATGAAATATTTGGCACAACAGAGTAAAAATCTGGATCTGCACTATGTCAAGTACAGTTCCAAATATGCTATGATCACATTTTTAGCCTTTTCCCAGACAACAAAATAAACGTGGCTGAAAAATTGAAATTTGGTTTGGGAAGGGTAGGAAACATCATTGGAAAAGGAGAAAATGATGGTAAACAGCATTTTCTCCTTTTTCCCATACTATTCTTTCCCATAAGGCTTCTTTCTCAGGGTCGTCAAAAGTCGGGATTGTGTGGTAAAGGGTAAAACTTTACACCCTGCCAAATGTAACATATTCGTACACAACAAACTGAATCTGTATCAAATAATGGGATTTATCTTCCAAAGGATGAAAGACGTTGTTTGAAAAGGAGAAAATGGTAGATGCCTGACATTATTGAAGGCATTTCCAAATGACAAATTAAATATGCATCAAATGATGGAATTGGTCTTCCTATAGGTAGAAAACATTGTTGGAAAAGGATAAAATGCTGGTTACCAGCATTTTCTCCTTTTCTCACAATGTTTTCGAAAGACATCTTTCAAAGGATCATTACGACATAGGATTGTTTGTAAAATGTCAGCATAGGTTGTATGTACTCAAAGCTTGTCTGTGATCTGGACTGGTTTCCAGCATGTTTTTATACCCCCCCCCATAACGTAGTGGAGGGGGGATACACTGGAATCACCATGGCTGTCTGTCTCACCGTCCGTCTGTCCGTAGACACAAATTTTATCCGGAGCAATACTCCTACAGTTTTTCACATACTGAACTCAAATTTACACATACTGTTCCTATATATGTGAAGTTGTGCATGTGCAATTTTCTTGACCCTGCTGCGATTTGTTATGGAATTATCTCACCCTTGAACTTTTTTACTAAACCATTCTGGATTCTGTGACAAAGACCTGTTTTTGTGACAAGAACCTGGTGGGGGGTATAATCACGTTTAATGATAGCTGTAGTTTTTTTTTTTTTTTTTAACTTCTATTGTAGGAATATGTTGATGCTATGAAATGTACAGATGCTTTTCTAAAAATTGAACCAAGAAATCACCAAGTGGCAGAACTACAGAAATATATAAAGAAAAAGATGAATACAGGTATGTGTGTCAGGCTGTGCCCTTTTAGCTCGGATGTTATTGGAAGAAAACATTGCGGTATTGTCGTAGTCTTGAAGTCATTGTTGTTTTTTGCCACATCATCTTGGTGCAAAAACTGTGACATTTTAAAATATCTCTGTAATTACTGCTGAAGATATTTACTTCAAACTCGGACAAGTTAACTCATTACCAGTCGACTAAATTTCAGACAGGTACAAATTGAAAGCCATTGCTGACGACAAAATAAAATTGGCTGAAAATTTAAAATTTGTTTTGTGAAGGGTAGAAAACATTGTGGGAAAAGGAGAAAATGCTGGTTACCAGCATTTTTTCCTTTTCCGACAATGTTTTCCAAAGGCTTCTTTCCCAGGGTTGTCAAAAGTTGGGATTGTGTGGTAAGGGGTTAATTATCACATGGAAAGCCCTTACAACAAGGGCAAATAACAAGGTATTTTTCACACAGTTATGCCTCTTTTTTGAGTTTAGATTTTCACTGAAAATCAAGCACAACCCAAAACAGCTTAACCCATTACCACACAATCCAGAGTTTGAGATTTAGACAAAGCGACTTGACAATTTTTTACCTGATTTTAGAATTAATGTTTTACCATTGACTTAAACTTTAGACTGATCCTTCATTTACAGACTGTCATCGTCACAATAATTACCATACTTTGTATGCTTAAAATCTGACTTAAATCTGACACGTTTCCCGAGCAGGGACCGTATGGGATCTGGGAAAAGTGTCAACCCTGGTCAGACTGCATGAATTGTGCAGGCTGACCAGGGTTGACACTTTTCGCTTTAATGATATTTTCTGTATGGAAAGTGGTCATTCTACCTCACTTTACAATCATCTTTTGAACTATCAACTGACCTGCACTATCGTTGATCTATTTTCATCAAATTGATATATGGAATTCCCAGATTGTCCTTTTTCTTGTGACGGGTCACAAATCTAAATACGTTTTAACAGATGCATTGTTTACTTTTGACAATCACTGGGCCTGTAATATTATTCACTGTACATTTAATATTTTACAGAAGGATTGCTCGGAATGGCTATAGTGGGAGGAGCAGCACTTGCAATAGGTGGACTGGTTGGGCTTGGTGTTGCCATGGCAAAGAAGTGATGGTCTTGATTTACAACTTTGTCACAACTAGATGTCTGTATACATGTGTTATTTTTTTGTTGCCCATGGGTCTGTGATGTGTGTTCGAACATTTTGTTTGTCGTCTGCAAATGCTTTCAAGTCTCAAATGTAGTTGTAATGTACATGTAAGGCATTATTTAAACCGGTACAGTGAAGGTATTAGGTCAACATTGCCTAGGAAAAGATGGTTGAGAACATTGTTGGAAAAGGAGAAAATGCGGGTAACATTTTCTCCTTTTCCCACACTGTTTTCAACCCCATCAGCATCCAAAACAAGTTCCATTATTTTGACAACATTAATTTGTGATCTGCACAATTTTCCCTGTTTAATAATTTGGGGTTTTGTTATAAGATTGAACCCCATATGTGATTTTCTCAGAATACGATTGCTAGAAGTAATAAAATGATAAAACAAATGCATGAATTTCAGAGTGCTATTCTCTCCATCTCGGGTCCTGCATGGCTCTTGAGGTGCAAGGTTAGAGCAGCACCAGATTCGCTGGGGTTTGTCGTGGACAAGACACCTCTTAACCCTAGCCTTGTACTGGTAACACTCAGGAAATATAGGAATATGTGAGCTTCTGCAGAAATAATGCTGTAATAATGTTGAAAGCAGGTACTCCATTCAATCAATCTCTCTCTCTCTCTTAATTTATATTACAAATATTTGTGTCAATGAAAGATATTTAATATAATATATTCTGTATTGATTTACATATTTATAACCTGTAATTTCAAAGTGCTTTAATCATTTTATTACATTGAGCCCGAAAGGCAAATACATTTTATATGCAGTTATTTCCCTTTCTTACTAACTTAGTTGTATTTTCATATACTAATGTCAGTAATATTTGACCGTAATTGAAAATCATAATATTAACCCTTAACCAATCAGTCACACAAATTTTAACAACCCTGACAGGATAACATTTGAAAATATTTTGGGAAAAGGAGAAAATGCTGGTAAGCGACATTTTCTCCTTTTTGGTGTATTGTTTTCTTACCATTTAATATACAGATTCTTGGATTTGAATGAAAATTAATCTGTATTCCGAAATTACTCTCAAATTGGATGAGTTAAAAAAGAATTGTTGTTTGGAAAAGAATTAGGAATCAAAATACAGGGAAGATGCTATGCCTTGAAATAATTAAAATATTGGGAAAATGTCATGCTTTGAAATAATTGAAACATTGGGAACATGTTATGATTTGAAATAGTAAAAACATTGGGAACATGTTATGATTTGAAATAATAAAAACATTGGGAACATGTTATGCCTAGAAATATATTAACTGCATATTAAAAGCTTCCAGTGCTTATGAAAGAATGTTTTTCATATTGTTTTTCATTGTATTGTAATTTTTAGGAAAACAATGTTGTATAAATGGAGTATTATACAGTCATGCTACAGGGTGTTTGATAATAGGTTTCATTCTACTACATGTTTCAATCTGGTATTGATCATGGTGTTAGAAATGTGTCATTAAAGTATTCAGTTAAATGGTATTGGATGGTTCTCTTTTTATTGTTGTTGCTATCGTTGACACATTTTAGTCTAAAGCCATGTTATATAGATAGTAAAAAATTCCTTGGAAATACAATGCTAGCAGCTCTGCCTTGCCTTTCACCATGCAATCTTACCCCTAAAGTTGAAGAAGAATGTTGAAAAAAAAAAAACGGAAAAGGAGAGCATTATCTTCTTTTCCCACAATGTTTTCTTCCCTATCACAGAGAAACTGTGATTTGTTATCAGCAAACCGTCAGTTTACTTTAAAAGTCTCGTAACTACAGCTTATTTCAAGCTGTAGTTACGAGGCTTTTGAAGTAAACCGACGAAATGTTTTCAAATTGGAAAAGTCTAAAATTTTTGTGTTAAAGTACAGAGTAAACAACTGCTTTGTTGCAGGCAATGTGTTGAGGCAAAAGCATGTTTATTCAAATGAAAAAAGAAGTACTATACAATTTGGGTAGTAGTGGCCAAATTAGTTTTTGAAAGGATGGGGGTGGGATAATAGAAAATTAAATTTTCATTAAAAACAATAAGATTGAAATCTTTCTCTTTAAGTCTTCTACAATACTCGAATACCCTGTACTAATACACACTTGTATTGAAACGTTCCTGTCCGGATGATCACGCCATAATCAAAAGTTCATCATTCTGTTACATGGCTAACCATTTTGCAAGTGTTTGTGTGATTATCTCCCTTGCCTGTGTAAGTTCTGGAGGATCTTGGTCCGAGGCTGGGTAGATGTCCGCAACATGGGCTGTACCTAAACACAGATATTTGAGTTAATTTGTATTGTGTTTTATGCCTCTTTAAAACTAAAAAAAGAAATTCTGTTGTAATCTGGGCTAGACTTTATACATTCATGTGTTTCCGAAATTTTACTACTACAAGACAGTGCCTTTGCAGTGTCATTGTCAAAGATACTTTCATAGCCAATTGCTTTCCCACTACGGTTGCTATGGACACTCCCATGGCCAAGTTCGCTTTCATGGGGAAGGTCACTTACATGGCCAAGTTCACTTACATGGCCAAGTTAACTTACTTGGCCAAGGACACTTTCATGGCCAAGAACACTTACATGGCCAAGGTCACTTTCATGGCCAAGGTCACTTACATGGCCAAGGACAATTACATGGCCAAGGTCACTTACATGGCCAAGGACAATTACATGGCTAAGGTCACTTTTATAGCCAAGGTCACTTACATGGCCAAGGTCACATACATGGCTAAGGACAATTACACGGCCAAGGTCACATACACGGCCAAGGTCACATACACGGCCAAGGTCACTTACACGGCCAAGGTCACATACATGGCCAAGTTCACTTACATGGCCAAGGTCACTTACATGGCAAAGGACACTTTCATGGCCAAGTTCACTTACATGTAAATGACCAAGTTCACGTACATGGCCAAGTTCACTTACATGTAAATGGCCAAGTTCACTTACATGGCCAAGGTCACATACATGGCCAAGTTCACTTACATGGCCAAGGTCACTTACATGGCCAAGGTCACTCCCATGTACGGACAAAGGTCGCTTTCTTGGCCTCGGACATTTCTAGGGCCAAGGTCACTATTGTGGCCAAGGACAATTCATTACCAAGGTCACTCTCATGGCCAGGTACAATTAAGGCCAAGGACACTCCAATGGCCAAGGTGACTCAAGTGGCCAAGATCACTCCAATGGCCGAGAACACTCCCCTGGCCAAGGACTTTACAGGATTACCCCCATGACCAGAACGTTCCAATTGCCAAAGACATTCCAATTTCCAAGATCGTCCCAATGACCAAGGGCATTATAATGGCCAAGGACACTCCCAGGGCCAAGGACATCCTAATGACCAGGGACACTCAAATGACGCAGGGTATTCTGATGGCCTTGGACACACCAATAACCACGAGCATTTCCTTGGTTAAGGACTCTTCCATGGGTGAAGACACTGGTCAAACGTCATTTCCATGGCCAAGGTCACCACCTCGGCCAAGGACTGTCCAATAGCCAAGGACATTATAATTGTCAAGGATACTTCCATTTTAAAGGTACTTCTACAGCGTAAAGCCATTCTTATGGCCATGGAGAAGTCAATTAAGAGGTCACTGCATTAGCCAAGGACACTTTCATGATCAAGGTCACTTCCCAATGGCCAATGATTGTCCAACAGTCAAGAAATAAAAAGGGGTAATGGTACTCCCATGTCAAAGGATATTCCCATGGCAAAGGGCACGCCCATATCCAATTGACACTTAAATGGGCAAGAATATTTACATCATTTGCTTGTAAAAAGCAAACAACAACTTAAAATGCAACGGAGAGTAGTATGTCATTTTGTGTAAACTAAGATGCACACCAAATTCCTTGAGACGATGCTTAAGGAGATTGTAAATCGAAAAGACTGCAAAGAATAACTGTCTGATCTTGGATCAACTCTGCTGGATTTATTTATTTATTTACACCTCAGCCGAAAGTGCCTCTTGAATCTGCAGTGTTATGGTCTTCCCTACTGGCACTATGTTTGAGTAGTTGTAAGGACCCTCTCTCTCTCTCTCTCTCTCTCTCTCTCTCTCTCTCTCTCTCTCTCTCTCTCTCTCTCTTTGACAGCTCTGATCAAGATCAGTCTGCACAGAATGTATTATATGATCTTAGATCTATACCATTAGCGCAACCTGTGTTTAACCTGTGGCTAAAATTATTTTAATTGCTGTGAAAAAAGAACGAATTGGATATGGGCGTGCCCTTTGACCCTGGAAAAACTTGAACCTGATTTAGTTGGTTGCGAAAAAGGTAAAAGGACGTTACCTTTAACATGTATGATTTCTGTCTGTCGACTGTTCGGTAAATGATGCACTACGGTAACGTTTCTCCATGGGTCCATTTCATGGTCAACAAATATGGCATAGGAAATCGGCAGGTCCCTTCCGCCATAGTACCTGTTGGTTTCTTCACATTTGTCATACACCTGGGACCATCCGTATATAAATCTACCTTCACCTCCTTTAAACAAGTCATTGCACTGATCTGTAGTGAAACTGAAAAGATAGAAGTAAAAAATAAAGTTAGTCGGACTATTGCCATACAGATTGTGACTATATATACCATCGGGAAGCATCATGGTCAAAAATAGGGATTATGAACAAGAGCGCAGCATGCCAGTGCTTACGTTCATCTGCAGTTGCTTGATTTTCGAAAACATGTTATGTCAAAAAGGGGCATAACTCTATCAAAAGCATTGTGATAGTTACCTGCCTTTTTCGTATAGATTCCTGTTTTGATAGATAACAACTTGTCAAAGTTTGAAATAAATATCATATCGTCGGTTCACTTCCGGCGAAGGGTTGTGCCTCGTAGATACATATCAAGCTATGTGATACAGCCGTGGGCCTTGATCAACGGATCACCCGAGGATTACCGAATGCCATATCATATGATATAGATGCAGTTGTCAATGTGCTATATTTAGTAACGGTGTCCAACAATTGACCTGTCAAAAAAATTGATATTCTGTGAAAGACCATAAGGGTTTCAGTGGCCTATGCTGAGAAGCGAGTCTTTGGCCCAGCAAAAAAATTGCTTGTTTGTATCAAACTTGTAATAGTACAAACAGAACATGCACCGTACAACATACTTAAATGGAAAAAGGAACCACAGACTAAATGGCTGACTCCGACTCCAAGATGTTTGGAACCAACCGAACTCGGAGCAAGACTGGTACAGCCATTGGCGACCTGGAAAAGAAGAATTTGAATATTAAATGCAGAACAGAAGTTTTTGCATCTCTTTTTTTCATTGTTAGCCATTTTGATAACATCAGCGAATAATGGAGAAAATATTCTGATGTCACATAAGAAATAATGGCGATTTTGCATAAAAAGAGAGCGAAGAATGAAATAATCTTGTGGCTATTTAAAAAAAAAAACTTATTTTTTTTTCTTAGTCTTTCAAGCAAAATTATCAATTTACCCCACGACAAAAATGTGGACCAAATTGAAAGCGTTTACAAATGTGCACCTAACCAAAATCAAAGCTTTTTTTCAGATGGCAGTTAAAATACAGCACAAATGATGGAAACTGTCTCTGATAAGGTAGAACACACTGGGAAAAAAAGGAGAAAATATTTGCTACCACCATTTTCTTATTTTCCCACTTTTTCTTTTTCACAAAAGATACCTCTTTCTTAGGACCGTTAAAATTTTGGATTGTGTGGTAGAGGGTTGATTAACTCTTTACCAGACGACAAAATTGTAGACTGGTTCAAATTGAAAGCATTTGCAGACGACAAAATAAAGGTGACTGAAAAATCGAAATTTGTTCTGGGAAGGGTAGAAAACGCTGTGGGAAAAGGAGAAAATGCTGGTTACCAGCATTTTCTCCTTTTCCTACAGTGTTTTCAAAAGGCTTCTTTCTCAGGGGCGTCAAAAGTAGGGATTGTGTGGTAATGGGTTAAAGCTTTTGCAGATGACAGTTAAAATGTAGCTATAAAGATGGAGTTTGTCTTTGATATGGTAGAAAACATTGAGGAAAAAAGACAAAAAAATGCTGGTTACCAGCATTTTCTCTTTTTCCACAATATTTTCAAAAGCCTTCTTTCTCAGGGTTGTTAAAACTCGGGATGGTGTGTTAAAAGATTAAGAGCACCTACCACCTTTACGCATCGTAGCATTATCCAGTTCTGTGTAGTTTAATTCATTCACAAATTCGGAATATCGTTGATTCAAACATGGTTCCTTGTACGTGTCCAGAAACAAGGAATTGACGTCTGCGTAACGTTGTACATTGTCACCCCGACTCTCGTCTGTCATAATGTCACAAACGGTTTCTATGGTGATGTTTGTTCCCAACAGACCCTGAGAGGGGAAGAACAGAGGGTAATAGATATATGGAAGAATAATACAGATTTTTTTGCGTCGTCTCCGGGTACAGAGAAGATCTGCTGAAAAATAGTCGACATCTTCGCAAGGATATTGTGCGTACACGTATGTTTAAACGCATATTTCATATATTCGCAAATTGACGACAAAATTAGAATTTGAATATGACTGCTGCTTGAATATTCAATAATCTTCCGTTTCAAATACAAATATTTTCAGTTTAAATGCTAAACATAAGAAAAACAGTTCAACTTATCTGTTACTCGAAATGTTTACTTCCCCAAGATATACACAAAATAGCCGCCAAACACGATTTATTTTCGATATTTAAATATTATAAACGACTTCTTTAAGCAATTTAGATAATGTAACGATTGCTAATTTGTCCTTGGTCACGAGAATCTGTAAAAAGCCCATTGTATTTTGCTGCAGTAAAGATTAAACCGACACAACAGAAGGTTAGTAGCAGTACGGCGCTTAGTAAATGTCCTTATATGAAAAGAAGCACTGCGAACGTCTCATTATTTAGACTGCATGGAAGTGGAGGGTGATGAATAAGCGTCGATGTGCTGAGACACAATCTAACGCTTAGGCTGCTAAGCGCGACTCACTGACCTTTTGCGGACAGTGTATATCAAGTTCAGACTGCACAGACCGTGCAGTCTGATCTTGGATGTACACTGTCCGACATTGGGATATTATAATACCAAAAAATAACCTTGATATAGCGACATTCAGGTGTTTACTGTCGGGTTGATTGTTTTAATTTAGTTATTTAGCAGGGTACAGGTTAAAGAGTTTTGTCAGGGTAGCAAGTGTTTTAACCTTTTCCAATATTTCTGTACTTTTTCTTCTTTCTTGATTGCAAAAAGGAACACAATGTAATGATTAAAATATTCGCAAGGAAGGGAAGATTAAAAGAAAACGTGTTCTTATAAAAGATACAGATATAGAAAACGCACCAGATACTCCCTGTTATCCTTGTTGAACTGAACAACTTCAGCAAAATTCTCCGCCATACTGTAGAAAAACACGGACAAGTCCAACAGGGCATCGTGAATGATCTTATCACAAAGTCTGTAAAATAGGTAGTCATTGCTATATACAAAGTATGTAAAATATAGAGTGATGGCTAAAAATTAGTGTTTCATAATTTGGAGATAGTGATGTAAGGTAGTTGATAAAAAATGTCAGGGCACAGCATAAGAATATCAGTTCCACGAAGCAATCATTGAGACTTACAACAGGTGGTCTTAGGCGGGAACTTTTCAGTATCACACACGCCAAAGGCGAAGCCGGAATCGATAGTGACGTAATTAGTTGTAACGCTGTTTTCACAAATCGTGAAAAAAGTACAATCTGGTACGATTTATTTCTGAAGCAATTTCAAGAGGAAAAAAAATCAGAAAATCTCATTTGAAAAATACAGCTTAAGGAAGCTTCGACCTATGAGCAAGGTTTTGGCTTAAAAAGAGGTATTATCAAGGGCTGTGGAGGTAGATTGACCTTTGTTTTAGTTTTTTATTAGCGGACTCTGGAAAGATTTTTTTACAGTGCGTATTAATGATGATCGGTTCATTTGCCTGATTATTACACTAGTCTATTATTGATTCATTCGAAAAAGAAAAATGGTGGAATTACAACACTGTTGCGCCATAAGTTATGTTACAGAATGAGATAGTAGGCTGAAATATGCTTGAGGTTACAATTTTGGAATTTTTATTATACCGATTTCCACTATCGGAAATATCCACCCCAATTATGCTGCAACTAAGCATAATAAATTAAAGATATCATTTCTTTTTACGTGACAAGGAGTTACAAAGTACATTCTCAAATTAATGAAAACTCAATTTTTATAAGGTAATATGGGGCGAATTTGAAAAAGTCCTTGCAAAATATTATATATGAATTAAATAATCAGCAGGCATTGTTTCTTTATTTATATATGGGAAAATATCTTTGCTAAAGAAAACTTGCCTGTTACTCTGATTGAAAGTAATGATGTTGGTTGCTATTACTAGTTTACATCAACCTCAATTATAATCACCTGAAAATTTTCTCCATGAGTGTCCTTTTCTCTGGTTGTCCCCACCAGTTATACATTTTCGCAGTTGCACTTTTGATTTCCTTCCTACATTGTGTACCAGTAGTGTCCAAGGCTCGTCCTACGGCTACGTAATATTCTGAAACAGTTAGTTGAAAAATATTATCATGTGTAGGTGAAAAAAAGATAAAGTAACTGATGAACAAGTGAAGGCAACGTAGCGGGAATATGCAATGTCTTCTAAGTGCATAAGATCAAGATATATTTTGGTTTTAAAATGATATTTATGATGATAATGATGATAATAATGATGATGGATTTACTGAGCTTATACGAGCTTTCATACCCTATGTTACTATGGCCCACTGTGTATTAATCTTGGAATTAACTCATTACCAAATGACAAAATTTAGGTTTGTCCAAATCGAAAGCATTTGCAGAGGACAAAATAAAAGTGATTGAAAATTTGAAAGTTGACTTGTAAAGATAGAAAACATTGTGGGAAATGGAGAAAATGCTGGTTACCCAGCATTTTCTCCTTTTCCCACAATGTTTTCTACAGGCTTCTTTCTCAGGGGCGTCAAAAGTAGGGATTAAGGGAGCATTTCAATTAATCTTAGAGTAATTTCTTAAATTTACAGAGAGGAAATGATCCAAATACATTATTTGGCAATTCTGCAACTGATGACAAACATACAAAAACCATGTTGATGAACATTGGTTATTAGTTCTTCCGTTTATTTCATTAACATGACAAACTTTATGTAACATAAATCTGACAATTCGATTTTGATTAGTTTAAACTTTATTTATTATGTTGATACAAATACACATGTAAGATAAAGGAAATGATACATGGTATAACAATTTTCAAAGGTTGATAGGTAGGATTGGAAAACAAGCTAAGAATAATTTATATTAATTCCTCTCCTAAAGATTTTGATTGCTTCTACGATACATGTAAAGAGTCTGTGATCAAGAAAATGTGTGTTTGAAAAATATCCCTGTAGTTTATAGGATTTATTTTTTTCGGGAGCCTAAACCGTAAAATTTCAGTGTTTTGACCTGCACTGTTTAATGTTTCCTGTACTCAGTAAAATATATAGAAATATTTAAATCTTAGCTTATTATTTTACCTGCGATCATTTTGGACTTACACAGATCATTGACCTCTTGAACTTAGGAAAACCCCGCTCGTCAGTTGGTAGACTTTGGAAATATGCCCAATAAGAAAACAGCGTCACCAAATATTCCTCCATGGGAGGGGGAATGTGAAACAAACATCCTAATGGCTCATAGACAACAAAAAGTTAAGTTGGTACCCGGCACTTACCCATGAATTCCATTCCAGCGACTATTGGTGCACTAGATGCTACAACACCGTCAACAAGATACGGGTATTTTGACCAGAACCACGCTGCTAGGGAACCTGTATGAAAAACGCCCATAGTTACATTAAAAGCTGGCTTACTGATGACCTCGATTAAGCTGACAAACATATCTTGAATTACAAAAATCATTCATTAGAAATACTGGTGTTTAACATGCGTTTTCTATTTATGACTCATTACGCAAAAGGGACCATCTGGGAATTCTGTACATCAATTACACGAAAACAGATCAACGATAGTGCAAGTCATTTTAGATTGATTGATAATGTATAACAAGGTACAATGACCACTTTTCATACAGAAAATTTCACTAAAGCGAAAAGTGTCGACCCTGGTCAGCCTGCGAAATTCTCGCAGTCTGACCAGGGTTGACACTTTTCGCAGTTCCTAGAAGGTCCCATTTTGGTTGATGTGTCACATTTCAGAAACGACTGATTTGCGGCGCTTTGATGGACTATGCATAAATATTTTCTTGCTCCACTTATTTAGTAGGATAAAGTTTAAGCATGCACATTTTGAGTGTCCCTTAGATGCTTTATATCACAGGTTGGACTTTAGACCTGCAATCAGTCAGAACCTTGGCTTTATTAGACAGGGTTAAGAGTGAATTCGATAATGAATGAATGAGTTTATATCATGCAAAAAGAAAAGAAAGCATTCTTAACATTCCGTTTGCCCAACCCTTTAAAAATAGGCAAATTTTAGACTTGACAGAGTTAAAAGCATTTGCACACGACTAAGATATGAATGTTGATAATCAGTGTCCTTTTCCTACAGTGTTTCCAAAAAGGCCTCTAAAAGGAATTCAATTCACAGGACTGTATGGCAAAAGAATTACACCAAACTTAACATACATGTAGCTGAAGTCAATTTTATACACAAGAAAAAAATATCTGTATCTCTTGCAGCTTGTTTTTGTGATGCTACCTGAGTATGAAGCTCCAAATACTATGACTTTGCCCTCTGTAAGGCGGGACTCCAACCGGAAGTCAACTAAAAACTTGGCTGTATCAGAAAGAGCTTGGCGTGAATTCAGATACTGAAGATTTTCCGAGCTGAGGTCCCTAGGATTTAAATGATATACATGTACATGGTTGTAAAAATAGCGATACTGAACATAAACAAAATTTAACAATCCAGATTAATGTCGGTGTCTGTCTTGTTTACATAATTACATGTGTAAATCTTTAACTAGGCGTAAACCTTTTTTTTTTTTCATTTACAGTGGTTGTGTCTTTGTACGCTTCTTCATGATTGTGTGCTAGCATCATACAAATTTCAATTGGAACGGAGGCCTTAAAGGTGAATGTTTAGACTTCTCACATCTTACCATATTAAAAGATATATATATATATATCACTGAAATTTATATGAAAAATACAATACAAATCATCAATAATTAAAAATCATAAAATTACATTAAAAATGATGGTGTTCGCTTAAAAGGCTACAAAGCCTGTTAAGATTGTTTTAGATTTCACACGAGAAATCGAAAAAGAATTGTGGGAATTTCAAGTGACTGGCAAGTGGCTAATGGCGCTTAAATTCCATAACATAACAAACATGTAATTACTTTCCATAATTTCGTCTTTGGACGCTATGTTTGAAACTTCCTCTATGTATTTCCGGTATGTAAATGCTTATGACCATGTTTCCCGTCGGTGTCGACCTAGGCCGTAATAAATCTCTTAGTTCTCTTGATGTCGGATGTTTCTCGACTTCTGGGATTTTATGAATGAAAATTAAAAGGCTTAGGGAGTATAAGGATGACTCTTTTGTATATTAATTTGTAAAATTTTCGTCCCAAGATCTGAAGGGCCACCTTTAAAGCACAACATTAAAATATCTTGAATTTAGGTTTCACCAAGAAAATAGTTAGAAGGCCTGAACTAGAAAGTTAAATTTAATTCATTATCTTTGCAAGTCTGATAGAGTTATATCTCTTTGAACATTCTTGTGTATATATGGTGGGAAACTGAACGAGTCTCGCGATACAGCGCGGTATTATCGGAACCTACACGGTACTCGTAAGGTAGCCAAGTGCTTAAAGGACCTATAACGGGAAAAGATATGAATACCTCAGAATATTTATTAGACCACTGCATCGGAATCAAATGAGTCTCGCATTGGTTTACTTCAAAAACCTCGTAAATACATCTTGAAACAAGCAGCAGTTACGAGGTTTTTGAAGTACATCGACGCTCTGTTCTAAAGATTTCTGAGTTTGATTGTGCTTCACATATGACGCCATTGGTTTTATTTTGTTTTCGAGTGGTCGCGGAAGTAGGTTTAACTTTTAATCCCAGAGTTCCATTTGTAGAAATAAAAAAGTGTTTATCTTAACATTTTAGTCCCAATCTAGTCGAAGTTACAGGTTTTCACGGAGTTTGGAACTGAGAAAGAAAAGAAAATGAATCATTGTTTTTCGCTGCCTACTTACTTGACTGGTTGACTCTTTCCGTAGTACCTATGTTCCAACAGTATGAGGACTGCACCATGTTGCTGAGCATATTGTATCCACGCCCCTTCTACCGCCCAGATAGGATCCAGCTCCTCCTCCCCACCAAGCACAAGAAATATAGGTGCTTTGCTACCAGCTCGGAAGGTGTCGTTGACAAAATATCTCTACAATAATTTGTAATTCAAGTTAAAAAAAAAAGACTTAATATGGGTTGAACTGTGGATTCAGTTCAACTATGGGTTGAACTGTGGATTCAGTTCAACTATAGTAATTGGAATTTCTGTTCTTTGATTCACTATCGCAATGTTTTTTTTTTTTTTTTTTGCTAATGAACAAATGATTTTGGTGCATATATTACAGAACGTCTCACACCACCGGCTCTTTTTTCCCTGATGGAAAATAGAGTAAAATTGACCGTCTATTATACTTATATTGGCAAACTCATAGCTTAGCTCTTTTCTATTAGATATATGTCCAGTTGTCTTCACAAAAAGTTTGGGAAAGTAAGCGCTTCATTGGATTGCTTTTATTTTGCTTTTCCAGTCCAAGAACAGATAGCCCTGAAAAATCACGGTGAAAAAGGCGCTCTTCTATGTTCCTCTATATGGACGCAGGCACAAATGATTCCCACAGAAATGAAACGGTTGCACTTACTTTCCAGAAAAATAATGAAGTCAACAACTGAAACACATTTTAGACATGTCCTTCCATTTTCTCTGATAAAGCAGTGCAGCAGAAGTGATTGCTAATTTTCAAATGGGACTTCATTTGACATTCAGACCGGTAAGTATTCTTCCTAGCATAGTTAATGATACCGCGTTTTTTAAAGCTCGAAATATTGTCGTTTGAAAACCTACACTTAAGATAATGAAAAAATACCTGTTTCCAAAATCTGTAATCTGACCCATCGAAATGGTTCACGAGCTGAATGTCGTAAAATTGCTCATCCGGGTACCTGATATCTTTGGATCTCCGCGGCGGTTGAACCATTCCATCATAATGGCGGCTGGTGAATTTTCGCGTAGTCCAGCTTTCAGTGTACGTAATGATGCACGCAAAAACCAGTAAATACTTTAAAACAGTCATCCCAGTAGCTTTATCCTAACACATGAATGTGTTTTGCTATACTTTGTCCCAATTTGATATAAGTGTAATAGTGATTGAGCCATATTCTCCCAAAAGGGGGTTTAATTCATAATCGTGATGCATCTTACCTAGCCGGTCATCAAATATTTATGTATACATAAAATTCTCGATTGTCGACCACACGACTGAATCAGAGAGTGTACTGATCCTTTGACAAGCAGAAAATGCGTCAATGACAAAAAGTATCGACCCAGGTCAGCCTGCGCGGATTGCGCAGGCTGACCTGAGTCGATCCTTTTTGCAGATACAGTTAACCCCCTTTTTACAGAGCACGATTCAACTATATAAGATACGATGACATCAGCTTATCTCCTCATGACGAAAGATGTATCATTAAATGAGATAACGGTATCTCAACTGATTAACCCACTACCTTATTATTCCTAGACTTAGATATAAATCTTTACTGGTTTTCAATCAGTTTTTCAACCTGTTTCCACTTTCAGGGCTTTAGGTAACGTCTGAAATTCAGGAGTCATTGACCCCATTGTCCATGGAGTTTTAGATTAAATTTTCTTATGAGTCAAAAAAATATGAAGTGGATCAAAAAATGATTCAAAATGGAAATCTTAGGAGTCTTTAGTCAGCTTTTTGTTGTTGTTGGATTTACTAAATACTGCAATAAAGATGTGAATTGGACAATTGATTTAAAAATTTGTTTTTACTTGCCAAAGACGACCCCCCCTTTCCCGTTGTGTTCCCATCCCCTTTACCTCCCTTCCCCCACACACACGCACGCAAACAAACCTTGTCGACCTAAAGCATTCATTAGAAAATGATTTATCTCACTCAAAATTCCTTTGTCAAGCTTTCTAAAATGGAGATAAGATTTATTTATCCGATTTCTAGTACCACCCAGAAATAAGTAAAGTATTGATTCTTTTTGACCTGATGGATAAGGTAATTCGTTCATAAGTAGGCTACATTCTATGGTATCAATTTATGACACTGTAATCGTTCTTGCATCTTCATGCCAACTGAGTCTTTAGTCAGCTTTTTGTTGTTGTTGGACTTACTAAATACTGCAATAAAGATGTGAATTGGACAATTGATTTAAAAAAAAAAAATTACTTGCCAAAGAGGACCCCCCTTTCCCGTTGTGTTCCCCTCCCCTACTCCCCCCCCCCAACCCACACACACGCACGCAAACAAACCTTGTCGACCTAAAGCATTCTTTAGAAAATGATTTATCTCACTCAAAATTCCTTTGTCAAGCTCTCTAAAATAAAGATAAGATTTATTTATCCGATTTCTAGTACCACCCAGAAATAAGTAAAGTATTGATTCTTTTGGGCCTGATGGTTAAGGTAATTCATTCATAAGTAGGCTACAGTCTAAGGTATCATTTTATGACACTGTAATCGTTCTTGCATCTTCATGCCATGGCGGTTGTAAGGCGGCATAGATAACGACCAATAGGAAATGCAATTCATTTTTATGGGGCCATCTAAGGAAGCATTGAGATGTTTCATCTCAGAGATACAGATGATTTTTTCCTTTAAAAGTGTGTTTGTTTGTTTGTTTGATTTTTCATCGAGGGAAAACAATCGGTAATATTTTTACTGTTGCCTCATCCACGGATGAAAATATTGCCGAATAATATTAACGCGGGGAAAAAATCGGCTTTCCAACGGAATAAGAACTTTCTACCTGTTTCACGCTTCTAACCCTTTTTTTGTTGTTATTGTTGTTGTCTGGGCGTTCATCAAAATACAGTACAGTTGTTTTACAGTAATTCCCTGTGGCGCACCCCCCCCCCCCCACACACACACACACGCACAATACCGCATTACAATCAGGATGTAATTACCGTTTCACAACGAACACAGTTCGTTTGTATAGACAAAAATTATAGCAGTATTAGATTTTAACCAGTCTGCTCTTTCAGTGACTTCTTTGGAAATACCCTAGTCCATTGTCAAATTCGCCTTTTTTTCAATCTTTATTCCACCCACATTCCGGTCGCTACATACCTTCCGCGTTCGTGTCATTAGTGTCTGCCATCCATTTATTTTCTAAGTGAAAAATAAATCGACAAAACTCATAACATGATTACTCAACATTTTGAAAAGATGGATTTGTTTAGATTACTCGATCCAGTCCCTGTTTTAAATAGATTTGATGCATTCGAATGGACGAATGACCTGGAAGCTCTCAGAACATACACATTAAACAGGGTCCATATTCACAAACCAATTTTAGGAACTTTATTAGTCTTATTCTCTAGAATTTTCAAATTTGGAAGTAACACAAATGATTTAAAAAGTCTTGGAAAATTATTATACATATTTTAATACACAATATTGCATCTATAGATGTCTTTGTTGCTCTGGCTTGTACAATACTGTCACGAGTCAGGCGTAACTAGAAAGAAGAAGCCAGCAACAAACGATAACAATTAACAGAATTTATTAACAAAAATATCAAATAAACAGTTACAATAGTACAAAACAATACCTTAGACGTTAAATTCAGAAGACAAACTATTCCAGTCTTAATTCCAATCTGATCCTGATCCAAACTGAATGTAATCTAAGCACACAAAGTAATCCTCACTTTAGTCTAGTCTGATCCAAATCCAAACTGAATATAATCCAAGCACTAATTATAGGACACAAACACAAGATAATCCCCACTGTAGTCTGGCAATCATGTATTAACTAGTGAACACTGAGATGTAAAAAGCTTTTCCTTTTATATTAACAGAGAAACTTCCAGAAAATTCATGTTAAAATCAGTTGCATAATTCTGAGTAATCAGATTGTATAAAGGCCTGGAAACTTCCAGCACAATATTCCACAATCCAGTAATCCAGTTCTAAAAATAGCAACAGGGGAAAACCATTCAAAAATAGATACACACATGAACAAAGCTAGGAATAACTGGGTATTTACATAACACTTCCCCCCTTGAAAAGAAAAAGGAAGGTTTATGAAATAAATCTTTCTTTTTTGCAATATTATTTATATACATGTATATAATACTTTATCTGAAGTATACATAGGAAATGACAAACTCAAATATTAATTTATTTCAGACTAATGAAAATAGTCAAGGTAATGAAATTACAATTTAAAAGAAAAAACACTTTAAACTTGATTTAGGGAAAAATGACTGTTGGAATTTCAAACTCTTGAAAGAGCATCTGGTATAATGTTATCTTTCCCTTTTATGTGTCTTATGTCAAGATTACACTCTTGAAGCAATAAACTCCACCTCAGTAATCTTTGATTCTTATTCTTAAGTTTGTGTAGAAAACTTAAAGGGTTATGATCACTGAATACAACAATTGGTGAAGTTGAAGAGGTTAAATAAACTTCGAACTGCTGGATTGCCAGAATTAAGGCAAGACACTCTTTTTCTATGGTAGAGTAATTTTTCTGATGTTTGTTAAATTTCTTAGAAAAGTAACAAACTGGGTGATCAATACCATTATTATCTTCTTGTAAAAGAACAGCACCAATACCAACATCACTTGCATCAACAGCTAATTTGAAACACTTGTCAAAATCAGGTGCCAAGAGAACTGGTGCGCTCTTTAGTATGGCTTTTAGGCGATCAAATGCATCTTGACATTTGTCATTCCATTTGAACTTTGTGCTTTTCTTAAGTAAATTTGTTAAAGGTTCAGCAATACCTGAGAAATTTTTACAGAATTTCCTATAGTAGCCAGCCATACCAAGAAATCGCATCAGCTGTCTTTTACATTTAGGCACAGGAAACTCAGAGATAGCATTGACCTTAGCTTCTAAAGGTTTAACTTGACCCTGTCCCACAAGATGTCCTAGAAATGTTACAGTAACATGACAAAATTCAGTTTTTGCAAGATTCACAGTCAGTTTCGCTTTACTGAGTCTGTCGAAGAACTTCCTGATTCTTTGAAGGTGGTCACTCCAACTGTCTGAGTAGATGATGACGTCGTCAATATATGCATCACAGCCATCTAATCCACATATAACATTGTTTATAAGCCGCTGAAACGTTGCAGGAGAATTTTTCATCCCAAACGGCATAACTTTGTATTGGTACAGACCGTTTGGAGTAGCAAAGGCTGATACTTCTTTTGCTCTATCAGTCAGTGGAACTTGCCAGAATCCTTTTAGCAGGTCAAATTTGGTGACATATTTAGAATTTCCAACTTTGTCAATACAGTCATCAATTCTTGGTATTGGAAAAGAGTCTGTTTTTGTCATAGAGTTCACTTTACGATAGTCAGTACACATTCTAAAAGTTCCATTTGATTTCGGTACTAATATACATGGTGAACTGTAATTACTCTGGCTAGGTTCAATAAAGTCATTTTCCAGTAAGTATTTTACTTCATCCTGGAGGTATTTCTGTTTCAAAGGATTCATTCTATATGGATGTTGCTTTATTGGTTTAGAATCTTCCACAATGACATCATGATAGATTTTATCTGTTCTTGTGGGGATATCAGGAAATAAATGTTCATATTCATGTATCAACTGTTTCAGCTCTTCCTGCTGCGATGGTTCCAAGTGAGAAAGTTTGTTGTCGAGGTTTCTCAAAATATCAGAATTCTCAAGTTTAGATGGACCAGGATCAGATTTATCAATAAAGTCCGAATTTACTTCAAGATTAGATACATTTGATTCTTGTGGGACAGTGTTTACAACTGTAATTGGTTTTGAAATAGAGCTATCTCTGTCAAAGTATTCCTTTAACATATTTATATGACACATTTGTTTGTTTTTACGCCTTCCTGGAGTATTAATTATATAGTTTAAATCACTTGTTTTCTTGTCAATAGTGTAGGGTCCAAAATATCTTGCCTGTAAAGGTCTGCCAGGTATTGGCAAAAGAGCAAGGACTTTGTCACCTGGTTTAAATTTTCTATCTATAACATGGTTGTCATATCTTGCTTTCATTTTGCCCTGAGACGTTTTAAGATTAGACCTAGCAACCTCACATGCCCTAGACAGTCTATTTCTGAAGTCAGAAACATACTGTAGTAAATTTAAAGGTGTTTCATCATTTGAGAGAAATTTCTCCTTCAAAAGTTTCAAAGGTCCACGAACAGAATGGCCAAAAACTAATTCAAAAGGACTGAAACCAAGAGATTCTTGAACAGATTCTCTGGCTGCAAATAGTAACAAATGGATGCCCTCATCCCAATCTTTTTCAGTGTCAAAGCAATATGACCTTATCATATTTTTTAATGTCTGGTGAAATCTTTCTAAAGCACCTTGACTTTCAGGGTGATAAGCGGATGACCTGTATTGCTCGATCCCTAATTCATGCATAACCTGTTGGAATATACCAGACATAAAATTTGACCCTTGATCAGACTGAACTGATTTTGGAAGACCAACAAATGTGAAAAATTTTATAAGAGCTTTGACTATTGACTTTGTTTTGATGTTCCTTAAGGGAATAGCTTCAGGAAAACGTGTAGAAGTACACATAATTGTTAAGAGATACTCATTTCCTGACTTGGTTCGAGGTAAAGGACCAACACAATCTATAAGTATCCTACTGAAAGGTTCATCAAAAGCAGGAATAGGTTGTAATTGAGCTTTGGGAATGGTTTGGTTGGGTTTACCTACCATTTGACATGTATGGCAAGTTTTACAATATTTAGAGACATCTGATTTGAGACCAGGCCAATAAAAATGAGTAATAATTTTGTGATAGGTCTTGTTTATACCTAGATGACCTGACATAGGACTTTCATGGGCTATACTTAGTATTTCATGACGATATGACTTTGGAACCACAATTTGGTGGTAAACAGCCCATTCATCATCAGCTGGGACATCAAATGGTCGCCATTTTCTCATAAGAATCCCATTCTTTATATAGTAACACATTGGGACCTGTGAAATTTCATCTTCAGGTAAAGCCCTAAAAACTAATTTCGAAATCTCAGGATCAGTTTGCTGTTCCTGGATAAGCTGTGACTTTGACAGCGTGTCGTGACCTTGGTCAATAGACCTTGGTGGAGAATGACGAGACATTGACGAGTCTGTCTGAGTGTCAGACAAACTGGGATCAAGAGACTTTTTAATCTCATTATTGAAATATTGACCGATAAAAGTATCCGTCAAGTCAATGTCAGAGTTTGAGTTTTTCAAAATGGCCTTTTTAGCCATAGCTCGGGTAACTGCACAAGAAGGATACAAGTCAGGAATTTCCTGCTCGATAGGGTCATCTGTTTGACCTATATTTGGTGTGTCAGTTACAAGTGGATTAACCACAACCTTATCTCCAGCTAAGTCATTGCCTAGCAGTAAATGGACACCTTTAAATGGTAAGGAAGGTTTAATACCAATAACCACAGGCCCAGTAACCAAATCTGATGACAAATTAACATGATGGAGAGGGATATTAACAGTTCCACACTCTACACCCTGAATAAGGACACTAGTACCGGAAGAAGTCTTCTCAGAAAAAGGCAGTATATCTGCCAAAATAAGAGATTGAGAAGCTCCTGTGTCTCTTAAAATTTTAATAGGGGTAGGTGGGCAATTATCACCTGAAAGTGATACAAAACCATTCAACATAAATGGTTCAAAAATCTCCATAGTAGAATCAGACTTGGGTTTTGTGACTATGTCAATTGTATTGGTTTTAATGGAAGACTGTGGCCTTGGTCTAAGAGTGGTGAGCCCTGTTGGTTTGGCTTCATCACTTTCTAACTTCCTTTTTAATTTCAAACATTCAGAAACAAGGTGACCAGGTTACAAGTGGGTCGAGATAAGGGATATTGACTTTTGGTTTCACTAGTAGAATTGGGTTTGGGTGTATTGGATTGACTGGGCATGCCAGATGAATTACCAGACATAGATTTATTTTGGGGATGTGAGGAAGTAGGTTTGGGTTTAGCAATAAAAGAAACTTTATGTGTAAGGTAGTAATTATCAGCCAGACGAGCTGCTTCTTCTAAAGTTTCAACTTGTTTTTCGTCTAAGAATGTCTTAACATCAAATTGAATACAACGTTTGAATTCTTCAACTAACATAAGTTGTCTTAGTTTATCATAATTTTGGTCTATTTTCTTAGAACAGCACCATCTATCAAATAACTGTTCTTTGTTTCTAGCAAATTCAACATGAGTCTGGTTAGAATCTTTTTTACAATTTCTAAATTTTTGTCTATATGCTTCTGGGACCAGCTCATAACCTTTGAGAATAAGTTCTTTAACAGTCTCATAATGATGACTTTGTTCAACACCTAGTTGTGTATAAATTTCACGAGCTTTGCCTATCAAAACACTTTGCAGGAGCAAAGTCCAGTGCTCTTTTGGCCAATTTAAGTTTTCTGCAACTTTTTCAAAGTGTAGGAAGTATTTATCAACTTCTTTTTCTTGAAATGGAGGAACAAGCCTAATATGTTTTGTAATATCAAAATTGTATTCAATCTTTTGCTTCGGTTGATTTGCTCTTTCTTGCATTTCTATTTCCCTCATTCTTAATTGAAATTCTCTCTCCTTCTCTCTCTCTTCCCTTTCCCTTTCTTCTCTTTCCCTTTCTCTTTCTCTTTCCTTCTCTCTCTCTACTCTTTCTTCTCTCTGTCTTTCCCTTTCTCTTTCTTCTCTCTCCCTTTCTCTTTCCCTTTCTTCTCTCTCCCTGTCTCTTTCCCTTTCTCTTTCCTTCTCTCTTTCCTGAATTTCTAATTGTCTGATATGAAATTTCAATTCAAGTTCTTTCGAACTTGAAACTGACTGAACTTCAACTATCAGGGAAAGAGCATTTTCATTGAAAATCTCCTCATCAACAAAATATTGTACCAAAATGTTCTTAATTTCATGTTTACGCATTGAAGATTTTACTTCAGACAATTTATAGTGTTTAGCAAGATTAAGCAAATCAGTCTTTCTACCTAAATTCAATAACTCCACAGACGGTTCAGCCGTAAATTTATCTAAGTCAAAAGACATGTTTGTTTGTTGCTGGATTCAAGTACAAAATTGTATTATAATTACTGATTAGTAATTTTGACTAACAGGACGTATTAGATTTATTCAAATTGTGAAAAGCAAACGTCTATGTCTTTTTTTTTTCAATCGATGGTTAATCCCAAAAGGAAAACGAATGCGTTAGTCTATTTTCCAATCCCGGACGAGCCCCCAATTTCTGTTACGAGTCAGGCGTAACTAGAAAGAAGAAGCCAGCAACAAACGATAACAATTAACAGAATTTATTAACAAAAATATCAAATAAACAGTTACAATAGTACAAAACAATACCTTAGACGTTAAATTCAGAAGACAAACTATTCCAGTCTTAATTCCAATCTGATCCTGATCCAAACTGAATGTAATCTAAGCACACAAAGTAATCCTCACTTTAGTCTAGTCTGATCCAAATCCAAACTGAATATAATCCAAGCACTAATTATAGGACACAAACACAAGATAATCCCCACTGTAGTCTGGCAATCATGTATTAACTAGTGAACACTGAGATGTAAAAAGCTTTTCCTTTTATAATAACAGAGAAACTTCCAGAAAATTCATGTTAAAATCAGTTGCATAATTCTGAGTAATCAGATTGTATAAAGGCCTGGAAACTTCCAGCACAATATTCCACAATCCAGTAATCCAGTTCTAAAAATAGCAACAGGGGAAAACCATTCAAAAATAGATACACACATGAACAAAGCTAGGAATAACTGGGTATTTACATAACAATACGCTTCAGCTTGTTTCAGTTAGCCATTTCCCGATGATCTGACTAATAGTCGCTCTTGCCTGTATAAGTTGTGGTGGATCATGATCTGTTTCTGGATATATGTCGGCAATATGGGCTGTCCCTGAGAAAATAGTTTGTACATTATAACCAAAAAAACAAAGCTTCTTCCTTTAGAATTATAATTACCTTTTACTTTCAACTTTTGGAATAGCAATTTAAAATGCCAATTATTACACTGTAAATAAATCCAAAGTATTCTCTGTCTAAATTCTTATCGCCATGATTATTTTAGATTCTAACATGACACGCGACGTTGGCAACACACAGTGCAAGGAAAACATGGTAAAATCTGCAACAATCCATGTAGAGTGACGTCATTCAATGAGTGAGTTATTAAATGGAACATAATCTTCATCCGCGTTTTTACTCCCAGTTTGAACTTGTTTTCATTTCACTAAGAATTGGCCATGTTAGAATCGAAATAATCTTCTTTCTATCGTGGTATATCGTTCAATAAACCACGTTGTGAGTTATGAGGCGCAATGAATAACCCACTCGGGCTATCGCCCTCGTGGATTATTTATTGCGCCTCATAACTCACAACTGTGGTTTATTGAACGATATACCACGATAGAAAGAAGATTATTTCTTAAATATTTGTAAACATATCCACTGACAAATCTAAAGCTTTTCATGGTGCTATCCGACATTAGGTGCTATTCCGTCTAATCACTTTCTGGATACTCTATCATGTAATTTGTAAAACATCCTTAATGACCATTTGTCGGATATTTTGTCTGATAGATTGTGAGATATTCCGCCTGATCATTTGTAAGATATTCTGTCTGATTATTTATCAATAATTTCGTCTTATCAATTGTAAGATATTCTTTCTGATTAATGTTAGATATTCTCTGTAATAATTCGTGAGATATTCGTGATCAAGAGTTAATCATAGTATACTATCTGATCATTTGCAAGAGATTCAATTTGTTGGATATAGTGTGTGATATCTGTAAGATATTTTGCCTGATCGTTTGTAAATTGTTTTGACTAACCGATTAGGAAATATTCTAATATGTGCTACATCTGTAACAGGTGGTGAAAAAATATCGCGGTTCGAACAGGATTCGAACCCATGGCCTCAGGAATTCCGTTCCTGCACTCTAACCAACTGAGCTACAGAACCACATGTCGATACGGCCGCACGATATATCACCAAATACCTGTACCCGAATTTGTCTGATCGTTTGTAAGATTCTCTGTTGGACAAAATTGTGAGATATTTCGTCCGATCATTTGTAAGATATTCAATCTGGTCATTTGGAAGCTATTTCATTTTATCATTCCTTGTTTACTCCGTCTGATAGTTTGTGAGATATTCTAATTGATTGTTTTTGAAATACTGACCTATAATTGGTGTGCTTTTCTATCCGATGCCTATGGTGTTTTTCCATCTGATACGATCATTTGCAAATATATGTTATGTACGACAATTTGTGAGATACTATGCCTGATCATTTGTAAAACATCCTGTTCGATCACTTGTAGAATTTTTGTGTCATCTTGTGTAAGCTGTTCGATTAATTATTTGTAAGCTATTCATATTAGTTATGAAATATTCTGTCTAATCTATTATATGCTATTCCGTCTGATCATTTGTGTGTCAATCCACATAACAGTTAGTAAGATATTCAATCTAATGATTAGTAAAATGGTCTGACTGATGCATTTGTAAGAAATTATGTCTGATTTTTTTTCTTCACTCTGATCATTCAGTTCTAAGATATTCTGTGTGATCGTTTGTTAGATATTCTGTTTCATCATTCGTAAGATGATTTGTCTAACCATTTGTCTGGTATTCTGATGGTCATTCCCAGGATTTTCCCCTTTTCCCCACATTATCTTTTTACCCTTTCAAAGACAAACTCCGTCATTGTGCCACAATGAATTTGTCGTATGCAAATGCTCTCAATTTGGACTGGTCTAAAATTTGTCCTGGTACATGGAATATTAGTGAACGCTGAGTTAATGAGAATAGAGGGATTCGCAGACCTCTGACATGTAGAATTTCTGTATTTCTACTGTTGGGTAAATGCTGGGTTGCTGTTACGGCTCTCCACGGGTCCATCTCGTGGTCAACAAATACAGCATTGGAGATGGGAATGTTTAGACCGCCATAGAACCTGTTAGTTCCAGCAACGTTGTCAGTCACTTCCTCGACGCCAAATAGTCCCTTCCTGTCTCCCTCATAGAATAGATCGATGCACTGATCTGTTGTGAAACTGGAACATAAAAGTTTCTGGATGCTTCAAAATCATTCTGGTTTCATCTTAAACACATTTTTTTGCGTAATGCTTTTTTATCACATTACTACACATGTTTTCAGTGTATAGAGCCATTACTTTTTTTATCTTACACTCGTCTGAGACAAGCAAGTAATATCGTATTTAATCTACACATCATAATCATTTCTAAGCCATTGCCGATCCAGATTCCTATACGAAAGTACAATGTAACTGTCAAAACTGGTGATCATGACAAAGCTGTGGATTTTGGAATTATTTATTGTCCGTCATGTACCTGTTAAAGAAGCCAATAGGCTACATGAAAATTTCAATATAATGCACTTATGATTTTTTTTTTTTTCAAATTATGAACTAAAATTCTTGATATACAGTAATACGGTAAAATGATCTGACACATGTTGGCTTTCGAGGTAAACTCGTCTACAAAAAAAACACACATTATTTACCCTAGACGATGTAGACCGAGAGGTGCAGGCTGACCTTAGATGTACACTGTCCGATGATGAAGTATTCGCCTTCACAAAACGATCCTTGAAATAAGTTTTGGGTTTTTACTCGTTGCACTTCACTTTTAGCAGTTTAAGGCTTACGCGCCTTTTTCTAGGTTTGTTTGAAAAAACTCTATCTCAAATGCCAACTCGACCTAGATTTCCTGTGGGTCTGAGCTGGCTTGCCTATTCGCATGATATCCGTAATATTTGATGCATACGTTTTAACACAAGCGCTTGGGTTTTGTTTTTCAACTATAACCTTTCTTAAGTTTTAATTTCTTTACGAAAGTCATCTCATACTTTACCTGAAAACTAGGCACGATCAAGGAAAATGAATGAGAGAATACCTAGCAAAGCAGGGACTGTTGTTTCACATTCAAGATTGTAATGTTATATGTATATTATTCTGTCAAAAACAAAGGGTCCAGTGTGGTTCCGTGGTAAAGTAAAGGACTAGTAAGCTGAAGGCCACTGGACTCACTGGAATCACGTTTCGTGGAAGTGTCATTGGGCAAGACACTTCAGCTTGTGAAACCCAGGTACGTATTAGTCAACCATTCTTAAGAACATTATCTAATTGCTTTGAATTTTCTAGATGTTTTAGTGACACAAGTTCTGACTGGCTAAACCAGAAAGTTTAGCAAGTCAGTCTAAGTGTTGCTACTTTTTAAATCCACAATTAGACGTAAAAGATATTCTTAAGAATGGTTAGTGAATACAAACCAAAGCCTTACATAAATATGTCTCTGTGACTGAAACAATGATGACCGCGGCGTAAAATACCATCCAATCGATCTATCTATCAAAAACAAGGCATGCAATTATATCCAAGTCCACATGTAGTCGGCCATGATACACAGATGCCGAGCTGCGGTAGCGCAGTTGGTAACATACAGGGCTAGAATACAGGGGTATGGCTGGTTCGATCACCAGCTCGGCCAATTTCTTTCCCGAGGATTGATGATAGTCAATGCGACAGGATTTATTCCTCTCTCACCGCTGATCATCTTTTCGATGATGATTATGTTGGAAAGCAGCCAGTGACTTGGAAAGTAACAAAAACTCTAAGAAGTCATGGATAGGTGCACTGGCCGCCGCGATGTAGCTTGAATAATTTTGAAAACGGCGTTAAACACGAGACAACCAATCAAGCAACACAGACAGAGCATAACTTACTTGAAAGGAAACATGATGAAGTCTCCGAACGGCTGTTTAGGTGAAGACGACGTGTGGAACCATCCAAACTCGGCACAAGTCTGGTACAGCCATTGTCGCCCTTTTTAAGAAAATAAGAACAAACACTGGTCCTTTATTGAGCTTTATTATCCGTCTTAACTTTGCCCAAGTATTCATGACCAGTAATAAAATATAGGGCCTGGTAAAAGGGGGGTTTAATGCAGTGGATCGAATCTTTTTGTCATTTGTAATGTTACAGGAGACCACTCCTTCATGCATGGATTCATCCCGATTTAAATACAATACATAACAACTGCGTTGGGGAGATATCGCTTTAGCTCAGTGGTTAATGTATTGGCCTTTAGACCGGGCGTTCTAGGGTTCGAATCCTGTCCGGTCCCTTATTTCTGTCATAGATTTGTTCATTTGTTTCTTTGTTACGGACTTTGTTCGAAATATGGAGCCATTAATTACATTTGTTGTCAGAAAACGAACTTTCTGCCTAATAAGGCTTGCAGTCATCAATAAATGATGACTTTATAAGGGGGTGTATCACAGGAGGCCACTCCTTCATGCATGGATTCATCCCGATTTAAACGCAATACCTAACAACTGCGTTTGGGAGATATCTCTTTAGCTCAGTGGTTAAGGTATTGGCCTTTCGTCTGGGAGTTCTAGGCTTCGAATCTTGCCCAGTCCCTTATTTCTGCTATGCATTTGTTCATTTTTTTCAGTTTAAGCACTGTGCTAAGTAAGTGTAGCGCAATGATTCGATCAGTGAAGCCCCTTGCCCATTCTCCGCGTCTGATCATGCAGATTTTTGACATGGCCTCGTGTAAATGAAACAAAACTTTTGCAAGAAATACTTACCTCCATCGTTTGATGTGCCATTATCAAGTTCAGTGTAGTTAAGGGACTGTAATAATTTGGTATAGCGCAGGTTTAGACAGTGTTCCTTGTGGGCGTCAAGAATGAGTGCGTTAACGTCGGCATATCTCTGTACACTGTCACCACGGCTTTCGTCAATCATTATGTTACAGACAGTCTCTATAGTTATGTTCGGGCCTAAAACACCCTGAAATAGGCACCTATTCTCATAAAAATACGGCTTTGTGTCCATTTTTGTATGTGACACAAGCCTATAAAAGATTCTTCAATGTCCCCAGTAGCGACCAAAAGTAAAGAAAAAAGAATTTGAATGGATTTGAATTTGATTCATACAATTTGACAGTATGGAAATATCCTCAACAGGACAATATTCTAGTGTGTGGTCGGTCTAAGAGTTAGTCACTTGCAGGAAAATGAATTTTAAAATACGGTCCAAAGTTGCCAGGTCGATCCTTTCTTAACTTTTTACTTGGTTTTGAAATTTGTTTTTCCTACCAGAGCCTAAACCTTTGACCGACCGTACAATGAGTCGATGTCATCTTCACTATAATCTGCATACTTTTAGATGATATGATTTAACCCATTACCACACAATCCCTAATTTTGACGCCCCTGAGAAAGAAGCCTTTAGAAAACATTGTGGGAAAAGGAGAAAATGCCGGTACCAGCATTTTCTCCTTTTCGCACAATGTTTTCTACTCTTCACAAAACATATTTTAAATTTTCAGTCACTTTTATTTTGTCGTCTGCAATTGCTTTCAATTCGGACCAGTCTAAAATATTGTCGTTTGGTAATGGGTTAAATAAAGATGTATTTTAAAACGCTATTGTTCACTGTTGGCCGCTATTGTAGCTTTAAAGTACTGCTTTCTGTGTAGTATTTGTGTGTGATATAATCCTTCATGAATGTAGCAAAAAATCTCCAGCTTTTAAAGCAAGATTCTTTCATTATATGTATTTAGTATCATGTGACGAGAAACTTGATATAAATGCAGAAGTTAATGATCTACCAAGTAAAGATGCTTCGGAAATATAAGAAATGTGTAATCAAAAATTAAAGAAAGTTTATCTTTTATAACAAGAGTAATACTAGTCATCACATCACACAAGAGTACAGCATGCAGGTGCCATCGATGGGCTTGCGGTTGCTTGATTTTCAGTGAAACTTTTAACTAAAAAAAAAGGGGCATGACTGAGTCAAAATACTTTAACAGTTTCCTATCCGTGTTTTTCAAGTTCCCATTTTCATAGTTAAAAAGTTCTCCAAGTTTAAAGTAAACATCTTTAGTAATAACAAAACAAGAATTTCTTTTAAAAAGAATGAAAAGACATACTCAATACAATGATCTATAAATGTATTAGGAGAACTGTCATCAGATACTCGTAAACATTATATTGAAGTTTGAGCAAAGATGTTTTGCTGTTTTCTATAGTTTTCTGGTGTACATTTGTATTAAAATGATACAATGAAGTGTGAATAAATAAACCCACTAGGAACTAGAGCTGTCACTGAATGTGATTTAATACCCCCGCCAGCGTTTTGACAGAAACAGGCAATTACTAGTATTTTGTACACAGACGGACCCACGGACGGACACACAGACAGACAGGGTGATTCCTGTATAACCCCGAAAACATTCGTTTTGCAGGGGTATGAATATCGGTTTTCTTTGAAGATTTAAATAAATCTTATTTACATGTATGTATTTTCATTTGCATGTGCTATCAAAATCACTGGGAAATACTTTACTTTGAAAGTAAATAATGTGATTCTAGCTGTTTTCCTCATTTTACAAACGCACTAATTTAATGCGTCCAGTATTGAATTCCAGACATATAGATATATAAATTTTTTTGGGTTTGGGGCCATTGTTTATTTCAGGTTTCGCTAAAATTACAAATATATCAGTGAACCCGTGAAACGTGAAAGATTGATTTTGACCAAACATGAAAAAAATTTGGGACACGAAAAAACTCGATATACGACATTATAAAATGTCAAAGTTCCTTCACGACGAGGCAGACGGCGACGACATAGTCTACCAGATATCACTGGGGCAACGACAATACTTCGACGTTTTCTTCGAAAAAAGTCAGGCTCGTTACATCTGGTTTCACAAATAACGTAACAAAGAATTACCAGATATGCTCTGTTATCTCTGTTGTACTGTACAACTTCCGCAAAGTTTAAAGCCAGATTGTAAAAGAACACTGAAAAATCTATCACCAGGCTGCTGTCAATTTTGTCGCATAATCTGAAATATGATTTAAATAATGTAAATGGGCCATGTTCAATGAAAAGGGGATTTAATGCATCTGCAAAGAGTATCAACTAAGGTCAGCCTGCGCAGTCCGCGCAGGCTGACATGAGTCGATACTTTTTGTTATCGGTCAATTTTCTGCATGTCAAAGGACCAGTGCACCTCGTGATTTAGTCGATAATTTCACAAAATGAATTTCATGTATCCATAGTGATGGCTTGCTTGATACATTGCATCATGGAGATGCACTAAACTCCCTTTTCCCATAGCATAATGTGGATAGGGTACAGTGAAGGGAAAAAACGTGATGATGACGACGATAACTCAAGGTCACACAACTCTTGAATGTGTTTTTTGATTCCGACAGGTTATGTATACACATCAAATTATTGGTATATTCTTTTAATCAGTCAACGATAAAAAAGGTAGTTTGATTTGAAGGATTGGAAAACAACCAAAAATAAACTTAACCTGAATATTTCCTGCATTTCAACTCTCTTTTCTGGTTGTCCCCACCATTGAAACATAGTCCGTGTGGCCTTTCTGATTTCGCTGGTACACTTAGTTCCTGTAGTATCTAGGGCACGTGTCACTGCTACAAAGTATTCTGAAAAATATATATTTGTCACTCTTTGTGAAAAGAGGACTTAATGCATCTTCAAAAAGTATCGACCCATGTCAGCCTGCGCAATCCGCGCAGGCTGACATGAGCCGATACTTTTTGCTATTTGTAAGTTCCTCCATATCCCATCCTATGACCACTCTTCCGTTAGATCCAGTCAACGTTAGTCAATCGTTAGACTAATTAGATTTTTTATGGATCCAAAATGATGTCTGACATGCTTGGTATACTAAATATGCATTAAGTCACCTTTTGCCAGAGTATTGCTCATATTAAAGCCGAAGTTTCCAATCAAGTTTTGTGCGAGTATGATCTATTTTTGCAAAGTCATTAAAGGCCATTTCGCTGACGTAGAAGTTAATTTGGATATCAGAAAAAAATGAAAAGAAAACTAAAGATTAAGTGACCTTGCAGCTCTTGACCCATCTAATATTTTTTTTCACTTTTTTTATTTCAACAACTAATACTTGGGTCGACAGAATATTAACATATCGGCACCTTCACTATAATGTCCATACTTTGTAATCGTACTATTTTAATTTCACTGCATATTAACATCTGCATTGTTTTATTCTTGTCACTATGTACATGGGCTTTTGACAAAATCATAAAAGAAATGATGATGGTTCAAAATGTCACTTTTACACCTTATCCGAAAAACCGTAAACATATTACCCGAAAAGTCCATTCCAGCTTCCAAGGGAGCGCTTGAGGCGACGGCTCCGTGAACAAGATTTGAGTACTGAGATCGAAACCAAGCTGCAAGGCTGCCTGTAATAGATATTCAACCCTTAACTACACAATCTACGCTTCTAACGACCCTTAAAGGGAAAACTTCTGAAAACATAGTAGGAAAAGGAGAAAAGGCTGATAATCATGATTGTTTTCTTTATTTTCCAAAATGCTTGCTACAGAAATCGTCATCTAAGCTATTTCTAATTTATGGTCTGCAAGTTATTTACTTAAGTACACTTAAGTGGCTCAGTGGTAACCAATAGCTGACTAGTGACCAGCCTGTTTGATACCCAGTTGAGACAAACTTCTCTTCCCAGCGATCTCGCGTCTCACCTCTGATGCATTTAACCCTTTACCTGATATGCCAATTTGAGGCTCTTCCATTTCAGCAGCAAATAAAGATATGATGTCAAAAATATGGACAAATGAGGATACAAATATCTGATTGAGTGGAAAACATTGTGGGAAAAGGAGAAATTGCTCGTCACGAGCAATTTTTCCTTTTCCCACAATGTTTTCAAAAGCTGTCTGTTGTTGATGCGTCAAAATGAGTACCTATGTAGTAAAGGGTTAAGAAAAGCAATTGGTGGCTTTAAAGGAAAGCTGTGCATGAACTAAAGTGAGAAAGCCAGAAAACATGGGCGTAGGTGCCCTGGCCGTCCTGATATAAAATAAGCTGTTATACGGCGTCAAACACGAATACCAAAAAACCGAATTTTCGTCACTAAGTGCAGAGCTCAACTAATGACTTATTAAAAGTTTTCGTTATTCATACAGGATTTAGAGATTGGCTCCACTTTAAATTGAAATTCCACAAGTGTTTTTGTAAAACATCAGTAATCATGAAAACTAATCATATGATTCTCAATATAAGTTTTATGCATCTGCAAAAAGTATCAATAAGGTCAGCCTGCACATTTCGCGCAGGCTGACGTTGTTCGAAACTTTCTGCTTTTTTTTCCCTGCGCCCTAATTCTATTTTTTTTCCAGATTAATTGATTTTATATACATCCATAGTTATATGAAGATTCATTAAAGTATCATGCATCACAATGGTGCATCCACTTTTTCACAGAGTATTAATGAAAATTGCTCTTTATATCCTATGTTTTATGAAGCATAAATTTTCAGTGTCGTCATTGTGTTTCCGTTTTTTTATGACAACTTGTGTCTTGTACCCCCTGAATTACACTACTTTTACAAGTGACAAGCGTCACGTCATTCCCGATTGCTGCTATTTTACGATTATGATTTTTGTCTACAAGAGCGTTGTCTGCGCATGTCTTGTTCTTCGAAGATAGACCTGCCACCTATGATACATTTGTAGCGAACTTCTATTTTCGTAAGAATTGTATGCAAAGATTTGTAGTAAATAATGGTACATGTTTTTTAAAGAAACGTGGAGCGTAGGAGAGGCTTAATGTTTAGTTTACGCAATACATACTAATAATTATCATGTACGGGATAGTGGTGCGTCAAAGAAGACAGCTTCATTCTCGAGGAATATGACTTGCGCAGAGAACGAGAACTCCCGATAAATCACCAAGTTCTATCTTTACCTGAATAAGAAGCCCCAAATGCGATGACTTTACTGGTGTCGTTTATATGGTTCCACCATTTGTAGTAGGTTATAAACTGGGCTGCGTCCGCCAAAGCCTGTCTGGAGCTAAGATACTGCAGATTTGGTGCACTCAGGTCCCTGTTGTACGCAAAAAAGATTTGTTATGTTTGGTTCTTGATCTTATACTGTGTATCTTTAGACTGTATCTTTGGGTTACTTTTTTGCCGTATAGCTCTCAACATCACATTTGATGTGAAATACAATTTGGCAATGCTCGTACAGCGCATCGTACCAAGCAAGACATTATTAGTTGTACGGTCAGGTGACAGGGGACTTGGAAACTTGTTCACGGCTGTGGTGAATTGTGTTGTCCCAAGCCGAAGGCGAGGTGGCGACATGATTCGCCACAGCAGTGAACAAGTTTCCAAGTCCCCTGCCATGTTACCGTACAATTAATTTATTATACTGCGAAGTTTTACTAATCCAACGTTTGTTAAGCGAATTTTAACTTGTTGTTGTTGTTGTTGTTGTTGTTGTTGTTGTTGTTTAAAAAAATGAGTACAATGACGAAGTAGAATTCCCCTTCTCAGTGCCCCAATTCAATAAAAACTGACGTCACTGGGAACTAATGTTACTGAAACCTTGCTTAAACGTCCAGTTTGGCGCATAATCTTGATATTAATCTCGATTACCGCGGCTATTTTGGATGTTGTATCAATAGTTTAGCCATGTACACGGGGCTCCCGAAAGGGAAACTGCTTTTACGTTGGTTTTGCCAGTATACATACATGATATGTATGTTCGAGGTATATTATTAAATTAGATCACGTGAAATTTCTGTACAGTATAATAATACATAATTTCATTATGGCCAATGAAGTGATTGCTCGTAAAGAAGATAATCTGGGATAGGTTTTTCGTAAAAAGGTTTTTATAAAGTAACGTTATCATGTTACCACTTCTGTCTGAAATAGTCTCGATATTACGTGTATGAAGACAGTACTTTACTCTTGAGTTCTGTTTGTAGAACTTTTCAAGTTTACGATGCGTTTAGATCTGCCTACGAACCGCGCACAAATTCAATGGCAATACATGCGAAATACAATCAAATACTACTGTATCATCTTTAGTGACGGATTCATATTTTGTTGCGATGAAGCGTCTTTTAAGAATGTTCAGGCTTTTCTTTTCTATTTGTTAAATATTATCGTTATGGATAAGTTTATTTTTAAAATCTTGTCTACTTCACAGACACCGTATCTGATGACACCGTCTAGCGAGACTTGTTCATTTTCCTACCAAATATGCAAGAGAGTGCACAAAGAGAGACAATCCTATTGGACTGGCGGTAATAAGTTTTGCATACACTTACTTTACAGGTTGACTTTTTCCGTAGTACCTATGTTCAAGTAGTACCAAAACAGCTCTGTGTTGCTGCGCATATTGTATCCACGCCCCATCTACCGCCCAGATAGGGTTTAGCTCCGCCTCTCCACCAAGGACAAGAAAAACTGGGCCGCCCGCTCCTGATTGAAAGGTATCATTGACAAAGTACCTCTGAAGGAAAAAAGAAGCGTAAAGACGGTAGTTTGATGTACTATGGTTTCATTACTGACTTTTGGATAGAATATCTGTTTCGACAAAAGGTAGGTTCACTGTATTGTATTTCTCAGTCGGGGAAAAAAAGCACGATTTCATGGATCAGATCCATGGCTTACCTTCCGTCTGAACGCTATTTTTGTTATTTGTCCCCGCAAACCTTCCCCGCAGCCCACTTTAAACACATCTGGAATTAATATGATTTTTACATCAGTTTTTTTTTTTTTGTAAGGATTAATCATTTATCTAACGATCCATGCCTACTTAATTAACCCTTTCCCAAACGGCAAATTTTGGATCAGACCAAATTGAAAGCATTTTACAGGTGACAAATTAACAGTTGCTAAAAAGATGATTTATCTATATGACAGGGTAGAAAACATTGTGGGAAAAGGAGAAAATGCTGGTTACCAGCATTTTCTCCTTTTCCCACAATGTTTTCAAAAGGCTTCTATTCCTGACCCGTAAAAACCAAGGATTGTTTGGGAAAGGGTTAAATGTCAACGGAAATGTCGCATAAAGCTGTTTGAAAAGATGCTGGTAAAATTGTATTGATTCCAGATGTGTTTAAAGAAGGCTGTGGTGAAGGTTTGCGGAGACAAATAACAAAAATAGCATCGGAGCAATCTTTCAGACTGAAGGTAGTCCATGGCTTACTCATGTTGATAACCTATATCTAATCCCGTCAACAGACAATTCTAAGGTTTGTCTGGTAAGAGATTAATAGTTTAAACATATTTGTTTTTTAACGATAAATTACAAAAAGGATTGGTAGGAAAGCTAATGAAAGCTTTAAAAGTCCCTCTCCAAATTACAGATTGTCCGTACAATAAATTCTAAAATACAGTAAGAACACATACACATACACACACACACACACACATAATCAAATACTAAACAATCTTATACTCTTACATATAGAAGAAGAAGAAGATGATGATGATGATGACGATGATGAAGACAGAGAGAGACAGAGAGAGAGAGAGAGAGATTAATAAATACCAGCGACGCTTTGTGGGTGGAGATTTAATAAGCTGTTGCCGTGAAATTGAAATCGAGTTGAAAGCGGCCAAAAACACGATTTAAACAAAGAATCTTTATAAAAATATACGTACCTGTTTCCAGTACCTATAATCCGACCCGTCAAAGTGATTGACGTATTGGAACTCATAAAACTTTTCATCCGGGTACTGAAACCCCTCGGAATGTGGCGGCGGGGGTATGAAACCACCCGCGGGCCGGCCATTGAACATCCGGGGAAGCCAACACTGAACGGAAATCACCGATGATATAACCACCACTAAACCTGTGCTTATGAAATTCATTCTCGATGGTTGTTGCTAATGTATGACATATACATGTACATGTAATGAAAGGCAATAGTTAAATTGGTTTATCTTTATCTCAAATCGAGCTTTACTCTGGTAAAATGGGGCTTAATGCATCCCTGTGATATATGATACCAAGCAAATCATAACAACCGATTCAATCATAAGGTAAACAGGTCCTTAGACTTGCAGAAAATTGACTGAAGGCAAAAGGTTTCGGCTCAGGTCAGCCTGCGCGGACTGCGCAGGCTGACCTGAGTCGATACGTTTTGCAATTGCATTATGCCTCCTTTTCAAAGAGTATGATTCATATAGAGATGGAAAATATCATGGCTTTTTCGCTACACAATCTCGGGTTTCAACGACCCCAGGGAAATTGCATTTTGAAAACCTATTCATTAATGCTATGGAAAAAGTGATGGTAACCCACGTTTTCTACTTTTTTCCTCAGATTTTCTACATTTTCAAAGACAATTATTGCCATTTCAGCTACATTTGACGTGTCGTCTGCAAATGCTTTCAATTTGGACCAGTCTAAAATTTTATCGTTTGGTAAAGAGTTTAACAACGTTATCTAATAAACATAGGCGCAGCACAAGTAAATGTCCAGTTCGAGATTTTTTTTTACTCTCTTCACTGACGTCAGGAAGGTTCTTATACGGTTTAGTTTAACAATGACGCAGCATCAGTAAATGTCCAACTCAGGATGTGTGTACACTTTTCATTGACGTCAGGCAAGCTATTATTAACAGAAGCAGAAAACTGTTGACACTTCAGTAATAAGATCTGCGGTTGGCTTGCTGGCTGGCTGGCTTGCTGACTGGTTGCCTGGCTTAGTTTGTTTTGGTTTGGTTCGGCAGGTTCGGTCTGGTCTGTTCTGGTTTGCTATTTTACTGTCGTGCTGGCTGGCTGACAGTTTGGTTGGTTTGTTGGTTGGTCGGTTGGTTGGCCGCTCTATCGCTCGGTCGCTCGGTCGGTCCATTGGTTTGTTGGTTGGTCGGTCGCTCTGTCACTCGGTCGCTCGGTCGGTCCATTGGTTCGACCGTTTGGCCGGTCGGCCGTCCATTCGTCCGTTGGTACATGAGTGGGTATGTGGGTGTGTTGGAGTTTATACGATCGGCTAACAGGCTGGTTTGGTTTGATTTTGTTTGGTTCGGGTCGCTGGCAATGATGAAACTATTTGAAATGTCTCAAATAAACATGTTTAAATCAAATATCTAGTACTGAGAAAGAATAAGATCAAAACTGGCCAGTGTTGCATTGGAAACGGGATTTGGTGTGGATGGGGTGATATTCAAAAGACATGAAGTGACTGTGCTTCAAATACATGTTACGGGAGACCATTCCTTCATGCATGGCTTCGTCCCGTTTTAACCTTTTACCCCATAAGGCATTTCTATGGTATCTCTAATGGACCCTAAATAACAGCAAGGATGATGCAGTTTCTTATGTGTATATGACACCTTTTGATAGCATAGAAAACATTGTGACAAAAGGTGAAATTGCTCGTGACGAGCAATTTCACCTTTTGCCACAATGTTTTCCAAAGGCTCCTACAAGCAATGCGTAGAAATGAGTACCTGTGGAGTGAAGGGTTAACTACAATACCTAGCAACTGCTGTAGGGAGATATCTCTTTAGCTCAGTGGTTATGATATTGGTCTGTATAACCTCGGAAAACGAGGATATTTGCCCGTCGTGGGTTCGAATCCCACCAGATGTGCGTTTGAATTTCAGTCATGCATTTGTTGCGAACCTTCATGTTCGTAAGATGGGGGCTTGTCTGGGATTGGCCATTGAGCCATTTATCCCTTTTGTTGTCCAAAAACGGACTTTCTGCCTAATAAGGCATTTAAAGTCATCATGCATTTGTTGAGAACTTTCATGTTTGTTAGAATGACGATACATTTACATGTATTCTTATTTGTCGTTTGAAACAAAGAACATAAAATAGTAAAGCTGAGGTTTCCATGGTTTTGTTTAACCCATTACCAAACGACAATATTTCAGACTGGTCCAAATTGAAAGCATTTGCAGACGACAAAATAAAAGTGACTGAAAATTTGAAATTTGTTTTGTGAAGGGTAGAAAACATTGTGGGAAAAGGAGAAAATGCTGGTTACCAGCATTTCTCCTTTTCCCACTATGTTTTCTAAAGGATTTTTTCTCGGGGCGTCAAAAGTAGGGATTGTGTAGTAATGGGTTAATGTCTAAGTCTTTATTGCGATTCTTTTCTTTATATTTACCGACCGGGCAGAGGGAGTATGGTTTGGTTGGTAAATGGAATAGCCTTTACATATTCAAGTTAGTTCATCCGCATCCGCTTTTTATAAACTTGTTTTCCTTTGGAATTGGTTGTTTAAGATTCGAAATAATCTCCTCTCGGTCGTGGTTTATCATTCAATAAACCACGTCGTGAGTTATGAGGTGGAATGAATAAACCATTTCGGAAATCGCCGTCGTGGTCAATTTCTCATACCTCATAACTCATAATTGTGGTTTTTGGACGATAAACCACGATAGAAAGAAGATTATTTCCTTTTAGAAAAGTCCTGCATTGTTGTTTATACAAGATTAAAACTCGGTTTTGCCATTCAGGCATGATGTACTTCGAATACGGCAAACCAAGGGTGTTGCATTGCTCAAATCCATCGGCTGTATAACAACAGCCTAAACGGTACAATGCCTCGCCGGTAATAGACCATTTCACCGAACTTAAAATTGTAAGACCCCCAGATAAATAAAAAAGAAACACATGTTGAAATTCTCTGTCAAACTTTTTTCTTACCACGTTTCTATTAACAAATAGTATATAAAATCATTTTTATCAAGTGTTTTATCAATTCAAATGGTAGTTTTCATCGACAAAGTGATAAATGAGAATACACTCAGAATGGTGGTTGATGTCAATACAGATCGATGGCGCCGCCATGTTTACGATCATGTGACATATGATCAAAATAAAAGCGTCTTTGATACAGAAGAGGTTGGATTTAGGTATCGGCTAGTTGTGTCGAGTTGTAGTTAGGCTGCCAACCATTTTCCAAGTATCTGTGTAATTGTCTCCCTTGCTTTTGTCAGTTCTGGAGGATCTTGGTCCGATGGAGGATAGATATCAGCAACGTGAGCTGTCCCTGCAACAGGTAAGCAATGTTCTGCTAAAAGAGGGTTTAACCCATTACCACACAATCCCTATTTTTGACGCGCCTGAGATAGAAGCCTTTAGAAAACATTGTGGGAAATTTGAGAAAATGCTGGTAACCAGCATTTTCTCCTTTTCCCACAATGTTTTTAACCCTGCTGGAAACAAGTTTCACTGTTTTAGTTACGTTTATATTGTCGTCTGCAAGTGCTTTCAATTTGGACCAATGTAAAATTTTGTCTTTTAGTAATGAGTTAAAGCATCTCCGTGATACATTTTATGGCCTGCAACTTGTAAAAAGGGACATTCAGAAACTTGTGTAAAGTGTCGTCTCGAATCAGCCTGTGCTCTCCGTGCAGGCTGATCCGAAACGACACTTTCAGTTTTTGAGTAATTTTCTGTTTTGCAGAAGTCTACTGTAGCACAAAATTGAATGTTTTCGTAAAGTGTCGTCTCAGATTAGCCTGCGCGGACTGCGCAGGCTGATTCGAGACGACACTTTACGCAAATGTCCAAAAACCCCTTTTAGTGTGTTGCAAGCCATATAGAACCAGATATCATGTGATTATTGATTCAAGAAATCCATTCTGTCCAACAACCCGCTAAACCATAGGATAGACTGGTCCCTTGACATGCAAGAAAACGGACAAGTTGCAAAACCTTTCTACAAAGGTCACCTTGCAAGGACTGCGCAGGCTGATCTGAGTCGATTCTGTTTGAAGAAACCTTAAATTTTCCTTTCACTGAGTATGGTCCTGATATCAATATCTACTGCAATCCACTTTAACCCTTTACAATATGACAACATGTTAGATTCGTTAATTTTTAACCCTTTACTCCATAGATACTCATTTTGACGCATCAACGACAGACAGCTTTTGAAAAGATTGTGGGAAAAGGAGAAATTGCTCGTAACGAGCAATTTCTCCTTTTCCCACAATGTTTTCCCCTCAATCAGATAATTGTTCCCCCATTTGTCCATGTTTTGACATCATATGTGTATTTGCTACTGAATCGGAAGATTCTACAATTGGCATATAAGGTAAAGGGTTAAAACATTTGCGAAAGACATTTCTAAAGAGTTTGCAGAGAAATAGTTACAGTCTTACCGATATGGCAGAGAAAAATATACACCCTGAAAGAAGTCGCCAGGATATACCAACACCCTAATGGAAATCGCTAAAGAATAGTTACACAATAAAATAAGTTAACAGAAAATAGTTACACCTAAATAAAGAAAATTATAGCATTCTGATACAAGTTGCAGAGAAGTGTGAGTTACGATACTGTAGTTACAACCGATTGAAGTTGCCGGGGAACACTTTATCCTGAAAAAAAGCCTGGACACAGTAACATCTTGAAGAAAGTCATTGTGAAATAGTTACATTCTTAAAAAAGTCACGGAAAATAGTTACACCCCGAAATAAGTCACCGGGAAATAGTTGCACCCTGAAATAAGTCACCGGGAAATGGTTATATTCTGGAAAAAGTCATCGAAAAATGGTAAACACTCAGAAAAAGTCACGGCAAAATGGTTACAGCCTGTAAAGAATCACCGGAAATAGTTACACCTTGAAAAAATGGTAACACTCTGAAAAAATCACGGCTAAATGTTTACAGACTGAAAAAAAATCACCGGAAATAGTTGCATCTTGAAAAAAAGTCTCAGGGCAATACTTACACCTTGAAAAAAGCCGCCAAACAAAAAAGTTACAACCTGAAAAAGTCATCGAGAAATCGTTAAAGCCTGACAAAAAGTCATCGAGAAACAGTTACACCTTGAAAAAAATCACGGGAAGTGGTTATAACCTGAAATTAGTCACCGAAATAGTAAAACCCCGAAAAAAGTCAGAGAAATAGTTACACCATGAAAAAAGTCATCGAGAAAAGGTAACACCCTGAAAAAAAGTCACCGAGAAATGACTATACCCTGAGAAAAGTCACCTAGAAAAGGTAAAACCCTGAAAAAAGTCAGAAAAAAGTGACCTTGAAATGGTTACATCTTCCAAAACTTATTTTAAATGCTTATATTTAAATAAGTAACTGCATGTTCTGTTATTGATAGCATCCAATATCTATTGATATGTGATGGTCATGGAGGAGGTCAATTGTTTGCGAAAAATTCCTCCCCGTTCCAACAATGTAACACTCCACACCAATTCAGCTTATAATTCAGCTTATTTTCTAGCTTATTTTCCTGTTCTGTTTTTCTTCCCATCGGTTTTCTTTCAATAGCAATCAAAATACCATTATGATTTTTTATTACGTTATCAACCTGTAATTGTATACCTGAAATTTTGGAGAAGAACAATATAAGCTTAGCTTTCGTTCTGATCCATTTCGTCAGTTATTGTTTGTTAATTTGTTGATTTGTCTTTAGATCTTTGTATTTATATGTAATTGATGAATAAAATATGTTTAAACAAGAAAAAAAAACATGGGAAACAGTCACATAGACGTGAATGGGTATACGGATACGACTGCGTGTGCATCCATAGATGGTTTCGCATCCTTTGATTTATAATTTGTGACATATCGTTAAAATGATCAGTCATCCGTAGGCGTTTTAGGTAAATTTTTATCAAAGAAAAAAATGTTGGCTTAATAATTTTTCCCTAAACTCTATTTAAAAATAATATCTTAAACTCCAGCTCATGTCAGACCCTATTTATATCCCAACTGAAGTCGCGAGGAAAGTTTACACGTATTAACCCATTACCACACAATCCCTACTTTTGACGCCCCTGAGAAAGAAGCCTTTTGAAAACACTGTAGGAAAAGGAGAAAATGCTGGTAACCAGCATTTTCTCCTTTTCCCACAGTGTTTTCTACCCTTCCCAGAACTAATTTCAATTTTTCAGTCACTTTTATTTTGTTGTCTACAAATGCTTTCAATTTGGACCAGTCTAAAATTTTCTCGTGTGGTAAAGAGTTAAAGAAAACTTACCTTTAACGTTTATAATTTCAACATTTTGAGCGTGCGGTGGATGATGGATCGCTGTTACATTTCTCCAAGGATCCATTCCATGGTTTACGAATATAGCGTTAGATATTGGTAGATTTAAGCCACCGTAGAACCTGTTAGTTGCTTCACAATTGTCTTGAACCTCTTCTCCACCAAAAATTCCCATGTAGAAGTCCGTTTGAAATAAATCTATACACTGGTCCGTTGTCAAACTGTTCAATCAGAAGGATAAATGTTTAGGACATTACTCGTTGTTTTTTCTTTTTGTCTTAATTAACGTCAAGTGACAACCAAATCAACCAAAAGCCTTTAGCTCCTGAGAAAAAATATGAATAATTTCATGATGTCCTGACAGATTTGTCAAATAAAAAAAATAACGAGTATTATATCAACAAAATTTTACGCACCATTAGGCCCGGTTTATCTCTTAGTTGTTGCTCTAGAACCTCTTCTTTTCCTCCTCCTCATCAAGTAGTAAATCTTATATACATGTAATCTAATAATTTAATGCACCAGACTCTGTGATAGCTCGTGTATACAGATAGACTTTGTGGTAGCCAGTGCACTCAAATAGACTTTCTGAAAGCTAGTATACTCAGATAGACTTTGTGATAGCTCGTGTATACAGATAGACTTTGTGATACTAGTGTACTCAGATAGATTTGCAATAACTAGTCCACTCAGGCAGACCTTTATAATGATTTGTGTGTACAGAAATATCTCGTGAACCTCGTGTATATTGAATAAATTTTTCATGTCTGATGTATACAGCTAGACTTTGTGACAGCTAATGTATAAAGAATGATAGATATTGTGATAGGTAGTGTATACAGATAGACTTTTTGACAGCTAATGTATAAAGAATGATAGATATTGTGATACCCAGTGTATACAGATAGACTTTTTGGTGTGTAATTTTGCAATTCTATGGATAGACTGGGATGGCTCATGTATACAAATAAACTTTGTAATAGCTCGTGTATAGAACTGAATCGACCTTAATTTTCAACTCCTTTTATTTTCAAAGTTTTAAGGTTTTACAGCGCAAATATATCTGTGGTGCTCAATCCACATACCTGTATGGCTTCTGATGTATCTAAAGTTATTTGCAAAAAGAAACGTATTGGTTACCAAAAAATGCTCACTTGAAAGGAATCGCCCAGTACCAACCAAAGGGCTGTTTTTGGGAAAGTGTAACTTGGAACCATCCGAATTCAGCACATGTTTGGTACAGCCATTGTCTAGCTGCAGAAAAAAAAGATATCTATCAAAATTTGAGTCGTGCTGTGTAAAAAGGGGACTTAATGTATCTTCAAAAAGTATCGATCCTGTTCAATATTTAGGTACGAATATGCAAAACCTATAGGTACATATGGATATTCCATGAATGATATCGTAGGTTCACTTCAAAAACCTCGTAACTACAGCTTGAGACAAGCTGTAGTTACGATTTTGTTGATGTTGTTGTTGTTTTTTCTTTAAGTAAACCGACAATATGCCACTCACCTCACTGACAGTCGAGTTTAAGAATTATCCTTCATGAGGTGTAAGATGGTGCTTTTCTCAAGCGTCTACAGATATGTAAGAACGAACATGAGTTGGTATTCAAGATAAAATTTCATCAAAGGTGTCTTGAAAATAAAATCATGCTGACAATCAAGTCTTTGGCGAGCTTGTCACCATTTTTTGTAGACGAGTTTATCGAGGTTTTAACAGAAAAGCTAACGAGTGTCAGATTCTCTTTATCATAAAACTTCACCTTTAGAATAATAATCGTTCAATTAGGCCAACATGTACATGTGTATTAAAGCTTACATCAAGCACATTCGTGTCTTTCACAAGATGCGTGCATCACCAATGAAAAATAGTTCTAATGAGATATATATATATACTGATATTTTTGGGATTTATAGTTCATAACTCAGCAGATTTCACACAATCACCAAGTTTCTAATTCATTTGACAGTGAAAATTTGACCAGCAATGATTCAGAGAGGAGTTGAATGATTGCAGAGTTTTACTACATTGATCCATGTTTGCTTATCTTGCGCGTGTGTAAGATAAAAAAATTCGTGATGGTTATATTAGTCTTAAATAAGGGTAATTATGTTTTATACCTCCATTATTTCCGGTTACATTGTCTGGTTCCGTGTAATTTAGTGCGTCAACCATTTTCGTGTACCGTATATTTAAACACGACTCTTTATTGGCGTCAAGCATCAGCGAGTTAACATTGGCATACCTCTGCACGCTGTCACCTTGTGTCTCATCTGTCATAATGTCACAGAGCCTTTCTGTTGTTAAGTTGGCACTCAAACTTCCCTGTAGAAAAGAGACCCGGATAAGTCGAGGAATTATTGTACTATTAGCTCGGCTGTTGTCGATGAAAACGTTGGATATTGTTACACCCCTGCACCGTCATTATTTGCGTCGTTGTCGTCGCGCAAAAACTTTGAAAGTTTGTAATATCTGTATTATTACGGTAGATAGTTACTTCAAACTTGTATAAGTTAGCTATCTAAAGGAGAACCCGTGCAAACGGGGTAGGTAACCACTAAAATATTTTGAAACAGTTATTCCTATTTACAACTTACATATTTCAGCATCTCTATAGATACTACAGCTATTTACTTCAACATTGGACTAGCCGTATATTATCAAAATGGGAACCTACAAAAATAAGCAGGTAACCATCAAAACATTTTGACATAGTTATGCCCCTTCGTCAACTTATTATTATTAAGTACTTCAACTACTTCGGGTCGAGCGTTGACACCTGCATCTGATTCTCTTTTTTTGACAGTTTCGTAGAAAACTGAATAATATTTAACAATTAACATGCTAAATAAATTAAATGAAAACTACAAGTCGCGCCTTAGCAGCCTAAGTGTTAAATTGAACCCTTACTAAATATTCTCTGTTGTCCTTGTTGTATTGAACGACCTCGGCGAAATTTTCCGCCAACTTGTAGTAGAATACTGGAAGGTCCCTAACAGCTCCGTGGTCAATTTTGTCACACAGTCTGTAATGTTAATCAAATGATTTTCTTCTTTTTTTGATTAGGATAGCAATCATAACAAAAGTTTTGCACTGGTAAATGGAATTCGATGCATCTTCTTGAACCATTATGCCAAACAAGGCATCACATGACTGTGGATCCATGATATTAATTCTATATTATATTTCATGTGTCTATTTTTAGAAATGTAATGGATAAAGAAATGCCGTAATTTCAGCCTGGGGGATTATTTCCCCGTCACAGTGAATATTTCCCCCCTGCCGAAAATCTGGAACTACTTTTTTTTATTTCGATTCAATGACTTGTTTTAAAAGTTGGCATTCGTTGATAGAATAATCAGAGGAAATATAATATATAATTTATTTCATCAGCTTGTAGTTCATATGGGGAAATAAATATTTGCCTCAATAGGGAAAGGCCTTACGGCACTCGTTATTTTCGCATACCTTTCCCTTTTTCAGCAAATATTTCCCCATATTAACCACAAGCTGATGAAATAACCCTATGTATAACTAGAGATTGACTCATCAGTTAAACTGTTTATTTGAAATGCAGCAAAAATTGACTGACAGGAAAAAGTTTTCAACCCATGTCTGACATTGGTAGACATCTATGCACTAAGCCCTGTCCAATCCCCTTTTCACAGATCATTGCTAATATACATTCTAATTATTACTCCGCAGTTATCATCGTCTCAGCAAGCGGGGTTTGAAGCATCATTTCGAAGACAGACCATCTTCGAAATTGTGAATTATAATTGTAAAACAGTGATTTCTTTAAATGCCGCCAGAAAATGAAAAGGAACTTCTGTCGGTCATCATCTATTCAACCGTGCAACAATCAGGAACAACAATCACCATAGAGATACAAGAATTATTTTAGTTTCATTAAATAAAGATAAAATGAGCTTAAGGTATAACCATCCTAACGCTTCTAGTGCAACATGAAATGAAATTTCTTAATAGTTGATAACTAAGGATTTATACTGATAAAATATTTTTGCACATTTCTAACCGACCAGAAATTCACTTGATGTCCATCCTAGAATCATTTGTTGATATTTTGTTATTTTTCAGGAAAGGGAGCTAATTATTAACGCCTTTTGTAATGAGAATAAAGTGGCCCTAGATTTATAAATGATAATTCTTAAAAGGAAAAAAATGGAAAAAGTGGCTTGTTCAAAGTAATACAAAAATATTCATTTTCAATCGTAGCAACTTTTTAGGATGATATTATAGTGGAAATAGCTGTTTTTTATTAGAATGGTACCACCTTAAAGATGGCTGAAAACGGGTATGAAAGTATTTTTAAAGGTATCAAGCAAACAAGTAAGAGCTTTTTAAATGAAAAAAATAATGTGCCCTGTTTCAAGTTTAATTAATTTTTTTTTTTATTTCGAGATTTTCGGTAGTTTATCGAGAAAAAGTGGCGGACAATATACAAGATAGCTGTTGTTTTCGTTGTTGCTTTACGGTGAAAATCGAAATATTACCGACAATGTTCACGAGATGAAATGAATTTCGATCTTTCACCGAAAAAATAAACCACACAAATATTATATTTATTTTAAGCTTTTTATCCTTTTCTGGAGGGCGAACTTACATCAAAATTCAGTACATTTCTTTTTGGTTATTCCCCGTGTCATACTACATCTGCAAAACAATTACAATGTCAAGTGCGAGAAACGTAGGGCAAGTTACGTTATTTTTCCATCTGGTTGAGAGGCATGCGCATTTTATCTAGGTAACTAGTGCGCGGAACTACTGTTTCCGCCTTCAATTGAGGAGACTGAATATAAAATCGGTATATTTCTCTCGTTATACCCATGAAATATCGGGAAAAAATCACCTTTATTTCTCCACAAACTACCAGAAAGCATGCATCAAGGTTTGATATTTCATGGCTACGACCTTTGAATAATACCCATTCCATATTTTTAGCTCTTCAATTGAAGGCGGAAAAAGCTGTTGGATTTTGACAAAAGTTCAAACAAAAAAGAGGTTAGAAGCATGCAATTTTGTGTGAAAGATCGAAATTTATTTCATCAAGTGAACATCACCGGTAACGTTTTCTGATATTTTGCTCGGTAAACCTGGCGTTATCCACTAGAATCATACCTAAATATTTTCTGCATTAGAACCCGCTTTTCTGGCTGTCCCCACCAATCAAAAATGAGGTTTGTAGCCTTTTTCACTTCACTGGCACATTTGGGTGATACTTCGTCCATCGCATGTTTCACATCTACTAGATATTCTTGAAAAAAAGAAATAGAATCCAGACAAAGGTAACCATCTAAGACTTAAAAAATAAAAAGAAAAAAAAAAGAAAATAAGATTTGAGAATTGGGTTGCTTTCAAATTTAATTTTTTTTTTTTTTTGAGGATAAGACTAAGTAAGTTTTCTTTAGAATGGTTAGTGAGTATGAACCTAGATCTGATTGTTATTGTACTTTGACAATCATGTCCCGAATATGTTGATAAAATGTTACGAGGAATGGCGATTTTTATCGATTTATCTTTGCGTATTTATTCTTACATAATTGTCATAACTGTCATCAACACTGTAACTAGTCACTTTTCTGCTACAAAGACAAGTAAACATATCTTATACCAAAGAATTCCATTTCGGCCATGAGGGGAGCACTGGAAGCCACCGCACCATCTACAAGATAGGGATATTTAGATCTGAACCAAGCTGCAAGGGTGCCTGTAATGAAAGAATTTGACATGTTAATAAGGTGTGAAACATAACCCCCACTTAAAAGTTAGTTGATGGTATGTACGAAATGCATCTAGGGTAAATCTAACACAATCTAATGTTGCATTTCTAACACTCAATTATTTTGTAAAAACAAGCAATTAGTTATTGCATTACAAGCTAAGAATGGTGCACAATATTGGAAATATTACTTATTGGCAGCTTCGATAGGTCACAGCCAAAATATTTAAGACGTAACATCATCCTATGTCAAAATGATTCTATACTACAGAGTAGCATCCATGTTGTTCACAGACGCAGATATGGTCCAACAAATGAGGATAATCCTGAAAACCGTCTCTTTGGTGTTGTTGACCGGGCGTTTGTCATGAAATATTTTCGTTTTTGATGATTTCAAAGAAAAAGCTGTAACTACACATCAATGATGATACTTCATTGCGAGTTTAAGAACTCTCACTTTTCGAGATATTGATCTTATAAAGCAAGCTTTTGGTATGTTAATAAGGTTTCTTCATTCAAAAGACATTATTCATGAATCGAACTCTTGATGAATCGAGGACTTGGAGTTTTTCCCTACCTGAATACGAAGCACCAAAAACAATGACTTTATTTAGATCTGAGAGATGGTTCCATTCCTTGAAATAGTTGATAAACTGGGCTGTGTCTTCAAGTGCCTGACGAGAGCTCAAATATTGTAGACTGCCGGTACTCAAGTCCCTGTAATATTGTATTCAATCCCATTTAAAGACAGGCTATAAATATGTTAAAACTAGTGCAACTTTGGCGAGCTTAATAACACTTTTTGTTAACGAGTTTGATATTTTTTTCACCTCAAAAGCCAGAGAGTGTACTGTACAACAAGAATTACAATCCAAAATGTTCTAAACTAGTAGCATACATGTATCATGTGTATTGAAATTTACATGAAGCCTATGCACTTCTTGCACAGGTACATTACGAAGGAAAAATAGTTACGAAAAAACATGTATAATCATATTAATTTTGTGTTGATTCTAAAAGTTATTAAATTGATAACTTTATCATGATTAAGAATATTGACTATTAATTTCCCTCGGGAACATATGTCAGCAATGTTTTAGGAATGAAGCGTATAATTACAGAGTGTTGACCCAGTACAAATACACGTGTGTGAGACAAGAAAATTCGTAATGACTGTATTACATTGAAAACAAGGAGATTTATGTGGTAAAAATGGTATCTCATAATCGTGTATATGTGTAATAATGTGTAATAATTCTTATCAAATCTCTCACTAAAGTGTATGACGCACATTTTAGTCAACTGGTTTAATAAAAAATGACTAAGATAATTTTACTAAATACATACTTAACAGGCTGACTCTTGCCGTAATATCTATGTTCAAGTAGAACAAGAATTGCACCATGTTGTTGAGCATATTGAATCCACGCCCCTTCCACAGCCCATATGGGATCTAGTCTCGCCTCTCCTCCAAGCACTAAGAATATTGGTGCATTTGCTCCGCTTTGAAATGTGTTGTTTACAAAGTAACGCTAAAATGAAGACAGAAGAGTGACAAAAATATGTTTAAGTCCATAGTATTCAAGTTAATGTAGAGTATATATCATATGAATTATTTCGGTGCAATAAATTAGATTCATGCAAATTTTGGACTTGAAAATTTTGCACTTAAAATTTACAAAAAATATCGGATTTTCTAATTGTACAATAACTGTTGTACGGTCATGTGGCAATGCATTTACTATGCTACAAAATGTTACCATTCCAACGTGTATTACAGCGAGATTTCCCTGCTTTATTAGCTCCTGAATTGAGTATGCTGACGAAATAGAATTTTCCTTCCGATATCACCAATGAAAACTGACTTGACTGAGAACTGAAATCACTGAAACTTATGTAAACCATCCAGATTGGCGGATGCACTTTATGATGTTACTGCGCCAGACATTCGACATATATTTATATAAAGGTGGATTTAGACAACTTCACAGTGAGTAAATATGTATTTCAATGACTTGTTGGTAATAATAAACGACCATTAGTTGTCTCAAACAACAATTGGGTTATCTTTCTAACATTACAATATATGAGTTTCAACAATAATTGGAGTGCAACACACGAAAAGGTGCATTCGGACATTTGCGTAAAGTGTCGTCTCGGATTAGCCTGCGCTGTCCGCGCAGGCTAATCCGAGACGACACTTTACGACTACATTAGATTTTCTACTTGCGTAAAACAGAAAATCACATAAAATCGGAAAGTGTCGTTTCGGATTAGCCTGTGCGGACTGCACACACTGATCAGAGACGACACTTTACGCAAATGTCCGAATGACCCTTTTCGCGTGTTGCACTCCATATGGAATCTGCTTACATGACGAAGGGATGGCTCATGTGTAATGTTACAAATGATAACATATGCGACTACTTTTCTCCATTTAAAAAAAGTAATGCATTATATCTGCTTAAAGCACAACTATCAAGGGAAACTAGTTATATTGAGCAGGCTTAGTGCTCAGTATGTCTGTCTCCTGCTTTGCTCATATATTCGATCCCGTTATTTTGGTTGTTGTGTTCAAACTGTAGAACTTTATGTACATAAGGGGCTCCGCTAAGGGAAACTGCTTTTATGTGGATTTTGCCAATGTATAAGAATATAAGTATGTTCGAGGCATATTATCCAATCAGATTGCGAGAAATTTTTATGCGGTAAATTAAGAAAGTTATGAAAACTATAAACATATTTCGTCCAAAAGAATTATCAGAAAACTTAAATCGCAAGAGGCCAAATTCAAAGATGTGAATTTTATGTATCTTTTCATGTCCTCGGTTTACTTCAAAAACCTCGTAACTACAGCTTGTTTCAAGCTGTGGTTACGAGGTTTTTGAAGTAAACCGACCATATGCTGATTTTAAAAGTTATAATTACCTGTTTCCAGTATCTAAAATCCGAACCGTCAAAATGATTTACACTCTGAAATTCGAAATACTGTTCATCAGGGTATTTTATCCCTGAAGGTCGTTGTGGTGGTCTTAAGAAGCCTCCATAGGGACGTCCGTTGAACATATGAGTAGCTTCAATTCTTTTTATTGTCAAAACGCAAAACAAGAGCACAAACGTGTAAAAAAGAAATCTAATCATTTTCTGTACAATGGTTTGTATACGTTAAACTGAAAATGGACCATAAAACTTTTATCATCATCTCTCGGTATACATTTACCGTCAGTTTACTTCAAAAACCTCGTAACTACAGCTTGTTACAAGCTGTAGTTACGAGGTTGTTGAAGTAAACTGCCGGTAGGTTGTTATTATTTTAGGTTATATTATCGTTCGCGTTATCTTACGTTGTTTGTCATGGGAGATAAAGTCAGTATCTAATGACTTCTACTTGTTGTCTTGTCTCTGTGTTGATGTCGTGCCACGGTACCTCAGTCAGCATCTCACAGGACTTGAGAACATAGGTCGCTGGTTCTATCCCCGGCTTGGCCAATTTATTTCCAAGGATTGGTGATAGTCATTGCGACAGAATTCATTCCTCTCTCCCTGCTGACCATTTCTTGGATCTACACTGTCTGATAAGGTGATATTTTTCCTCAAATAATTAACCGGAAAATTGTTAAGGGAGACAACTCCTTTATGCTTCATCCTGATTTAAATACAATACCTGTCAACTGCGTTGGGTAGATAACTCTTTAGCTCAGTGGTTATGGTATTGGTATTTCATACCTCGAAAAAAAAAAGGATCTTCTCCACCATGGGTTCGAATACCGCGGTTTGAATTTCAGCTATGCATTTGTTCATTTGTTTCCTTGTTATAGGGATAAAGGCCTTGTTCTTAAGAAAAAATCCTGTAGTATTTTTACTATATCCTTAAAAGTTTCACTTAATTTTTGTAGTATACGTCGAAGACAATACCACTATGAGTTCAATATTGAATTTGAAGACCATGTATCGTAGTTTGTGCAAAGCCGAAGGAAATAAACGCAATTAAACTCAATTTTTCACAGGCAAATTAGTTTTTCTGTAGCAGTCAGGTATATAATTGGAAATAGCATGTTAAAATTAGCTGGGTGGGGCTATCGATCATGGAAATACTAATTTTTGTTTGAAAAAAGATTCACTCGCTCATAGCATTCTATTGGCGCAATGATACAAAATTTGTATACCGATAGCTTGGTCCTGAGCTTTTTCGTTCTAAAACAAGTTTGTCCCATGGCTTGTTCATCCTGTGAGTGCGCGCTACCCCATTTCATTGCGCATAAATATTTACAGATCAAAAAAATTGATTCTAATGTTTGGAATTAAATGTTAAAGGCTGAAGATATTTTAAAATCATAGTTTTCAGGTACAACCATAATTTCATTCGATATATTTACATGGTTTTTCTCTCTATCCATCATGTATCTTACTGTCATGGGACGTTACTCCTGACTCTTCCTTATGATCAAAAGGAGACCACAAATAATCCAAACTTTGTCAATATTATTCTCCCTTCAACTATAAGGGTATTCGTTTGCTTAGTAGATTGACTTCAAGCCAATTTTTAGACAATCTTTTTTTCTTTTTCTTTCAACTTTTTAATTACACACAATGTGTTCTTTGACAAATACCACTTCACCGTTCTCAAAGCTTTGATTTTTTATCAGGTTCCATGGTTACATGAATGCCAGAGCTCCAGATTAGAAGAAGTAATGGGATTCTAAATCTTTTATTTCTCTTCCTTACCCTATGTTGTAGGCACTCATTAGAATCGTCTCATTGAGACGATTCTAATGAGTACCCATTACATATGGTGTAGTGGAGAATAAGTAAGATTTTCAATTATGGAATCAAAGTCACTCCCTCTACCTGGAGCTCTGAATGTACATAAGAAATGGAGTCAAAGATAAATATTCATGATTGGATTTAATAATGAACAAGTAACAGAGTTTACAAATAATTATACACATAAGCTTTCTAACCCTTTACACACAACCTCGATTCAAAACGACCCTGAAAGAGAAGGCTTTTGAAAACAATTTTGGAAAAGAATAAAATACTGGTTATCAGATCAATACATATCACACAAAGTACCATGTTTTTAATGTAATTTACAGGCATGAATAATTACCTTAACTTAGACACGTTTGTTATCAGAATTTTCTGACATCATTTCTTACGTCATTTTATACGATTTTTCAGAGAAGTGAATAGATCTTTTTTCAGAATAGAAATAGCCACATGCGCATCTAGATCTATATGGATTTCATATATCGATCTATACTTTTTATATGTCATTATGTGATGAAAAGAATATAACGTTCTTTGACTCTTGAGGTAATCTTTTCCTTCTTTTTTTTAACTCGTCCACCAAAAAAAGAAAATAAGTTCACCGCGGGTTCAACTGAAACAACCTGTAGTTACGAGGTTTTTTAACAAAACCGATGATCAATATATCTACTGACAGATAAATGAAAGCAGTTCCACTGGCAAATAGTCTATGAATGAATCTTGTGATCTTTCCATCTGGTGTACAATCTGAAAGTGAATAAGAAAATTATTAAGTTAGGAAGATTACATTATTTATCACAAATGTTACGTTGTATGTGAGCTAGGCTCTTGCAAAACGGGGTTAAATACATCTTGGTGATACATGATACCAAGCAAACCGTCACGTGATCATGGATCCATAAAATTCATTTTGTCTAACAAACTACTAACTCATGGGGTAAAATAGTCCTTTGACATGCAGAAAATGAACCAAGAAGCAAAATGTTTCGGCCCAGGACAGCCTGCGCAGTCCGCGCAGGCTGTCCTGGGCCGATACATTTTGCAGTTGCTTTAAATCCCCTTTTCTCATACCATGGCTCATACCTTTTCAGCACTTGCTAGAAGTGTGGTCAAATAAAAGATTGTGTTTTTGTGTAAAGACTAAAGAGTCATAGATCTAGAAACATTATTCTAACATGACACGTGAATTCCGCTCCACAAGCTTTACACAGTGCAACGAAAACATTGTAAAATCTACGTTATAATATGCAGAGTGACGTCATTCCACATAGAATCAATACAATAGATCAATCCATCAGTCTTTCTCCTCTCTCGGCATCTTACGTATCGGTTTACACCTTCGATACTTATGTGTACACTTTATTTTGGCCTAGCTACGCCCTTTTTTGATTAAGAAATAATATTCTTTCTATCGTGGTTTATCGTTCAATAAACCACACTGATGAGTTATGGGGCAAAATAAATAATCCAAGAGGACGATAGCCCGAATGATTTGTTCATTTCACCTAATAAGTCGTACCATGGTTTGTTGAACGATAAACCACGATAGAAAGAAGATTATTTCGATTCTAATATGACTAAGTTTTAAGGAAAGGAAACCAAGTATATACTTCGAGTAAAAACGCGGATGCAGATTATATACCATTGAATAACTTTTTTATTTACTTTATAAATACAGAATGGTGCCGAACTCACTTGTCCATTTAGAATCTGTTTTATCATATTCCTTTCAGTGAATTACTGGGATTTTACGGGGTATGGCACCTACAGTGATTGTAATTACGGTACCGTCACTAGTGGCGATATAGTTTAAGAATGTTTGCCAGAACTACTTTTTTCCTATATTGGTCATATTGAGCCATTCTTTATTATTATTTGGACAGATAAAGGGTAAATTGGTAATATAATAAATCGAATAATCAACTGGTTATGTGTGATATTAAAAATCTGTCACTCGGATGGGGGTTTACTGCTGCTAAAAAAATCGTCGTTTGGACTTTCTCTTTTAACCTCATCATGCTCCATTTTAGTGACAGATTTTAAGTATCACAAACATTCAGTTTATTATCCTGTGTCATAGGCCAGAATGGAGTTTATGCAGATCCGGAATCTGCCTAGACAAATTAGAATTACAATTTTGTCTTTACCAACATGTTTTTTTTTAATCATATTAATTCACATATGGCTACAACTGAGAGGCATTTTTAATTCAAGCAATTTATTAGTAATTTTGGCACAATTGCTCCGTTTTCCACATTTCTTTTTTTCTACTAAAGTGCAAAACATTCAAAATTTATCCTTACCCCAAATTTCTTAGTAAAACTTCTTTTATTTTGGGGGTTTAAGTTAAATAAGATGATTTATATGTAGTCGCACTTTATTTAACGAGAAAATATTCCATTTTGGTCTAGGCAGATTGTTGAGCTACCTATCCAAAATGGAATCCTAATTTAGTCTAGACAGAATTCCAGTTTGGTCTAAGCAGATACTGGATCTGCCTTGATTCCAGTTTGAACTACGACATATATAACTGTACCTTTAACGGCCTATCGGTGGCAGGACACCTCCACCACCTCCACCGGAGCTGGGAGAAGCTGGTGGGTCGGCCACAACTGCTGGTGGTGTTGGTTTGGGCGGGGTCAGATCAATAAAGCCGGTCGAATAGTAGTAAATGACGATAGCAAGGAACGTAGATACTGGTGAAGAAAACAGAAATAAAATAAAACCTGGGTGAAAGTGCGACTTAATCCATTACCAAACAACAATATTTTAGACTGATCCAAATTGAAAGCATTTGCAGACGACAAAATAATCTTAAGTGACTGAAAATTTGAAATTTGTTTTGTGGAGAGTAGAAAACATTGTGAGAAAAGGAGAAAATGGTGGTTACCAGCATTTTCTCCTTTTCCCACAATTTTCTAAAGGCTTCTTTCTCAGGGGTGTCAAAAGTAGGGATTGTGTGGTAATGAGTTAAAAAAACTTTTTCAGACCGTATAGATCAAGATCAGACTGCACAGAACGTGCAGTCTGATCTTGGATCTACACTGTCCGCTAAGGAGATAATTTTAGCAAAAAATAGTGCTTATGAAATACCATTGCGATTATTTGCTGAATTAGACTCTCTGGAGACAGAATTTTTGAATTAACCCTTTCCCAAAAAATCCCTGGTTTTTACGGGTCCGGAATAGTAGCCTTTTGAAAACCTTGTGGGAAAAGGAGAAAATGCTGGTAACCAGCATTTTCTCCTTTTCCCACAATGTTTTCTACCCTATCATAAACAGAAATTATCTTTTCAGCAAGAGTTGAATTGTCGTCTGCAAATGCTTTCAATTTGGTCTAGTCCAAAAGTTTGTCGTTTTGGAAAGGGTTAATGTAGGTTGTTATTCTTCTCGGATAAAACAAAGCGTATATGGATTGATAAAGGCTCATGAAAACTGGCAGAATTCTGCTTGTCTATTTTTATAACAATGGGAGGTCACTCTTGTTTACTTTACATTCGGTTAAGGCAACCCTTAGTTTAAACATATTTATTCAATATAATTACAGATATTATTCATGTACAACAACATATTGCGAATAGGATTAGAACGAAAGCATCAAAGCTTATATAGTTCCTCTCCCTAAAGAAAATCACGTGGTATAACAATTACAGTAAACAAAAATAAATAGAGACACCAAAATAATGAACTGACAGTGAAAAATTTAAAGAGTAACGGTGAAAAATGAGGAATGATTTAAAAAAAAATCAGAGGTTGTGCAGAGTTAAGAAAGAAAATGTAAAATTAACTTTTATAGGCAACCCTTGATTCTTGTGGACTTCTGGAGAGGTCATCATACCTCTTCAACAGTTATGGGTTTAAAAGGCAGACTGACACAGAATTTGCAGTCCAAATCCATTTTTCCTGCGAAATTGTTCTGATATGCAGACTGTTTGTCATTCTTTTGTAAATAAAGCGCAATAAAAAAAAATCGGGTAATAAGCGTGGTTTAATTTTAAATGACGAATTTCAGAAAACATTTGTTACACTAATTTGCTATAGCTGCCAATGACCTGTGGAAAAAATTGTAATTTTTCATTAGGCAATGAATCTAAGCGGAGGAAAAAATAAGAAGAATTTCGTTAATAAAGAGAAAGAAGACCGCTGGACAAGATCATGCGACTTTAAAATGCGGCAAGAAGGTCAAATGGCCGTCAAGCAAAGCATATCGTCGGTGTGCTTCCTAAACCTCGTAACTACAGCTTGTAACAAGCTGTAGTTACGAGGTTTCGGAAGCACACCGACGATATGAGGTGTAGAGAACTACGCGGCGGCTTTTTTACTTGTTTGCTTACATGTCCAAAGTGTATTGAAATTAAAAACCAATAAACTATTTGAAAACATTGATGTTGACCTCTCCTGGCTTCTGTTGTAAAGAAACCAACTTTTACAAATTTATGTTATCTCATCTGCAGATTTTGATAAATTGTACAGTATATGTATTCATGTAGATTGAATTACATCACTTTTACTAAAGCCAAAGCCATTAAAAAGGCGTTAAACTCAAATACAAGCAAAAATTATTTACTTTGTTCGATAAATCGATTTACTGGATTCTCAACTTCAAACGGTACAAGTTCAACACCCTGACTGTCTCCGTATTTATAGAGCACGCCAAGCACAAACAGAACTGGGAGCAAATGGAATAATTTCATCTCTGAAATTAAATAATTATACAATTTAGGTTTTTTATGTACGATGATTTATCATAAAACGTTCTGACAGAATCATAGGTCAGGATCTCCTTTTTCTCTTATTTGTTTACCACATGAAAAAATTTGAACTCGTCAAAATCCAAAACAATTGTATACGTCGAATTATCACAAGGCTTAAATAGATGAAATTGTCTTTGAAAAGTAGAGAGCGTTGAGGGAAAAGGAGAAAAAACAAAAACAGGTTCCCAGCATTTTTTCCTTTCCCATAACGTTTTCAAAAGCCTTCTTCTTCATTGTTGTGAAACTTCGGGACTTCCAGATTCTTTCAGCGCTAGGTATAAAATTCTACGTTTTTGTGGTATTTGTCGAAGACAATACCACATTGAGTTCAATATTGAAATTTGAAGACCATCTATCGTATTTTGTGCAAAGTCGAGGGAAATAATCCCAATTAAACTTAATTTTTTTCTGTAGCATTCAGGTATATAATTGAAAATGGCATATTAAAATACACTGGGTGATACCATCGATCGTAGAAATACTGATTTTTTTTTATTGGAAATAGCTTCACTTGCGCTTAGCTTTCTATAAGCGCAATGATATAAAATTCGTCTTACGATCTTTTGGTTTTGGGCTTTTTAGTTCCAAAACCAGTTCGTCCCATGATTTGTTCATACCATGACCGCGTTACTCCATTTGATTGGGCATGAATATCTATTTATAGATCGAAATAAATGATTGTAATGTTGAAAATGTGAATGACCAAAGATACTTCAAAATCATAGTTTTCAGGTAGAAACTTTTTCGATATATTTACATAGTTTCTCTCTCTATCAATCGTGCATCAAACTGTCAAGGGACGTTACTCCTGACCCCTCCTTATGAACAAAATGAGACCACCAATACACAAATAATCCTAACTTTATCATGAGCACTCTCCCTTCAACCAAAGGTTATTCATTTGATATGTAGGTTGACTTTCAAGCAGCATTTATCTTTTTCTTTCAAATTATTGATTCCACACAATGGCTTCCTTGACAAATACCACTTCAGCGTTCTTAACACTTTGATTTGAAGACTGAAAGTACAATACACTGAAAGACCAACTGATTTCTTTAATCGGAGGGTTTGATATAAACAAACTGACAATAAAGATCCAAGGTTTAGACTGCACGTCCTGTGCAATCTGATCTAGATCGTTGCCGTCTTCAAAAGCCCTGTTTTTGCCTTTGGCGCTAAGCAGGTTAATGATTGTTACTAGCATCTATAAATACCGAACATATAGAGGTGGAAATGTATTTATCTTGTGAACATCATCAGTAATATTTGCACTCGTGGCCGCACCACGCGTAAAAATATTACCGGTGATGTTCACGAGATGAAATAAATTTCGATCTTTAACCAAAAAAAAAAGTATTTTATTTATTTGGGAGGAGTTTTATCAAAATCCAGTACAGTTCTTTTCACTTAATCCTCGTGGCGTACCCCCTCCGCATAGCAACTCATTACAATATTATGTCAAGCGCGAGAAATGTAAGGCCAGTAAAAGACGTCATATTTCCATCTCGGTTTTGACTCATGCGTATCTTACCAAGGTAACTAGAATGTAAGAATCGGTATTTTCACTGGTCGTACCCGTGAAATATCGAAAAATATTTTCATCGCTATTTCTCGGCATTCTATCGGAAAGCATGAAATAATATGACGTAACTTTTTGACCACTCAAATCTCCCTAATGCCTATTCTAATTTCTTGCAAGATTTAGCATTATTTCTTAATTACTTATACTATGAAAACGTGCCTGGTCAGAAGAAATGAAAAAAAAATGTAAAAACACTTAGTACAATAATAAAAGACACAAGATATTTATGTCACAAAGACGTAGAGATCACTCACCTTGTAAATACAAGAAATATTTAACTACAAACAAAAAATCTCTTATCCACCAAAATTCACGTAAAAGGGACAAAATTGATTAAACGTGTGATACAACAGTACATTCTGCTGAAAAATCTTAAAGAAAATTGTATCTTTAAATTTCATGGACATTTGGTGGGCAGTTTTAATGCCCATATGACCCGCAGTGACCCGCTCGGTCAAATCGGCTTGGTTTGCCTTTAAATTCAGTATACTTTTTAACTCATTACGAAATGAAATTTTAGGTTTGTCCAAGTCGAAAGCGTTTTCAGACAACCAATTAAAAGTGACTGAAAATTAAACATTTGTTTTGTAAAAGGTAGAAAACATTGTGGGAAAAGGACAAAATGCCGGTTACCAGCATTTTCTCCTTATCCCACAATGTTTTCCAAAGGTTTCTTTCTCAGGGTCGTCAAAAATAGGGATTGTGTGGTAATGGGTTAAAGGAACGTTTTGACAGTACTTGCCCTTTGGATTCATTGCTTAAGTGATTACTGGTTATTTTTTGTGTTTTTGGTTTTTTTTTGACCGGTTGGTTGGTTGGTGTGTGGATGGGTGGGCTTTGGTTCTTGGTTGGTTGGTTGCTTGCTTTCTTGAAAGGGTGGATGAGTTGAATGGTCGGTCGGTTGGTTGGCTGACTTGCTGGTTGAAAGGTCTGCGGGTCGATCGGTCGGCCGGTTGGTCGATCGGATTTGGTGTTTGGGTGGGTTGATTGGTTCGCAGGGTAGGTTGGGTCGGCGGCCGGCTGGCTGGTTTTTGATTGGTCAGTTGAAATGGCGCGTTCCATATTAGTTTCGGGGTTTCTCCATGGCATAGAGGGCGGCATACAAAACTGCATTTTGCGAAGTATCCAGTTACTGGACTAAACAATCAAAAACCTTCTGTGCAGTCTGATCATGACCTTTACCGTCCGAAAAAGCAATAATAAATAAGTAAGTATTCTGACAGATAAGAGCCCGGCTGGGTATTTAAGCGACCAGCGTAGATCTTACTCGTGTCCTGGTAATTGTGAGTTCGAAACCTGCTTGCGGCAAACTTTCATCTCAGCGAGTTTTGGCCTCTCACCTATGATTCATGTGAGCAAAAGTAGTCATTGGCTTTGAAAGGAAGCTGTGTCAGTACCAGTGTGAGAAAGCCAGGAAACACATGTGTAGGCACTCGTCACAACTCGGCTGATTCCGAACCTACATCTAACAGCATCCGTGTAATTGTCGTTTCCATTTGAGCCGCGAGTCATGTGATCTTATACATGGCGGGCCACTGTCAGTCGTTCAGCAACGACATATACATCTTCGATGAAGTTATTCACATCTATTTATCTGCCGGTGAAAACTTCAATCGGAATTGATAAACCATGTGTTAAATAATGAATGCACGAACTGTTTGCCAACACAACTGAAGTTTAATTGGAACGATTTCGATAGAAAACTGAAGGTCAAGTTTCCTTTTTTATGAGGAGCCTTACAATTTTCAGAATGGTAAATCGGCGTATGTACCGACCTGGTGCTTATCAATCCACTAGATACAGCTAAGGGATTTGATGTTGTCTGTGCATATCATATTCTTCGAAGATTCGACCTGTTTTATATGACGCATTAAAGTAGCAATGGAGAAAATGGCTTTTATCAATACATTTGATGACAAATCAGGCCTGTTTTAGCTCCAGATTTCTCTAAAATGCTGATCATTGCTGATCATAGCTAAGTGAATCGCAGTGAAATTCAAAGTAACGGTTGTCGCGTAGAAAAGTAGTCCGTTTCTGTACCCAGGAAGCCCAAATAAGACAGATGTATTAGTAGAATGCTATCTCCCGGGAGATAATGAGAGATTTGATGGCTCTCATCACCCGAGGTATGCCGAATGATGTGTTGATGCACTGACCGCCGTGATATGACGTAATCTGTTAAAATAGCGTTAAACTCCGATACGATCAAATAAGTCCGACGGTTAACATGGCTCTGTAGGTAGTGGATATTAGTAATAATCAAAGATACTAAAATAATACCCCAGAGCGATTTGACAAATGACAGCTGTTGTCATACATAAATGATTTAAATCTAAAATTTTATTTAACCCCTTAATTAAGCAATCACTGGTTTTTTACGACCCTGAGATACAAAGATACAAGCCTTTTGAAAACATGGTTGGAAAAGGAGAAAATGCTGGTAACCAGATGTCAGCATACGTATGTAAACTGATTCTCGACTACACTATCAGCTCTCTAGTTCTTTTTTTCAGGCATGAATTTGCCGTGAATGCCAATGAACGTCACGATTACCAAAATATTTTTAACCCTTTTTAACGACCATGAGAAAAAATACCCTTGAAACCGTTATATGAAAAAGGAGAAAATGCTTTATCCAAAGCGTTTCACTGCAGGGCGCAAAAAGACATCCGATCCATTTTCAATTGAGGGAAAAAAGACAAAAACCCATTCATCTATCAGAAGTGAAAATTTTAATACACCCTAAAACACGGCATTTAGATATCATTTACCATATGCCAAACACTACCGACGTTTAACAACGCCAGGGGAACACACACAAAAAAATGGTTTTTGAAAACATTTTGAGAAAACAGGAAAATGAAGTTCTCAAAAATGTTTGACTGCAGAACACAAAAATTTAAAAAAAGGGGGGGGGGGGGACTAAAAAAACTCATTTATTTGTTCGATGTAATATTTTAATACACCACAAATATTATATTTTAATATTACATGCCCTTTACCAAACATTATCGCATTTTAACGACCCTTGGAAAGACAGTTTTTGAAAATATTGTGGGGTGGGGGGGGGGGGGGATAACAAAATGCTCTTTTGAAAAGTTTTTATTTGCTAACCACAAAAAAGTTAAAGAAAAAAACAGCGAGTCTTAAAAAATCATCCATTTGTACGATACGCCGAGGAAGAAGATATATATATAATATTTTGGGAAAAGTAGAAAATGCTGGTAACCAGTTTTCCTTCTTTACCCTCGATGTTTTCTTAACTTTCTTAAAACAATGTGTTTGAAAACATTGTGGGAAAAGGAGAAAATGCTGGTAACTAGATTTCCTTCTTTTTCCACAATTTTTAATCATATATATAAAAAAAACGGATTTCTATTTAAATTCTCATTTAATATTTTGTCGTCTGCAAAACGCTTTGAATTTGGACAAGTCTAAATTTGTGTCGTTCTGTACAGAGTTAACTCTTTACCAAACGACGAAATTTTAGACTGCTCCAAATTGAAAGCATTTGCAGACGACAAAATAAAAGTGTCTGAAAATTTGAAATTTGTTTTGTGAAGGGTAGAAAACATTGTGGGAAAAGGAGAAAATGCTGGTTACCAGCATTTTCTCCTTTTCCCACAATGTTTTCAAAAGGCTTCTTTCTCAGGGTCGTAAAAACTAGGGACTGTGTGATAGATCTAGTTGGTTAACAGGTATACAGAATACTGATGCACTAACTGCACCAGTGAACAGAAGTCTGTGATATATACGATACACCCGTCTTGTACTCCCGAATTCATCTTGAATAACCTGTAGAAATAGAGATTTAGAAAAATGTAAGTCAGTAAGTGCAAATTCAAATTTCTAATTCAGTTGTTCTTTAAAGTAATAAAGGTAAACGAAACTCCAGGAAATCATGACTAGGTCCACCGACCTCCGCAATATAACTGAAATAATGTTGAAAACGCCGTTAACCTATTACCACACAATCCCTACTTTTGACGTCCCTGAGAAAGAAGCCTCTTGAAAACACTGTAGGAAAAGGAGAAAATGCTGGTAACCAGCATTTTCTCCTTTTCCCACAATGTTTTCTTCCCTTCACAAAACAAGTTTCAAATTTTCAGTCACCTTTATTTTGTCGTCTGCAAATGCTTTTAATTTAAACCAGTTTAAAATTTTGTCGTCTGGTAAAGAGTTAAATAGCATACGATCAATCAATCAATCATTCGTTTTGGAGGAGAACGTCGAGGTATTGACTTAACCATGGCATCGTCGTCATCTGCGTCGTTCGTGGCAGAATCTTTAAAATTAAGAATTCTAACATGACACGCGACTTTGGCTCTATAGATACACACACTGCAAGGAAAATGTGGTAAAATCTGCGACAATCCATGTAGGGTGACGTCATCCTATATCGAGTGACGTCATTCAATGAGTGAGTTATTCAATGGAACATAATCTTCATCCGCCTTTTTACTCTAACTTTGAACTTGTTTTCCTTTCACTGACAATTGGCCATGTTAGAATCGAAATAATCTTCTTTCTATCGTGGTTTATCGTTCAATAAACAACAGTTGTGAATTATGAGGCACAATAAATAATCCACGCGGGCAATAGCCCGAGTGGTTTATTTATTGCGCTTCATAACTCACAACGTAGTTTATTGATTGATAAACCACGATAGAAAGAAGATTACTTCGATTCTAAATTGCCCAATTCTTAATGAAAGGAAAACAAGTTCAAACTTGGAGTAAACACGTGGATGAAGATTATGTTCTATTGCATTACACAACAAACTTGTGTTTATGGGCAAACAAATGTCCGTTAAATAACGTCAATCGATGTAGAATGACGTCACTCTGAGCGGATTGTCGCAGATTTTTACCACGCTTTCCTTGCACTGTGTTTATAGAACCGAATTTGCGTGTCATGTTAGAATCAATAACTTATCACATAACTAACTCTCCTTGATTTCACTGTAATATAACATTTACGTAATTTCTTGTCTCACACACGTGTGAAATAAGAAAATATTGCTGTATTTAGTTCACATTCTGTAATTGTACATTTTATTTATAAAATATTGCTAAATTAGGTTTCTGGGTGAAATTAACGGTCACAATTCGCACATCTAGTTGTTAATTTTATCATTTTAAGATTCGAAACAAAATCAATATATGCTCGTTTTCCTTTTTGGAACTATTTTTCGTTCGTAATGTATCTGTCAAGGAAGGGAATAGGTTTCATGTAAATTCATATAATTCATGTATACATATGTCTTAATGGAGTATGTACAATAATTCTTGATATACAGTTATGTGATAGCAAGAATCTGACATTCGTTGACTTGTAAGGTAAACAATTAATTACACGAGTCTACTAAAAATGTTATTAAGTGAGCCAAAGGCTCGCTTAATATCATTTTTGTGGTGTTTGTCGAAGACAATACCGCTATGAGTTCAAGATTGAATTTTGATAACCATGTATCTTATTTTGTGCAAAGCCGAAGGAAATAAACCCAGTTAAACTCATTTTTTCTCAGGCAAATGAGTTTTACGGTGGAACTCAAGATATGTAATTTGAAATGGCATATTAAATTACATTGGGCGAGGCCATCGATCGTTGAGATATCTATTTTTGATTGAAAATAGCTTCTCTCGTTCATAGCCTTCGGTTGGCGCAATGATACAAATTTGCCAACTGATCCTGGGCTTTTTTGTTCCAAAACCAATTCGTTCCAAGGCTTGTTCGTCCTACGATTGCGCTACTCCATTTGATTGCTCATGAATATTTATAGATCGAGGTAATTGATTGTAATGTTGAAATTAAATGTAAAAGGCTAGAGATATTTCAAAATTATAGTTTACAGGAACAAACTTAATTTCGTTCGATATATCAACAAGATTTTTCTCTGTATTCGTCATGCATCCTACTGTCAAGAGACGTTACTCCTGCTTCCCCCTAATGATCAAAGGTAGACCACTTATACAAAAATAAGCCAAACTTTGTCATGAGTACTGTCTTCAACCGAAAAGGTATTCATTTGCGTGGTGGGCTGACTTTTAAGCAAATATTTGAACAATGTCTCTGTTTCTTTCAAACTATTAATTCCTCACAATGGGTTTCCTTGACAAATACCACTTCAGCGTTCTCAACACTTTGTTTTTTTGTAGACTCGATAAGGTTTGATAAAATTTTACCTCAAACACTAACTCATGTCGGATCCTATATGGAGTGCAACACGCGAAAAGGGTCATTCGGACATTTCCGTAAAGTGTCGTCTCTGATCAGCGTGTGCACTCCGCACAGGCTAATCCGAAACGACTCTTTCCGATTTTATGTGATTTTCTGTTTTACGCAGGTCTACTGTAGCACGGAATGTAATGTAGTCGTAAAGTGCCGTCTCGGATTAGCCTGCGCGGACTGCGCAGGCTAATCCGGGACGACACTTTACGCAAATGTCCGAATGCACCTTTTCGCATGTTGCACTCCAATTATATCTCTGTCAATGCCTTTACTAACCGTGACCCGAACGAGGCAGAAATACAGGATCTAACATGAATGGGCTTTTGAGATTTTATTAAAAGAGTCAAGGGAAATGTTATTAAGCCTTTGGCGAGTTTAATAACATTTTACCTTGACGAGTTTAAAAAGAATTTACCTCAAATGTCCACGAATGTCAGATTATTTTTATCACAAACATTTCACAAAATATAAATTAAATGATGCAAAATGCACCCGCTGTACATCCATAAGACCCATTCACTTCCATGAAATACGAACAAAATGACGTCCAAAGTGACGTAATGTGATATCAAACATATCCAAGACAAGAAAATTCGTAATGGGTATATTACATTGAAAACAAGGGAGGTTATGTGACAAAAGTAAACAATATGTCACCCTTGTATTTAACTATAGTGTAGTGCATCTCTTCAAATGGTCTCAATGCGACCGGTCTCACCTTGGAGGTCATCAAGACATTTATCAGCCATCCTTTATCTAACGTCCGATTGGGGGAAGGCCACTTGGAGTTGTTGTTGTTGGGGCCGGCGCGGCAGTAGTCGTAAGCGGTTCCGTGCTCGAGTCCACAGCGAGGAAGTATATGAAGAAAGCTGTTAGCAGGGAAACTGGAAGATAATGAAGGAACGGTTCGAGATTGTTTATTAATTTTGCTTGATAGTTTAGGTCTCTTGTGATCAGTAGGTAGTTATAAATATTTAAAGCTAGTGAGTGAGTGAGTGAGTGAGTGAGTGAGTGAGTGAGAGGTTGGAGGGGGGGAGGGAGTGACTGACTGACTGACTGAGTGGGTGAATGAGTGAATCAATGCGTGGGTGAGTGAGTGAGTGAGTGAGTGAGTGAGTTAGTGGGTTGGTGGGTGGGTGAGTCAGTGAGTCAGTGAGAAAGTGACTGACTGACTGATTGACGAGTGAACTCATGAAGAAGTAAGCAATTTAACCAATCGGTCAATCAACTAGTCAATCAATCAATCAACCGATTTGTCGATCAAAAAGTAAACTATTTCTATTTATCCTTATGCCTCTAAATAAAATGAAAGCTTAAGATGAAACTTGCCAGTGAAACACCCTAGTATTACAACTTTAAAGTACATGTAGTTTCTGTCAGAAAAAAAAAGCACCCCACATCGGACAGTGTAGATCAAAGATCAGACTGCACGTTCTGTGCAGTCTGATCTTGATCTATACTGGCCGCCAAAGCGCCTTGAGTCACGCTTACCAGCTTGAAGGTTAACCATTCGCATTGCATGTATTTGTAATTTAGGGTCATGCTTATTCATCTTACACAGAAGTTTAAGGTCTGCGACCCCTTTCTCGTCGGTAAGCATCGACGTTTTCCTGTTTTTCTTAAAGACAATTCGGCTAATATCGGCACCTTCCGTCTTTGAGTTTGAAAGATAGGGGTCGTAGACTCACTAATTCGTCGGTAAATATAGTTTAACAAATACGTTAACGTAATGGTTATTCGGCCAATTTCGGCAGTTTCCGTCTTTTAACTCTTTACCACACGACAAAATTTTAGACTTGTTCAAATTGAAAGCATTTTCAGACGACAAAATAAAAGTGACTTAAAAATTAAATTTGTTCTGGGAAGGGTAGAAAACACTGTGGGAAAAGGAGAAAATGCTCGTTACCAGCATTTTCTTCTTTTCCTGCAGTGTTTTCAAAAGGCTTCTTTCTCAGGGGCGTCAAAAGTAGGGATTGTGTGGTAATGGGTTAATATGAGATTTAAGGGCCGTTGACCTGACTTACCTTGGTTTATGAACCTGTTCAGGGGGTTTTCTACTTCAAAGGGAACGACTTCGACCCCTTGACCAGACCCCTGTCGTATGGCCAGCCCTAAAATTGTTATCAAAACCGCCAGCTCAGAAAACTTCATCCTAGAGTGAGAAAAAATAAAAATCAAAAAGTTAAATTAGTGAGTGAAAGAAATCTGGGATTAAAATGCTGACTACGCATTTTTGTAATGGACCTGTTTAAATCATTACCAGACGACAAAATTTTAGCGTTGTCCAAATTGAACGCATTTGCAGACGAAAATTTCAATGTAGCTCAAATGGTGTAACTTTTCCTTGATAGAATAGAAAACATTGTGGGAAAAGGAGAAAATGCTGGTTACCAGCATTTTCTCCTTTTCCCTCAATTTTTTCAAAAGGCCTATTTCCAAGTTTCGTTAAAAGTCGGCAAGGTGTGGTAAAGGGTTAATATACCAGCAGAGAGCTCTTGTAGTTCAGTTGCTAGCGCAAAGGACTTGAGAACTGGTAGTCCCTGGTTCGATACCCGGCAATGCCAATTTCTTCCGAGGATTAATGATAGTCATTGCGCCAAATGATTCATATCTATCTCACCCTGTTGACCACGGTTTCGACGTGGAAAAGGAGCCAGTTGCTTAGAAAAAATATTGTACGGAGTACTTATAGAAAAAAAAAACAAGAATGCATGGATAGGTGCGCTAGCTGATGCGAGATAATTGAAAAAATGTTGACAGCGGCTCTAAACACCATACAATAAAAATCAATCAATCAATGAATCAATCAATCAATGAATCAATCAGTCAATCAACAGAAATAGAACGGTTACATGCAAGTAAAAGTTGTAATCTTTGCATCAACAGAATGAGATCTGTATTCTGCTTTCAGCAACTCCATCTTTAATTTCTTTGCAGGATGAAGACAGATTCTTTGCTCCTAAAATCAATTCTATTGGAAAAAAAAAACACGTCACAGTGAACCAGGTTGAAAACATCGTTGCAAAAGGATAAGTTACTCGCTACGAGCAATTTATCCTTTTGCAGCCATGTATTTAAAAAAGAGATCCTCTGGCAGCCGTCGAAATGTCAGCAGCCGGAAGTCATGTCTATTGAAAGACCTACGTTACGTAAAAAAGTTCTATCTATAAAAATGTTTCACTTGCCTGGATGAATGCAAAGGATCCAAGTATGCTGAATCACTCCCAGCCTTACTCAACCGAACGAAGGCACATAAAAAATAAACAAAATGTTACGTATCATTTTTAAGCCCGCTGGCTATAATAAAGATGTCAGCGTTTTGAGTGTCAAACAGGAAGTATTTTAATCGGGTAGATTACAGACAGGAAGTCGGCTTGTCGGGTATTTTATTTATCTTTTTCTTTCTTCTTTAAGACCGTTGAATCTGGTCTTAGATCTACATTGTCCGATTCAGTGTAAATTTATGGCGAAAAAATCTCTGAAACTACAATATTCCCTTGTTTTAACTTTTCAGAAACAAATCCTTTCATTTTAGGCTGACTGAATTTGTTATTTCGTCGGTTTACTTCAAAAACCTCGTAACTACAGCTTGTTACAAGCTGTAGTTACGAAGTTTTTGAAGCAAACCGACGATTTGCAATTGCTTTAAATTTAGACAAGTTCTAATATTTTGTCAATTGGTCAAGACCCCTTTTTCTAGAAAACAGGCATTTCTGGTCAGTAGAAAGCCCTGCGATAGTACTATTTTCACCAAGCACTTACAATACTAATACCAACAATACTACTACATATTCGTCACAACTCGGCCGATTCCGTACATCTAACCTCGTCCGTATAACGGTCATTTCCATTTGAATTGCGAATCATATGATCTTATACATGGCGCGCCAATGTCAGTCGTTTAGCAATGACATAAACAACCTCGATGAAGTTATTCACATCAGTCTATCTGTCGGTGAAAACTTTAATCGGAATTGATAAACCATGTTAAAAAAAGAATGTACGAACTGTTTGTCAAAGGAGATATAATTAGAAAGACTTTGAAAGAAAATATTGAAACTCAGGTTTTCTTTTGTAAGAGGAGCCTTACAATTTTCAGAACGGTAAACCGTCGTATTTCCGGGCGATGAATGTACCGATCTGCTGTATATTAATCCACTAGATAAAGCCGAGGGATCTGTTGGCTCCCATCACCCGAGGTATGCCGAATGCACTACTACAGGGTCGAGACCGTCGTGGTCCGAGTACCCTACAAACTATCAGAGACTGTTCAAGATTCAGAAAAAAAAAACTTTCACTGCAATACCATTGATTTCTTTAAATCACGTAATAATTCTAGAAAGGTCCAAATTGAAAGTTGCGTCTGTTTGCAATATTCGAAAGCTTTCTTCATCACGATCGTTGAAGAATTCGTGATTCTTGGTAAAAGGTACACGAAGTGTATTTAGGATACTTTTTTTTTTTGGTCGCTACACATGTCAGCCATGTATTCATATACTTTTATTATACTGCACATAGATTTCTCGTGATCTGATTGGATAATATGCCAGGAACATATATATCATGTACACTGGCAAAAGTAACGTATAGGTAGTTTACGCAGACTGCCCAGCAGGGCCTGTATGCACCAACCATTCTTAAGAACGTTCTTAGTCTTATTCTTCAAGATTTCCCGACTGTGAAAGTAACAGATCTTCTGATTGGCTAAACCATTTGGTTTAGCCAATCAGAAGTTCTGTTACTTTCACATTGACAAAATTCTGAAGAATAAGGCTAAGAATGTTCTTAAGAATAGTTGGTGAATACGGACCCAGGATGACATGGGTAGATACTCTTTGTAGATGCATTGCGTTCCCTATTTCAAAGAGCAAAGATCATCTCTATATGTCCCAGTGTATCGTATTTCAAGACGTCAAAAAATATGGTTTGCGCGGAGAAAGCAATAGAGTTGGTCGCTACTGAATCGCTAATGAATACTTAGGTAATTTGGTCCTATGACATGCAAAATGCGCAGGCTGACATGAATCGATACTTTTTGCAAATGCATTGCGTCCCCTATTTCAGCGAGCAAAGCTCGTCTCTGTGTCTCAGCGTATCGTATTTTAAGACCATTGTCTGCGCATGTCATATTCTTCGAAGAGTCGACCTTGTCTGCTATGTTGCATCATCCATCCCCCGCCCCCACCCCCAATACCAGGGAAAAGTAGGGCTTTTACCGAAGCCATTAGCCCATTACCAAAGCATGTAGGGGGTGTTTTAACCTTTTCCCAAACAAGCCCTGGTTTTTACGTGTCTGCAGTAAAAGTCTTTTGAAAACGCTGTGGGAAAAGGAGAAATTGCTCGTAACGAGCAATTTCTCCTTTTCCCACAGTGTTTTCTACCCTTTTAGAGAACTTTTTGCCATTTTCTCCAAATCTAAAATTGTCGTCTGCAAACTCTTTTGGTTTGGAAGAGTCCAAAATTTGTCGTTTAGGAAAGGGATAATAAATTCATGACCGATGCATAGGTTACATGTTAGCTGATCATAGCTGAATGAATCGCACTAAGTAGCGTTTTATTGAGCATACGTTTATTTCATTTTGAAATTGAAAGTAACGGTTGATGTTTGGAAAAATTTAGTCTGCTTCTGTACCCAGAATGCCTATATTAGATAGATGTGTATTTGTAGAACGCCATCTAGCGGGAGATAATGATTTTAAGACATCAAAAAAAAAAGTGGTGGGCGCAAAGAGAGCAATAGAGTTGGTCATTCGCCATGGAAAAAGAAAACTCGTAAATCAACCATTCTTAAAACGTTGTTATAAACGGTCAAGACAGCTCAACTTTTACGTGTAAATCAAAACTTGCCCGTGGCAGCTCTTCAGAGGTCAGCGCGTATTAATTTTGACATTTCCGTTTTCAGGTTTGACAATCCGAATGGTTGCGTGTACTTTTTGTTTGGAAGGGTCGCCGGTTTGTGAGGTTTGTGAGAGGAAAACTGAATTTTCTATTGTTATATTTAGTTCTTTGTTTAAAACCGAGGATTATTCTCTCTCTCTCTCTCTCTCTCTCTCTCTCTCTCTCTCTCTCTCTGCAAGTGGGCAGGGTGGGCAGTTGCTTACAGTGCTGGATAATAAGGGTCGCTGGTTCGAACCGAGGCTCGGTCACTAGGCCAACTTCTTTCCGAAAATTGATAATAGCCATTGCAACAGGATTCACATACCTTTCTCACCACTGATTATTGTTTCGACGATAGTTATGCGGGAAAGCAGCCAGTGACTTAGAAATAATGTTGTGCGGAATACTGGTAATAGAATCACCAGCTTGGATAGGTGCACTTGACGCAGCCATATATGTGAAATAACGTTTGTTGAAAACGGGGTTAATCCACTTCCACACAATCCCTAATTTTGATGACCCTGAGAAAGAAGCCTTTGGAAAAACATTGTGGGAAAAGGAGAAAATGCTGGTAACCAGCATTTTCTCCTTTTCCCTCAATGTTTTCTACCCTTCCCAAACCAAATTTCAATTTTTCAGTCACCTTTATTTTGTTGTCTGCAAATGCTTTCAATTTGGACTAGTCTAAAATTTTCTCAGTTGGTAAAAAGTTAAACATAACATCAATCAGTAAATCTCTCTCTCTCTCTCTCTCTCTCTCTCTCTCTCTCTCTGTCTCTCTCTCTCTCTCTCTCTCTCATGTTTAGTGCTGTGTCTTGCGTTAAAAGTGGAACGGCGGATTACAAAGGCACTTTAAGGTATGTTTTTTGCCAAAATTCTTTTATCAACAACCCAATATAGCTTTTTTTAAAAAACTATCTACAGAATATCGGAATCGAGCATTTTCTCCTTTTCCACAATGTTTTCTGTCCTTTCTTCTTGGAAAAATTTCAACATGAGGTCTAAATTTTATTTGTCGTCTGCAAATACTTCCCAATTTGAACATGTCTATTATTAATCCTTTGAACATGTCTATTGTTAATCATCTTGTCAAGAGTTAAGAAAAGCAAAAATGTTTTCTATATACGAAGAAAGTCTTTCAAACGTTTCGGCACCATTTGTGAAAGCAGAGGCTCTCACGGAAGGGGAGGGGATACATGCGGGCTCTATAGATCCCGATCTTTGAGCCAAACTTTCTGAGGTTAAAATATTTCTGAGTTTCTGCGGAGAGTATTTTCTCTCGTGGAAAAAAAGTTGATTGTATATGTTTCCCGCTGAAAGACTTCATCATATATAAAATATTGTTGGAAAAAAAAAACCTTTTCGTAACACGCAAATTCTCCATTTTCACTTTTTATTCCAAAAGCTAGCTACTATAGGTACTTCAAAAGTTGCAAACCATAACATTTTGTTTTGTGAGTGCATCGAGTTGTTCATCTGTTAACCCTTTCCCAAACGACAAACTTTTGAACTAGACAAAAGTGAAAGCATTTGCAGACGAAAATTCAACTCTTGCTGAACAGATGATTTCTATCTATGACAGGGTAGAAAACATTGTGGAAAAAGGAGAAAATGCTGGTTACCAGCATTTTCTCCTTGTCCCACAATGTTTTCAAAAGGCTACTATTTTAGACCCGTAAAAACCAGGGATTATTTGCGAAAGGGTTAATCAATTTTACGTACTTTAAAAGTACTTTGTCATTGTTGTTGTTGATGTTGTTGTTGTTGTTGAAGCTGCTCTTCCCTCTCCTCCCCCTCCTTCTCATCATCACCATCTTCCTCTTCTTTTCCTTCTTTGTCTTCTATTCTTCTTCTTCTTCTCCTCCTCCTACTCCTCCTCCTCCTTCTTCTTCTTCTTCTTCTTTCTTTCTTTCTTTCTTTCTTTCTTCCTCCTTCTTCTTCTTCTTTTCTTTTCTTTCCTTCTCCGTCTCCGTCTTCTTCTTTTCCTTCTTCTTCTTTCCTTCTTCTCCTTCTTCCTTTTCTTATTGTTGTTGTTGCCGTTGTTGTTGTTCTTCTTCTTCTACTTCTTCTTCGTCAAAGAAAAATATTTCAATTTAAATCAATCGATTTTCTGTTTTATTTAGACACTGACCGGGTCTAATGAGAGTCACATGTTTGTTTTTACTATGCTCGGGCCTTGTGTTCTGCCTGACAATATTCAAACCGGCTGCGGGACAGCAAGAAGGGCCGCCACGTGTATTCTCGGAGCCACGACCGTCCGTGACGGCAGAGGGGGAAGGTTATGTCTATACCTGGTGTGAATATACTCCCTTTATGACATGTTATGATACTACGGTGTCCACTGCCGCTAGACCGATGTCTGGACCTGCTAGACTGGCTGTACCAGTCCCGGAAGACATTAACTACAGTAAGTCAGTGAATTTTGGGTAAATAGATCACGTGACATTTGCGTATGACTTTGTTTGTTCAATTAGCTCCTTACCCCCTTTTTCATGGTATTTCATTCATATCAAGGTCTCAATACACTTCTCAATGAGTGAGTTCTAGACCGCCTTGCTGGGTAGCTCAGTGGAGACCAGTTAGTGTATATGACTTGTGACCTGGCTTATGCAAGTTCGATACCCAGTTGAGGCATTTTTTTTCCCGGTGATTTTTCACCTCTCACCTCTGATACATGTGAGAAAGGTAGTCAGTGACTTCGAAAGAATGTTACGTCTGCAAAGGTGTGAAAAAGCCAGGAAACTCATGCGTAGGTGCACTAACCGCCATGATGGTTAAAGCGAAAGCTATCAGAACGGCGTGAAACTGCAGAACACAGTTGCCTGGATTTCCAGACTGGAGCGCTACAGTGTCATGCTAAAGGAAACTCCCACGACAAACAGTATCACCGAGGTCATATACCACATGTCTCAACTCTTTTAATGTAGTAGACCCCTAATGCTTCTAGTGCAACATGCAATAAATTTTTTTGTTAGTTGATAATTGATGCAGATTATATTCCATTGAATAACTTACTTACATTATACAGATATTACAGAATGATGTTACTGTGTAGAATGACGTCACTCTACATAAAATAATGTAGATTCTAACATGACACGCGAATTCGTCTCTATAAACACGGTGCAAGGAAAGCATGGTAAAATCTATGCAGAGTGACGTCATTTTGTATCGAGTGAAGTCATTCAATGAGTGAGTTATTCGATGGAACATAATCTCCATTCGCGATTTTACTCTAAGTATGAACTTGTTTCCCTTTCATTAAGAATTTGCCATGTTAGAATCGAAATAATCTTTCTTTCGTGGTTTATCGTTCAATAAACCACAGCTGTGAGTTATGAGGCACAATAAATAATCCACGAGGGCGATAGCCCGAGTGGTTTATTCATTGCGCCTCATAACTCACAACGTGGTTTATTTAACGATATACCACGATAGAAAGAAGATTATTTCTTAATTTTTCACGCTTTCGTTGCTCTGTGTTTATAGAGCTGAATTCACGTGTCATGTTAAAATTTCCTTTTTTATAATTTCAGTTCCGTTGCTTGCTGTTATATTGTTCTCCGTGATCACTGGCGTAAATGAATCTTTAAGAACAGAGCCAGCGTCCCCCGTGTCAGAGTCAGCGTCAGCAGCTGGTGGTATCAATATTATTACAACCCCTCCTATTGGTTAGATTTGTTAAAGGTAGGTGTTTCATCTAGTGGTCATCAAATATTATTATACTGCAAAAAAATTTCTCGTGATCTGATTGTTTAACATGCCGGGAAAATATATATCATGTCCCCCGGCAAAAACCACGTAAAGCCAGTTTCCCTTTTGAGTGCCCGGTAAACATCACGACACGTGCAACACAATATCCAAAATGGTGGCGATCACCAGACTGCACGTTTATGCATCAAACTGCACGTTTAAGTCATGTCATTTTCCAGTGACGTCAGTTTTCATTGAATTGGGGCACTTAGATGGGAATTTCTATTTCGTCAGCATACTCTATTCGTGAGATTATTAATGTGAAAATTTCGCGTAACCCGCTTAGAAAGGGCAAAACCTTACCGTACAATAAATCCGTTGTAAAGTCAGGTGGCAGGGGACTTGGTAACTTGTTCACGCTTGTGTTACATCATGTCGCAACCTTGCCTTCTGCTCGGGGAACATGATTCACAGCAGTCGTGAACAAGTTTCCAAGTCCCCTGCCACCTGACCGTAGAACTAATATTATTATACTGCAAAGAAATTTCTCGTGATCTGATTGGTTAACATGCCGGAAACATAATATCATGTTCCCTGGCAAAAACCAGTTTCCCTTTTGAGTGCCCCGTAAACATCACTACACGTCCAATATATCATCCAAAATGGCGGCGTCGATCGATCGCCAGACTGCACATTTATTCACCAAACTGCACGTTTAAGTGACGTCAGTTTCCAGTGACGTCAGTTTTCATTGAATTGGGGCACACAGAAGGGAATTTCTATTTCGTCAGTATACTCGATTCGTGAAATTATAAAATAGGAAAATTTCGCTTAACTGTGCAGTATAATAAATTCGTTGTACGGTCAGGTGGCAGGGCACTTGGAAACTTGTTCACGGCTGTGGTGAATCATGTCGCCACCTCGCCTTCGGCTTGAGGCAACATGATTAACCACAGCCGTGAACAAGTTTCCAAGTCCCCTGCCACCTGACCGTACAACTAATAATGTGTCAAATATTGAAAAGTCAGTGCTAGTCAAAAGACATATACCATACTCTGAAAAGACGGCTGAATGCACCTTCGAAAAGTATTGACCCAGGTCAGCCTGCGCAATCCGCGCAGGCTTACCTTGGTCGAAACTTTTTGCTATTGGTCGAAGGCCAGGACTAGGTACCTCATGTTTTAGGTCGACTGTTAAGAAATGGTTATTACGGATTCATGAGTATGTGACTGTTTGTATGATACCATGCACCACAGATGCATTGAGCTTCCTTTTGAATGATTGAATTTGCCTGGCTCATATATGGCCTACAACATGCAAAAAGGGGCAGTTGGATATTTGCGTAAAGTGTCGTCTCGGATCAGCCTGCGTAGTCCTCGCAGGCTTATCGGAAACGACACTCTCCGTTTTTATGCAATTTTCTGTTTTGCACAAGTCTACTGTAGATCAAGAAAAAATGTAAAGTAATCGTAAAGTGCCGTCTCGGTTTAGCCTGTGCGAACTGCACTGCCTGATCCGAGACGACACTTTATGCAAATGTCCGAATGTCCCTTTTCGCTTGTTGGAAGCCATACAAAAGGTAAATATTGACATATTTACTTGTAGCTGCTTAAATAGCTGAAACGTTTGTGTTTCATCTAATGACCTTTTTATCTGCTACACCTACGGCTGTTGGTTAGATGTATGCAGTCAGAGTTTACATGTCGTCGGATTACTCCGAAAACTTCGTAACTACAGCTTGTACCAAGCTGTAGTTACGAGGGTTTTGAAGTAAATCGACGATGTACTGATTCATTGATTGTTACAACTGCTGCCGCTGGTTAGACACGTACAATCATATGCTACATGTATGGATCTGCTGCTGGTATCAACTGCTGATGGTTATTAGAATAGATTAGATTTTAGTTTTACATCTGTTGATCAATTATTTGTTACAATTGCCATAGCTGGTCAGATCAACTATAAAATAATTGGTTTTACCTTCTGATTTTTGTTTATCGTAAAAAGATGGTTTTCGCCCTCTTTACTTTTTTTTAACCAAAGAAAAATGTTTTCATCTTCGTAACTTGTTATTATTATTATTATTATGATTATTATTATTATTATCATCATTATTATTATTAAATTTTCAAATCACAAAAGATACGGTTTTCATCTTATCATTATCATAACTATCTTATTCCTAACCATAACACATTTTTTTCCTCACCTTTTCTCTTTTTTTTCCACTAAAAGGTATTTACCCTTTTAAGTGATTTTTCTAAAAACTTGAAAATGGTATTTACCCTGTTTATTGATTTTTTTTTAAAAAAAACGATAATAGTGTTCACCCTCTTGACTGCTTTTTTTTAACAAAAGAATGGTATTCACCCACCTAGCTAATTTAAGAGAAATATAAGAAATGGTATTCACCCTCTTAACTGATTTAACCCATTACCACACAATCCCTACTTTTGACGCCCCTGAGAAAGATGCCTTATAAAAAACACTGTGGGAAAAGGAGAAAATGCTGGTAACCAGCATTTTCTCCTTTTCCCACAGTGTTTTCTACACTTCCCAGAACAAATTTCATTTTTTCATTCACCTTTATTTTGTTGTCTGCAAATGCTTTCAATTTGAACCAGTCTAAAATTCTGTTGTGTGGTAAAGAGTTAAGGAAATAACAAAAAAAGGACATTAAATGTGGTATTCACCCCTTAACTGATTTTTTTTAAACATAAATGATATTCTCCTTCCGAACTTTTTTTTTGTAAACAAAAAAAAATTGTATTCACTCTCTTAACTTTTAGAAAAAAAGAAAAAAAAGCATTAAAAAATGGTATTCACCCTTTTAATTGATCTTTATAAAATGTGTTCACACTCTTAAGTAATTATTTTTCAAATACATGAAAAATGATATTCACCCTCTTAACCCTTTACCCCATAAGGCATTTCCATGGTATCTCTAATTGACCCTAAAAAACAGCAAGGATGAAGCTTTTTATTATGTGTATATGACACCTTTTGATAGTGTAGAAAACTTTTTGGCAAAAGGTGAAATTGCTCGTCACGACCTATTTCACCTTTTGCCACAATGTTTTCCAAAGGCTCCTACAAGCAATGCGTAGAAGTGAGTATCTATGGAGTAAAGGGTTAACTGATATTTTTTTAACAAAAGAAAAAAAAATAGTATTCAACCCTTTAGTCGATTTTTTTTAATTATAAGCATTATAAAAACAGAATAGTTTTTTTTTTCACTTTCTTAACTGCATTTTCTATTTTTTCGTTATTTCAAAACCATAAAAACGTTTTTTTAACTTCTTGTTTGTTTTTTTACCATTTAAAAGAAATGTGTTTCACACATTGCTTGAGCAATATTTAAATCGTCATCTGCTAATACTTTCCATTTAGTTACACATTAATTATTATTGATTGGTAAATGGTTTGTGTATTTTGGCTTATTCTTTTCATGTAGTAGTAGCTGTTCTCATAGCTAAAATAATAGTTTGGCAAAACATCTAACTGTTTTACATAAGCAACAAGAACTTTTTGCTAAACGTTTTTAAACAAGCATATCTGTACAAGAAAAGCATGGCCGGGTAGCTCAGTGCTTAACTCATTACCACACGACAAAATTTTAGCCTGGTTCAAATTGACGACAAAATAAAGGTGACTGAAAAATTGAAATTTGTTCTGGGAAGGGTAGAAAACACTGTGGGAAAAGGAGAAAATGCTGGTTACCAGCATTTTCTCCTTTTCCTACAGTGTTTTCAAAAGGCTTCTTTCTCAGGGGCGTCAAAAGTAGGGATTGTGTGGTAATGGGCTAATGTATCCGACGCGTGACCTGGTGGTTGCAAGTTTAATACTCTGCTGAAACAAACCTTCTTTTCAGAGATTTTTCATCTCTCGCCTCTAATGCATGTAAGAAAAGTAGTCGGTGACTTGCTAGGAAAGTTGTGTCAGTATTGGTGTGAGGAAGCTAGAAAACATATGCATAGGTGCACTGACCTCCTTGATATAATCTTAGCTTTAAGGATGGCCTTAAACTCCAATAAAGTCAATCAGTCAAGCGTTTAAGAAAATACTAAGAATACAGCCATTATATTTGTATAAGCCACATTTAAGCACTGTACTGACTCCAAAGTCAACTAAACTAATTCCCATGTCTTCAACTAATTTCAGATTTCATCATGACAATCAACACACAGGAGAGTACTGTGTATATTTCTATTGGTCCAAGTTTCATTAGGACATTCTAGAACAGTCAGAAATGCCTATCTGTTACATCCATGACAGCATCATTTGATTTGACTCAATTTGTGACAGATTGCTGGCAAGGATAAACAAAAACGGAACCCATTTGTTTTATTATGTCTTATTGTGTTGTTGGACTCTTTTTACTTTTTCGCAAACCTAAATTAGTTAATTACATTTGTAATGCATATAGAACAGAAGTTTTAAATCTTTTTTAGCTGCAATAAGAGGAAAATGTTGCCTTTACATTGAAAATTCACTTTTTTTAACTCTTTATCAAACAAGCCCTGGTTTTCACGAGCCTGGGAAGAAAAGCTTACTTGGAAAGGGAGAAAAGACTTGTCTATCATTTTATTGTTTAGTAAAGAGTAAAAATCCATAAAATTTTCATCAAACCTAGCCTGGGTTATTTAAAATTTTGATAAAAAAAGAAGAGCTTAGTAAAGATTCAACAAAATTAAATCACCATTTTTTAAAAAAAGACAGCTATTAATTAAAAAAGGCTCCGGGCGACATGATTAACCACAGCCGTAAAGAAGTTTCCAAGTCCCGTGCCAACTGACCGTACAACTAAGAAAGTTCAACTGCCGCCCATGAAAAATTAGACTGAATGGCATCAGCAGTATGATCTTGGAACTCAATTCTTTCCCACACTTTTTTTAAAAAAACAATATCTGAACTTACGGTACCAGGCCACAGAGTTTGGATTAGCAGGCGTGGCATTAAATATGACATATCTAGCAGAACTATATGGCAAGAATACTGTTGAAGTTACAGACATTTTGTTTTAGGATTATTTTGTTTTATTTATGTTATGAAATATAACTGTTGATTATTATAAGTTAGATTTTAGAAAGTGAGTTTTATTGTCTACCCTTCGAATGTAAGGCCTGTGGATCATCTGTGGTAACACTCCACAAATTGATTGATTGATTGATTGATTGATTGATTGATGGATGGATGGATGGATTGGTGTTCTATACCGCTTTCAACATTGTTTCAGTCGTGTCATGGCCATGGCTCAAATATTTTTATATGGGTTTCATCGGTACTAGGCTGGGACTCTGAAGTATCTTACTAGGACACTCCAAAAAAACCTGGAGAATCCAGTGAGGCTTCAAACCTTTGGCCTCCAGGTTGCAAGTCCTAAGCTTTACCTCTGAGACGTACAGGACCCGTAAAACTCTACAAAACAATCCTGTGTTTTAATCCCTACTTTTGACGCCCCCTGAGAAAGAAGCATTTAGAAAACATTGCGGGAAAAGGAGAAAATGCTGGTAACCAGCATTTTCTCTTTTACCCACAATGTTTTCTACCTTTCACATAACAAATTACAAATCTTTGGTCATTTTTATTTTGTTGTCTGCAAATGCTTGAACAGACGTCTATGTGACTACTTAGTGGTAACTGCCGAGTGGATGGATCTCTGTTTTGTTGGGCATGTATAGTTCGACGTGTTCTTAATTTATCCCCGGTTTGTCCTATATAGTATTTTCCGCAGCTATAGCATGTAATTACGTATATGACATTCTGCACATCGCAGCTCATATTTGCATTAACTGTGAATACTTTACCGTTTAAGTTATACGTAGATCCTTCTGGCATGTAAAGACAGAGGCTGCAATTCGATCGACCACATCTTTTTACTTTATATGTGTCTGTGTTAGTCTCCATATATATATATATATATATATATATATATATATATATATATATATATATATATATATATATATATAAAAGAAAAATAACATCACATGGGAGTATATATCAGTAACATTTATTGCCAACCGGTTTCGCTTTCGCTCATCAGGGCAACAATAACAATAAATCACGTAGCAACGTTACGTTGCTACACACATAACGCAATAATTGATGACGTTATGGCTTAATGTTCAATTTAGGCATAAATATATTGATAAACGATTGTTCTTTAAGTAACCTAGCTGAAACATTGTCGCTATGCATTTTAAAGAAAGGAAAGATCGAGAATTTTGGAAAAGTTTTGGAACATTTGTCTAAATGCGAACTTAAAGGCATTTGTCTTGTTAATGGGTCTCTGACTTGTTGATGATGTACTGTTTTTCTGTTTCTTAATTTGTCACCGGTCTGTCCGATGTAAAATTCCCTACACCCATTACAAATTAAAACATAAATAACATTTTTAACAGTGCAGTCCATATTTTCCTTAACAAAGAAAGTTTTATCATTTAATTTAATGTTGTTACCTTCAATGATATAATCACACAGTCCACATCGTGGTTCTCCACACTTTTTCACGCAAGCGGCTGTGTCTTGATTGAATTCCGATCGTGTAATGAGGCGTTTAAGATTAGGGAGCTGTCTTTTACATTTAATGATTTTAGTGTTTGTGATTATATTATTCATTTTTTCATCGCCGTTAAGAATAGTTAAATTAGATCTAAGTAATCCGAATATTTCTCTGTTTTTTGGATTATGGGTGGATTATATATATATATGGAAACAAAAAAGGTCGTCAGATGCCGGTCCGACACAAGGTTTAGTGGTTAAACTGATATATTAAAACGTCACACTATATATATATATAGTGTCCTCCCATTTGTCCCACATTTCAAAAAGCCAACATTACCTGTATGGGTTAGGGTGATATAAGGGTAAGATCGAATATAGTCTTTATCAAACAGATTTATTTGAAAGGCTATAGCGTTGTACAGTTTAAAACATAGAGCAAATTAAGAAAGTTGTCTTAGAAAGAAATAGCAATATAGCAAAATAGCAAAGTTGAATAATCTTCTAAGAGACATGCATGAGGAATATGTGGTTTTTGTAATAACACAGTTTCTCACAAAATGAATGCCATTATACTTATTTCTTTATCATAAGACATTTAAGACTTGAAATGGCTGAAACGGACACTGAACATACAGTGTTCAAAAACAACATTTAAACTCATTACCAAATAACAACATGGAAAAAATCCAACAAACAAGATGTAAAATAAGTATGTCTTTTATAAGATTATTCAACTTTGCTCTATTGCTATTTCTTTAAAAAAAAAAATAAATACATATAAATAAAAAATCAAACTAACAGAATGGGAAAAGTAGCTATTTCAAGTTGAACATTTTCATTGCTTGTTTAAATAAGGTATTTTATTGTGATCAGATCTTTGTGAATTCCTATAATTGACTTGAGCGACAGGTGTCGCCTGCTACAAAATGTTCCATAAGTCCATTTTTCATGTTTTTGCGGTTATGTAACTTGCACCTATGAGACGGTAGTCAACATAAATGGTTTGTTGTCATGGTATAAAGACCTTGGAGAAAAAGAATATGTTGGAAATTTAGTTCCCTACATTTGACTTAAGAAATGTGTGTCGTCTGCTATGACATGTTCCGTGAGTGGATTTTTCATGTTTTCGCAAATATGTAAGTGGCACCTATGAGAGACGGTAGTCCACGTAAATGGTTTTTTGTCATGGTATAAAGACAATGGAGAAAAAAAAAATATCACAAATTTGGTTCACTACATTTCACTTCAGAGACGGTAGTCTACGTAAATGGGTATGTCGTTACGGTATAAAGAGATTGGAGAGAAAAAATACATTAGAAATTTAGTTCTCTTTGTTTGACTTATGCAACAGGAAGCAGTTGCTACTGAAAGAGTCTTCAGTCTTTTTTTAGCCACTTGTCACATTATTTCCTGGTGTTTTCGTATGTGCGTACTGGCACGTATGAATCGGTAGTCAATGTGACTGGGTTTCTTGTTGCGGTTTGAAAAGATTAGAGTGATTACACTTTAATTCCCTTTGTTTGATTAATGCAATAGGAATCAATTTCTACTAAAAGAGTATTCAGTTTTTTTTAGCCACTTGTCACATTCATTTCTGGGTTTTTTACGCTGTGCATTGATATCATTTTGGCTTATTCAATGTGCAGAATTTAATGTGGTCTGAGTCAGAAAATCTAATTTAGGGATAAAGGGGCATCAAGGGTTTATTTCAAGGGAAGTAACTCTTGCAAGGGGGCTTGAAAAGACCAAAACAAGGTCTTCTGCCACCCTGTTCTCTTAAATGTTGGCCCTTTTTCAGTGAAATCTGGCATGTGTGGATGGTGCATGCCTGGCAGTTTGCAAAGGACTGCACAGCAGCCTTCAAAGAAGACTTTAAATCCACTTTTATGCCGTTTTTCGTTCACTGTTTTCTATCGACATATTAGGGTGCCATTTCGAAGTAATTTTGAAGCTCTCTGATTGGCTGACTGGGCCCAGTTTTGAATTTCTCGAAGCCTCTGATTGGCTGACTGGGTCCCATGTTGATTTCCTTAGAGCTTATGTGATTGGATAATTCCCCTGATGGATATTGGGAAGGGGGGTACCTGTTTATCCTCATTAACCTTTTACCACACAATGACGCCTTTTTACACACCGGAAAGAGAAAGCTCTTGAAAATAATCTGAAAAAAGGAGACAATGCAGGTTTCCAGCATTTTCTCCTTTTCCCTCAATGTTTTCTACCCTATCAAAGAAAAAATGGATTATTACTTATTCTTACATCTTATTGTATCTTTATGGCCTATTTTTAACTTCTTCAATCTAGAACAAGATTTTTTTCAACTGGAAAAAGTTTCCACAACAGCAACCGGTTGCTTCTGAATTTTATATTTTTGCGCAGCAGTTAAACATAACGTTGACTTTTGACTCGCAAGGTCACCAAAATTGACCCTGGTAAGAAAACAGGGAAACATTCGGTTTACCTTTCTTTGATTTGTGGAACACATATTTGTTGTCTCCGAAAGTGTCCAAGTTGATTTTACGATTTTATGCGCAGCACGTAACCATCACGCATGGGTGAGATAGTCATCGTAACCAAATCAATGGCCCTAGTGAGAGAAAACGAAAAAGAAAAATCCCTATATTTGACTTGAGAAACGTGTGTCTTCTGCTTTAAAATGTTCCATAAGTGGATTTTTCATGTTTTCGCGGATACGTAAGAGGCACCTATGAGAGACGGTAGTCTACGTAAATGGTTTTTTGTCATGGTATAAAGACAATGGAGAGAAAAAAAATATATCGGAAATTTAGTTCCCTACATTTGACTTAAGAAACGTGTGGCGTCTGCTATGAAATGTTCCGTAAGTGGATTTTTCATGTTTTCGCGGATACGTAAGTGGCACCTATGAGAGACGGTAGTCTACGTAAATGGGTATGTCGTTACGGTATAAAGAGATTGGAGAGATAAAAAACATTAGAAATTTAGTTCTCTTTGTTTGACTTATGCAACAGGAAGCAGTTGCTATTGAAAGAATCTTAAGTCTTTTTTTAGCCACTTGTCACATTATTTCCTGGTGTTTTCGCATGTGCGTAACTGGCACGTATGAAACGGTAGTCAATGTAACTGGGTTTCTTGCTGTGGTTTGAAGAAAATTACACTTTAATTCCCTTTGTTTGATTCATGCAATAGGAATCAATTGCTACTGATAGAGTATTCAGTCTTTTTTTAGCCACTTATCACATTCATTTCTGGGTTTTTTACGCTGTACATTGATATCATTTTGGCTTATTCAATGTGCAGAATTTAATGTGGTCCGAGTCAGAAAATCTAATTAAGGGATAAAGGGGCATCAAGGGTTTATTTCAAGGGAAGTAACTCTTGCAAGGGGGGCTTGAAAAGACCAAAACAAGGTCTTCTGCCACCCTGTTCTCTTAAATTTTGGCCCTTTTTCAGTGAAATCTGGCATGTGTGGATGGTGCATGCCTGGCAGTTTGCCAAGGACTGCACAGCAGCCTTCAAAGAAGACTTTAAATCCACTTTTATGCCGTTTTTTGTTCACTGTTTTCTATCGACATATTAGGGCGCCATTTCGAAGTAATTTTGAAGCTCTCTGATTGGCTGACTGGGCCCAGTTTTGAATTTCTCGAAGCCTCTGATTGGCTGACTGGGTCCCATGCTGAATTCCTTAGAGCTTATGTGATTGGATAATTCCCCTGATGAATATTGGGAAGGGGGGGTACCTGTTTATCCTCATTAACCTTTTACCACACAATGACGCCTTTTTACACACCGGAAAGAGAAAGCTTTTGAAAATAATCTCAAAAAAAGGAGACAATGCAGGTTTCCAGCATTTTCTCCTTTTCCCTCAATGTTTTCACCCTATCAAAGAAAAAATTGATTAATACTTATTCTTACATCTTATTGTATCCTTATGGCCTATTTTTAAATTCTTCAAACTAGAACAAGATTTTGTTCAACCGGAAAAAGTTTCCGCAACAGCAACCGCTTGCTTCTGAATTTTATATTTTTGCGCAGCAGTTAAACATAACGTTGACTTTTGACTCGCAAGGTCACCAAAATTGACCCTGGTAAGAAAACAGGGAAACATTTGGTTTCCCTTTCTTTGATTTGCGCAACAGGTATTCGTTGCCTCCAAAAGTGTCCAAGTTGATTTTACGATTTTATGCGCAGCACGTAACCATCACGCATGGGTGAGATAGTCATCGTAACCAAATGAATGGCCCTAGTGAGAGAAAACGAAAAAGAAAAATCCCTATATTTGACTTGAGAAATGTGTGTCGTCTGCTTTAAGATGTTCCGTAAGTGGATTTTTCATGTTTTCGCGGATACGTAAGTGGCACCTATGAGAGACGGTAGTCTACGTAAATGGTTTTTTGTCATGGTATAAAGACAATGGAGAGAAAAAAATATATCAGAAATTTAGTTCCCTACATTTGACTTAAGAAACGTGTGTCGTCTGCTATAAAATGTTCCATAAGTGGATTTTTCATGTTTTCGCGGATACGTAAGTGGCACCTATGAGAGACGGTAGTCTACGTAAATGGGTATGTTGTCACTGTATAAAGAGATTGGAGAGAAAAAAAACATTAGAAATTTAGTTCTCTTTGTTTGACTTATGCAACAGGAAGCAGTTGCTATTGAAAGAGTCTTCAGTCTTTTTTTAGCCACTTGTCACATTATTTCCTGGTGTTTTCGCATGTGCGTAACTGGCACGTATGAAACGGTAGTCAATGTAACTGGGTTTCTTGCTGCGGTTTGAAGAGAATTACACTTTAATTCCCTTTGTTTGATTCATGCAATAGGAATCAATTGCTACTGAAAGAGTATTCAGTCTTTTTTTAGCCACTTATCACATTCATTTCTGGGTTTTTTACGCTGTACATTGATATCATTTTGGCTTATTCAATGTGCAGAATTTAATGTGGTCCGAGTCAGAAAATCTAATTAAGGGATAAAGGGGCATCAAGGGTTTATTTCAAGGGAAGTAACTCTTGCAAGGGGGGCTTGAAAAGACCAAAACAAGGTCTTCTGCCACCCTGTTCTCTTAAATTTTGGCCCTTTTTCAGTGAAATCTGGCATGTGTGGATGGTGCATGCCTGGCAGTTTGCCAAGGACTGCACAGCAGCCTTCAAAGAAGACTTTAAATCCACTTTTATGCCGTTTTTTGTTCACTGTTTTCTATCGACATATTAGGGTGCCATTTCGAAGTAATTTTGAAGCTCTCTGATTGGCTGACTGGGCCCAGTTTTGAATTTCTCGAAGCCTCTGATTGGCTGACTGGGTCCCATGCTGATTTCCTTAGAGCTTATGTGATTGGATAATTCCCCTGATGGATATTGGGAAGGGGGGGTACCTGTTTATCCTCATTAACCTTTTACCACACAATGACGCCTTTTTACACACCGGAAAGAGAAAGCTTTTGAAAATAATCTGAAAAAAGGAGACAATGCAGGTTTCCAGCATTTTCTCCTTTTCCCTCAATGTTTTCTACCCTATCAAAGACAAAATGGATTATTACTTATTCTTACATCTTATAGTATCTTTATGGCCTATTTTTAGATTCTTCAAACTAGAACAAGATTTTTTTTTACCGGAAAAATTTTCCGCAACAGCAACCGGTTGCTTCTGAATTTTATATTTTTACGCAGCAGTTAAACATAACGTTGACTTTTGACTCGCAAGGTCACCAAAATTGACCCTGGTAAGAAAACAGGGAAACATTCGGTTTACCTTTCTTTGATTTGTGCAACAGGTATTTGTTGCCTCCAAAAGTGTCCAAGTTGATTTTACGATTTTATGCGCAGCACATAACCATCATGCATGGGTGAGATAGTCATCGTAACCCAATCAATGGCCCTAGTGAGAGAAAACGAAAAAGAAAAATCCCTATATTTGACTTGAGAAACGTGTGTCGTCTGCTTTAAAATGTTCCGTAAGTGGATTTTTCATGTTTTCGCGGATACGTAAGTGGAACCTATGAGAGACGGTAGTCTACGTAAATGGGTATGTTGTCACGGTATAAAGAGATTGGAGAGAAAAAAAACATTAGAAATTTAGTTCTCTTTGTTTGACTTATGCAACAGGAAGCGGTTGCTACTAAAAGAGTCTTCAGTCTTTTTTTAGCCACTTGTCACAATATTTCCTGGTGTTTTCGCATGTGCGTAACTGGGTTTATTTCAAGGGAAGTAACTATTGCAAGGGGGGCTTGAAAAGACCAAAACAACGTCTTCTGCCACCCTGTTCTCTTAAATGTTGGCCCTTTTTCAGTGAAATCTGGCATGTGTGGATGGTGCATGCCTGGCAGTTTGCCAAGGACTGCACAGCAGCCTTCAAAGAAGACTTTAAATCCACTTTTATGCCGTTTTTTGTTCACTGTTTTCTATCGACATATTAGGGCGCCATTTTGAAGTAATTTTGAAGCTCTCTGATTGGCTGACTGGGCCCAGTTTTGAATTTCTCGAATCCTCTGATTGGCTGACTGGGTCCCATGCTGAATTCCTTAGAGCTTGTGTGATTGGATAATTCCCCTGATGGATATTGGGAAGGGGGGGGGGTTACCTGTTTATCCTCATTAACCTTTTACCACACAATGACGCCTTTTTACACACCGGAAAGAGAAAGCTTTTGAAAATAATCTGAAAAAAGGAGGCAATGCAGGTTTCCAGTATTTTCTCCTTTTCCCTCAATGTTTTCTACCCTATCAAAGAAAAAATGGATTATTTCTTATTCTTACATCTTATTGTATCTTTATGGCCTACTTTTAAATTCTTCAAACTAGAACAAGATTTTTTTTTACCGGAAAAAGTTTCCGCAACAGCAACCGGTTGCTTCTGAATTTTATATTTTTGCGCAGCAGTTAAACATAACGTTGACTTTTGACTCGCAAGGTCACCAAAATTTACCCTGGTAAGAACACAGGGAAACATTCGTTTTACCTTTCTTTGATTTGTGCAACAGGTATTGGTTGCCTCCAAAAGTGTCCAAGTTGATTTTATGATTTTATGCACAGCAAGTAACCATCACGCATGGGTGAGATAGTCATCGTAACCAAATCAATGGCCCTAGTGAGAGAAAACGAAAAAGAAAAATCCCTATATTTGACTTGAGAAACGTGTGTCGTCTGCATTAAAATGTTCCATAAGTGGATTTTTCATGTTTTCGCGGATACGTAAGTGGCACCTATGAGAGACGGTAGTCTACGTAAATGGTTTTTTGTCATGGTATAAAGACAATGGAGAGAAAAAAAATATATCGGAAATTTAGTTCCCTACATTTGACTTAAGAAACGTGTGTCGTCTGCTATAAAATGTTCCGTAAGTGGATTTTTCATGTTTTCGCAGATACGTAAGTGGCACCTATAAGAGACGGTAGTCTACGTAAATGGGTATGTCGTCACAGTATAAAGAGATTTGAGAGAAAAAAAACATTAGAAATTTAGTTCTCTTTGTTTGACTGATGCAACAGGAAGAAGTTGCTACTGAAAGAGTCTTCAGTCTTTTTTTAGCCACTTGTCACATTATTTCCTGGTGGTTTCGCATGTGCGTAACTGGCACGTATGAAACGGTAGTCAATGTAACTGGGTTTTTTGCTGCGGTTTGAAGAGAATTACACTTTAATTCCCTTTGTTTGATTCATGCAATAGGAATCAATTTCTACTGAAAGAGTATTTAGTCTTTTTTTAGCTACTTATCACATTCATTTCTGGGTTTTTTACGCTGTACATTGATATCATTTTGGCTTATTCAATGTGCAGAATTTAATGTGGTCCAAGTCAGAAAATCTAATTTAGGGATAAAGGGGCATCAAGGGTTTTTTTCAAGGGAAGTAACTCTTGCAAAGGGGGCTTGAAAAGACCAAAACAAGGTCTCCTGCCACCCTGTTCTCTTTAATTTTGGCCCTTTTTCAGTGAAATCTGGCATGTGTGGATGTTGCATGCCTGGCAGTTTGCCAAGGACTCCACGGCAGCCTTCAAAGAAGACTTTAAATCCACTTTTATGGCGTTTTTAATTCACAGTTTTCTATCGACATATTAGGGCGCCATTTCGAAGTAATTTTGAAGCTCTCTGATTGGCTGACTGGGCCCAGTTTTGAATTTCTCGAATCCTCTGATTGGCTGACTAGGTCCCATGCTGATTTCCTTAGAGCTTATGTGATTGGATAATTCCCCTGATGGATATTGGGAAGTGGGGTACCTGTTTATCCTCATTAACCTTTTACCACACAATGACGCCTTTTTACACACCGGAAAGAGAAAGCTTTTGAAAATAATCTGAAAAAAGGAGACAATGCAGGTTTCCAGCATTTTCTCCTTTTCCCTCAATGTTTTCTACCCTATCAAAGAAAAAATTGATTATTACTTATTCTTACATCTTATTATATCTTTATGGCCTATTTTTAAATTCTTCAAACTAGAACAAGATTTTTTTCGACCGGAAAAAGTTTCCGCAATAGCAACCGGTTGCTTCTGAATTTTATATTTTTGCGCAGCAGAATGAAAACCAACAGCCAATCAGAGAAGACTTTAGAAATTTCAACAGCCAATCAGAGAGCTCCAAAATGGCGCCCTAATTTATCAATTTAAAACAGTAAAACAAATGGCATAAAAGTGGATTTAAAGTCTTCTTTAAAGGCTGCTGTGCAGTCCTTGGCAAACTGCCATCCACACATGCCAGATTTCACTGAAAATGGGCACACATTTAAGAAAATAGGGGCGTAGAAGGCTTTTCCAGCCTCTTGCAAGAATTACTTCCCTTTAACCCTCGATGCACCCCCCCCTCCCCAGCTCATATGTTTTGGTCTTTTCCAGCCTCTTGCAAGAATTACTTCCCTTTAACCCTCGATGCACCCCCCTCCCCAGCCCTTTACAGGATTTGCTGTTCTAACTCAGCCCACAAGAAATGCTGCACATTGACAATTTCAATACACCGAAGTGATCAATGTACAGTGTAAAAAACAAACAAACAGAAATTAATGCGACAAGTGGCTAAAAAAAGACTGAAAACTCTTTCAGTTACTTCCTATTGCATAATTATATCAAACAATAGCAATTGAAGTGTAATTTTTCTAATCTCTTCAATCCGCAACAAGAAACCCAGTTACGTTGACTACTGTTTCATATGTTTTGGTCTTTTCATGCCTCTTGCAAGAATTACTTCCCTTTAACCCTCGATGCACCCTCCCTCCTAAGCCCTTTACTGGATTTGCTTTTCTAACTCAGCCCACAAGAAATGCTGCACATTGAAACTTTCAATAGACCAAAGTGATCAATGTACAGTGTAAAAAAAACCCAGAAATTAATGCGACAAGTGGCTAAAAAAAGACTGAAAACTCTTTCGGTTACTTCCTATTGCATATATCAAACAATGGCAACTGAAGTGTAATATTTCTAATTTCTTCAAACCACAACAAGAAGCCCAGTTACGTTGACTACCGTCTCATACGTGCCAGCTACGCTCATACGAAAACCCCAGAAAATAATGCGACAAGTGGCTGATAAAAAAGACAGAAGGCTCTTTCAGTAGCAACTGCTTCTTATTGCATAAATCAAACAAAAGGAACTAAATTTTCAATGTATATTTTTTTTCTCCAATCTCATTATACCGTGACGACAAATCCATTTACGTTGACTACCGTCTCATAGGTGCCGGTTACGTACCCGCGAAAATCGACTTACGGAACATTTCATAGCAGACGACACCTGTTGCTTAATAGGTCAAATATAGGGAACTTAGTTTCTAATATCTGTTTTTTATTTCTGCAATCTTTTTTTAACCGTGACAACAAACCCTTTTAGGTTGTCTGTTGTCTCGCAGGTGCCACTTACGTATCCGCAAAAACATGAAAAAACGGATTACGGAATATTTTATAGCAGACGCCAACTGTTGCTTAAGTCAATTATAGGGATTTTTCTTTTTCTTTTTCTCTCACTAGGGCCATTGATTCGGTTACGGTGACCATCTCACCCATACGTGACTGTTATGTGCTGCACATAAAATCGTAAAATCAACTTCAACATTTTCAGAGGCAACTGATACCTGTTGTACAATTCAAGGACAGGTAAACAAAATTTTTCCCTGTTTTTTTTTACCAGGGTCATGAAAACATTGAACCAATTTTGACGACCGCGCGAGTCAAAAGTCAATTTTATGTTTAATCGCTGCGCAAAAATATAAAATTCAGAAGCAACCGATTGCTGTTGCGGAAACTCTTTCTGATAAAAAAAATCTAGAAGTAGGCCATAAAGATACAATAAGATGTAAGAATAACTAAAAATCAATTGCTTCTTTGATAGGGTAGAAAACATTGTGGGAAAAGGAGAAAATGCTGGTAACCTGCATTGTCTCCTTTCCTCAGATTATTTTCAAAAGCCTTCTCTTTCAGGGGTGTTAAAAGGCTTCATTGTGCGGTAAAAGGTTAATAAGAATAAACATTCCCCCCCCCATCAGCCAATCAAATCTCTTCCCTCTCTGAAATTATCCAATCAGAGAAGCTTTAAGGAAATCAGAATGAAAACCAACAGCCAATCAGAGAAGACTTTAGAAATTTCAACAGCCAATCAGAGAGCTCCAAAATGGCGCCCTAATTTATCAATTTAAAACAGTAAAACAAATGGCATAAAAGTGGATTTAAAGTCTTCTTTAAAGGCTGCTGTGCAGTCCTTGGCAAACTGCCATCCACACATGCCAGATTTCACTGAAAATGGGCACACATTTAAGAAAATAGGCGCGTAAGAAGGCTTTTCCAGCCTCTTGCAAGAATTACTTCCCTTTAAACCTCGATGCACCCCCCCTCCCCAGCTCATATGTTTTGGTCTTTTCCAGCCTCTTGCAAGAATTACTTCCCTTTAACCCTCGATGCACACCCCCTCCCCAGCCCTTTACAGGATTTGCTGTTCTAACTCAGCCCACAAGAAATGCTGCACGTTGACAATTTCAATAGACCAAAGTGATCAATGTACAGTGTAAAAAACAAACAAACAGAAATTAATGCGACAAGTGGCTAAAAAAAGACTGAAAACTCTTTCAGTTACTTCCTATTGCATAATTATATCAAACAATAGCAATTGAAGTGTAATTTTTCTAATCTCTTCAATCCGCAACAAGTAACCCAGTTACGTTGACTACTGTTTCATATGTTTTGGTCTTTTCATGCCTCTTGCAAGAATTACTTCCCTTTAACTCTCGATGCACCCTCCTTCCTAAGCCCTTTACTGGATTTGCTTTTCTAACTCAGCCCACAAGAAATGCTGCACATTGAAACTTTCAATAGACCAAAGTGATCAATGTACAGTGTAAAAAAAACCCAGAAATTAATGCGACAAGTGGCTAAAAAAAGACTGAAAACTCTTTCGGTTACTTCCTATTGCATATATCAAACAATGGCAACTGAAGTGTAATATTTCTAATTTCTTCAAACCACAACAAGAAGCCCAGTTACGTTGACTACCGTCTCATACGTGCCAGCTACGCTCATACGAAAACCCCAGAAAATAATGCGACAAGTGGCTGATAAAAAAGACAGAAGGCTCTTTCAGTAGCAACTGCTTCTTATTGCATAAATCAAACAAAAGGAACTAAATTTTCAATGTATATTTTTTTTCTCCAATCTCATTATACCGTGACGACAAATCCATTTACGTTGACTACCGTCTCATAGGTGCCGGTTACGTACCCGCGAAAATCGACTTACGGAACATTTCATAGCAGACGACACCTGTTGCTTAATAGGTCAAATATAGGGAACTTAGTTTCTAATATCTGTTTTTTATTTCTGCAATCTTTTTTTAACCGTGACAACAAACCCTTTTAGGTTGTCTGTTGTCTCGCAGGTGCCACTTACGTATCCGCAAAAACATGAAAAAACGGATTACAGAATATTTTATAGCAGGCGCCAACTGTTGCTTAAGTCAATTATAGGGATTTTTCTTTTTCTTTTTCTCTCACTAGGGCCATTGATTCGGTTACGGTGACCATCTCACCCATACGTGACTGTTATGTGCTGCGCATAAAATCGTAAAATCAACTTCAACATTTTCAGAGGCAACTGATACCTGTTGTACAATTCAAGGACAGGTAAACAAAATTTTTCCCTGTTTTTTTTTACCAGGGTCATGAAAACATTGAACCAATTTTGACGACCGCGCGAGTCAAAAGTCAATTTTATGTTTAATCGCTGCGCAAAAATATAAAATTCAGAAGCAACCGATTGCTGTTGCGGAAACTCTTTCTGATAAAAAAATCTAGAAGTAGGCCATAAAGATACAATAAGATGTAAGAATAACTAAAAATCAATTGCTTCTTTGATAGGGTAGAATACATTGTGGGAAAAGGAGAAAATGCTGGTAACCTGCATTGTCTCCTTTCCTCAGATTATTTTCAAAAGCCTTCTCTTTCTGGGGTGTTAAAAGGCTTCATTGTGCGGTAAAAGGTTAATAAGAATAAACAGACATTCCCTCCCCATCAGCCAATCAAATCTCTTCCCTCTCTGAAATTATCCAATCAGAGAAGCTTTAAGGAAATCAGAATGAAAACCAACAGCCAATCAGAGAAGACTTTAGAAATTTCAACAGCCAATCAGAGAGCTCCAAAATGGCGCCCAATTTATCAATTTAAAACAGTAAAACAAATGGCATAAAAGTGGATTTAAAGTCTTCTTTAAAGGCTGCTGTGTAGTCCTTGGCAAAATGCAATCCACACATGCTAGATTTCACTGAAAATGGGCAACCATTTAAGAAAATAGGGGCGTAGAAGGCTTTTTCAGCCTCTTGCAAGAATTACTTCCCTTTAACCCTCGATGCACCCCCCCTCCCCAGCTCATATGTTTTGGTCTTTTCCAGCCTCTTGCAAGAATTACTTCCCTTTAACCCTCGATGCAACCCCCACTCCCCAGCCCTTTACAGGTTTTGCTGTTCTAACTCAGCCCACAAGAAATGCTGCACATTGACAATTTCAATAGACCAAAGTGATCAATGTACAGTGTAAAAAACAAACAAACAGAAATTAATGCGACAAGTGGCTATAAAAAGACTGAAAACTCTTTCAGTTACTTCCTATTGCATAATTATATCAAACAATAGCAACTGAAGTGTAATTTTTCTAATCTCTTCAATCCGCAACAAGAAACCCAGTTACGTTGACTACTGTTTCATATGTTTTGGTCTTTTCATGCCTCTTGCAAGAATTACTTCCCTTTAACCCTCGATGCACCCTCCCTCCTAAGCCCTTTACTGGATTTGCTTTTCTAACTCAGCCCACAAGAAATGCTGCACATTGAAACTTTCAATAGACCAAAGTGATCAATGTACAGTGTAAAAAAAACCCAGAAATTAATGCGACAAGTGGCTAAAAAAAGACTGAAAACTCTTTCGGTTACTTCCTATTGCATATATCAAACAATGGCAACTGAAGTGTAATATTTCTAATTTCTTCAAACCACAACAAGAAGCCCAGTTACGTTGACTACCGTCTCATACATGCCAGCTACGCTCATACGAAAACCCCAGAAAATAATGCGACAAGTGGCTGATAAAAAAGACAGGAGGCTCTTTCAGTAGCAACTGCTTCTTATTGCATAAATCAAACAAAAGGAATTAAATTTTCAATGTATATTTTTTTTCTCCAATCTCATTATACCGTGATAACAAATCCATTTACGTTGACTACCGTCTCATAGGTGCTGGTTACGTACCCGCGAAAATTGACTTACGGAACATTTCATAGCAGACGACACCTGTTGCTTAATAGGTCAAATATAGGGAACTTAGTTTCTAATATCTGTGTTTTATTTCTGCAATCTTTTTTTAACCGTGACAACAAACCCTTTTAGGTTGTCTGTTGTCTCGCAGGTGCCACTTACGTATCCGCAAAAACATGAAAAAACGGATTACAGAATATTTTATAGCAGAAGCCAACTGTTGCTTAAGTCAATTATAGGGATTTTTCTTTTTCTTTTTCTCTCACTAGGGCCATTGATTCGGTTACGGTGACCATCTCACCCATACGTGACTGTTATGTGCTGCGCATAAAATCGTAAAATCAACTTCAACATTTTCAGAGGCAACTGATACCTGTCGTACAATTCAAGGACAGGTAAACAAAATTTTACCCTGTTTTTTTTTACCAGGGTCATGAAAACATTGAACCAATTTTGATGACCGCGCGAGTCAAAAGTCAATTTTATGTTTAATCGCTGTGCAAAAATATAAAATTCAGAAGCAACCGATTGCTGTTACGGAAACTCTTTCTGATAAAAAAAATCTAGAAGTAGGCCATAAAGATACAATAAGATGTAAGAATAACTAAAAATCAATTGCTTCTTTGATAGGGTAGAAAACATTGTGGGAAAAGGAGAAAATGCTGGTAACCTGCATTGTCTCCTTTCCTCAGATTATTTTCAAAAGCCTTCTCTTTCTGGGGTGTTAAAAGGCTTCATTGTGCGGTAAAAGGTTAATAAGAATAAACAGACATCCCCCCCATCAGCCAATCAAATCTCTTCCCTCTCTGAAATTATCCAATCAGAGAAGCTTTAAGGAAATCAGAATGAAAACCAACAGCCAATCAGAGAAGACTTTAGAAATTTCAACAGCCAATCAGAGAGCTCCAAAATGGCGCCCTAATTTATCAATTTAATACAGTAAAACAAATGGCATAAAAGTGGATTTAAAGTCTTCTTTAAAGGCTGCTGTGCAGTCCTTGGCAAACTGCCATCCACACATGCCAGATTTCACTGAAAATGGGCACACATTTCAGAAAATAGGGGCGTAGAAGGCTTTTCCAGCCTCTTGCAAGAATTACTTCCCTTTAACCCTCGATGCACCCCCCCTCCCCAGCTCATATGTTTTGGTCTTTTCCAGCCTCTTGCAAGAATTACTTCCCTTAAACCCTCGATGCACCCCCCCTCCCCAGCCCTTTACAGGATTTGCTGTTCTAACTCAGCCCACAAGAAATGCTGCACATTGACAATTTCAATAGACCAAAGTGATCAATGTACAGTGTAAAAAACAAACAAACAGAAATTAATGCGACAAGTGGCTAAAAAAAGACTGAAAACTCTTTCAGTTACTTCCTATTGCATAATTATATCAAACAATAGCAATTGAAGTGTAATTTTTCTAATCTCTTCAATCCGCAACAAGAAACCCAGTTACGTTGACTACTGTTTCATATGTTTTGGTCTTTTCATGCCTCTTGCAAGAATTACTTCCCTTTAACCCTCGATGTACCCTCCCTCCTAAGCCCTTTACTGGATTTGCTTTTCTAACTCAGCCCACAAGAAATGCTGCACATTGAAACTTTCAATAGACCAAAGTGATCAATGTACAGTGTAAAAAAACCCAGAAATTAATGCGACAAGTGGCTAAAAAAAGACTGAAAACTCTTTCGGTTACTTCCTATTGCATATATCAAACAATGGCAACTGAAGTGTAATATTTCTAATTTCTTCAAACCACAACAAGAAGCCCAGTTACGTTGACTACTGTCTCATACGTGCCAGCTACGCTGATACAAAAACCCCAGAAAATAATGCGACAAGTGGCTGATAAAAAAGACAGAAGGCTCTTTCAGTAGCAACTGCTCCTTACTGCATAAATCAAACAAAAGAAACTAAATTTTCAATGTAAATTTTTTTTCTCCAATCTCATTATACTGTGACGACAAATCCATTTACGTTGACTACCGTCTCATAGGTGCCGGTTACGTACCCGCGAAAATCGACTTACGGAACATTTCATAGCAGACGACACCTGTTGCTTAATAGGTCAAATATAGGGAACTTAGTTTCTAATATCTGTTTTTTATTTCTGCAATCTTTTTTTAACCGTGACAACAAACCCTTTTAGGTTGTCTGTTGTCTCGCAGGTGCCACTTACGTATCCGCAAAAACATGAAAAAACGGATTACGGAATATTTTATAGCAGATGCCAACTGTTGCTTAAGTCAATTATAGGGATTTTTCTTTTTCTTTTTCTCTCACTAGGGCCATTGATTTGGTTACGGTGACCATCTCACCCATACATGACTGTTATGTGCTGCGCATAAAATCGCAAAATCAACTTCAACATTTTCAGAGGCAACTGATACCTGTTGTACAATTCAAGGAGAGGTAAACAAAATTTTTCCCTGTATTTTTTTACCAAGGTCCTGAAAACATTGAACCACTTTTGACGACCGCGTGAATCAAAAGTCAATTTTATGTTTAATCGCTGCGCAAAAATATAAAATTCAGAAGCAACCGATTGCTGTTGCGGAAACTCTTTCTGATAAAAAAAATCTAGAAGTAGGCCATAAAGATACAATAAGATGTAAGAATAACTAAAAATCAATTGCTTCTTTGATAGGGTAGAAAACATTGTGGGAAAAGGAGAAAATGCTGGTAACCTGCATTGTCTCCTTTCCTCAGATTATTTTCAAAAGCCTTCTCTTTCAGGGGTGTTAAAAGGCTTCATTGTGCGGTAAAAGGTTAATAAAAATAAACAGACACTCCTCCCCACATCAGCCAATCAAATCTCTTCCCTCTCTGAAATTATCCAATCAGAGAAGCTTTAAGGAAATCAGAATGAAAACCAACAGCCAATCAGAGAAGACTTTAGAAATTTCAACAGCCAATCAGAGAGCTCCAAAATGGCGCCCTAATTTATCAATTTAAAACAGTAAAACAAATGGCATAAAAGTGGATTTAAAGTCTTCTTTAAAGGCTGCTGTGCAGTCCTTGGCAAACTGCCATCCACACATGCCAGATTTCACTGAAAATGGGCACACATTTAAGAAAATAGAGGCGTAGAAGGCTTTTCCAGCCTCTTTCAAGAATTACTTCACTTTAACCCTCGATGCACCCCCCTCCCCAGCTCATATGTTTTGGTCTTTTCCAGCCTCTTGCAAGAATTACTTCCCTTAAACCCTCGATGCACCCCCCCTCCCCAGCCCTTTACAGGATTTACTGTTCTAACTCAGCCCACAAGAAATGCTGCACATTGACAATTTCAATAGACCAAAGTGATCAATGTACAGTGTAAAAAACAAACAAACAGAAATTAATGCGACAAGTGGCTAAAAAAAGACTGAAAACTCTTTCAGTTACTTCCTATTGCATAATTATATCAAACAATAGCAATTGAAGTGTAATTTTTCTAATCTCTTCAATCCGAAACAAGAAACCCAGTTACGTTGACTACTGTTTCATATGTTTTGGTCTTTTCATGCCTCTTGCAAGAATTACTTCCCTTTAACCCTCGATGTACCCTCCCTCCTAAGCCCTTTACTGGATTTGCTTTTCTAACTCAGCCCACAAGAAATGCTGCACATTGAAACTTTCAATAGACCAAAGTGATCAATGTACAGTGTAAAAAAACCCAGAAATTAATGCGACAAGAGGCTAAAAAAAGACTGAAAACTCTTTCGGTTACTTCCTATTGCATATATCAAACAATGGCAACTGAAGTGTAATATTTCTAATTTCTTCAAACCACAACAAGAAGCCCAGTTACGTTGACTACTGTCTCATACGTGCCAGCTACGCTCATACGAAAACCCCAGAAAATAATGCGACAAGTGGCTGATAAAAAAGACAGAAGGCTCTTTCAGTAGCGACTGCTCCTTACTGCATAAATCAAACAAAAGAAACTAAATTTTCAATGTAAATTTTTTTTCTCCAATCTCATTATACTGTGACGACAAATCCATTTACGTTGACTACCGTCTCATAGGTGCCGGTTACGTACCCGCGAAAATCGACTTACAGAACATTTCATAGCAGACGACACCTGTTGTTTAATAGGTCAAATATAGGGAACTTAGTTTCTAATATCTGTTTTTTATTTCTGCAATCTTTTTTTAACCGTGACAACAAACCCTTTAAGGTTGTCTGTTGTCTCGCAGGTGCCACTTACGTATCAGCAAAAACATGAAAAAACGGATTACGGAATATTTTATAGCAGATGCCAACTGTTGCTTAAGTCAATTATAAGGATTTTTCTTTTTCTTTTTCTCTCACTAGGGCCATTGATTCGGTTACGGTGACCATCTCACCTATACATGACTGTTATGTGCTGCGCATAAAATCGCAAAATCAACTTCAACATTTTCAGAGGCAACTGATACCTGTTGTACAATTCAAGGAGAGGTAAACAAAATTTTTCCCTGTATTTTTTTACCAGGGTCATGAAAACATTGAACCACTTTTGACGACCGCGCGAATCAAAAGTCAATTTTATGTTTAATCGCTGCGCAAAAATATAAAATTCAGAAGCAACCGATTGCTGTTGCGGAAACTCTTTCTGATAAAAAAAATCTAGAAGTAGGCCATAAAGATACAATAAGATGTAAGAATAACTAAAAATCAATTGCTTCTTTGATAGGGTAGAAAACATTGTGGGAAAAGGAGAAAATGCTGGTAACCTGCATTGTCTCCTTTCCTCAGATTATTTTCAAAAGCCTTCTCTTTCTGGGGTGTTAAAAGGCTTCATTGTGCGGTAAAAGGTTAATAAGAATAAACTGACATCCCCCCCCATCAGCCAATCAAATCTCTTCCCTCTCTGAAATTATCCAATCAGAGAAGCTTTAAGGAAATCAGAATGAAAACCAACAGCCAATCAGAGAAGACTTTAGAAATTTCAACAGCCAATCAGAGAGCTCCAAAATGGCGCCCTAATTTATCAATTTAAAACAGTAAAACAAATGGCATAAAAGTGGATTTAAAGTCTTCTTTTAAGGCTGCTGTGCAGTCCTTGGCAAACTGCCATCCACACATGCCAGATTTCACTGAAAATGGGCACACATTTAAGAAAATAGGGGCGTAGAAGGCTTTTCCAGCCTCTTGCTAGAATTACTTCCCTTTAACCCTCGATGCACCCCCCCCACCCCAGCTCATATGTTTTGGTCTTTTCCAGCCTCTTGCAAGAATTACTTCCCTTTAACCCTCGATGCACCCCCCCCTCCCCAGCCCTTTACAGGATTTACTGTTCTAACTCAGCCCACAAGAAATGCTGCACATTGACAATTTCAATAGACCAAAGTGATCAATGTACAGTGTAATAAACAAACAAACAGAAATTAATGCGACAAGTGGCTATAAAAAGACTGAAAACTCTTTCAGTTACTTCCTATTGCATAATTATATCAAACAATAGCAACTGAAGTGTAATTTTTCTAATCTCTTCAATCCGCAACAAGAAACCCAGTTACGTTGACTACTGTTTCATATGTTTTGGTCTTTTCATGCCTCTTGCAAGAATTACTTCCCTTTAACCCTCGATGCACCCTCCCTCCTAAGCCCTTTACTGGATTTGCTTTTCTAACTCAGCCCACAAGAAATGCTGCACATTGAAACTTTCAATAGACCAAAGTGATCAATGTACAGTGTAAAAAAAAACCAGAAATTAATGCGACAAGTGGCTAAAAAAAGACTGAAAACTCTTTCGGTTACTTCCTATTGCATATATCAAACAATGGCAACTGAAGTGTAATATTTCTAATTTCTTCAAACCACAACAAGAAGCCCAGTTACGTTGACTACCGTCTCATACATGCCAGCTACGCTCATACAAAAACCCCAGAAAATAATGCGACAAGTGGCTGATAAAAAAGACAGAAGGCTCTTTCAGTAGCAACTGCTTCTTATTGCATAAATCAAACAAAAGGAATTAAATTTTCAATGTATATTTTTTTTCTCCAATCTCATTATACCGTGATGACAAATCCATTTACGTTGACTACCGTCTCATAGGTGCTGGTTACGTACCCGCGAAAATCGACTTACGGAACATTTCATAGCAGACGACACCTGTTGCTTAATAGGTCAAATATAGGGAACTTAGTTTCTAATATCTGTGTTTTATTTCTGCAATCTTTTTTTTAACCGTGACAACAAACCCTTTTAGGTTGTCTGTTGTCTCGCAGGTACCACTTACGTATCCGCAAAAACATGAAAAAACGGATTACGGAATATTTTATAGCAGAAGCCAACTGTTGCTTAAGTCAATTATAGGGATTTTTCTTTTTCTTTTTCTCTCACTAGGGCCATTGATTCGGTTACGGTGACCATCTCACCCATACGTGACTGTTATGTGCTGCGCATAAAATCGTAAAATCAACTTCAACATTTTCAGAGGCAACTGATACCTGTTGTACAATTCAAGGACAGGTAAACAAAATTTTTCCCTGTTTTTTTTTTACCAGGGTCATGAAAACATTGAACCAATTTTGACGACCGCGCGAGTCAAAAGTCAATTTTATGTTTAATCGCTGCGCAAAAATATAAAATTCAGAAGCAACGGATTGCTGTTACGGAAACTCTTTCTGATAAAAAAAATCTAGAAGTAGGCCATAAAGATACAATAAGATGTAAGAATAACTAAAAATCAATTGCTTCTTTGATAGGGTAGAAAACATTGTGGGAAAAGGAGAAAATGCTGGTAACCTGCATTGTCTCCTTTCCTCAGATTATTTTCAAAAGCCTTCTCTTTCAGGGGTGTTAAAAGGCTTCATTGTGCGGTAAAAGGTTAATAAGAATAAACTGACATCCCCCCCCATCAGCCAATCAAATCTCTTCCCTCTCTGAAATTATCCAATCAGAGAAGCTTTAAGGAAATCAGAATGAAAACCAACAGCCAATCAGAGAAGACTTTAGAAATTTCAACAGCCAATCAGAGAGCTCCAAAATGGCGCCCTAATTTATCAATTTAAAACAGTAAAACAAATGGCATAAAAGTGGATTTAAAGTCTTCTTTAAAGGCTGCTGTGCAGTCCTTGGCAAACTGCCATCCACACATGCCAGATTTCACTGAAAATGGGCACACATTTAAGAAAATAGGGGCGTAGAAGGCTTTTCCAGCCTCTTGCAAGAATTACTTCCCTTTAACCCTCGATGCACCCCTCCTCCCCAGCTCATATGTTTTGGTCTTTTCCAGCCTCTTGCAAGAATTACTTCCCTTAAACCCTCGATGCACCCCCCCTCCCCAGCCCTTTACAGGATTTGCTGTTCTAACTCAGCCCACAAGAAATGCTGCACATTGACAATTTCAATAGACCAAAGTGATCAATGTACAGTGTAAAAAACAAACAAACAGAAATTAATGCGACAAGTGGCTATAAAAAGACTGAAAACTCTTTCAGTTACTTCCTATTGCATAATTATATCAAACAATAGCAATTGAAGTGTAATTTTTCTAATCTCTTCAATCCGCAACAAGAAACCCAGTTACGTTGACTACTGTTTCATATGTTTTGGTCTTTTCATGCCTCTTGCAAGAATTACTTCCCTGTAACCCTCGATGCACCCTCCCTCCTAAGCCCTTTACTGGATTTGCTTTTCTAACTCAGCCCACAAGAAATGCTGCACATTGAAACTTTCAATAGACCAAAGTGATCAATGTACAGTGTAAAAAAAACCAGAAATTAATGCGACAAGTGGCTAAAAAAAGACTGAAAACTCTTTCGGTTACTTCCTATTGCATATATCAAACAATGGCAACTGAAGTGTAATATTTCTAATTTCTTCAAACCACAACAAGAAGCCCAGTTACGTTGACTACCGTCTCATACGTGCCAGCTACGCTCATACGAAAACCCCAGAAAATAATGCGACAAGTGGCTGATAAAAAAGACAGAAGGCTCTTTCAGTAGCAACTGCTTCTTACTGCATAAATCAAACAAAAGAAACTAAATTTTCAATGTAAATTTTTTTTCTCCAATCTCATTATACTGTGACGACAAATCCATTTACGTTGACTACCGTCTCATAGGTGCCGGTTACGTACCCGCGAAAATCGACTTACAGAACATTTCATAGCAGACGACACCTGTTGCTTAATAGGTCAAATATAGGGAACTTAGTTTCTAATATCTGTTTTTTATTTCTGCAATCTTTTTTTAACCGTGACAACAAACCCTTTTAGGTTGTCTGTTGTCTCGCAGGTGCTACTTACGTATCCGCAAAAACATGAAAACGGATTACGGAATATTTTATAGCAGATGCTAACTGTTGCTTAAGTCAATTATAGGGATTTTTCTTTTTCTTTTTCTCTCACTAGGGCCATTGATTCGGTTACGGTGACCATCTCACCCATGCATGACTGTTATGTGCTGCGCATAAAATCACAAAATCAACTTCAACATTTTCAGAGGCAACTGATACCTGTTGTACAATTCAAGGACAGATAAACAAAATTTTTCCCTGTATTTTTTTACCAAGGTCCTGAAAACATTGAACCACTTTTGACGACCGCGCGAATCAAAAGTCAATTTTATGTTTAATCGCTGCGCAAAAATATAAAATTCAGAAGCAACCGATTGCTGTTGCGGAAACTCTTTCTGATAAAAAAAATCTAGAAGTAGGCCATAAAGATACAATAAGATGTAAGAATAACTAAAAATCAATTGCTTCTTGGATAGGGTAGAAAACATTGTGGGAAAAGGAGAAAATGCTGGTAACCTGCATTGTCTCCTTTCCTCAGATTATTTTCAAAAGCCTTCTCTTTCAGGGGTGTTAAAAGGCTTTATTGTGCGGTAAAAGGTTAATAAGAATAAACAGACACTCCTCCCCCCATCAGCCAATCAAATCTCTTCCCTCTCTGAAATTATCCAATCAGAGAAGCTTTAAGGAAATCAGAATGAAAACCAACAGCCAATCAGAGAAGACTTTAGAAATTTCAACAGCCAATCAGAGAGCTCCAAAATGGCGCCCTAATTTATCAATTTAAAACAGTAAAACAAATGGCATAAAAGTGGATTTAAAGTCTTCTTTTAAGGCTGCTGTGCAGTCCTTGGCAAACTGCCATCCACACATGCCAGATTTCACTGAAAATGGGCACACATTTAAGAAAATAGGGGCGAAGAAGGCTTTTCCAGCCTCTTGCTAGAATTACTTCCCTTTAACCCTCGATGCACCCCCCCTCCCCAGCTCATATGTTTTGGTCTTTTCCAGCCTCTTGCAAGAATTACTTCCCTTTAACCCTCGATGCACCCCCCCCTCCCCAGCCCTTTACAGGTTTTGCTGTTCTAACTCAGCCCACAAGAAATGCTGCACATTGACAATTTCAATAGACCAAAGTGATCAATGTACAGTGTAAAAAACAAACAAACAGAAATTAATGCGACAAGTGGCTAAAAAAAGACTGAAAACTCTTTCAGTTACTTCCTATTGCATAATTATATCAAACAATAGCAACTGAAGTGTAATTTTTCTAATCTCTTCAATCCGCAACAAGAAACCCAGTTACGTTGACTACTGTTTCATATGTTTTGGTCTTTTCATGCCTCTTGCAAGAATTACTTCCCTTTAACCCTCGATGCACCCTCCCTCCTAAGCCCTTTACTGGATTTGCTTTTCTAACTCAGCCCACAAGAAATGCTGCACATTGAAACTTTCAATAGACCAAAGTGATCAATGTACAGTGTAAAAAAAAACCAGAAATTAATGCGACAAGTGGCTAAAAAAAGACTGAAAACTCTTTCGGTTACTTCCTATTGCATATATCAAACAATGGCAACTGAAGTGTAATATTTCTAATTTCTTCAAACCACAACAAGAAGCCCAGTTACGTTGACTACCGTCTCATACATGCCAGCTACGCTCATACAAAAACCCCAGAAAATAATGCGACAAGTGGCTGATAAAAAAGACAGAAGGCTCTTTCAGTAGCAACTGCTTCTTATTGCATAAATCAAACAAAAGGAATTAAATTTTCAATGTATATTTTTTTTCTCCAATCTCATTATACCGTGATGACAAATCCATTTACGTTGACTACCGTCTCATAGGTGCCGGTTACCTACCCGCAAAAATCGACTTGCGGAACATTTCATAGCAGACGACACCTGTTGCTTAATAGGTCAAATATAGGGAACTTAGTTTCTAATATCTGTTTTTTATTTCTGCAATCTTTTTTTAACCGTGACATCAAACCCTTTTAGGTTGTCTGTTGTCTCGCAGGTGCCACTTACGTATCCGCAAAAACATGAAAAAACGGATTACGGAATATTTTATAGCAGACGCCAACTGTTGCTTAAGTCAATTATAGGGATTTTTCTTTTTCTTTTTCTCTCACTAGGGCCATTGATTCGGTTACGGTGACCATCTCACCCATACGTGACTGTTATGGGCTGCGCATAAATCAACTTCAACATTTTCAGAGGCAACATATACCTGTTCTACAATTCAAGGACAGGTAAACAAAATTTTTCCCTGTATTTTTTTACCAGGGTCATGAAAACATTGAACCAATTTTGACGACCGCGCGAGTCAAAAGTCAATTTTATGTTTAATCGCTGCGCAAAAATATAAAATTCAGAAGCAACCGATTGCTGTTGCAGAAACTCTTTCTGATAAAAAAAATCTAGAAGTAGGCCATAAAGATACAATAAGATGTAAGAATAACTAAAAATCAATTGCTTCTTTGATAGGGTAGAAAACATTGTGGGAAAAGGAGAAAATGCTGGTAACCTGCATTGTCTCCTTTCCTCAGATTATTTTCAAAAGCCTTCTCTTTCAGGGGTGTTAAAAGGCTTCATTGTGCGGTAAAAGGTTAATAAGAATAAACAGACATTCCCCCCCCCTCATCAGCCAATCAAATCTCTTCCCTCTCTGAAATTATCCAATCAGAGAAGCTTTAAGGAAATCAGAATGAAAACCAACAGCCAATCAGAGAAGACTTTAGAAATTTCAACAGCCAATCAGAGAGCTCCAAAATGGCGCCCTAATTTATCAATTTAAAACAGTAAAACAAATGGCATAAAAGTGGATGTAAAGTCTTCTTTAAAGGCTGCTGTGCAGTCCTTGGCAAACTACCATCCACACATGCCAGATTTCACTGAAAATGGGCACACATTTAAGAAAATAGGGGCGTAGAAGGCTTTTCCAGCCTCTTGCAAGAATTACTTCCCTTTAACCCTCGATGCACCCCCCTCCCCAGCTCATATGTTTTGGTCTTTTCCAGCCTCTTGCAAGAATTACTTCCCTTAAACCCTCGATGCACCCCCCCTCCCCAGCCCTTTACAGGATTTGCTGTTCTAACTCAGCCCACAAGAAATGCTGCACATTGACAATTTCAATAGACCAAAGTGATCAATGTACAGTGTAAAAAACAAACAAACAGAAATTAATGCGACAAGTGGCTAAAAAAAGACTGAAAACTCTTTCAGTTACTTCCTATTGCATAATTATATCAAACAATAGCAATTGAAGTGTAATTTTTCTAATCTCTTCAATCCGCAACAAGAAACCCAGTTACGTTGACTACTGTTTCATATGTTATGGTCTTTTCATGCCTCTTGCAAGAGTTACTTCCCTTTAACCCTCGATGCACCCTCCCTCCTAAGCCCTTTACTGGATTTGCTTTTCTAACTCAGCCCACAAGAAATGCTGCACATTGAAACTTTCAATAGACCAAAGTGATCAATGTACAGTGTAAAAAAAACCCAGAAATTAATGCGACAAGTGGCTAAAAAAAGACTGAAAACTCTTTCGGTTACTTCCTATTGCATATATCAAACAATGGCAACTGAAGTGTAATATTTCTAATTTCTTCAAACCACAACAAGAAGCCCAGTTACGTTGACTACCGTCTCATACGTGCCAGCTACGCTCATACGAAAACCCCAGAAAATAATGCGACAAGTGGCTGATAAAAAAGACAGAAGGCTCTTTCAGTAGCAACTGCTTCTTATTGCATAAATCAAACAAAAGGAACTAAATTTTCAATGTATATTTTTTTTCTCCAATCTCATTATACTGTGACGACAAATCCATTTACGTTGACTACCGTCTCATAGGTGCCGGTTACGTACCCGCGAAAGTCGACTTACGGAACATTTCATAGCAGACGACACCTGTTGCTTAATAGGTCAAATATAGGGAACTTAGTTTCTAATATCTGTTTTTTATTTCTGCAATCTTTTTTTAACCGTGACAACAAACCCTTTTAGGTTGTCTGTTGTCTCGCAGGTGCCACTTACGTATCCGCAAAAACATGAAAAAACGGATTACGGAATATTTTATAGCAGACGCCAACTGTTGCTTAAGTCAATTATAGGGATTTTTCTTTTTCTTTTTCTCTCACTAGGGCCATTGATTCGGTTACGGTGACCATCTCACCCATACGTGACTGTTATGTGCTGCGCATAAAATCGTAAAATCAACTTCAACATTTTCAGAGGCAACTGATACCTGTTGTACAATTCAAGGACAGGTAAACAAAATTTTTCCCTGTTTTTTTTTACCAGGGTCATGAAAACATTGAACCAATTTTGACGACCGCGCGAGTCAAAAGTCAATTTTATGTTTAATCGCTGCGCAAAAATATAAAATTCAGAAGCAACCGATTGCTGTTGCGGAAACTCTTTCTGATAAAAAAAATCTAGAAGTAGGCCATAAAGATACAATAAGATGTAAGAATAACTAAAAATCAATTGCTTCTTTGATAGGGTAGAAAACATTGTGGGAAAAGGAGAAAATGCTGGTAACCTGCATTGTCTCCTTTCCTCAGATTATTTTCAAAAGCCTTCTCTTTCAGGGGTGTTAAAAGGCTTCATTGTGCGGTAAAAGGTTAATAAGAATAAACAGAGATTCCCCCCCCCCATCAGCCAATCAAATCTCTTCCCTCTCTGAAATTATCCAATCAGAGAAGCTTTAAGGAAATCAGAATGAAAACCAACAGCATATCAGAGAAGACTTTAGAAATTTCAACAGCCAATCAGAGAGCTCCAAAATGGCGCCCTAATTTATCAATTCAAAACAGTAAAACAAATGGCATAAAAAGGGATTTAAAGTCTTCTTTAAAGGCTGCTGTGCAGTCCTTGGCAAACTGCCATCCACACATGCCAGATTTCACTGAAAATGGGCACACATTTAAGAAAATAGGGGCGTAGAAGGCTTTTCCAGCCTCTTGCAAGAATTACTTCCCTTTAACCCTCGATGCACCCCCCCCCTCCCCAGCTCATATGTTTTGGTCTTTTCCAGCCTCTTGCAAGAATTACTTCCCTTTAACCCTCGATGCACCCCGCCTCCCCAGCCCTTTACAGGATTTGCTGTTCTAACTCAGCCCACAAGAAATGCTGCACATTGACAATTTCAATAGACCAAAGTGATCAATGTACAGTGTAAAAAACAAACAAACAGAAATTAATGCGACAAGTGGCTAAAAAAAGACTGAAAACTCTTTCAGTTACTTCCTATTGCATAATTATATCAAACAATAGCAATTGAAGTGTAATTTTTCTAATCTCTTCAATCCGCAACAAGAAACCCAGTTACGTTGACTACTGTTTCATATGTTATGGTCTTTTCATGCCTCTTGCAAGAATTACTTCCCTTTAACCCTCGATGCACCCTCCCTCCTAAGCCCTTTACTGGATTTGCTTTTCTAACTCAGCCCACAAGAAATGCTGCACATTGAAACTTTCAATAGACCAAAGTGATCAATGTACAGTGTAAAAAAAACCCAGAAATTAATGCGACAAGTGGCTAAAAAAAGACTGAAAACTCTTTCGGTTACTTCCTATTGCATATATCAAACAATGGCAACTGAAGTGTAATGTTTCTAATTTCTTCAAACCACAACAAGAAGCCCAGTTACGTTGACTACCGTCTCATACGTGCCAGCTACGCTCATACGAAAACCCCAGAAAATAATGCGACAAGTGGCTGATAAAAAAGACAGAAGGCTCTTTCAGTAGCAACTGCTTCTTATTGCATAAATCAAACAAAAGGAACTAAATTTTCAATGTATATTTTTTTTCTCCAATCTCATTATACTGTGACGACAAATCCATTTACGTTGACTACCGTCTCATAGGTGCCGGTTACGTACCCGCGAAAATCGACTTACGGAACATTTCATAGCAGACGACACCTGTTGCTTAATAGGTCAAATATAGGGAACTTAGTTTCTAATATCTGTTTTTTATTTCTGCAATCTTTTTTTAACCGTGACAACAAACCCTTTTAGGTTGTCTGTTGTCTGGCAGGTGCCACTTACGTATCCGCAAAAACATGAAAAAACGGATTACGGAATATTTTATAGCAGACGCCAACTGTTGCTTAAGTCAATTTTAGGGATTTTTCTTTTTCTTTTTCTCTCACTAGGGCCATTGATTCGGTTACGGTGACCATCTCACCCATACGTGACTGTTATGTGCTGCGCATAAAATCGTAAAATCAACTTCAACATTTTCAGAGGCAACATATACCTGTTGTACAATTCAAGGACAGATAAACAAAATTTTTCCCTGTTTTTTTTTACCAGGGTCATGAAAACATTGAACCAATTTTGACGACCGCGCGAGTCAAAAGTCAATTTTATGTTTAATCGCTGCGCAAAAATATAAAATTCAGAAGCAACCGATTGCTGTTACGGAAACTCTTTCTGATAAAAAAAATCTAGAAGTAGGCCATAAAGATACAATAAGATGTAAGAATAACTAAAAATCAATTGCTTCTTTGATAGGGTAGAAAACATTGTGGGAAAAGGAGAAAATGCTGGTAACCTGCATTGTCTCCTTTCCTCAGATTATTTTCAAAAGCCTTCTCTTTCAGGGGTGTTAAAAGGCTTCATTGTGCGGTAAAAGGTTAATAAGAATAAACAGACATCCCCCCCCATCAGCCAATCAAATCTCTTCCCTCTCTGAAATTATCCAATCAGAGAAGCTTTAAGGAAATCAGAATGAAAACCAACAGCCAATCAGAGAAGACTTTAGAAATTTCAACAGCCAATCAGAGAGCTCCAAAATGGCGCCCTAATTTATCAATTTAAAACAGTAAAACAAATGGCATAAAAGTGGATGTAAAGTCTTCTTTAAAGGCTGTTGTGCAGTCCTTGGCAAACTACCATCCACACATGCCAGATTTCACTGAAAATGGGCACACATTTAAGAAAATAGGGGCGTAGAAGGCTTTTCCAGCCTCTTGCAAGAATTACTTCCCTTTAACCCTCGATGCACCCCCCTCCCCAGCTCATATGTTTTGGTCTTTTCCAGCCTCTTGCAAGAATTACTTCCCTTAAACCCTCGATGCACCCCCCCTCCCCAGCCCTTTACAGGATTTGCTGTTCTAACTCAGCCCACAAGAAATGCTGCACATTGACAATTTCAATAGACCAAAGTGATCAATGTACAGTGTAAAAAACAAACAAACAGAAATTAATGCGACAAGTGGCTAAAAAAAGACTGAAAACTCTTTCAGTTACTTCCTATTGCATAATTATATCAAACAATAGCAATTGAAGTGTAATTTTTCTAATCTCTTCAATCCGCAACAAGAAACCCAGTTACGTTGACTACTGTTTCATATGTTATGGTCTTTTCATGCCTCTTGCAAGAGTTACTTCCCTTTAACCCTCGATGCACCCTCCCTCCTAAGCCCTTTACTGGATTTGCTTTTCTAACTCAGCCCACAAGAAATGCTGCACATTGAAACTTTCAATAGACCAAAGTGATCAATGTACAGTGTAAAAAAAACCCAGAAATTAATGCGACAAGTGGCTAAAAAAAGACTGAAAACTCTTTCGGTTACTTCCTATTGCATATATCAAACAATGGCAACTGAAGTGTAATATTTCTAATTTCTTCAAACCACAACAAGAAGCCCAGTTACGTTGACTACCGTCTCATACGTGCCAGCTACGCTCATACGAAAACCCCAGAAAATAATGCGACAAGTGGCTGATAAAAAAGACAGAAGGCTCTTTCAGTAGCAACTGCTTCTTATTGCATAAATCAAACAAAAGGAACTAAATTTTCAATGTATATTTTTTTTCTCCAATCTCATTATACTGTGACGACAAATCCATTTACGTTGACTACCGTCTCATAGGTGCCGGTTACGTACCCGCGAAAGTCGACTTACGGAACATTTCATAGCAGACGACACCTGTTGCTTAATAGGTCAAATATAGGGAACTTAGTTTCTAATATCTGTTTTTTATTTCTGCAATCTTTTTTTAACCGTGACAACAAACCCTTTTAGGTTGTCTGTTGTCTCGCAGGTGCCACTTACGTATCCGCAAAAACATGAAAAAACGGATTACGGAATATTTTATAGCAGACGCCAACTGTTGCTTAAGTCAATTATAGGGATTTTTCTTTTTCTTTTTCTCTCACTAGGGCCATTGATTCGGTTACGGTGACCATCTCACCCATACGTGACTGTTATGTGCTGCGCATAAAATCGTAAAATCAACTTCAACATTTTCAGAGGCAACTGATACCTGTTGTACAATTCAAGGACAGGTAAACAAAATTTTTCCCTGTTTTTTTTTACCAGGGTCATGAAAACATTGAACCAATTTTGACGACCGCGCGAGTCAAAAGTCAATTTTATGTTTAATCGCTGCGCAAAAATATAAAATTCAGAAGCAACCGATTGCTGTTGCGGAAACTCTTTCTGATAAAAAAAATCTAGAAGTAGGCCATAAAGATACAATAAGATGTAAGAATAACTAAAAATCAATTGCTTCTTTGATAGGGTAGAAAACATTGTGGGAAAAGGAGAAAATGCTGGTAACCTGCATTGTCTCCTTTCCTCAGATTATTTTCAAAAGCCTTCTCTTTCAGGGGTGTTAAAAGGCTTCATTGTGCGGTAAAAGGTTAATAAGAATAAACAGAGATTCCCCCCCCATCAGCCAATCAAATCTCTTCCCTCTCTGAAATTATCCAATCAGAGAAGCTTTAAGGAAATCAGAATGAAAACCAACAGCATATCAGAGAAGACTTTAGAAATTTCAACAGCCAATCAGAGAGCTCCAAAATGGCGCCCTAATTTATCAATTTAAAACAGTAAAACAAATGGCATAAAAAGGGATTTAAAGTCTTCTTTAAAGGCTGCTGTGCAGTCCTTGGCAAACTGCCATCCACACATGCCAGATTTCACTGAAAATGGGCACACATTTAAGAAAATAGGGGCGTAGAAGGCTTTTCCAGCCTCTTGCAAGAATTACTTCCCTTTAACCCTCGATGCACCCCCCCTCCCCAGCTCATATGTTTTGGTCTTTTCCAGCCTCTTGCAAGAATTACTTCCCTTTAACCCTCGATGCACCCCGCCTCCCCAGCCCTTTACAGGATTTGCTGTTCTAACTCAGCCCACAAGAAATGCTGCACATTGACAATTTCAATAGACCAAAGTGATCAATGTACAGTGTAAAAAACAAACAAACAGAAATTAATGCGACAAGTGGCTAAAAAAAGACTGAAAACTCTTTCAGTTACTTCCTATTGCATAATTATATCAAACAATAGCAATTGAAGTGTAATTTTTCTAATCTCTTCAATCCGCAACAAGAAACCCAGTTACGTTGACTACTGTTTCATATGTTATGGTCTTTTCATGCCTCTTGCAAGAATTACTTCCCTTTAACCCTCGATGCACCCTCCCTCCTAAGCCCTTTACTGGATTTGCTTTTCTAACTCAGCCCACAAGAAATGCTGCACATTGAAACTTTCAATAGACCAAAGTGATCAATGTACAGTGTAAAAAAAACCCAGAAATTAATGCGACAAGTGGCTAAAAAAAGACTGAAAACTCTTTCGGTTACTTCCTATTGCATATATCAAACAATGGCAACTGAAGTGTAATGTTTCTAATTTCTTCAAACCACAACAAGAAGCCCAGTTACGTTGACTACCGTCTCATACGTGCCAGCTACGCTCATACGAAAACCCCAGAAAATAATGCGACAAGTGGCTGATAAAAAAGACAGAAGGCTCTTTCAGTAGCAACTGCTTCTTATTGCATAAATCAAACAAAAGGAACTAAATTTTCAATGTATATTTTTTTTCTCCAATCTCATTATACCGTGACGACAAATCCATTTACGTTGACTACCGTCTCATAGGTGCCGGTTACGTACCCGCGAAAATCGACTTACGGAACATTTCATAGCAGACGACACCTGTTGCTTAATAGGTCAAATATAGGGAACTTAGTTTCTAATATCTGTTTTTTATTTCTGCAATCTTTTTTTAACCGTGACAACAAACCCTTTTAGGTTGTCTGTTGTCTGGCAGGTGCCACTTACGTATCCGCAAAAACATGAAAAAACGGATTACGGAATATTTTATAGCAGACGCCAACTGTTGCTTAAGTCAATTTTAGGGATTTTTCTTTTTCTTTTTCTCTCACTAGGGCCATTGATTCGGTTACGGTGACCATCTCACCCATACGTGACTGTTATGTGCTGCGCATAAAATCGTAAAATCAACTTCAACATTTTCAGAGGCAACATATACCTGTTGTACAATTCAAGGACAGATAAACAAAATTTTTCCCTGTTTTTTTTTACCAGGGTCATGAAAACATTGAACCAATTTTGACGACCGCGCGAGTCAAAAGTCAATTTTATGTTTAATCGCTGCGCAAAAATATAAAATTCAGAAGCAACCGATTGCTGTTACGGAAACTCTTTCTGATAAAAAAAATCTAGAAGTAGGCCATAAAGATACAATAAGATGTAAGAATAACTAAAAATCAATTGCTTCTTTGATAGGGTAGAAAACATTGTGGGAAAAGGAGAAAATGCTGGTAACCTGCATTGTCTCCTTTCCTCAGATTATTTTCAAAAGCCTTCTCTTTCAGGGGTGTTAAAAGGCTTCATTGTGCGGTAAAAGGTTAATAAGAATAAACAGACATCCCCCCCCCCATCAGCCAATCAAATCTCTTCCCTCTCTGAAATTATCCAATCAGAGAAGCTTTAAGGAAATCAGAATGAAAACCAACAGCCAATCAGAGAAGACTTTAGAAATTTCAACAGCCAATCAGAGAGCTCCAAAATGGCGCCCTAATTTATCAATTTAAAACAGTAAAACAAATGGCATAAAAGTGGATTTAAAGTCTTCTTTAAAGGCTGCTGTGCAGTCCTTGGCAAACTGCCATCCACACATGCCAGATTTCACTGAAAATGGGCACACATTTAAGAAAATAGGGGCGTAGAAGGCTTTTCCAGCCTCTTGCAAGAATTACTTCCCTTTAACCCTCGATGCACCCCCCTCCCCAGCTCATATGTTTTGGTCTTTTCCAGCCTCTTGCAAGAATTACTTCCCTTTAACCCTCGATGCACCGCCCCTCCCCAGCCCTTTACAGGATTTGCTGTTCTAACTCAGCCCACAAGAAATGCTGCACATTGAAACTTTCAATAGACCAAAGTGATCAATGTACAGTGTAAAAAAAACCCAGAAATTAATGCGACAAGTGGCTAAAAAAAGACTGAAAACTCTTTCGGTTACTTCCTATTGCATATATCAAACAATGGCAACTGAAGTGTAATATTTCTAATTTCTTCAAACCACAACAAGAAGCCCAGTTACGTTGACTACCGTCTCATACGTGCCAGCTACGCTCATACGAAAACCCCAGAAAATAATGCGACAAGTGGCTGATAAAAAAGACAGAAGGCTCTTTCAGTAGCAACTGCTTCTTATTGCATAAATCAAACAAAAGGAACTAAATTTTCAATGTATATTTTTTTTCTCCAATCTCATTATACCGTGACGACAAATCCATTTACGTTGACTACCGTCTCATAGGTGCCGGTTACGTACCCGCGAAAATCGACTTACGGAACATTTCATAGCAGACGACACCTGTTGCTTAATAGGTCAAATATAGGGAACTTAGTTTCTAATATCTGTTTTTTATTTCTGCAATCTTTTTTTAACCGTGACAACAAACCCTTTTAGGTTGTCTGTTGTCTCGCAGGTGCCACTTACGTATCCGCAAAAACATGAAAAAACGGATTACGGAATATTTTATAGCAGACGCCAACTGTTGCTTAAGTCAATTTTAGGGATTTTTCTTTTTCTTTTTCTCTCACTAGGGCCATTGATTCGGTTACGGTGACCATCTCACCAATACGTGACTGTTATGTGCTGCGCATAAAATCGTAAAATCAACTTCAACATTTTCAGAGGCAACTGATACCTGTTGTACAATTCAAGGACAGGTAAACAAAATTTTTCCCTGTTTTTTTTTTACCAGGGTCATGAAAACATTGAACCAATTTTGACGACCGCGCGAGTCAAAAGTCAATTTTATGTTTAGTCGCTGCGCAAAAATATAAAATTCAGAAGCAACCGATTGCTGTTGCGGAAACTCTTTCTGATAAAAAAAATCTAGAAGTAGGCCATAAACATACAATAAGATGTAAGAATAACTAAAAATCAATTGCTTCTTTGATAGGGTAGAAAACATTGTGGGAAAAGGAGAAAATGCTGGTAACCTGCATTGTCTCCTTTCCTCAGATTATTTTCAAAAGCCTTCTCTTTCAGGGGTGTTAAAAGGCTTCATTGTGCGGTAAAAGGTTAATAAGAATAAACAGACATTCACCCCCATCAGCCAATCAAATCTCTTCCCTCTCTGAAATTATCCATTCAGAGAAGCTTTAAGGAAATCAGAATGAAAACCAACAGCCAATCAGAGAAGACTTTAGAAATTTCAACAGCCAATCAGAGAGCTCCAAAATGGCGCCCTCATTTATCAATTTAAAACAGTAAAGCAAATGGCATAAAAGTGGATTTAAAGTCTTCTTTAAAGGCTGCTGTGCAGTCCTTGGCAAACTGCCATCCACACATGCCAGATTTCACTGAAAATGGGCACACATTTAAGAAAATAGGGGCGTAGAAGGCTTTTCCAGCCTCTTGCAAGAATTACTTCCCTTTAACCCTCGATGCACCCCCCCTCCCCAGCTCATATGTTTTGGTCTTTTCCAGCCTCTTGCAAGAATTACTTCCCTTTAACCCTCGATGCACCCCCTCCCCAGCCCTTTACAGGATTTGCTGTTCTAACTCAGCCCACAAGAAATGCTGCACATTGACAATTTCAATAGACCAAAGTGATCAATGTACAGTGTAAAAAACAAACAAACAGAAATTAATGCGACAAGTGGCTAAAAAAAGACTGAAAACTCTTTCAGTTACTTCCTATTGCATAATTATATCAAACGATAGCAATTGAAGTGTAATTTTTCTAATCTCTTCAATCCGCAACAAGAAACCCAGTTACGTTGACTTTTGTTTCATATGTTATGGTCTTTTCATGCCTCTTGCAAGAATTACTTCCCTTTAACCCTCGATGCACCCTCCCTCCTAAGCCCTTTACTGGATTTGCTTTTCTAACTCAGCCCACAAGAAATGCTGCACATTGAAACTCTCAATAGACCAAAGTGATCAATGTACAGTGTAAAAAAAACCCAGAAATTAATGCGACAAGTGGCTAAAAAAAGACTGAAAATTCTTTCGGTTACTTCCTATTCCATATATCAAACAATGGCAACTGAAGTGTAATATTTCTAATTTCTTCAAACCACAACAAGAAGCCCAGTTACGTTGACTACCGTCTCATACGTGCCAGCTACGCTCATACAAAAACCCCAGAAAATAATGCGACAAGTGGCTGATAAAAAAGACAGAAGGCTCTTTCAGTAGCAACTGCTTCTTATTGCATAAATCAAACAAAAGGAACTAAATTTTCAATGTATATTTTTTTTCTCCAATCTCATTATACCGTGACGACAAATCCATTTATGTTGACTACCGTCTCATAGGTGCCGGTTACGTACCCGCGAAAATCGACTTTTGGAACATTTCATAGCAGACGACACCTGTTGCTTAATAGGTCAAATATAGGGAACTTAGTTTCTAATATCTGTTTTTTATTTCTGCAATCTTTTTTTAACCGTGACAACAAACCCTTTTAGGTTGTCTGTTGTCTCGCAGGTGCCACTTACGTATCCGCAAAAACATGAAAAAACGGATTACGGAATATTTTATAGCAGACGCCAACAGTTGCTTAAGTCAATTATAGGGATTTTTCTTTTTCTTTTTCTCTCACTAGGGCCATTGATTCGGTTACGGTGACCATCTCACCCATACGTGACTGTTATGTGCTGCGCATAAAATCGTAAAATCAACTTCAACATTTTCAGAGGCAACTGATACCTGTTGTACAATTCAAGGACAGGTAAACAAAATTTTTCCCTGTTTTTTTTTTTACCAGGGTCATGAAAACATTGAACCAATTTTGATGACCACCCGAGTCAAAAGTCAATTTTATGTTTAATCGCTGCGCAAAAATATAAAATTCAGAAGCAACCGATTGCTGTTGCGGAAAATCTTTCTGATAAAAAAAATCAAGAAGTAGGCCATAAAGATACAATAAGATGTAAGAATAACTAAAAATCAATTGCTTCTTTGATAGGGTAGAAAACATTGTGGGAAAAGGAGAAAATGCTGGTAACCTGCATTGTCTCCTTTCCTCAGATTATTTTCAAAGGCCTTCTCTTTCAGGGGTGTTAAAAGGCTTCATTGTGCGGTAAAAGGTTAATAAGAATAAACAGACATTCCCCCCCCCCTCATCAGCCAATCAAATCTCTTCCCTCTCTGAAATTATCCAATCAGAGAAGCTTTAAGGAAATCAGAATGAAAACCAACAGCCAATCAGAGAAGACTTTAGAAATTTCAACAGCCAATCAGAGAGCTCCAAAATGGCGCCCTAATTTATCAATTTAAAACAGTAAAACAAATGGCATAAAAGTGGATGTAAAGTCTTCTTTAAAGGCTGCTGTGCAGTCCTTGGCAAACTGCCATCCACACATGCCAGATTTCACTGAAAATGGGCACACATTTAAGAAAATAGGGGCGTAGAAGGCTTTTCCAGCCTCTTGCAAGAATTACTTCCCTTTAACCCTCGATGCACCCCCCCTCCCCAGCTCATATGTTTTGGTCTTTTCCAGCCTCTTGCAAGAATTACTTCCCTTTAACCCTCGATGCACCCCCCCCTCCCCAGCCCTTTGCAGGATTTGCTGTTCTAACTCAGCCCACAAGAAATGCTGCACATTGACAATTTCAATAGACCAAAGTGATCAATGTACAGTGTAAAAAACAAACAAACAGAAATTAATGCGACAAGTGGCTAAAAAAAGACTGAAAACTCTTTCAGTTACTTCCTATTGCATAATTATATCAAACAATAGCAATTGAAGTGTAATTTTTCCAATCTCTTCAATCCGCAACAAGAAACCCAGTTACGTTGACTACTGTTTCATATGTTTTGGTCTTTTCATGCCTCTTGCAAGAATTACTTCCCTTTAACCCTCGATGCACCCTCCCTCCTAAGCCCTTTACTGGATTTGCTTTTCTAACTCAGCCCACAAGAAATGCTGCACATTGAAACTTTCAATAGACCAAAGTGATCAATGTACAGTGTAAAAAAAACCCAGAAATTAATGCGACAAGTGGCTAAAAAAAGACTGAAAACTCTTTCGGTTACTTCCTATTGCATATATCAAACAATGGCAACTGAAGTGTAATATTTCTAATTTCTTCAAACCACAACAAGAAGCCCAGTTACGTTGACTACCGTCTCATACGTGCCAGCTACGCTCATAGGAAAACCCCAGAAAAAAATGCGACAAGTGGCTGATAAAAAAGACAGAAGGCTCTTTCAGTAGCAACTGCTTCTTATTGCATAAATCAAACAAAAGGAACTAAATTTTCAATGTATATTTTTTTTCTCCAATCTCATTATACCGTGACGACAAATCCATTTACGTTGACTACCGTCTCATAGGTGCCGGTTACGTACCCGCGAAAATCGACTTACGGAACATTTCATAGCAGACGACACCTGTTGCTTAATAGGTCAAATATAGGGAACTTAGTTTCTAATATCTGTTTTTTATTTCTGCAATCTTTTTTTAACCGTGACAACAAACCCTTTTAGGTTGTCTGTTGTCTGGCAGGTGCCACTTACGTATCCGCAAAAACATGAAAAAACAGATTACGGAATATTTTATAGCAGACGCCAACTGTTGCTTAAGTCAATTATAGGGATTTTTCTTTTTCTCTTTCTCTCACTAGGGCCATTGATTCGGTTACGGTGACCATCTCACCCATACGTGACTGTTATGTGCTGCGCATAAAATCGTAAAATCAACTTCAACATTTTCAGAGGCAACTGATACCTGTTGTACAATTCAAGGACAGGTAAACAAAATTTTTCCCTGTTTTTTTTTTACCAGGGTCATGAAAACATTGAACCAATTTTGATGACCACGAGAGTCAAAAGTCAATTTTATGTTTAATCGCTGCGCAAAAATATAAAATTCAGAAGCAACCGATTGCTGTTGCGGAAACTCTTTCTGATAAAAAAAATCTAGAAGTAGGCCATAAAGATACAATAAGATGTAAGAATAACTAAAAATCAATTGCTTCTTTGATAGGGTAGAAAACATTGTGGGAAAAGGAGAAAATGCTGGTAACCTGCATTGTCTCCTTTCCTCAGATTATTTTCAAAGGCCTTCTCTTTCAGGGGTGTTAAAAGGCTTCATTGTGCGGTAAAAGGTTAATAAGAATAAACAGACATTCCCCCCCCCCCTCATCAGCCAATCAAATCTCTTCCCTCTCTGAAATTATCCAATCAGAGAAGCTTTAAGGAAATCAGAATGAAAACCAACAGCCAATCAGAGAAGACTTTAGAAATTTCAACAGCCAATCAGAGAGCTCCAAAATGGCGCCCTAATTTATCAATTTAAAACAGTAAAACAAATGGCATAAAAGTGGATGTAAAGTCTTCTTTAAAGGCTGCTGTGCAGTCCTTGGCAAACTGCCATCCACACATGCCAGATTTCACTGAAAATGGGCACACATTTAAGAAAATAGGGGCGTAGAAGGCTTTTCCAGCCTCTTGTAAAAATTACTTCCCTTTAACCCTCGATGCACCCCCCCTCCCCAGCTCATATGTTTTGGTCTTTTCCAGCCTCTTGCAAGAATTACTTCCCTTTAACCCTCGATGCACCCCCCCCTCCCCAGCCCTTTGCAGGATTTGCTGTTCTAACTCAGCCCACAAGAAATGCTGCACATTGACAATTTCAATAGACCCAAGTGATCAATGTACAGTGTAAAAAACAAACAAACAGAAATTAATGCGACAAGTGGCTAAAAAAAGACTGAACACTCTTTCAGTACCTTCCTATTGCATAATTATATCAACCAATAGCAATTGAAGTGTAATTTTTCTAATCTCTTCAATCTGCAACAAGAAACCCAGTTACGTTGACTACTGTTTCATATGTTTTGGTCTTTTCATGCCTCTTGCAAGAATTACTCCCCTTTAACCCTCGACGCACCCTCCCTCCTAAGCCCTTTACTGGATTTGCTTTTCTAACTCAGCCCACAAGAAATGCTGCACATTGAAACTTTCAATAGACCAAAGTGATCAATGTACAGTGTAAAAAAAACCCAGAAATTAATGCGACAAGTGGCTAAAACAAGACTGAAAACTCTTTCGGTTACTTCCTATTGCATATATCAAACAATGGCAACTGAAGTGTAATATTTCTAATTTCTTCAAACCACAACAAGAAGCCCAGTTACGTTGACTACCGTCTCATACGTGCCAGCTACGCTCATACGAAAACCCCAGAAAATAATGCGACAAGTGGCTGATAAAAAAGACAGAAGGCTCTTTCAGTAGCAACTGCTTCTTATTGCATAAATCAAACAAAAGGAACTAAATTTTCAATGTATATTTTTTTTCTCCAATCTCATTATACCGTGACGACAAATCCATTTACGTTGACTACTGTCTCATAGGTGCCGGTTACGTACCCGCGAAAATCGACTTACGGAACATTTCATAGCAGACGACACCTGTTGCTTAATAGGTCAAATATAGGGAACTTAGTTTCTAATATCTGTTTTTTATTTCTGCAATCTTTTTTTAACCGTGACAACAAACCCTTTTAGGTTGTCTGTTGTCTCGCAGGTGCCACTTACGTATCCGCAAAAACATGAAAAAACGGATTACGGAATATTTTATAGCAGACGCCAACTGTTGCTTAAGTCAATTATAGGGATTTTTCTTTTTCTTTTTCTCTCATTAGGGCCATTGATTCGGTTACGGTGACCATCTCACCCATATGTGACTGTTATTTGCTGCGCATAAAATCGTAAAATCAACTTCAACATTTTCAGAGGCAACTGATACCTGTTGTACAATTCAAGGACAGGTAAACAAAATTTTTCCCTGTTTTTTTTTTACCAGGGTCATGAAAACATTGAACCAATTTTGACGACCACGCGAGTCAAAAGTCAATTTTATGTTTAATCACTGCGCAAAAATATAAAATTCAGAAGCAACCGATTGCTGTTGCGGAAACTCTTTCTGATAAAAAAAATCTAGAAGTAGGCCATAAAGATACAATAAGATGTAAGAATAACTGAAAATCAATTGCTTCTTCGATAGGGTAGAAAACATTGTGGGAAAAGGAGAAAATGCTGGTAACCTGCATTGTCTCCTTTCCTCAGATTATTTTCAAAAGCCTTATCTTTCAGGGGTGTTAAAAGGCTTCATTGTGCGGTAAAAGGTTAATAAGAATAAACAGACATTCACCCCCCATCAGCCAATCAAATCTCTTCCCTCTCTGAAATTATCCAATCAGAGAAGCTTTAAGGAAATCAGAATGAAAACCAACAGCCAATCAGAGAAGACTTTAGAAATTTCAACAGCCAATCAGAGAGCTCCAAAATGGCGCCCTCATTTATCAATTTAAAACAGTAAAGCAAATGGCATAAAAGTGGATGTAAAGTCTTCTTTAAAGGCTGCTGTGCAGTCCTTGGCAAACTGCCATCCACACATGCCAGATTTCACTGAAAATGGGCACACATTTAAGAACATACGGGCGTAGAAGGCTTTTCCAGCCTCTTGCAAGAATTACTTCCCTTTAACCCTCGATGCACCCCCTCTCCCCAGCTCATATGTTTTGGTCTTTTCCAGCCTCTTGCAAGAATTACTTCCCTTTAACCCTCGATGCACCCCCTCCCCAGCCCTTTACAGGATTTGCTGTTCTAACTCAGCCCACAAGAAATGCTGCACATTGACAATTTCAATAGACCAAAGTGATCAATGTACAGTGTAAAAAACAAACAAACAGAAATTAATGCGACAAGTGGCTAAAAAAAGACTGAAAACTCTTTCAGTTACTTCCTATTGCATAATTATATCAAACAATAGCAATTGAAGTGTAATTTTTCTAATCTCTTCAATCCGCAACAAGAAACCCAGTTACGTTGACTACTGTTTCATATGTTATGGTCTTTTCATGCCTCTTGCAAGAATTACTTCCCTTTAACCCTCGATGCACCCTCCCTCCTAAGCCCTTTACTGGATTTGCTTTTCTAACTCAGCCCACCAGAAATGCTGCACATTGAAACTTTCAATAGACCAAAGTGATCAATGTACAGTGTAAAAAAAACCCAGAAATTAATGCGACAAGTGGCTAAAAAAAGACTGAAAACTCTTTCGGTTACTTCCTATTCCATATATCAAACAATGGCAACTGAAGTGTAATATTTCTAATTTCTTCAAACCACAACAAGAAGCCCAGTTACGTTGACTACCGTCTCATACGTGCCAGCTACGCTCATACAAAAACCCCAGAAAATAATGCGACAAGTGGCTGATAAAAAAGACAGAAGGCTCTTTCAGTAGCAACTGCTTCTTATTGCATAAATCAAACAAAAGGAACTAAATTTTCAATGTATATTTTTTTTCTCCAATCTCATTATACCGTGACGACAAATCCATTTACGTTGACTACCGTCTCATAGGTGCCGGTTACGTACCCGCGAAAATCGACTTACGGAACATTTCATAGCAGACGACACCTGTTGCTTAATAGGTCAAATATAGGGAACTTAGTTTCTAATATCTGTTTTTTATTTCTGCAATCTTTTTTTAACCGTGACAACAAACCCTTTTAGGTTGTCTGTTGTCTCGCAGGTGCCACTTACGTATCCGCAAAAACATGAAAAAACGGATTACGGAATATTTTATAGCAGACGCCAACTGTTGCTTAAGTCAATTATAGGGATTTTTCTTTTTCTTTTTCTCTCACTAGGGCCATTGATTCGGTTACGGTGACCATCTCACCCATACGTGACTGTTATGTTCTGCGCATAAAATCGTAAAATCAACTTCAACATTTTCAGAGGCAACTGATACCTGTTGTACAATTCAAGGACAGGTAAACAAAATTTTTCCCTGTTTTTTTTTTACCAGGGTCATGAAAACATTGAACCAATTTTGATGACCACGCGAGTGAAAAGTCAATTTTATGTTTAATCGCTGCGCAAAAATATAAAATTCAGAAGCAACCGATTGCTGTTGCGGAAGCTCTTTCTGATAAAAACAATCTAGAAGTAGGCCATAAAGATACAATAAGATGTAAGAATAACTAAAAATCAATTGCTTCTTTGATAGGGTAGAAAACATTGTGGGAAAAGGAGAAAATGCTGGTAACCTGCATTGTCTCCTTTCCTCAGATTATTTTCAAAAGCCTTCTCTTTCAGGGGTGTTAAAAGGCTTTATTGTGCGGTAAAAGGTTAAGAATAAAAGCCATCCCCCCCCATCAGCCAATCAAATCTCTTCCCTCTCTGAAATTATCCAATCAAAGAAGCTTTAAGGAAATCAGAATGAAAACCAACAGCCAATCAGAGAAGACTTTAGAAATTTCAACAGCCAATCAGAGAGCTCCAAAATGGCGCCCTAATTTATCAATTTAAAACAGTAAAACAAATGGCATAAAAGTGGATTTAAAGTCTTCTTTAAAGGCTGCTGTGCAGTCCTTGGCAAACTGCCATCCACACATGCCAGATTTTCCTGAAAATGGGCACACATTTAAGAAAATAGGGGCGTAGAAGGCTTTTCCAGCCTCTTGCAAGAATTACTTCCCTTTAACCCTCGATGCACCCCCCCTCCCCAGCTCATATGGTTTGGTCTTTTCCAGCCTCTTGCAAGAATTACTTCCCTTTAACCCTCGATGCACCCCCCCTCCCCAGCCCTTTACAGGATTTGCTGTTCTAACTCAGCCCACAAGAAATGCTGCACATTGACAATTTCAATAGACCAAAGTGATCAATGTACAGTGTAAAAAACAAACAAACAGAAATTAATGCGACAAGTGGCTAAAAAAAGACTGAACACTCTTTCAGTTACTTCCTTTTGCATAATTATATCAAACAATAGCAATTGAAGTGTAATTTTTCTAATCTCTTCAATCCGCAACAAGAAACCCAGTTACGTTGACTACTGTTTCATATGTTTTGGTCTTTTCATGCCTCTTGCAAGAATTACTTCCCTTTAACCCTCGATGCACCCTCCCTCCTAAGCCCTTTACTGGATTTGCTTTTCTAACTCAGCCCACAAGAAATGCTGCACATTGAAACTTTCAATAGACCAAAGTGATCAATGTACAGTGTAAAAAAAAACCAGAAATTAATGCGACAAGTGGCTAAAAAAAAACTGAAAACTCTTTCGGTTACTTCCTATTGCATATATCAAACAATGGCAACTGAAGTGTAATATTTCTAATTTCTTCAAACCACAACAAGAAGCCCAGTTACGTTGACTACCGTCTCATACGTGCCAGCTACACTCATACGAAAACCCCAGAAAATAATGCGACAAGTGGTTGATAAAAAAGACAGAAGGCTCTTTCAGTAGCAACTGCTTCTTATTGCATAAATCAAACAAAAGGAACTAAATTTTCAATGTATATTTTTTTTCTCCAATCTCATTATACCGTGACGACAAATCCATTTACGTTGACTACCGTCTCATAGGTGCCGGTTACGTACCCGCGAAAATCGACTTTTGGAACATTTCATAGCAGACGACACCTGTTGCTTAATAGGTCAAATATAGGGAACTTAGTTTCTAATATCTGTGTTTTATTTCTGCAATCTTTTTTTAACCGTGACAACAAACCCTTTTAGGTTGTCTGTTGTCTCGCAGGTGCCACTTACGTATCCGCAAAAACATGAAAAAACGGATTACGGAATATTTTATAGCAGACGCCAACTGTTGCTTAAGTCAATTATAGGGATTTTTCTTTTTCTTTTTCTCTCACTAGGGCCATTGATTTGGTTACGGTGACCATCTCACCCATACGTGACTGTTATGTGCTGCGCATAAAATCGTAAAATCAACTTCAACATTTTCAGAGGCAACTGATACCTGTTGTACAATTCAAGGACAGGTAAACAAAATTTTTCCCTGTTTTTTTTTTTTACCAGGGTCATGAAAACATTGAACCAATTTTGATGACCACGCGAGTCAAAAGTCAATTTTATGTTTAATCGCTGCGCAAAAATATAAAATTCAGAAGCAACCGATTGATGTTGCGGAAACTCTTTCTGATAAAAAATATCTAGAAGTAGGCCATAAAGATACAATAAGATGTAAGAATAACTAAAAATCAATTGCTTCTTTGATAGGGTAGAAAACATTGTGGGAAAAGGAGAAAATGCTGGTAACCTGCATTGTCTCCTTTCCTCAGATTATTTTCAAAAGCCTTCTCTTTCAGGGGTGGTAAAAGGCTTCATTGTGCGGTAAAAGGTTAATAAGAATAAACAGACATTCCCCCCCCCTCAGCCAATCAAATCTCTTCCCTCTCTGAAATTATCCAATCAGAGAAGCTTTAAGGAAATCAGAATGAAAACCAACAGCCAATCAGAGAAGACTTTAGAAATTTCAACAGCCAATCAGAGAGCTCCAAAATGGCGCCCTAATTTATCAATTTAAAACAGTAAAACAAATGGCATAAAAGTGGATGTAAAGTCTTCTTTAAAGGCTGCTGTGCAGTCCTTGGCAAACTGCCATCCACACATGCCAGATTTCACTGAAAATGGGCACACATTTAAGAAAATAGGGGCGTAGAAGGCTTTTCCAGCCTCTTGCAAGAATTACTTCCCTTTAACCCTCGATGCACCCCCCCTCCCCAGCCCTTTACAGGATTTGCTGTTCTAACTCAGCCCACAAGAAATGCTGCACATTGACAATTTCAATAGACCAAAGTGATCAATGTACAGTGTAAAAAACAAACAAACAGAAATTAATGCGACAAGTGGCTAAAAAAAGACTGAACACTCTTTCAGTTACTTCCTATTGCATAATTATATCAAACAATAGCAATTGAAGAGTAATTTTTCTAATCTCTTCAATCCGCAACAAGAAACCCAGTTACGTTGACTACTGTTTCATATGTTTTGGTCTTTTCATGCCTCTTGCAAGAATTACTTCCCTTTAACCCTCGATGCACCCTCCCTCCTAAGCCCTTTACTGGATTTGCTTTTCTAACTCAGCCGACAAGAAATGCTGCACATTGAAACTTTCAATAGACCAAAGTGATCAATGTACAGTGTAAAAAAAACCCAGAAGTTAATGCGAAAAGTGGCTAAAAAAAGACAGAAAACTCTTTCGGTTACTTCCTATTGCATATATCAAACAATGGCAACTGAAGTGTAATATTTCTAATTTTTTCAAACCACAACAAGAAGCCCAGTTACGTTGACTACCGTCTCATACGTGCCAGCTACGCTCATACGAAAACCCCAGAAAAAAATGCGACAAGTGGCTGATAAAAAAGACAGAAGGCTCTTTCAGTAGCAACTGCTTCTTATTGCATAAATCAAACAAAAGGAACTAAATTTTCAATGTATATTTTTTTTCTCCAATCTCATTATACCGTGACGACAAATCCATTTACGTTGACTACCGTCTCATAGGTGCCGGTTACGTACCCGCGAAAATCGACTTACGGAACATTTCATAGCAGACGACACCTGTTGCTTAATAGGTCAAATATAGGGAACTTAGTTTCTAATATCTGTGTTTGATTTCTGCAATCTTTTTTTAACGATGACAACAAACCCTTTTAGGTTGTCTGTTGTCTCGCAGGTGCCACTTACGTATCCGCAAAAACATGAAAAAACGGATTACGGAATATTTTATAGCAGACGCCAACTGTTGCTTAAGTCAATTATAGGGATTTTTCTTTTTCTTTTTCTCTCACTAGGGCCATTGATTCTGTTACGGTGACCATCTCACCCGTACGTGACTGTTATGTGCTGCGCATAAAATCGTAAAATCAACTTCAACATTTTCAGAGGCAACTGATACCTGTTGTACAATTCAAGGACAGGTAAACAAAATTTTTCCCTGTTTTTTTTTTTACCAGGGTCATGAAAACATTGAACCAATTTTGATGACCACGTGAGTCAAAAGTCAATTTTATGTTTAATCGCTGCGCAAAAATATAAAATTCAGAAGCAACCGATTGCTGTTGCGGAAACTCTTTCTGATAAAAAAAATCTAGAAGTAGGCCATAAAGATACAATAAGATGTAAGAATAACTAAAAATCAATTGCTTCTTTGATAGGGTAGAAAACATTGTGGGAAAAGGAGAAAATGCTGGTAACCTGCATTGTCTCCTTTCCTCAGATTATTTTCAAAAGCCTTCTCTTTCAGGGGTGTTAAAAGGCTTCATTGTGCGGTAAAAGGTTAATAAGAATAAACAGACATTCCCCCCCCCATCAGCCAATCAAATCTCTTCCCTCTCTGAAATTATCCAATCAGAGAAGCTTTAAGGAAATCAGAATGTAAACCAACAGCCAATCAGAGAAGACTTTAGAAATTTCAACAGCCAATCAGAGAGCTCCAAAATGGCGCCCTAATTTATCAATTTAAAACAGTAAAACAAATGGCATAAAAGTGGATGTAAAGTCTTCTTTAAAGGCTGCTGTGCAGTCCTTGGCAAACTGCCATCCACACATGCCAGATTTCACTGAAAATGGGCACACATTTAAGTAAATAGGGGCGTAGAAGGCTTTTCCAGCCTCTTGCAAGAATTACTTCCCTTTAACCCTCGATGCACCCCCCTCCCCAGCTCATATGTTTTGGTCTTTTCCAGCCTCTTGCAAGAATTACTTCCCTTTAACCCTCGATGCACCCCCCCCTCCCCAGCCCTTTACAGGATTTGCTGTTCTAACTCAGCCCACAAGAAATGCTGCACATTGACAATTTCAATAGACCAAAGTGATCAATGTACAGTGTAAAAAACAAACAAACAGAAATTAATGCGACAAGTGGCTAAAAAAAGATTGAAAACTCTTTCATTTACTTCCTATTGCATAATTATATCAAACAATAGCAATTGAAGTGTAATTTTTCTAATCTCTTCAATCCGCAACAAGAAACCCAGTTACGTTGACTACTGTTTCATATGTTTTGGTCTTTTCATGCCTCTTGCAAGAATTACTTCCCTTTAACCCTCGATGCACCCTCCCTCCTAAGCCCTTTACTGGATTTGCTTTTCTAACTCAGCCCACAAGAAATGCTGCACATTGAAACTTTAAATAGACCAAAGTGATCAATGTACAGTGTAAAAAAAAACCAGAAATTAATGCGACAAGTGGCTAAAAAAAAACTGAAAACTCTTTCGGTTACTTCCTATTGCATATATCAAACAATGGCAACTGAAGTGTAATATTTCTAATTTCTTCAAACCACAACAAGAAGCCCAGTTACATTGACTACCGTCTCATACGTGCCAGCTACGCTCATACGAAAACCCCAGAAAAAAATGCGACAAGTGGCTGATAAAAAAGACAGAAGGCTCTTTCAGTAGCAACTGCTTCTTATTGCATAAATCAAACAAAAGGAACTAAATTTTCAATTTATATTTTTTTTCTCCAATCTCATTATACCGTGACGACAAATCCATTTACGTTGACTACCGTCTCATAGGTGCCGGTTACGTACCCGCGAAAATCGACTTACGGAACATTTCATAGCAGACGACACCTGTTGCTTAATAGGTCAAATAAAGGGAACTTAGTTTCTAATATCTGTGTTTTATTTCTGCAATCTTTTTTTAACGATGACAACAAACCCTTTTAGGTTGTCTGTTGTCTCGCAGGTGCCACTTACGTATCCACAAAAACATGAAAAAACGGATTACGGAATATTTTATAGCAGACGCCAACTGTTGCTTAAGTCAATTATAGGGATTTTTCTTTTTCTTTTTCTCTCACTAGGGCCATTGATTCTGTTACGGTGACCATCTCACCCATACGTGACTGTTATGTGCTGCGCATAAAATCGTAAAATCAACTTCAACATTTTCAGAGGCAACTGATACCTGTTGTACAATTCAAGGACAGGTAAACAAAATTTTTCCCTGTTTTTTTTTTACCAGGGTCATGAAAACATTGAACCAATTTTGATGACCACGCGAGTCAAAAGTCAATTTTATGTTTAATCGCTGCGCAAAAATATAAAATTCAGAAGCAACCGATTGCTGTTGCGGAAACTCTTTCTGATAAAAAAAATCTAGAAGTAGGCCATAAAGATACAATAAGATGTAAGAATAACTAAAAATCAATTGCTTCTTTGATAGGGTAGAAAACATTGTGGGAAAAGGAGAAAATGCTGGTAACCTGCATTGTCTCCTTTCCTCAGATTATTTTCAAAAGCCTTCTCTTTCAGGGGTGTTAAAAGGCTTCATTGTGCGGTAAAAGGTTAATAAGAATAAACAGACATTCCCCCCCCCCATCAGCCAATCAAATCTCTTCCCTCTCTGAAATTATCCAATCAGAGAAGCTTTAAGGAAATCAGAATGAAAACCAACAGCCAATCAGAGAAGACTTTAGAAATTTCAACAGCCAATCAGAGAGCTCCAAAATGGCGCCCTAATTTATCAATTTAAAACAGTAAAACAAATGGCATAAAAGTGGATGTAAAGTCTTCTTTAAAGGCTGCTGTGCAGTCCTTGGCAAACTGCCATCCACACATGCCAGATTTCACTGAAAATGGGCACACATTTAAGTAAATAGGGGCGTAGAAGGCTTTTCCAGCCTCTTGCAAGAATTACTTCCCTTTAACCCTCGATGCACCCCCCCTCCCCAGCTCATATGTTTTGGTCTTTTCCAGCCTCTTGCAAGAATTACTTCCCTTTAACCCTCGATGCACCCCCCCCTCCCCAGCCCTTTACATGATTTGCTGTTCTAACTCAGCCCACAAGAAATGCTGCACATTGACAATTTCAATAGACCAAAGTGATCAATGTACAGTGTAAAAAACAAACAAACAGAAATTAATGCGACAAGTGGCTAAAAAAAGATTGAAAACTCTTTCATTTACTTCCTATTGCATAATTATATCAAACAATAGCAATTGAAGTGTAATTTTTCTAATCTCTTCAATCCGCAACAAGAAACCCAGTTACGTTGACTACTGTTTCATATGTTTTGGTCTTTTCATGCCTCTTGCAAGAATTACTTCCCTTTAACCCTCGATGCACCCTCCCTCCTAAGCCCTTTACTGGATTTGCTTTTCTAACTCAGCCCACAAGAAATGCTGCACATTGAAACTTTAAATAGACCAAAGTGATCAATGTACAGTGTAAAAAAAAACCAGAAATTAATGCGACAAGTGGCTAAAAAAAAACTGAAAACTCTTTCGGTTACTTCCTATTGCATATATCAAACAATGGCAACTGAAGTGTAATATTTCTAATTTCTTCAAACCACAACAAGAAGCCCAGTTACATTGACTACCGTCTCATACGTGCCAGCTACGCTCATACGAAAACCCCAGAAAAAAATGCGACAAGTGGCTGATAAAAAAGACAGAAGGCTCTTTCAGTAGCAACTGCTTCTTATTGCATAAATCAAACAAAAGGAACTAAATTTTCAATGTATATTTTTTTTCTCCAATCTCATTATACCGTGACGACAAATCCATTTACGTTGACTACCGTCTCATAGGTGCCGGTTACGTACCCGCGAAAATCGACTTACGGAACATTTCATAGCAGACGACACCTGTTGCTTAATAGGTCAAATAAAGGGAACTTAGTTTCTAATATCTGTTTTTTATTTCTGCAATCTTTTTTTAACCATGACAACAAACCCTTTTAGGTTGTCTGTTGTCTCGCAGGTGCCACTTACGTATCTGCAAAAACATGAAAAAACGGATTACGGAATATTTTATAGCAGACGCCAACTGTTGCTTAAGTCAATTATAGGGATTTTTCTTTTTCTTTTTCTCTCACTAGGGCCATTGATTCAGTTACGGTGACCATCTCACCCATACGTGACTGTTATGTGCTGCGCATAAAATCGTAAAATCAACTTCAACATTTTCAGAGGCAACTGATACCTGTTGTACAATTCAAGGACAGGAAAACAAAATTTTTCCCTGTTTTTTTTTACAAGGGTCATGAAAACATTGAACCAATTTTGACGACCGCGCGAGTCAAAAGTCAATTTTATGTTTAATCGCTGCGCAAAAATATAAAATTCAGAAGCAACCGATTGCTGTTGCGGAAACTCTTTATGATAAAAAAAATCTAGAAGTAGGCCATAAAGATACAATAAGATGTAAGAATAACTAAAAATCAATTGCTTCTTTGATAGGGTAGAAAACATTGTGGGAAAAGGAGAAAATGCTGGTAACCTGCATTGTCTCCTTTCCTCAGATTATTGTCAAAAGCCTTCTCTTTCAGGGGTGTTAAAAGGCTTCATTGTGCGGTAAAAGGTTAATAAGAATAAACAGACATTCCCCCCCCCCCCCCATCAGCCAATCAAATCTCTTCCCTCTCTGAAATTATCCAATCAAAGAAGCTTTAAGGAAATCAGAATGAAAACCAACAGCCAATCAGAGAAGACTTTAGAAATTTCAACAGCCAATCAGAGAGCTCCAAAATGGCGCCCTAATTTATCAATTTAAAACAGTAAAACAAATGGCATAAAAGTGGATTTAAAGTCTTCTTTAAAGGCTGCTGTGCAATCCTTGGCAAACTGCCATCCACTCATGCCAGATTTCACTGAAAATGGGCACACATTTAAGAAAATAGGGGCGTAGAAGGCTTTTCCAGCCTCTTGCAAGAATTACTTCCCTTTAACCCTCGATGCACCCCCCCTCCCCAGCTCATATGTTTTGGTCTTTTCCAGCCTCTTGCAAGAATTACTTCCCTTTAACCCTCGATGCACCCCCCCTCCCCAGCTCATATGTTTTGGTCTTTTCCAGCCTCTTGCAAGAATTACTTCCCTTTAACCCTCGATGCAACCCCCCTCCCCAGCCCTTTACAGGATTTGCTGTTCTAACTCAGCCCACAAGAAATGCTGCACATTGACAATTTCAATAGACCAAAGTGATCAATGTACAGTGTAAAAAACAAACAAACAGAAATTAATGCGACAAGTGGCTAAAAAAAGACTGAAAACTCTTTCAGTTACTTCCTATTGCATAATTATATCAAACAATAGCAATTGAAGTGTAATTTTTCTAATCTCTTCAATCCGCAACAAGAAACCCAGTTACGTTGACTACTGTTTCATATGTTTTGGTCTTTTCATGCCTCTTGCAAGAATTACTTCCCTTTAACCCTCGATGCACCCTCCCTCCTAAGCCCTTTACTGGATTTGCTTTTCTAACTCAGCCCACAAGAAATGCTGCACATTGAAACTTTCAATAGACCAAAGTGATCAATGTACAGTGTAAAAAATACCCAGAAATTAATATGACAAGTGGCTAAAAAAAGACTGAAAACTCTTTCGGTTACTTCCTATTGCATATATCAAACAATGGCAACTGAAGTGTAATATTTCTAATTTCTTCAAACCACAACAAGAAGCCCAGTTACGTTGACTACCGTCTCATATGTGCCAGCTACGCTCATAGGAAAACCCCAGAAAAAAATGCGACAAGTGGCTGATAAAAAAGACAGAAGGCTCTTTCAGTAGCAACTGCTTCTTATTGCATAAATCAAACAAAAGGAACTAAATTTTCAATGTATATTTTTTTTCTCCAATCTCATTATACCGTGACGACAAATCCATTTACGTTGACTACCGTCTCATAGGTGCCGGTTACGTACCCGCGAAAATCGACTTACGGAACATTTCATAGCAGACGACACCTGTTGCTTAATAGGTCAAATATAGGGAACTTAGTTTCTAATATCTGTTTTTTATTTCTGCAATCTTTTTTTAACCGTGACAACAAACCCTTTTAGGTTGTCTGTTGTCTCGCAGGTGCCACTTACGTATCCGCAAAAACATGAAAAAATGGATTACGGAATATTTTATAGCAGACGCCAACTGTTGCTTAAGTCAATTATAGGGATTTTTCTTTTTCTTTTTCTCTCACTAGGGCCATTGATTCGGTTACGGTGACCATCTCACCCATACGTGACTGTTATGTGCTGCGCATAAAATCGTAAAATCAACTTCAACATTTTCAGAGGCAACTGATACCTGTTGTACAATTCAAGGACAGGTAAACAAAATTTTTCCCTGTTTTTTTTTACCAGGGTCATGAAAACATTGAACCAATTTTGATGACCACGCGAGTCAAAAGTCAATTTTATGTTTAATCGCTGCGCAAAAATATAAAATTCAGAAGCAACCGATTGCTGTTGCGGAAACTCTTTATGATAAAAAAAATCTAGAAGTAGGCCATAAAGATACAATAAGATGTAAGAATAACTAAAAATCAATTGCTTCTTTGATAGGGTAGAAAACATTGTGGGAAAAGGAGAAAATGCTGGTAACCTGCATTGTCTCCTTTCCTCAGATTATTTTCAAAAGCCTTCTCTTTCAGGGGTGTTAAAAGGCTTTATTGTGCGGTAAAAGGTTAATAAGAATAAACAGACATCCCCCCATCAGCCAATCAAATCTCTTCCCTCTCTGAAATTATCCAATCAAAGAAGCTTTAAGGAAATCAGAATGAAAACCAACAGGCAATCAGAGAAGACTTTAGAAATTTCAACAGCCAATCAGAGAACTCCAAAATGGCGCCCTAATTTATCAATTTAAAACAGTAAAACAAATGCCATAAAAGTGGATTTAAAGTCTTCTTTAAAGGCTGCTGTGCAATCCTTGGCAAACTGCCATCCACACATGCCAGATTTTCCTGAAAATGGGCACACATTTAAGAAAATAGGGGCGTAGAAGGCTTTTCCAGCCTCTTGCAAGAATTACTTCCCTTTAACCCTCGATGCACCCCCCTCCCCAGCTCATATGTTTTTGTCTTTTCCAGCCTCTTGCAAGAATTACTTCCCTTTAACCCTCGATGCACCCTCCCTCCTAAGCCCTTTACTGGATTTGCTTTTCTAACTCAGCCCACAAGAAATGCTGCACATTGAAACTTTCAATAGACCAAAGTGATCAATGTACAGTGTAAAAAAAACCCAGAAATTAATGCGACAAGTGGCTAAAAAAAGACTGAAAACTCTTTCGGTTACTTCCTATTGCATATATCAAACAATGGCAACTGAAGTGTAATATTTCTAATTTCTTCAAACCACAACAAGAAGCCCAGTTACGTTGACTACCGTCTCATACGTGCCAGCTACGCTCATACGAAAACCCCAGAAAAAAATGCGACAAGTGGCTGATAAAAAAGACAGAAGGCTCTTTCAGTAGCAACTGCTTTTTATTGCATAAATCAAACAAAAGGAACTAAATTTTCAATGTATATTTTTTTTCTCCAATCTCATTATACCGTGACGACAAATCCATTTACGTTGACTACCGTCTCATAGGTGCCGGTTACGTACCCGCGAAAATCGACTTACGGAACATTTCATAGCAGACGACACCTGTTGCTTAATAGGTCAAATATAGGGAACTTAGTTTCTAATATCTGTTTTTTATTTCTGCAATCTTTTTTTAACCGTGACAACAAACCCTTTTTGGTTGTCTGTTGTCTCGCAGGTGCCACTTACGTATCCGCAAAAACATGAAAAAACGGATTACGGAATATTTTATAGCAGACGCCAACTGTTGCTTAAGTCAATTATAGGGATTTTTCTTTTTCTTTTTCTCTCACTAGGGCCATTGATTCGGTTACGGTGACCATCTCACCCATACGTGACTGTTATGTGCTGCGCATAAAATCGTAAAATCAACTTCAACATTTTCAGAGGCAACTGATACCTGTTGTACAATTCAAGGACAGGTAAACGAAATTTTTCCCTGTTTTTTTTTACCAGGGTCATGAAAACATTGAACCAATTTTGATGACCACGCGAGTCAAAAGTCAATTTTATGTTTAATCGCTGCGCAAAAATATAAAATTCAGAAGCAACTGATTGCTGTTGCGGAAACTCTTTCTGATAAAAAAAATCAAGAAGTTGGTCATAAAGATACAATAAGATGTAAGAATAATTAAAAATCAATTGCTTCTTTGATAGGGTAGAAAAACATTGTGGGAAAAGGAGAAAATGCTGGTAACCTGCATTGTCTCCTTTCCTCAGATTATTTTCAAAAGCCTTCTCTTTTAGGGGTGTTAAAAGGCTTCATTGTGCGGTAAAAGGTTAATAAGAATAAACAGACATTCCCCCCCTCATCAGCCAATCAAATCTCTTCCCTCTCTGAAATTATCCAATCAGAGAAGCTTTAAGGAAATCAGAATGAAAACCAACAGCCAATCAGAGAAGACTTTAGAAATTTCAACAGCCAATCAGAGAGCTCCAAAATGGCGCCCTAATTTATCAATTTAAAACAGTAAAACAAATGGCATAAAAGTGGATGTAAAGTCTTCTTTAAAGGCTGCTGTGCAGTCCTTGGCAAACTGCCATCCACACATGCCAGATTTCACTGAAAATGGGCACACATTTAAGAAAATAGGGGCGTAGAAGGCTTTTCCAGCCTATTGCAAGAATTACTTCCCTTTAACCCTCGATGCACCCCACCTCCCCAGCTCATATGTTTTGATCTTTTCCAGCCTCTTGCAAGAATTACTTCCCTTTAACCCTCGATGCACCCCCCCTCCCCAGCCCTTTACAGGATTTGCTGTTCTAACTCAGCCCACAAGAAATGCTGCACATTGACAATTTCAATAGACCAAAGTGATCAATGTACAGTGAAAAAAACAAACAAACAGAAATTAATGCGACAAGTGGCTAAAAAAAGACTGAAAACTCTTTCAGTTACTTCCTATTGCATAATTATATCAAACAATAGCAATTGAAATGTAATTTTTCTAATCTCTTCAATCCGCAACAAGAAACCCAGTTACGTTGACTACTGTTTCATATGTTTTGGTCTTTTCATGCCTCTTGCAAGAATTACTTCCCTTTAACCCTCGATGCACCCTCCCTCCTAAGCCCTTTACTGGATTTGCTTTTCTAACTCAGCCCACAAGAAATGCTGCACATTGAAACTTTCAATAGACCAAAGTGATCAATGTACAGTGTAAAAAATACCCAGAAATTAATGCGACAAGTGGCTAAAAAAAAACTGAAAACTCTTTCGGTTACTTCCTATTGCATATATCAAACAATGGCAACTGAAGTGTAATATTTCTAATTTCTTCAAACCACAACAAGAAGCCCAGTTACATTGACTACCGTCTCATACGTGCCAGCTACGCTCATACGAAAACCCCAGAAAATAATGCGACAAGTGACTGATAAAAGAGACAGAAGGCTCTTTCAGTAGCAACTGCTTCTTTATGCATAAATCAAACAAAAGGAACTAAATTTTCAATGTATATTTTTTTTCTCCAATCTCATTATACTGTGACGACAAATCCATTTACGTTGACTACCGTCTCATAGGTGCCGGTTACGTACCCACGAAAATCGACTTACGGAACATTTCATAGCAGACGACACCTGTTGCTTAATAGGTCAAATAAAGGGAACTTAGTTTCTAATATCTGTTTTTTATTTCTGCAATCTTTTTTTAACCATGACAACAAACCCTTTTAGGTTGTCTGTTGTCTCGCAGGTGCCACTTACGTATCCGCAAAAACATGAAAAAACGGATTACGGAATATTTTATAGCAGACGCCAACTGTTGCTTAAGTCAATTATAGGGATTTTTCTTTTTCTTTTTCTCTCACTAGGGCCATTGATTCGGTTACGGTGACCATCTCACCCATACGTGACTGTTATGTGCTGCGCATAAAATCGTAAAATCAACTTCAACATTTTCAGAGGCAACTGATACCTGTTGTACAATTAAAGGACAGGAAAACAAAATTTTTCCCTGTTTTTTTTTACCAGGGTCATGAAAACATTGAACCAATTTTGACGACCGCGCGAGTCAAAAGTCAATTTTATGTCTAATCGCTGCGCAAAAATATAAAATTCAGAAGCAACCGATTGCTGTTGCGGAAACTCTTTCTGATAAAAAAAATCTAGAAGTAGGCCATAAAGATACAATAAGATGTAAGAATAACTAAAAATCAATTGCTTCTTTGATAGGGTAGAAAACATTGTGGGAAAAGGAGAAAATGCTGGTAACCTGCATTGTCTCCTTTCCTCAGATTATTTTCAAAAGCCTTCTCTTTCAGGGGTGTTAAAAGGCTTCATTGTGCGGTAAAAGGTTAATAAGAAGAAACAGACATTCCCCCCCCATCAGCCAATCAAATCTCTTCCCTCTCTGAAATTATCCAATCAGAGAAGCTTTAAGGAAATCAGAATGAAAACCAACAGCCAATCAGAGAAGACTTTAGAAAATTTCAACAGCCAATCAAAGAACTCCAAAATGGCGCCCTAATTTATCAATTTAAAACAGTAAAACAAATGGCATAAAAGTGGATTTAAAGTCTTCTTTAAAGGCTGCTGTGCAGTCCTTGGCAAACTGCCATCCACACATGCCAGATTTCCCTGAAAATGGGCACACATTTAAGAAAATAGGGGCGTAGAAGGCTTTTCCAGCCTCTTGCAAGAATTACTTCCCTTTAAACCTCGATGCACCCCCCCTCCCCAGCTCATATGTTTTGGTCTTTTCCAGCCTCTTGCAAGAATTACTTCCCTTTAACCCTCGATGCACCCCCCCTCCCCAGCCCTTTACAGGATTTGCTGTTCTAACTCAGCCCACAAGAAATGCTGCACATTGACAATTTCAATAGACCAAAGTGATCAATGTACAGTGTAAAAAACAAACAAACAGAAATTAATGCGACAAGTGGCTTAAAAAAGACTGAAAACTCTTTCAGTTACTTCCTATTGCATAATTATATCAAACAATAGCAATTGAAGTGTAATTTTTCTAATCTCTTCAATCCGCAACAAGAAACCCAGTTACGTTGACTACTGTTTCATATGTTTTGGTCTTTTCATGCCTCTTGCAAGAATTACTTCCCTTTAACCCTCGATGCACCCTCCCTCCTAAGCCCTTTACTGGATTTGCTTTTCTAACTCAGCCCACAAGAAATGCTGCACATTGAAACTTTCAATAGACCAAAGTGATCAATGTACAGTGTAAAAAAAACCCAGAAATTAATGCGACAAGTGGCTAAAAAAAGACTGAAAACTCTTTCGGTTACTTCCTATTGCATATATCAAACAATGGCAACTGAAGTGTAATATTTCTAATTTCTTCAAACCACATCAAGAAGCCCAGTTACGTTGACTACCGTCTCATACGTGCCAGCTACGCTCATACGAAAACCCCAGAAAATAATGCGACAAGTAGCTGATAAAAAAGACAGAAGGCTCTTTCAGTAGCAACTGCTTCTTATTGCATAAATCAAACAAAAGGAACTAAATTTTCAATGTATATTTTTTTTCTCCAATCTCATTATACCGTGACGACAAATCCATTTACGTTGACTACCGTCTCATAGGTGCCGGTTACGTACCCGCGAAAATCGACTTACGGAACATTTTATAGCAGACGACACCTGTTGCTTAATAGGTCAAATATAGGGAACTTAGTTTCTAATATCTGTTTTTTATTTCTGCAATCTTTTTTTAACCGTGACAACAAACCCTTTTAGGTTGTCTGTTGTCGCGCAGGTGCCACTTACGTATCCGCAAAAACATGAAAAAACGGATTACGGAATATTTTATAGCAGACGCCAACTGTTGCTTAAGTCAATTATAGGGATTTTTCTTTTTCTTTTTCTCTCACTAGGGCCATTGATTCAGTTACGGTGACCATCTCACCCATACGTGACTGTTATGTGCTGCGCATAAAATCGTAAAATCAACTTCAACATTTTCAGAGGCAACTGATACCTGTTGTACAATTCAAGGACAGGTAAACAAAATTTTTCCCTGTTTTTTTTTACCAGGGTCATGAAAACATTGAACCAATTTTGACGACCGCGCGAGTCAAAAGTCAATTTTATGTTTAATCGCTGCGCAAAAATATAAAATTCAGAAGCAACCGATTGCTGTTGCGGAAACTCTTTCTGATAAAAAAAATCTAGAAGTAGGCCATAAAGATACAATAAGATGTAAGAATAACTAAAATCAATTGCTTCTTTGATAGGGTAGAAAACATTGTGGGAAAAGGAGAAAATGCTGGTAACCTGCATTGTCTCCTTTCCTCAGATTATTTTCAAAAGCCTTCTCTTTCAGGGGTGTTAAAAGGCTTCATTGTGCGGTAAAAGGTTAATAAGAATAAACAGACATTCCCCCCCCCATCAGCCAATCAAATCTCTTCCCTCTCTGAAATTATCCAATCAGAGAAGCTTTAAAGAAATCAGAATGAAAACCAACAGCCAATCAGAGAAGACTTTAGAAATTTCAACAGCCAATCAGAGAGCTCGAAAATGGCGCCCTAATTTATCAATTTAAAACAGTAAAAATAACGGCATAAAAGTGGATTTAAAGTCTTCTTTAAAGGCCGCTGTGCAGTCCTTGGCAAACTGCCATCCACACATGCCAGATTTAACTGAAAATGGGCACACATTTAAGAAAATGGGGGCGTAGAAGGCCATGTTTTGGTCTTTTCCAGCCTCTTGCAAGAATTACTTCCCTTTAACCCTCGATGCACCCCCCCTCCCCAGCTCATATGTTTTGGTCTTTTCCAGCCTATTGCAAAAATTACTTCCCTTTAACCCTCGATGCACCTCCCCCCTCCCCAGCCCTTTACAGGATTTCCTGTTCTAACTCAGCCCACAAGAAATGCTGCACATTGACAATTTCAATAGACCAAAGTGATCAATGTACAGTGTAAAAAAGAAAACAAACAGAAATTAATGCGACAAGTGGCTAAAAAAAGATTGAAAACTCTTTCAGTTACTTCCTATTGCATAATTATATCAAACAATGGCAACTGAAGTGTAATTTTTCTAATCTCTTCAATCCGCAACAAGAAACCCAGTTACGTTGACTACTGTTTCATATGTTTTGGTCTTTTCATGCCTCTTGCAAGAATCACTTCCCTTTAACCCTCGATGCACCCTCCCTCCCAAGCCCTTTACTGGATTTGCTTTTCTAACTCAGCCCACAAGAAATGCTGCACATTGAAACTTTCAATAGACCAAAGTGATCAATGTACAGTGTAAAAAAACCCAGAAATTAATGCGACAAGTGGCTAAAAAAAGACTGAAAACTCTTTCGGTTACTTCCTATTGCATATATCAAACAATGGCAACTGAAGTGTAATATTTCTAATTTCTTCAAACCACAACAAGAAGCCCAGTTACGTTGACTACCGTCTCATACGTGCCAGCTATGCTCATACGAAAACCCCAGAAAATAATGCGACAAGTGGCTGATAAAAAAGACAGAAGGCTCTTTCATTAGCAACTGCTTCTTATTGCATAAACAAAAGGAACTAAATTTTCAATGTATATTTTTTTTCTCCAATCTCATTATACCGTGATGACAAATCCATTTATGTTGACTACCGTCTCATAGGTGCCGTTTATGTACCCGCGAAAATCGACTTACGGAACATTTCATAGCAGACGACACCTGTTGCTTAATAGGTCAAATAATAGGGAACTTAGTTTCTAATATCTGTTTTTTATTTCTGCAATCTTTTTTTAACCGTGACAACAAACCCTTTTAGGTTGTCTGTTGTCTCGCAGGTGCCACTTACGTATCCGCAAAAACATGAAAAAACGACTTACGGAATATTTTATAGCAGACGCCAACTGTTGCTTAAGTCAATTATAGGGATTTTTCTTTTTCTTTTTCTCTCACTAGGGCCACTGATTCGGTTACGGTGACCATCTCACCCATACGTGACTGTTACGTGCTGCACATAAAATCGTAAAATCAACTTCAACATTTTCGGAGGCAACTGATACCTATTGTACAATTCAAGGACAGGTAAACAAAATTTTTCCCTGTTTTCTTACAAGGGTCACAAAAACATTGAACCAATTTTGATGACCGCTCGAGTCAAAAGTCAATTTTATGTTTAATCGCTGCGCAAAAATATAAAATTCAGAAGCAACCGATTGCTGTTGCGGAAACTTTTTCTGATAAAAAAATCTAGAAGTAGGCCATAAAGATACAATAAGATGTAAGAATAACTAAAAATCAATTGCTTCTTTGATAGGGTAGAAAACATTGTGGGAAAAGGAGAAAATGCTGGTAACCTGCATTGTCTCCTTTCCCCAGATTATTTTCAAAAGCCTTCTCTTTCAGGGGTGTTAAAAGGCTTCATTGTGCGGTAAAAGGTTAATAAGAATAAACAACCATTTCCCCCACCCCATCAGCCAATCAAATCTCTTCCCTCTCTGAAATTATCCAATCAGAGAAGCTTTAAGGAAATCAGAATGAAAACCAACAGCCAATCAGAGAAGACTTTAGAAATTTCAACAGCCAATCAGAGAGCTCCAAAATGGCGCCCTAATTTATCAATTTAAAACAGTAAAACAAATGGCATAAAAGTGGATTGAAAGTCTTCTTTAAAGGCTGCTGTGCAGTCCTTGGCAAACTGCCATCCACACATGCCAGATTTCACTGAAAATGGGCACACATTTAAGAAAATAGGGGCGTAGAAGGCTTTTCCAGCCTATTGCAAGAATTACTTCCCTTTAACCCTCGATGCAACCCCCTCCCCAGCTCATATGTTTTGGTCTTTTCCAGCCTCTTGCAAGAATTACTTCCCTTTAACCCTCGATGCACCCCCCCTCCCCAGCCCTTTACAGGATTTCCTGTTCTAACTCAGCCCACAAGAAATGCTGCACATTGACAATTTCAATAGACCAAAGTGATCAATGTACAGTGTAAAAAACAAACAAACAGAAATTAATGCGACAAGTGGCTATAAAAAGACTGAAAACTCTTTCAGTTACTTCCTATTGCATAATTATATCAAACAATAGCAATTGAAGTGTAATTTTTCTAATCTCTTCAATCCGCAACAAGAAACCCAGTTACGTTGACTACTGTTTCATATGTTTTGGTCTTTTCATGCCTCTTGCAAGAATTACTTCCCTTTAACCCTCGATGTACCCTCCCTCCTAAGCCCTTTACTGGATTTGCTTTTCTAACTCAGCCCACAAGAAATGCTGCACATTGAAACTTTCAATAGACCAAAGTGATCAATGTACAGTGTGGAAAAAACTAGAAATTAATGCGACAAGTGGCTAAAAAAAGACTGAAAACTCTTTCGGTTACTTCCTATTGCAAATATCAAACTATGGCAACTGAAGTGTAATATTTCTAATTTCTTCAAACCACAACAAGAAGCCCAGTTACGTTGACTACAGTCTCATACGTGCCAGCTACGCTCATACGAAAACCCCGGAAAATAATGCGACAAGTGGCTGATAAAAAAGACAGAAGGCTCTTTCAATAGCAACTGCTTCTTATTGCATAAATCAAACAAAAGGAACTAAATTTTCAATGTATATTTTTTTTCTCCAATCTCATTATACCGTGACGACAAATCCATTTACATTGACTACCGTCTCATAGGTGCCGGTTACGTATCCGCGAAAATCGACTTACGGAACATTTCATAGCAGACGACACCTGTTGCTTAATAGGTCAAATATAGGGAACTTAGTTTCTAATATCTGTTTTTTATTTCTGCAACCTTTTTTTAACCGTGACTACAAACCCTTTTAGGTTGTCTGTTGTCTCGCAGGTGCCACTTACGTATCCGCAAAAACATGAAAAAACGGATTACGGAATATTTTATAGCAGATGCCAACTGTTGCTTAAGTCAATTATAGGGATTTTTCTTTTTCTTTTTCTCTCACTAGGGCCATTGATTCGGTTACGGTGACCATCTCACCCATACGTGACTGTTATGTGCTGCGCATAAAATTGTAAAATCAACTTCAACATTTTCAGAGGCAACTGATACCTGTTGTACAATTCAAGGACAGGTAAACAAAATTTTTCCCTGTTTTTTTTTACCAGGGTCATGAAAACATTGAACCAATTTTGACGACCGCGCGAGTCAAAAGTCAATTTTATGTTTAATCGCTGCGCAAAAATATAAAATTCAGAAGCAACCGATTGCTGTTGCGGAAACTCTTTCTGATAAAAAAAATCTAGAAGTAGGCCATAAAGATACAATAAGATGTAAGAATAACTAAAAATCAATTGCTTCTTTGATAGGGTAGAAAACATTGTGGGAAAAGGAGAAAATGCTGGTAACCTGCATTGTCTCCTTTCCTCAGATTATTTTCAAAAGCCTTCTCTTTCAGGGGTGTTAAAAGGCTTCATTGTGCGGTAAAAGGTTAATAAGAAGAAACAGACATTCCCCCCCCCATCAGCCAATCAAATCTCTTCCCTCTCTGAAATTATCCAATCAGAGAAGCTTTAAGGAAATCAGAATGAAAACCAACGGCCAATCAGAGAAGACTTTAGAAATTTCAACAGCCAATCAGAGAGCTCCAAAATGGCGCCCTAATTTATCAATTTAAAACAGTAAAACAAATGGCATAAAAGTGGATTTAAAGTCTTCTTTGAAGGCTGCTGTGCAGTCCTTGGCAAACTGCCATCCACACATGCCAAATTTCACTGAAAATGGGCACACATTTAAGAAAATAGGGGCGTAGAAGGCTTTTCCAGCCTCTTGCAAGAATTACTTCCCTTTAACCCTCGATGCACCCCCCTCCCCAGCTCATATGTTTTGGTCTTTTCCAGCCTCTTGCAAGAATTACTTCCCTTTAACCCTCGATGCATCCCCCCTCCCCAGCCCTTTACAGGATTTGCTGTTCTAACTCAGCCCACAAGAAATGCTGCACATTGACAATTTCAATAGACCAAAGTGATCAATGTACAGTGTAAAAAACAAACAAACAGAAATTAATGCGACAAGTGGCTAAAAAAAGATTGAAAACTCTTTCAGTTACTTCCTATTGCATAATTATATCAAACAATAGCAATTGAAGTGTAATTTTTCTAATCTCTTCAATCCGCAACAAGAAACCCAGTTACGTTGACTACTGTTTCATATGTTTTGGTCTTTTAATGCCTCTTGCAAGAATTACTTCCCTTTAACCCTGGATGCACCCTCCCTCCTAAGCCTTTTACTGGATTTGCTTTTCTAACTCAGCCCACAAGAAATGCTGCACATTGAAACTTTCAATAGACCAAAGTGATCAATGTATAGTGTAAAAAAAACCCAGAAATTAATGCAACAAGTGGCTAAAAAAAGACTGAAAACTCTTTCGGTTACTTCCTATTGCATATATCAAACAATGGCAACTGAAGTGTAATATTTCTAATTTCTTCAAACCACAACAAGAAGCCCAGTTACGTTGACTACCGTCTCATACGTGCCAGCTACGCTCATACGAAAACCCCAGAAAATAATGCGACAAGTGGCTGATAAAAAAGACAGAAGGCTCTTTCAGTAGCAACTGCTTCTTATTGCATAAATCAAACAAAAGGAACTAAATTTTCAATGTATATTTTTTTTCTCCAATCTCATTATACCGTGACGACAAATCCATTTACGTTGACTACCGTCTCATAGGTGCCGATTACGTACCCGCGAAAATCGACTTACGGAACATTTCATAGCAGACGACACCTGTTGCTTAATAGGTCAAATATAGGGAACTTAGTTTCTAATATCTGTTTTTTATTTCTGCAATCTTTTTTTAACCGTGACAACAAACCCTTTTAGGTTGTCTGTTGTCTCGCAGGTGCCACTTACGTATCCGCAAAAACATGAAAAAACGGATTACGGAATATTTTATAGCAGACGCCAACTGTTGCTTAAGTCAATTATAGGGATTTTTCTTTTTCTTTTTCTCTCACTATGGCCATTGATTCGGTTACGGTGACCATCTCACCCATACGTGACTGTTATGTGCTGCGCATAAAATCGTAAAATCAACTTCAACATTTTCAGAGGCAACTGATACCAGTTGTACAATTTAAGGACAGGTAAACAAAATTTTTCCCTGTTTTTTTTTACCAGGGTCATGAAAACATTGAACCAATTTTGACGACCGCGCGAGTCAAAAGTCAATTTTATGTTTAATCGCTGCGCAAAAATATAAAATTCAGAAGCAACCGATTGATGTTGCGGAAACTCTTTCTGATAAAAAAAATCTAGAAGTAGGCCATAAAGATACAATAAGATGTAAGAATAACTAAAAATCAATTGCTTCTTTGATAGGGTAGAAAAACATTGTGGGAAAAGGAGAAAATGCTGGTAACCTGCATTGTCTCCTTTCCTCAGATTATTTTTAAAAGCCTTCTCTTTCAGGGGTGTTAAAAGGCTTCATTGTGCGGTAAAAGGTTAATAAGAATAAACAGACATTCCCCCTCCATCAGCCAATCAAATCTCTTCCTTCTCTGGAATTATCCAATCAGAGAAGCTTGAAGGAAATCAGAATGAAAACCAACAGCCAATCAGAGAAGACTTTAGAAATTTCAACAGCCAATCAGAGAGCTCCAAAATGGCCCCCTAATTTATCAATTTAAAACAGTAAAACAAATGGCATAAAAGTGGATTTAAAGTCTTCTTTAAAGGCTGCTGTGCAGTCCTTGGCAAACTGCCATCCACACATGCCAGATTTCACTGAAATTAGGCACACATTTAAGAAAATAGGGGCGTAGAAGGCTTTTCCAGCCTCTTGCAAGAATTCCTTCCCTTTAACCCTCGATGCACCCCCATCCCCAGCTCATATGTTTTGGTCTTTTCCAGCCTCTTGCAAGAATTACTTCCCTTTAACCCTCGATGCACCCCCCCTCCCCAGCCCTTTACAGGATTTCTTGTTCTAACTCAGCCCACAAGAAATGCTGCACATTGACAATTTCAATAGACCAAAGTGATCAATGTACAGTGTAAAAAACAAACAAACAGAAATTAATGCAACAAGTGGCTAAAAAAAGATTGAAAACTCTTTCAGTTACTTCCTATTGCATAATTATATCAAACAATAGCAATTGAAGTGTAATTTTTCTAATCTCTTCAATCCGCAACAAGAAACCCAGTTACGTTGACTACTGTTTCATATGTTTTGGTCTTTTCATGCCTCTTGCAAGAATTACTTCCCTTTAACCCTCGATGCACCCTCCCTCCTAAGCCCTTTACTGGATTTGCTTTTCTAACTCAGCCCACAAGAAATGCTGCACATTGAAACTTTCAATAGACCAAAGTGATCAATGTACAGTGTAAAAAAAACCCAGAAATTAATGCGACAAGTGGCTAAAAAAAGACTGAAAACTCTTTCGGTTACTTCCTATTGCATATATCAAACAATGGCAACTGAAGTGTAATATTTCTAATTTCTTCAAACCACAACAAGAAGCCCAGTTACGTTGACTACCGTCTCATACGTGCCAGCTACGCTCATACGAAAACCCCAGAAAATAATGCGACAAGTGGCTGATAAAAAAGACAGAAGGCTCTTTCAGTAGCAACTGCTTCTTATTGCATAAATCAAACAAAAGGAACTAAATTTTCAATGTATATTTTTTTTCTCCAATCTCATTATACCGTGATGACAAATCCATTTACGTTGACTACCGTCTCATAGGTGCCGGTTACGTACCCGCGAAAATCGACTTACGGAACATTTCATAGCAGACGACACCTGTTGCTTAATAGGTCAAATATAGGGAACTTAGTTTCTAATATCTGTTTTTTATTTCTGCAATCTTTTTTAACCGTGACAACAAACCCTTTTAGGTTGTCTGTTGTCTCACAGGTGCCACTTACGTATCCGCAAAAACATGAAAAAACGGATTACGGAATATTTTATAGCAGACGCCAACTGTTGCTTAAGTCAATTATAGGGATTTTTCTTTTTCTTTTTCTCTCACTAGGGCCATTGATTCGGTTACGGTGACCATCTCACCCATACGTGACTGTTATGTGCTGTGCATAAAATTGTAAAATCAACTTTAACATTTTCAGAGGCAACTGATACCTGTTGTACAATTCAAGGACAGGTAAAAAAAATTTTTCCCTGTTTTTTTTACCAGGGTCATGAAAACATTGAACCAATTTTGACGACCGCGCGAGTCAAAAGTCAATTTTATGTTTAATCGCTGCGCAAAAATATAAAATTCAGAAGCAACCGATTGCTGTTGCGGAAACTCTTTCTGATAAAAAAAATCTAGAAGTAGGCCATAAAGATACAATAAGATGTAAGAATAACTAAAAATCAATTGCTTCTTTGATAGGGTAGAAAACATTGTGGGAAAAGGAGAAAATGCTGGTAACCTGCATTGTCTCCTTTCCTCAGATTATTTTCAAAAGCCTTCTCTTTCAGGGGTGTTAAAAGGCTTCATTGTGCGGTAAAAGGTTAATAAGAATAAACAGACATTCCCCCCCCCCATCAGCCAATCAAATCTCTTCCCTCTCTGAAATTATCCAATCAGAGAAGCTTTAAGGAAATCAGAATGAAAACCAACAGCCAATCAGAGAAGACTTTAGAAAATTTCAACAGCCAATCAGAGAGCTCCAAAATGGCGCCCTAATTTATAAATATAAAACAGTAAAACAAATGGCATAAAAGTGGATTTAAAGTCTTCTTTGAAGGCTGCTGTGCAGTCCTTGGCAAACTGCCATCCACACATGCCAGATTTCACTGAAAATGGGCACACATTTAAGAAAATAAGGGCGTAGAAGGCTTTTCCAGCCTCTTGCAAGAATTACTTCCCTTTAACCCTCGATGCACCCCCCCTCCCCAGCCCTTTAAAGGATTTCCTGTTCTAACTCAGCCCACAAGAAATGCTGCACATTGACAATTTCAATAGACCAAAGTGATCAATGTACAGTGTAAAAATCAAACAAACAGAAATTAATGCGACAAGTGGCTAAAAAAAGACTGAAAACTCTTTCAGTTACTTCCTATTGCATAATTATATCAAACAATAGCAATTGAAGTGTAATTTTTCTAATCTCTTCAATCCGCAACAAGAAACCCAGTTACGTTGACTACTGTTTCATATGTTTTGGTCTTTTCATGCCTCTTGCAAGAATTACTTCCCTTTAACCCTCGATGCACCCTCCCTCCTAAGCCCTTTACTGGATTTGCTTTTCTAACTCAGCCCACAAGAAATGCTGCACATTGAAACTTTCAATAGACCAAAGTGATCAATGTACAGTGTAAAAAAAACCCAGAAATTAATGCGACAAGTGACTAAAAAAAGACTGAAAACTCTTTCGGTTACTTCCTATTGCATATATCAAACAATGGCAACTGAAGTGTAATATTTCTAATTTCTTCAAACCACAACAAGAAGCCCAGTTACGTTGACTACAGTCTCATACGTGCCAGCTACGCTCATACGAAAACCCCAGAAAATAATGCGACAAGTGGTTGATAAAAAAGACAGAAGGCTCTTTCAGTAGCAACTGCTTCTTATTGCATAAATCAAACAAAAGGAACTAAATTTTCAATGTATATTTTTTTTCTCCAATCTCATTATACCGTGACGACAAATCCATTTACGTTGACTACCATCTCATAGGTGCCGGTTACGTACCCGCGAAAATCAACTTACGGAACATTTCATAGCAGACGACACCTGTTGCTTAATAGGTCAAATATAGGGAACTTAGTTTCTAATATCTGTTTTTTATTTCTGCAATCTTTTTTTAACCGTGACAACAAACCCTTTTAGGTTGTCTGTTGTCTCGCATGTGCCACTTACGTATCCGCAAAAACATGAAAAAACGGATTACGGAATATTTTATAGCAGACGCCAACTGTTGCTTAAGTCAATTATAGGGATTTTTCTTTTTCTTTTTCTCTCACTAGGGCCATTGATTCGGTTACGGTGACCATCTCAGCCATACATGACTGTTATGTGCTGCACATAAAATCGTAAAATCAACTTCAACAACATTTTCAGAGGCAACTGATACCTGTTGTACAATTCAAGGACAGGTAAACAAAATTTTTCCCTGTTTTTTTTTACCAGGGTCATGAAAACATTGAACCAATTTTGACGACCGCGCGAGTCAAAAGTCAATTTTATGTTAAATCGCTGCGCAAAAATATAAAATTCAGAAGCAACCGATTGCTGTTGCGGAAACTCTTTCTGATAAAAAAATCTAGAAGTAGGCCATAAAGATACAATAAGATGTAAGAATAACTAAAAATCAATATCTTCTTTGATGGGGTAGAAAACATTGTGGGAAAAGGAGAAAATGCTGGTAACCTGCATTGTCTCCTTTCCTCAGATTATTTTCAAAAGCCTTCTCTTTCAGGGGTGTTAAAAGGCTTCATTGTGCGGTAAAAGGTTAATAAGAATAAACAGACATTCAACCCCATCAGCCAATCAAATCTCTTCCCTCTCTGAAATTATCCAATCAGAGAAGCTTTAAGGAAATCAGAATGAAAACCAACAGCCAATCAGAGAAGACTTTAGAAATTTCAACAGCCAATCAGAGAGCTCCAAAATGGCGCCCTAATTTATCAATTTAAAACAGTAAAACAAATGGCATAAAAGTGGATTTAAAGTCTTCTTTAGAGGCTGCTGTGCAATCCTTGGCAAACTGCCATCCACATATGCCAGATTTCACTGAAAATGGGCACACATTTAAGAAAATAGGGGCGTAGAAGGCTTTTCCAGCCTCTTGCAAGAATTACTTCCCTTTAACCCTCGATGCACCCCCCTCCCCAGCTCATATGTTTTGGTCTTTTCCAGCCTCTTGCAAGAATTACTTCCCTTTAACCCTCGATGCACCCCCCTCCCCAGCCCTTTACAGGATTTGCTGTTCTAACTCAGCCCACAAGAAATGCTGCACATTGACAATTTCAATAGACCAAAGTGATCAATGTACAGTGTAAAAAACAAACAAACAGAAATTAATGCGACAAGTGGCTAAAAAAAGACTGAAAACTCTTTCAGTTACTTCCTATTGCATATATTCCTATTCATATCAAACAATAGCAATTGAAGTGTAATTTTTCTAATCTCTTCAATCCGCAACAAGAAACCCAGTTACGTTGACTTCTGTTTCATATGTTTTGGTCTTTTCATGCCTCTTGCAAGAATTACTTCCCTTTAACCCTCGATGCACCCTCCCTCCTAAGCCCTTTACTGGATTTGCTTTTCTAACTCAGCCCACAAGAAATGCTGCACATTGAAACTTTCAATAGACCAAAGTGATCAATGTACAGTGTAAAAAAAACCCAGAAATTAATGCGACAAGTGGCTAAAAAAAGACTGAAAACTCTTTCGGTTACTTCCTATTGCATATATCAAACAATGGCAACTGAAGTGTAATATTTCTAATTTCTTCAAACCACAACAAGAAGCCCAGTTACGTTGACTACCGTCTCATACGTGCCAGCTACACTCATACGAAAACCCCAGAAAATAATGTGACAAGTAGCTGATAAAAAAGACAGAAGGCTCTTTCAGTAGCAACTGCTTCTTATTGCATAAATCAAACAAAAGGAACTAAATTTTCAATGTATATTTTTTTTCTCCAAATTCATTATACCGTGACGACAAATCCATTTACGTTGACTACCGTCTCATAGGTGCCGGTTACGTACCCGCGAAAATTGACTTACGGAACATTTCATAGCAGACGACACCTGTTGCTTAATAGGTCAAATATAGGGAACTTAGTTTCTAATATCTGTTTTTTATTTCTGCAATCTTTTTTTAACCGTGACAACAAACCCTTTTAGGTTGTCTGTTGTCTCGCAGGTGCCACTTACGTATCCGCAAAAACATGAAAAAACGGATTACGGAATATTTTATAGCAGACGCCAACTGTTGCTTAAGTCAATTATAGGGATTTTTCTTTTTCTCTCACTAGGGCCATTGATTCGGTTACGGTGACCATCTCACCCATACGTGACTGTTATGTGCTGCGCATAAAATCATAAAATCAACTTCAACATTTTCAGAGGCAACTGATACCTGTTGTACAATTCAAGGACAGGTAAACAAAATATTTCACTGTTTTTTTCTTAACAGGGTCATGAAAACATTGAACCAATTTTGACGACCGCGCGAGTCAAAAGTCAATTTTATGTTAAATCGCTGCGCAAAAATATAAAATTCAGAAGCAACCGATTGCTGTTGCGAAAACTCTTTCTGATAAAAAAAAATCTAGAAGTAGGCCATAAAGATACAATAAGATGTAAGAATAACTAAAAATCAATTGCTTCTTGGATAGGGTAGAAAACATTGTGGGAAAAGGAGAAAATGCTGGTAACCTGCATTGTCTCCTTTCCTCAGATTATTTTCAAAAGCCTTCTCTTTCAGGGGTGTTAAAAGGCTTCATTGTGCGGTAAAAGGTTAATAAGAATAAACAGACATTCCCCCCCCATCAGCCAATCAAATCTCTTCCCTCTCTGAAATTATCCAATCAGAGAAGCTTTAAGGAAATCAGAATGAAAACCAACAGCCAATCAGAGAAGACTTTAGAAATTTCAACAGCCAATCAGAGAGCTCCAAAATGGCGCCCTAATTTATCAATTTAAAACAGTAAAACAAATGGCATAAAAGTGGATTGAAAGTCTTCTTTAAAGGCTGCTGTGCAGTCCTTGGCAAACTGCCATCCACACATGCCAGATTTCACTGAAAATGGGCACACATTTAAGAAAATAGGGGCGTAGAAGGCTTTTCCAGCCTCTTGCAAGAATTACTTCCCTTTAACCCTCGATGCACCCCCCCTCCCCAGCTCATATGTTTTGGTCTTTTCCAGCCTCTTGCAAGAATTACTTCCCTTTAACCCTCGATGCACCCCCCTCCCCAGCCCTTTACAGGATTTGCTGTTCTAACTCAGCCCACAAGAAATGCTGCACATTGACAATTTCAATAGACCAAAGTCATCAATGTACAGTGTAAAAAACAAACAGAAATTAATGCGACAAGTGGCTAAAAAAAGACTGAAAACTCTTTCAGTTACTTCCTATTGCATAATTATATCAAACAATAGCAATTGAAGTGTAATTTTTCTAATCTCTTCAATCCGCAACAAGAAACCCAGTTACGTTGATTACTGTTTCATATGTTTTGGTCTTTTCATGCCTCTTGCAAGAATTACTTCCCTTTAACCCTCGATGCACCCTCCCTCCTAAGCCCTTTACTGGATTTGCTTTTCTAACTCAGCCCACAAGAAATGCTGCACATTGAAACTTTCAATAGACCAAAGTGATCAATGAACAGTGTAAAAAAAACCCAGAAATTAATGCGACAAGTGGCTAAAAAAAGACTGAAAACTCTTTCGGTTACTTCCTATTGCATATATCAAACAATGGCAACTGAAGTGTAATATTTCTAATTTCTTCAAACCACAGCAAGAAGCCCAGTTACGTTGCCTACAGTCTCATACGTGCCAGCTACGCTCATACGAAAACCCCAGAAAATAATGTGACAAGTGGTTGATAAAAAAGACAGAAGGCTCTTTCAGTAGCACCTGCTTCTTATTGCATAAATCAAACAAAAGGAACTAAATTTTCAATGTATATTTTTTTTCTCCAATCTCATTATACCGTGACGACAAATCCATTTACGTTGACTACCGTCTCATAGGTGCCGGTTACATACCCGCGAAAATCAACTTACGGAACATTTCATAGCAGACGACACCTGTTGCTTAATAGGTCAAATATAGGGAACTTAGTTTCTAATATCTGTTTTTTATTTCTGCAATCTTTTTTTAACCGTGACAACAAACCCTTTTAGGTTGTCTGTTGTTTCGCAGGTGCCACTTACGTATCCGCAAAAACATGAAAAAACGGATTACGGAATATTTTATAGCAGACGCCAACTGTTGCTTAAGTCAATTTTAGGGATTTTTCTTTTTCTTTTTCTCTCACTAGGGCCATTGATTCGGTTACGGTGACCATCTCACCCATACGTGACTGTTATGTGCTGCGCATAAAATTGTAAAATCAACTTCAACATTTTCAGAGGCAACTGATACCTGTTGTACAATTCAAGGACAGGTAAACAAAATTTTTCCCTGTTTTTTTTTACCAGGGTCATGAAAACATTGAACCAATTTTGACGACCGCGCGAGTCAAAAGTCAATTTTATGTTAAATCGCTGCGCAAAAATATAAAATTCAGAAGCAACCGATTGCTGTTGAGGAAACTCTTTCTGATAAAAAAAATCTAGAAGTAGGCCATAAAGATACAATAAGATGTAAGAATAACTAAAAATCAATTGCTTCTTTCATAGGGTAGAAAACATTGTGGGAAAAGGAGAAAATGCTGGTAACCTGCATTGTCTCCTTTCCTCAGATTATTTTCAAAAGCCTTCTCTTTCAGGGGTGTTAAAAGGCTTCATTGTGCGGTAAAAGGTTAATAAGAATAAATAGACATTCCCCCCCCATCAGCCAATCAAATCTCTTCCCTCTCTGAAATTATCCAATCAGAGAAGCTTTAAGGAAATCAGAATGAAAACCAACAGCCAATCAGAGAAGACTTTAGAAATTTCAACAGCCAATCAGAGAGCTCCAAAATGGCGCCCTAATTTATCAATTTAAAACAGTAAAACAAATGGCATAAAAGTGGATTTAAAGTCTTCTTTAGAGGCTGCTGTGCAATCCTTGGCAAACTGCCATCCACATATGCCAGATTTCACTGAAAATGGGCACACATTTAAGAAAATAGGGGCGTAGAAGGCTTTTCCAGCCTCTTGCAAGAATTACTTCCCTTTAACCCTCGATGCACCCCCCTCCCCAGCTCATATGTTTTGGTCTTTTCCAGCCTCTTGCAAGAATTACTTCCCTTTAACCCTCGATGCACCCCCCTCCCCAGCCCTTTACAGGATTTGCTGTTCTAACTCAGCCCACAAGAAATGCTGCACATTGACAATTTCAATAGACCAAAGTGATCAATGTACAGTGTAAAAAACAAACAAACAGAAATTAATGCGACAAGTGGCTAAAAAAAGACTGAAAACTCTTTCAGTTACTTCCTATTGCATAATCATATCAAACAATAGCAATTGAAGTGTAATTTTTCTAATCTCTTCAATCCGCAACAAGAAACCCAGTTACGTTGACTTCTGTTTCATATGTTTTGGTCTTTTCATGCCTCTTGCAAGAATTACTTCCCTTTAACCCTGGATGCACCCTCCCTCCTAAGCCCTTTACTGGATTTGCTTTTCTAACTCAGCCCACAAGAAATGCTGCACATTGAAACTTTCAATAGACCAAAGTGATCAATGTACAGTGTAAAAAAAACCCAGAAATTAATGCGACAAGTGGCTAAAAAAAGACTGAAAACTCTTTCGGTTACTTCCTATTGCATATATCAAACAATGGCAACTGAAGTGTAATATTTCTAATTTCTTCAAACCACAACAAGAAGCCCAGTTACATTGACTACCGTCTCATACGTGCCAGCTACACTCATACGAAAACCCCAGAAAATAATGTGACAAGTGGCTGATAAAAAAGACAGAAGGCTCTTTCAGTAGCAACTGCTTCTTATTGCATGAATCAAACAAAAGGAACTAAATTTTCAATGTATATTTTTTTTCTCCAATCTCATTATACCGTGACGACAAATCTATTTACGTTGACTACCGTCTCATAGGTGCCGGTTACGTACCCGCGAAAATTGACTTACGGAACATTTCATAGCAGACGACACCTGTTGCTTAATAGGTCAAATATAGGGAACTTAGTTTCTAATATCTGTTTTTTATTTCTGCAATCTTTTTTTAACCGTGACAACAAACCCTTTTAGGTTGTCTGTTGTCTCGCAGGTGCCACTTACGTATCCGCAAAAACATGAAAAAACGGATTACGGAATATTTTATAGCAGACGCCAACTGTTGCTTAAGTCAATTATAGGGATTTTTCTTTTTCTCTCACTAGGGCCATTGATTCGGTTACGGTGACCATCTCACCCATACGTGACTGTTATGTGCTGCGCATAAAATTGTAAAATCAACTTCAACATTTTCAGAGGCAACTGATACCTGTTGTACAATTCAAGGACAGGTAAACAAAATTTTTCCCTGTTTTTTTCTTACCAGGGTCATGAAAACATTGAACCAATTTTGACGACCGCGCGAGTCAAAAGTCAACTTTATGTTAAATCGCTGCGCAAAAATATAAAATTCAGAAGCAACCGATTGCTGTTGCGAAAACTCTTTCTGATAAAAAAAAATCTAGAAGTAGGCCATAAAGATACAATAAGATGTAAGAATAACTAAAAATCAATTGCTTCTTTGATAGGGTAGAAAACATTGTGGGAAAAGGAGAAAATGCTGGTAACCTGCATTGTCTCCTTTCCTCAGATTATTTTCAAAAGCCTTCTCTTTCAGGGGTGTTAAAAGGCTTCATTGTGCGGTAAAAGGTTAATAAGAATAAACAGACATTCCTCCCCCCATCAGCCAATCAAATCTCTTCCCTCTCTGAAATTATCCAATCAGAGAAGCTTTAAGGAAATCAGAATGAAAACCAACAGCCAATCAAAGAAGACTTTAGAAATTTCAACAGCCAATCAGAGAGCTCCAAAATGGCGCCCTAATTTATCAATTTAAAACAGTAAAACAAATGGCATAAAAGTGGATTTAAAGTCTTCTTTAAAGGGCAAATCAACAAGTTTCTGATATGATTAATTTTGAAATCTACATCTATCAAATGGCAACCTGGTAATATTGTAATTTGAAAAAAAAATTAGTAAAAGTACTTTTTTTCAATTTATATTTTTGCTTATTAGTTTTTCTTGCATCGCTTACCTCCCTTACTTATTGTAGCGCACCTTGATCTGTGACGTCATAGGAGCGTTTGTTTCAATATGGACCTTGTTTCAGATAGTGAAATGAGCGATATTTAAGACGAAGGAATACACGATTCTAGGCCGGTAAGACCGTACATGTACCATTAAGTTTTTAATGAAACTTAATAGTTTCTGATGATGAGGATAAAAGGAAAATTTCGCCCACCAATGGCGAGAATAACGATGTTATGCCGGACTTTTGAACAGCGTGATGAGTATCACGCCTACATGTGTTAGGTTACGGGGCGAACGTCGCTTACAGAAATATTATTCGATACATGATAAAATTAAGTGTGCAGCATAAGCTTTGTTTCACTTGAAGTATTTTCAGTAGATTTACGGGTGGAATTAATAATAATAATAATAAAAAAGACGGTTTCAAGACAGTTCCACGACTACACAGTTCCCCGACACTTTTAAAGACACTTCTCCTATACTTTAGTTTCATGTCAAATAACCGATTTCTTGACTTTTACGATTGATAATCGTGAGATGTTAGTTCTAACTATTTGTTGATGGATTCTATATTTGTACCTTGTAAAGAATTCTGTAAACATTGACAGGTACAAAATTTGTTCTCTCATGGGTGAAGGGTTACACAATAAATCGCGATTTTCATGAGAATAAGAATAGTTTGAAATGCTGTTAACGAGCGTGAAATTTGAGAAAATAATATGTTCCGAGATCATTAAGGCAATCATCAAAATTATTTTATATTCTGGGTAACCACATTTGTATCATTTGATCCTTTATCCACAATATTTTCTACTTTTAACTCTTTACCATACGACAAAATATTAAACAGGTCCAAACTGAAATAGCTTGCAGACGACAAAATAAAGTTATATATTTCAAAAATTGAATTTTTTTTCCAGCAGAGTAAAACACTGTGCTAACAGGAGAATATGCTGGTTACTAGGTTACTTTCTACTAGGTAGCTGGTTACTTTCTTGCAATGTTTTTAAAAGTCTTCTGACTTCGGGGTCGTAGAAATTACGGATTGATTGGTAAAGGGTTAAATATAAATCCCACACATTGGGCACAAGTTCTGGTTAAGTTCACAGGGAGCAGTATCCGAAGAGATTAGTACGAGTTGTATGGACTTGTTTCTCAAGAGATGTAAAATACATATTTAACCCTTTCCCAAACAATCCCTGGTTTTTACAGGAAAGGAATAGAAGCCTTTTGGAAACATTGTGGGAAAAGGTGAAAATGCTGGTAACCAGCAATTTTTCCTTTTCCCACAATGCTTTCTACCCTATCATATAGAAAAATCATCTTTTAAGCAACTGTTAATTTGTCATCGGCAAAATGCTTTGAATTTGGTCTGGTCCAAAATTTGCCCTCTGGGAAAGGATTAAATTGTTACCAAACATCAAATCTATTGACTCAACTGAATTGAAAGCAATTAGAGTCAAGAAATCAAATTTAACTTGCATGTCTGGACTTGTTTTTGATGGGTAAAAAACATTGTAGAAAAAGGAGAAAATGCTGGTCAGCAACATTTCTCTTTTACCTACAATGTTTTCGAAAGTTTTTTCTATCTTTACAAGGGTCGTAAAAACAAAAGATTTCTCTCAGTAGCCTGTCTGGAAGACCGAGTATGAAGAGGAACAGGGAAATATCCACAAATCAGAAGTGTAAAGATACAATTCAAAATTTGTTCAAAATGATTGTAAGTCGTCAAATCATTTTTAAGAGTGAAATGTCAAAGAGAAGAAGTGTATGGGATAAAAGCTGTAACATGGGTTTACTGTCACAAACAAACATTACAGAGTAAAGGGGTGAGATATGCAAATGTTATGTAACCATTTCCTGTATTGTTTCAACTGGCCGGTGATGGATTAACATTTATGACCATGACTAGGGGTAGCCAGATACTGACTTCACCCTTTACCATGCAAACCCTAGGTCTAGTTTCCAATACCCAAAGAAAGAGTGTTTGAAAAAAAAACAGTGTGGGAAGGAAAAGATGTTTACTGTTTATGTGCAAATTCATATATATTTTTACCATACTGTTTTTTGCTCCAATCAGCTGCAAATGTTTTTGGTTCACAATTCTTTTGTTGTCTGCAAATGCTTTCTATTTGAACCAGTCTAAAATTTTGGTGTTTGGTGAATGGTCACTTGACCCTTTGTTTTTTACAACCCTGAGACAGAAGCCTTTTGAAAACATTGTGGAAAAGGAAGAAAAAGCTGAAACACTTGAAAGTTAACATCATTTGAACAATCCAGACTTTGGTACTTGCAAAATCTATGTTATGAATTTGGATGAATATGTTATGTTCTTGCCTTTGAAAACATTGTGAGGAAAAGAGTACATGCTAAGATTTTCTCCTTTTCCCATAATGTTTTCCATCCTTTCCAAATCAAATTTCATTTCAATTTTTTTATTACCATTTTTTGTCATGTGCAAATTAACCCTTTACCAAACAATCCCTGGTTTTTACAACCCTGAGATGGAAGCCTTTTTAAAACATTGTGGGAAAAGGAGAGAATGCTGGTAACCAACATTTTCTCCTTATCCTACAATGTTTTCTATCCTGGTGGAAACAAATTTCAGTTTTTCAGTTAGGTGTACTTTGTTTGCAAAAGCTTTTAATTTGGACCATTCTAAAATTTTGTCTCTTGGTAAAGGGTTAAATGTTGAAAACGTTTGGGGAAAAAAGGGAGAAAACGGCACCAATTTCTACTTTGTCCAGAATGTAGATCTAGAAAAGGATAAAATATTACGAAAAACAATTAAAGGAATTACTGACCTTATATTTGTTTTTCTTTTTGGAGATTGCCATTGCGGAATGTCTGTCTTATTTCGACTCGGAGTTTCGAATAATGTCGGCACAGCATCAGGTTTTAATCGCAGCCTAATATTCCTATAACCAACTTCTTTTACGAGTTTTGGACTTATTAAGAACTGACTGTCCTCGAAGTGTTTCAAACGGACCTTTCAAGCACAATTTGGAATGAACCGATGGCACAAAATCCTCCGTTACTGTCCGGCCCCGGTTTAAACGTTGAATCCATAGTTTCTTCCTTTTTAATTCCTTCGGAAATTTGAACATACTAATTCTATGTGTTCCTGATTCGACGTTGAAGCCATAGGCTGCACAATTTATCATTTTTTCGGCTGAATTCTATGTTAATACTCAGATATCTGCGTATAATCATCAGCGTTCTTACTTATTTCTACTGACTGTAAACACAGGCTTACGCTCCTATGACGTCACACAGGTAGGGAAGATAAGCGAATCAGGGGAAGTAAGCCATGCACCATTCTTGGGGCCGTATATCAGCGTGACAATTCGAGCGTGATTTATGGCATGTTACAGGGTGGTATTTATGAAAACTGATGGACACGTGTTTACTAACATCATTTGCAGCTGATTGGAGCAAAAAAACAGTATGGTCAAAAAATCTTAGGATTTGCCCTTAAAGCTGCTGTGCAGTCCTTGGCAAACTGCCATCCACACATGTCAGATTTCACTGAAAATGGGCACACATTTAAGAAAATAGGGGCGTAGAAGGCTTTTCCAGCCTCTTGCAAGAATTACTTCCCTTTAACCCTCGATGCACCCCCCCTCCCTAGCTCATATGTTTTGGTCTTTTCCAGCCTCTTGCAAGAATTACTTCCCTTTAACCCTCGATGCACCCCCCCTCCCCAGCCCTTTACAGGATTTGCTGTTTTAACTCAGCCCACAAGAAATGCTGCACATTGACAATTTCAATAGACCAAAGTGATCAATGTACAGTGTAAAAATCAAACAAACAGAAATTAATGCGACAAGTGGCTAAAAAAAGACTGAAAACTCTTTCAGTTACTTCCTATTGCATAATTATATCAAACAATAGCAATTGAAGTGTAATTTTTCTAATCTCTTCAATCCGCAACAAGAAACCCAGTTACGTTGACTACTGTTTCATATGTTTTGGTCTTTTCATGCCTCTTGCAAGAATTACTTCCCTTTAACCCTCGATGCACCCTCCCTCCTAAGCCCTTTACTGGATTTGCTTTTCTAACTCAGCCCACAAGAAATGCTGCACATTGAAACTTTCAATAGACCAAAGTGATCAATGTACAGTGTAAAAAAACCCAGAAATTAATGCGACAAGTGGCTAAAAAAAGACTGAAAACTCTTTCGGTTACTTCCTATTGCATATATCAAACAATGGCAACTGAAGTGTAATATTTCTAATTTCTTCAAACCACAACAAGAAGCCCAGTTACGTTGACTACCGTCTCATACGTGCCAGCTACGCTCATACGAAAACCCCAGAAAATAATGCTACAAGTGGCTGATAAAAAAGACAGAAGGCTCTTTCAGTAGCAACTGCTTCTTATTGCATAAATCAAACAAAAGGAACTAAATTTTCAATGTATATTTTTTTTCTCCAATCTCATTATACCGTGACGACAAATCCATTTACGTTGACTACCGTCTCATAGGTGCCGGTTACAGACCCGCGAAAATCGACTTACGGAACATTTCATAGCTTCTAATATCTGTTTTTTATTTCTGCAATCTTTTTTTAACTGTGACAACAAACCCTTTTAGGTTGTCTGTTGTCTCGCAGGTGCCACTTACGTATCCGCAAAAACATGAAAAAACAGATTACGGAATATTTTATAGCAGACGCCAACTGTTGCTTAAGTCAATTATAGGGATTTTTCTTTTTCTTTTTCTCTCACTAGGGCCATTGATTCGGTTACGGTGACCATCTCACCCATACGTGACTGTTATGTGCTGCGCATAAAATCGTAAAATCAACTTCAACATTTTCAGAGGCAACTGATACCTGTTGTACAATTCAAGGACAGGTAAACAAAATTTTTCCCTGTTTTTTTTTACCAGGGTCATGAAAACATTGAACCAATTTTGACGACCGCGCGAGTCAAAAGTTAATTTTATGTTTAATCGCTGCGCAAAAATATAAAATTCAGAAGCAACCGATTGCTGTTGCGGAAACTCTTTCTGATAAAAAAAATCTAGAAGTAGGCCATAAAGATACAATAAGATGTAAGAATAACTAAAAATCAATTGCTTCTTTCATAGGTTTTAGCCACTTGTCGCATTAATTTCTGTTTGTTTGTTTTTTACACTGTACATTAATCACTTTGGTCTATTGAAATTGTCAATGTGCAGCATTTCTTGTGGGCTGAGTTAGAACAGCAAATCCTGTAAAGGGCTGGGGAGGGGGGGTGCATCGAGGGTTAAAGGGAAGTAATTCTTGCAAGAGGCTGGAAAAGACCAAAAGATATGAGCTGGGGAGGGGGGGTGCATCGAGGGTTAAAGGGAAGTAATTCTTGCAAGAGGCTTGAAAAGCCTTCTACGCCCCTATTTTCTTAAATGTGTGCCCATTTTCAGTGAAATCTGGCATGTGTGGATGGCAGTTTGCCAAGGATTGCACAGCAGCCTTTAAAGAAGACTTTAAATCCACTTTTATGCCATTTGTTTTACTGTTTTAAATTGATAAATTAGGGCGCCATTTTGGAGCTCTCTGATTGGCTGTTGAAATTTCTAAAGTCTTCTCTGATTGGCTGTTGGTTTTCATCTGATTTCCTTAAAGCTTCTCTGATTGGATAATTTCAGAGAGGGAAGAGATTTGATTGGCTGATGGGGGGGGGAATGTCTGTTTATTCTTATTAACCTTTTACCGCACAATGAATCCTTTTAACACCCCTGAAAGAGAAGGCTTTTGAAAATAATCTGAGGAAAGGAGACAATGCAGGTTACCAGCATTTTCTCCTTTTCCCACAATGTTTTCTACCCTATGAAAGAAGCAATTGATTTTTAGTTATTCTTACATCTTATTGTATCTTTATGGCCTACTTCTAGATTTTTTTTATCAGAAAGAGTTTCCGCAACAGCAATCGGTTGCTTCTGAATTTTATATTTTTGCGCAGCGATTAAACATAAAATTGACTTTTGACTCGCGCGGTCGTCAAAATTGGTTCAATGTTTTCATGACCCTGGTAAAAAAAAACAGGGAAAAATTTTGTTTACCTGTCCTTGAATTGTACAACAGGTATCAGTTGCCTCTGAAAATGTTGAAGTTGATTTTACAATTTTATGCGCAGCACATAACAGTCACGTATGGGTGAGATGGTCACCGTAACCGAATCAATGGCCCTAGTGAGAGAAATAGAAAAAGAAAAATCCCTATAATTGACTTAAGCAACAGTTGGCGTCTGCTATAAAATATTCCGTAATCCGTTTTTTCATCTTTTTGCGGATACGTAAGTGGCACCTGCGAGACAACAGACAACCTAAAAGGGTTTGTTGTCACGGTTAAAAAAAGATTGCAGAAATAAAAAACAGATATTAGAAACTAAGTTCCCTATATTTGACCTATTAAGCAACAGGTGTCGTCTGCTATGAAATGTTCCGTAAGTCGATTTTTGCAAGTACGTAACCGGCGCCTGTGAGACGGTAGTCAACGTGAATGGATTTGTCGTCACGGTATAATGAGATTGGAGAAAAAAAATATACATTGAAAATTTAGTTCCTTTTGTTTGATTTATGCAATAAGAAGCAGTTGCTACTGAAAGAGCCTTCTGTCTTTTTTATCAGCCACTTGTAGCATTATTTTCTGGGGTTTTCCTATGAGCGTAGCTGGCACGTATGAGACGGTAGTCAACGTAACTGGGCTTCTTGTTGTGGTTTGAAGAAATTAGAAATATTACACTTCAGTTGCCATTGTTTGATATATGCAATAGGAAGTAACCGAAAGAGTTTTCAGTCTTTTTTTAACCACTTGTCGCATTAATTTCTGGGGTTTTTTTACACTGTACATTGATCACTTTGGTCTATTGAAAGTTTCAATGTGCAGCATTTCTTGTGGGCTGAGTTAGAAAAGCAAATCCAGTAAAGGGCTTAGGAGGGAGGGTGCATCGAGGGTTAAAGGGAAGTAATTCTTGCAAGAGGCATGAAAAGACCAAAACATATGAAACAGTAGTCAACGTAACTGGGTTTCTTGTTGCGGATTGAAGAGATTAGAAAAATTACACTTCAATTGCTATTGTTTGATATAATTATGCAATAGGAAGTAACTGAAAGAGTTTTCAGTCTTCTTTTAGCCACTTGTCGCATTATTTCTGTTTGTTTGTTTTTTACACTGTACATTGAACGCTTTGGTCTATTGAAATTGTCAATGTGCAGCATTTCTTGTGGGCTGAGTTAGAACAGCAAATCCTGTAAAGGGCTGGGGAGGGCGAGTGCATCGAGGGTTAAAGGGAAGTAATTCTTGCAAGAGGCTGGAAAAGACCAAAACATATGAGCTAGGGAGGGGGGGTGCATCGAGGGTTAAAGGGAAGTAATTCTTGCAAGAGGCTGGAAAAGCCTTCTACGCCCCTATTTTCTTAAATGTGTGCCCATTTTCAGTGAAATCTGGCATTTGTGGATGGCAGTTTGCCAAGGACTGCACAGCAGCCTTTAAAGAAGACTTTAAATCCACTTTTATGCCATTTGTTTTACTGTTTTAAATTGATAAATTAGGGCGCCATTTTGGAGCTTTCTGATTGGCTCTTGAAATTTCTAAAGTCTTCTCTGATTGGCTGTTGGTTTTCATTCTGATTTCCTTAAAGCTTCTCTGATTGGATAATTTCAGAGAGGGAAGAGATTTGATTGGCTGATGGGGGGGGGGGAATGTCTGTTTATTCTTATTAACCTTTTACCGCACAATGAATCCTTTTAACACCCCTGAAAGAGAAGGCTTTTGAAAATAATCTGAGGAAAGGAGACAATGCAGGTTACCAGCATTTTCTCCTTTTCCCACAATGTTTTCTACCCTATCAAAGAAGATATTGATTTTTAGTTATTCTTACATCTTATTGTATCTTTATGGCCTACTTCTAGATTTTTTTTATCAGAAAGAGTTTCCGCAACAGCAATCGGTTGCTTCTGAATTTTATATTTTTGCACAGCGATTAAACATAAAATTGACTTTTGACTCGCGCGGTCGTCAAAATTGGTTCAATGTTTTCATGACCCTGGTAAAAACAAACAGGGAAAAATTTTGTTTACCTGTCCTTGAATTGTACAACAGGTATCAGTTGCCTCTGAAAATGTTGAAGTTGATTTTACGATTTTATGTGCAGCACATAACAGTCACGTATGGGTGAGATGGTCACCGTAACCGAATCAATGGCCCTAGTGAGAGAAAAAGAAAAAGAAAAATCCCTATAATTGACTTAAGCAACAGTTGGCGTCTGCTATAAAATATTCCGTAATCCGTTTTTTTCATGTTTTTGTGAATACGTAAGTGGCACCTGCGAGACAACAGACAACCTAAAAGGGTTTGTTGTCACGGTTAAAAAAAGATTGTAGAAATAAAAAACAGATATTAGAAACTAAGTTCCCTATATTTGACCTATTAAGCAACAGGTGTCGTCTGCTATGAAATGTTCCGTAAGTCGATTTTCGCGGGTACGTAACCGGCACCTATGAGACGGTAGTCAACGTAAATAGATTTGTCGTCACGGTATAATGAGATTGGAGAAAAAAAATATACATTGAAAATTTAGTTCCTTTTGTTTGATTTATGCAATAAGAAGCAGTTGCTACTGAAAGAGCCTTCTGTCTTTTTTATCAGCCACTTGTCGCATTATTTTCTGGGGTTTTCGTATGAGCGTAGCTGGCACGTATGAGACGGTAGTCAACGTAACTGGGCTTCTTGTTGTGGTTTGAAGAAATTAGAAATATTACACTTCAGTTGCCATTGTTTGATATATGCAATAGGAAGTAACCGACAGAGTTTTCAGTCTTTTTTTAGCCACTTGTCGCATTAATTTCTGGGTTTTTTTTACACTGTACATTGATCACTTTGGTCTATTGAAAGTTTCAATGTGCAGCATTTCTTGTGGGCTGAGTTAGAAAAGCAAATCCAGTAAAGGGCTCAGGAGGGAGGGTGCATCGAGGGTTAAAGGGAAGTAATTCTTGCAAGAGGCATGAAAAGACCAAAACATATGAAACAGTAGTCAACGTAACTGGGTTTCTTGTTGCGGATTGAAGAGATTAGAAAAATTACACTTCAATTGCTATTGTTTGATATAATTATGCAATAGGAAGTAACTGAAAGAGTTTTTAGTCTTTTTTTAGCCATTTGTCGCATTAATTTCTGTTTGTTTGTTTTTTACACTGTACATTGAACGCTTTGGTCTATTGAAATTGTCAATGTGCAGCATTTCTTGTGGGCTGAGTTAGAACAGCAAATCCTGTAAAGGGCTGGGGAGGGGGGGTGCATCGAGGGTTAAAGGGAAGTAATTCTTGCAAGAGGCTGGAAAACCCTTCTACGCCCCTATTTTCTTAAATGTGTGCCCATTTTCAGTGAAATCTGGCATGTGTGTATGGCAGTTTGCCAAGGACTGCACAGCAGCCTTTAAAGAAGACTTTAAATCCACTTTTATGCCATTTGTTTTACTGTTTTAAATTTATAGATTAGGGCGCCATTTTGAAGCTCTCTGATTGGCTGTTGAAATTTCTAAAGTCTTCTCTGATTGGCTGTTTGTTTTCATTCTGATTTCCTTAAAGCTTCTCTGATTGGATAATTTCAGAGAGGGAAGAGATTTGATTGGCTGATGGGGGGGGAATGTCTGTTTATTCTTATTAACCTTTTACCGCACAATGAATCCTTTTAACACCCCTGAAAGAGAAGGCTTTTGAAAATAATCTGAGGAAAGGAGACAATGCAGGTTACCAGCATTTTCTCCTTTTCCCACAATGTTTTCTACCCTATCAAAGAAGCAATTGATTTTTAGTTATTCTTACATCTTATTGTATCTTTATGGCCTACTTCTAGATTTTTTTTATCAGAAAGAGTTTCCGCAACAGCAATCGGTTGCTTCTGAATTTTATATTTTTGCGCAGCGATTAAACATAAAATTGACTTTTGACTCGCGCGGTCGTCAAAATTGGTTCAATGTTTTCATGACCCTGGTAAAAATAAAACAGGGAAAAATTTTGTTTACCTGTCCTTGAATTGTACAAAAGGTATCAGTTGCCTCTGAAAATGTTGAAGTTGATTTTACGATTTTATGCGCAGCACATAACAGTCACGTATGGGTGAGATGGTCACCGTAACCGAATCAATAGCCCTAGTGAGAGAAAAAGAAAAAGAAAAATCCCTATAATTGACTTAAGCAACAGTTGGCGTCTGCTATAAAATATTCCGTAATCAGTTTTTTCATGTTTTTGCGGATACGTAAGTGGCACCTGCGAGACAACAGACAACCTAAAAGGGTTTGTTGTCACGGTTAAAAAAAGATTGTAGAAATAAAAAACAGATATTAGAAACTAAGTTCCCTATATTTGACCTATTAAGCAACAGGTGTCGTCTGCTATGAAATGTTCCGTAAGTCGATTTTCGCGGGTACGTAACCGGCACCTATGAGACGGTAGTCAACGTAAATAGATTTGTCGTCACGGTATAATGAGATTGGAGAAAAAAAATATACATTGAAAATTTAGTTCCTTTTGTTTGATTTATGCAATAAGAAGCAGTTGCTACTGAAAGAGCCTTCTGTCTTTTTTATCAGCCACTTGTCGCATTATTTTCTGGGGTTTTCGTATGAGCGTAGCTGGCACGTATGAGACAGTAGTCAACGTAACTGGGCTTCTTGTTGTGGTTTGAAGAAATTAGAAATATTACACTTCAGTTGCCATTGTTTGATATATGCAATAGGAAGTAACCAAAAGAGTTTTCAGTCTTTTTTTAGCCACTTGTCGCATTAATTTCTGGGTTTTTTTTACACTGTACATTGATCACTTTGGTCTATTGAAAGTTTCAATGTGCAGCATTTCTTGTGGGCTGAGTTGGAAAAGCAAATCCAGTAAAGGGCTTAGGAGGGAGGGTGCATCGAGGGTTAAAGGGAAGTAATTCTTGCAAGAGGCATGAAAAGACCAAAACATATGAAACAGTAGTCAACGTAACTGGGTTTCTTGTTGCGGATTGAAGAGATTAGAAAAAATACACTTCAATTGCTATTGTTTGATATAATTATGCAATAGGAAGTAACTGAAAGAGTTTTCAGTCTTTTTTTAGCCACTTGTCGCATTAATTTCTGTTTGTTTGTTTTTTTACACTGTACATTGATCACTTTGGTCTATTGAAATTGTCAATGTGCAGCATTTCTTGTGGGCTGAGTTAGAACAGCAAATCCTGTAAAGGGCTGGGGAGGGCGACTGCATCGAGGGTTAAAGGGAAGTAATTCTTGCAAGAGGCTGGAAAAGACCAAAACATATGAGCTGGGGAGGGGGGTGCATCGAGGGTTAAAGGGAAGTAATTCTTGCAAGAGGCTGGAAAAGCCTTCTACGCCCCTATTTTCTTAAATGTGTGCCCATTTTCAGTGAAATCTGGCATGTGTGGATGGCAGTTTGCCAAGGACTGCACAGCAGCCTTTAAAGAAGACTTTAAATCCACTTTTATGCCATTTGTTTTACTGTTTTAAATTGATAAATTAGGGCGCCATTTTGGAGCTCTCTGATTGGCTGTTGAAATTTCTAAAGTCTTCTCTGATTGGCTGTTGGTTTTCATTCTGATTTCCTTAAAGCTTCTCTGATTGGATAATTTCAGAGAGGGAAGAGATTTGATTGGCTGATGGGGGGGGGGAATATCTGTTTATTCTTATTAACCTTTTACCGCACAATGAATCCTTTTAACACCCCTGAAAGAGAAGGCTTTTGAAAATAATCTGAGGAAAGGAGACAATGCAGGTTACCAGCATTTTCTCCATTTCCCACAATGTTTTCTACCCTATCAAAGAAGCAATTGCTTTTTAGTTATTCTTACATCTTATTGTATCTTTATGGCCTACTTCTAGATTTTTTTTATCAGAAAGAGTTTCCGCAACAGCAATCGGTTGCTTCTGAATTTTATATTTTTGCGCAGCGATTAAACATAAAATTGACTTTTGACTCGCGCGGTCGTCAAAATTGGTTCAATGTTTTCATGACCCTGGTAAAAAAAAAACAGGGAAAAATTTTGTTTACCTGTCCTTGAATTGTACAACAGGTATCAGTTGCCTCTGAAAATGTTGAAGTTGATTTTACGATTTTATGCGCAGCACATAACAGTCACGTATGGGTGAGATGGTCACCGTAACCGAATCAATGGCCCTAGTGAGAGAAAAAGAAAAAGAAAAATCCCTATAATTGACTTAAGCAACAGTTGGCGTCTGCTATAAAATATTCCGTAATCCGTTTTTTCATGTTTTTGCGGATACGTAAGTGGCACCTGCGAGACAACAGACAACCTAAAAGGGTTTGTTGTCACAGTTAAAAAAAAGATTGCAGAAATAAAAAACAGATATTAGAAACTAAGTTCCCTATATTTGACCTATTAAGCAACAGGTGTCGTCTGCTATGAAATGTTCCGTAAGTCGATTTTCGCGGGTACGTAACCGGCACCTATGAGACGGTAGTCAACGTAAATGGATTTGTCGTCACGGTATAATGAGATTGGAGAAAAAAAGTATACATTGAAAATTTAGTTCCTTTTGTTTGATTTATGCAATAAGGAGCAGTTGCTACTGAAAGAGCCTTCTGTCTTTTTTATCAGCCACTTGTCGCATTATTTTCTGGGGTTTTCGTATGAGCGTAGCTGGCACGTATGAGACGGTAGTCAACGTAACTGGGCTTCTTTTTGTGGTTTGAAGAAATTAGAAATATTACACTTCAGTTACCATTGTTTGATATATGCAATAGGAAGTAACCGAAAGAGTTTTCAGTCTTTTTTTAGCCACTTGTCGCATTAATTTCTGGGGTTTTTTTACACTGTACATTGATCACTTTGGTCTATTGAAAGTTTCAATGTGCAGCATTTCTTGTGGGCTGAGTTAGAAAAGCAAATCCAGTAAAGGGCTTAGGAGGGAGGGTGCATCGAGGGTTAAAGGGAAGTAATTCTTGCAAGAGGCATGAAAAGACCAAAACATATGAAACAGTAGTCAACGTAACTGGGTTTCTTGTTGCGGATTGAAGAGATTAGAAAAATTACACTTCAATTGCTATTGTTTGATATGTTATGTACATACCCAGTTATTCCTAGCTTCGTTCATGTGTGTATCTATTTTTGAATGGTTTTCCCCTGTTGCTATTTTTAGAACTGGATTCTCTCTTGTGGAATATTGTGCTGGAAGTTTCCAGGCCTTTATACAATCTGATTACTAAGAATTATGCAACTGATTTTAACATGAATTTTCTGGAAGTTTCCCTGTTATTATAAAAGGAAAAGCTTTTTACATCTCAGGGTTCACTAGTTAATACATGATTGCCAGACTACAGTGGGGATTATTTTGTGTTTGTGTCTTATAATTAGTGCTTGGATTACACTCAGTTGGATTAGGATCAGACTAGACTAAAGTGAGGATTATTTCATGTGCTTGGATTACATTCAGTTTGGATCAGGATCAGATTGGAATTAAGACTGGAATAGTTTGTCTTCTGAATTTAAAGTCTAAGGTATTGTTTTGTACTATTGTAATATTGTCACTGTTTATTTGATATTTTTGTTAATAAATTCTGTTAATTGTTATCGTTTGTTGCTGGCTTCTTCTTTCTAGTTACGCCTGACTCGTAACAGATATAATTATGCAATACGAAGTAACTGAAAGAGTTTTCAATCTTTTTTTAGCCACTTGTTGCATTACTTTCTGTTTGTTTGTTTTTTACACTGTACATTGATCACTTTGGTCTATTGAAATTGTCAATGTGCAGCATTTCTTCTGGGCTGAGTTAGAAAAGCAAATCCTATAAAGGGCTGGGGAGGGGGGGGGTGCATCGAGGGTTAAAGGGAAGTAATTCTTGCAAGAGGCTGGAAAAGACCAAAACATATGAGCTGGGGAGGGGGTGCATCGAGGGTTAAAGGGAAGTAATTCTTGCAAGAGGCTGGAAAAGCCTTCTACGCCCCTATTTTCCTAAATGTGTGCCCATTTTCAGTGAAATCTGGCATGTGTGGATGGCAGTTTGCCAAGGACTGCACAGCAGCCTTTAAAGAAGACTTTAAATCTACTTTTATGCCATTTGTTTTACTGTTTTAAATTGATAAATTAGGGCGCCATTTTGGAGCTCTCTGATTGGCTGTTGAAATTTCTAAAGTCTTCTCTGATTGGCTGTTGGTTTTCATTCTGATTTCCTTAAAGCTTCTCTGATTGGATAATTTCAGAGATGGAAGAGATTTGATTGGCTGATGGGGGGGGGAATGTCTGTTTATTCTTATTAACCTTTTACCGCACAATGAAGCCTTTTAACACCCCTGAAAGAGAAAGCTTTTGAAAATAATCTGAGGAAAGGAGACAATGCAGGTTACCAGCATTTTCTCCTTTTCCCACAATGTTTTCTACCCTATCAAAGAAGCAATTGATTTTTAGTTATTCTTACATCTTATTGTATCTTTATGGCCTACTTCTAGATTTTTTTTATCAGAAAGAGTTTCCGCAACAGCAATCTGTTGCTTCTGAATTTTATATTTTTGCGCAGCGATTAAACATAAAATTGACTTTTGACTCGCGCGGTCGTCAAAATTGGTTCAATGTTTTCATGACCCTGGTAAAAAAAAACAGGGAAAAATTTTGTTTACCTGTCCTTGAATTGTACAACAGGTATCAGTTGCCTCTGAAAATGTTGAAGTTGATTTTACGATTTTATGCGCAGCACATAATAGTCACGTATGGGTGAGATGGTCACCGTAACCGAATCAATGGCCCTAGTGAGAGAAAAAGAAAAAGAAAAATCCCTATAATTGACTTAAGCAACAGTTGGCGTCTGCTATAAAATATTCCGTAATCCGTTTTTTCATGTTTTTGCGGATACGTAAGTGGCACCTGCGAGACAACAGACAACCTAAAAGGGTTTGTTGTCACGGTTAAAAAAAAGATTGCAGAAATAAAAAACAGATATTAGAAACTAAGTTCCCTATATTTGACCTATTAAGCAACAGGTGTCGTCTGCTATGAAATGTTCCGTAAGTCGATTTTCGCGGGTACGTAACCGGCACCTATGAGACGGTAGTCAACGTAAATGGATTTGTCGTCACGGTATAATGAGATTGGAGAAAAAAAATATACATTGAAAATTTAGTTCCTTTTGTTTGATTTATGCAATAAGAAGCAGTTGCTACTGAAAGAGCCTTCTGTCTTTTTTATCAGCCACTTGTCGCATTATTTTCTGGGGTTTTCGTATGAGCATAGCTGGCACGTATGAGACGGTAGTCAACGTAACTGGGCTTCTTGTTGTGGTTTGAAGAAATTAGAAATATTACACTTCAGTTGCCATTGTTTGATATATGCAATAGGAAGTAACCGAAAGAGTTTTCAGTCTTTTTTCAGCCACTTGTCGCATTAATTTCTGGGTTTTTTTTACACTGTACATTGATCACTTTGGTCTATTGAAAGTTTCAATGTGCAGCATTTCTTGTGGGCTGAGTTAGAAAAGCAAATCCAGTAAAGGGCTTAGGAGGAAGGGTGCATCGAGGGTTAAAGGGAAGTAATTCTTGCAAGAGGCATGAAAAGACCAAAACATATGAAACAGTAGTCAACGTAACTCGGTTTCTTGTTGCGGATTGAAGAGATTAGAAAAATTACACTTCAATTGCTATTGTTTGATATAATTATGCAATAGGAAGTAACTGAAAGAGTTTTCAGTCTTTTTTTAGCCACTTGTCGCATTAATTTCTGTTTGTTTGTTTTTTACACTGTACATTGATCACTTTGGTCTATTGAAATTGTCAATGTGCAGCATTTCTTGTGGGCTGAGTTAGAACAGCATATCCTGTAAAGGGCTGGGGAGGGGGGGTGCATCGAGGGTTAAAGGGAAGTAATTCTTGCAAGAGGCTGGAAAAGACCAAAACATATGAGCTGGGGAGGGGGTGCATCGAGGGTTAAAGGGAAGTAATTCTTGCAAGAGGCTGGAAAACCCTTCTACGCCCCTATTTTCTTAAATGTGTGCCCATTTTCAGTGAAATCTGGCATGTGTGGATGGCAGTTTGCCAAGGACTGCACAGCAGCCTTTAAAGAAGACTTTAAATCCACTTTTATGCCATTTGTTTTACTGTTTTAAATTGATAAATTAGGGCGCCATTTTGGAGCTCTCTGATTGGCTGTTGAAATTTCTAAAGTCTTCTCTGATTGGCTGTTGGTTTTCATTCTGATTTCCTTAAAGCTTCTCTCATTGGATAATTTCAGAGATGGAAGAGATTTGATTGGCTGATGGGGCGGAATGTCTGTTTATTCTTATTAACCTTTTACCGCACAATGAAGCCTTTTAACACCCCTGAAAGAGAAGGCTTTTGAAAATAATCTGAGGAAAGGAGACAATGCAGGTTACCAGCATTTTCTCCTTTTCCCACAATGTTTTCTACCCTATCAAAGAAGCAATTGATTTTTAGTTATTCTTACATCTTATTTTATCTTTATGGCCTACTTCTAGATTTTTTTTATCAGAAAGAGTTTCCGCAACAGCAATCGGTTGCTTCTGAATTTTATATTTTTGCGCAGCGATTAAACATAAAATTGACTTTAGACTCGCGCGGTCGTCAAAATTGGTTCAGTGTTTTCATGACCCTGGTAAAAAAAAACAGGGAAAAATTTTGTTTACCTGTCCTTGAATTGTACAACAGGTATCAGTTGCCTCTGAAAATGTTGAAGTTGATTTTAAGATTTTATGCGCAGCACATAACAGTCACGTATGGGTGAGATGGTCACCGTAACCGAATCAATGGCCCTAGTGAGAGAAAAAGAAAAAGAAAAATCCCTATAATTGACTTAAGCAACAGTTGGCGTCTGCTATAAAATATTCCGTAATCCGTTTTTTCATGTTTTTGCGGATACGTAAGTGGTACCTGCGAGACAACAGACAGCCTAAAAGGGTTTGTTGTCACGGTTAAAAAAAAGATTGCAGAAATAAAACACAGATATTAAAAACTAAGTTCCCTATATTTGACCTATTAAGCAACAGGTGTCGTCTGCTATGAAATGTTCCGTAAGTCGATTTTCGCGGGTACGTAACCGGCACCTATGAGACGGTAGTCAACGTAAATGGATTTGTCGTCACGGTATAATGAGATTGGAGAAAAAAAATATACATTGAAAATTTAGTTCCTTTTGTTTGATTTATGCAATAAGAAGCAGTTGCTACTGAAAGAGCCTTCTGTCTTTTTTATCAGCCACTTGTCGCATTATTTTCTGGGGTTTTCGTATGAGCGTAGCTGGCACGTATGAGACGGTAGTCAACGTAACTGGGCTTCTTGTTGTGGTTTGAAGAAATATTACACTTCAGTTGCCGTTGTTTGATATATGCAATAGGAAGTAACCGAAAGAGTTTTCAGTCTTTTTTTAGCCACTTGTCGCATTAATTTCTGGGTTTTTTTTACACTGTACATTGATCACTTTGGTCTATTGAAAGTTTCAATGTGCAGCATTTCTTGTGGGCTGAGTTAGAAAAGCAAATCCAGTAAAGGGCTTAGGAGGGAGGGTGCATCGAGGGTTAAAGGGAAGTAATTCTTGCAAGAGGCATGAAAAGACCAAAACATATGAAACAGTAGTCAACGTAACTGGGTTTCTTGTTGCGGATTGAAGAGATTAGAAAAATTACACTTCAATTGCTATTGTTTGATATAATTATGCAATAGGAAGTAACTGAAAGAGTTTTCAGTCTTTTTTTAGCCACTTGTCGCATTAATTTCTGTTTGTTTGTTTTTTACACTGTACATTGATCACTTTGGTCTATTGAAATTGTCAATGTGCAGCATTTCTTGTGGGCTGAGTTAGAACAGCAAATCCTGTAAAGGGCTGGGGAGGGGGGGTGAATCGAGGGTTAAAGGGAAGTAATTCTTGCAAGAGGCTGGAAAAGACCAAAACATATGAGCTGGGGAGGGGGGTGCATCGAGGGTTAAAGGGAAGTAATTCTTGCAAGAGGCTGGAAAAGCCTTCTACGCCCCTATTTTCTTAAATGTGTGCCCATTTTCAGTGAAATCTGGCATGTGTGGATGGCAGTTTGCCAAGGACTGCACAGCAGCCTTTAAAGAAGACTTTAAATCTACTTTTATGCCATTTGTTTTACTGTTTTAAATTGATAAATTAGGGCGCCATTTTGGAGCTCTCTGATTGGCTGTTGAAATTTCTAAAGTCTTCTCTGATTGGCTGTTGGTTTTCATTCTGATTTCCTTAAAGCTTCTCTGATTGGATATTTTCAGAGAGGGAAGAGATTTGATTGGCTGATGGGGGGGGAATGTCTGTTTATTCTTATTAACCTTTTACCGCACAATGAAGCCTTTTAACACCCCTGAAAGAGAAGGCTTTTGAAAATAATCTGAGGAAAGGAGACAATGCAGGTTACCAGCAATTCTCCTTTTCCCACAATGTTTTCTACCCTATCAAAGAAGCAATTGATTTTTAGTTATTCTTACATCTCATTGTATCTTTATGGCCTACTTCTAGATTTTTTTTATCAGAAAGAGTTTCCGCAACAGCAATCGGTTGCTTCTGAATTTTATATTTTTGCGCAGCGATTAAACATAAAATTGACTTTTGACTCGCGCGGTCGTCAAAATTGGTTCAATGTTTTCATGACCCTGGTAAAAAAAAACAGGGAAAAATTTTGTTTACCTGTCCTTGAATTGTACAACAGGTATCAGTTGCCTCTGAAAATGTTGAAGTTGATTTTACGATTTCATGCGCAGCACATAACAGTCACGTATGGGTGAGATGGTCACCGTAACCGAATCAATGGCCCTAGTGAGAGAAAAAGAAAAAGAAAAATCCCTATAATTGACTTAAGCAACAGTTGGCGTCTGCTATAAAATATTCCGTAATCCGTTTTTTTCATGTTTTTGCGGATACGTAAGTGGCACCTGCGATATAACAGACAACCTAAAAGGGTTTGTTGTCACAGTTAAAAAAAAGATTGCAGAAATAAAAACAGATATTAGAAACTAAGTTCCCTATATTTGACGTATTAAGCAACAGGTGTCATCTGCTATGAAATATTCCGTAAGTCGATTTTCGCGGGTACGTAACCGGCACCTATGAGACGGTAGTCAACGTAAATGGATTTGTCGTCACGGTATAATGAGATTGGAGAAAAAAAATATACATTGAAAATTTAGTTCCTTTTGTTTGATTTATGCAATAAGAAGCAGTTGCTACTGAAAGAGCCTTCTGTCTTTTTTATCAGCCACTTGTCGCATTATTTTCTGGGGTTTTCGTATGAGCGTAGCTGGCACGTATGAGACGGTAGTCAACGTCACTGGGCTTCTTGTTGTGGTTTGAAGAAATTAGAAATATTACACTTCAGTTGCCATTGTTTGATATATGCAATAGGAAGTAACCGAAAGAGTTTTCAGTCTTTTTTTAGCCACTTGTCGCATTAATTTCTGGGTTTTTTTTACACTTACATTGATCACTTTGGTCTATTGAAAGTTTCAATGTGCAGCATTTCTTGTGGGCTGAGTTAGAAAAGCAAATCCAGTAAAGGGCTTAGGAGGGAGGGTGCATCGAGGGTTAAAGGGAAGTAATTCTTGCAAGAGGCATGAAAAGACCAAAACATATGAAACAGTAGTCAACGTAACTGGGTTTCTTGTTGCGGATTGAAGAGATTAGAAAAATTACACTTCAATTGCTATTGTTTGATATAATTATGCAATAGGAAGTAACTGAAAGAGTTTTCAGTCTTTTTTTAGCCACTTGTCGCATTAATTACTATTTGTTTGTTTTTTACACTGTACATTGATCACTTTGGTCTATTGAAATTGTCAATGTGCAGCATTTCTTGTGGGCTGAGTTAGAACAGCAAATCCTGTAAAGGGCTGGGGAGGGGGGTGCATCGAGGGTTAAAGGGAAGTAATTCTTGCAAGAGGCTGGAAAAGACCAAACCATATGAGCTGGGGAGGGGGGGTGCATCGAGGGTTAAAGGGAAGTAATTCTTGCAAGAGGCTGGAAAAGCCTTCTACGCCCCTATTTTCTTAAATGTGTGCCCATTTTCAGTGAAATCTGGCATGTGTGGATGGCAGTTTGCCAAGGACTGCACAGCAGCCTTTAAAGAAGACTTTAAATCCACTTTTATGCCATTTGTTTTACTGTTTTAAATTGATAAATTAGGGCGCCATTTTGGAGCTCTCTGATTGGCTGTTGAAATTTCTAAAGTCTTCTCTGATTTGCTGTTGGTTTTCATTCTGATTTCCTTAAAGCTTCTCTGATTGGATAATTTCAGAGAGGGAAGAGATTTGATTGGCTGATGGGGGGGAATGTCTGTTTATTCTTATTAACCTTTTACCGCACAATGAAGCCTTTTAACACCCCTGAAAGAGAAGGCTTTTGAAAATAATCTGAGGAAAGGAGACAATGCAGGTTACCAGCATTTTCTCCTTTTCCCACAATGTTTTCTACCCTATCAAAGAAGCAATTGATTTTTAGTTATTCTTACATCTTATTGTATCTTTATGGCCTACTTCTAGATTTTTTTTATCAGAAAGAGTTTCCGCAACAGCAATCGGTTGCTTCTGAATTTTATATTTTTGCGCAGCGATTAAACATAGAATTGACTTTTGACTCGCGCGGTCGTCAAAATTGGTTCAATGTTTTCATGACCCTGGTAAAAAAAACAGGGAAAAATTTTGTTTACCTGTCCTTGAATTGTACAACAGGTATCAGTTGCCTCTGAAAATGTTGAAGTTGATTTTACGATTTTATGCGCAGCACATAACAGTCACGTATGGGTGAGATGGTCACCGTAACCGAATCAATGGCCCTAGTGAGAGAAAAAGAAAAAGAAAAATCCCTATAATTGACTTAAGCAACAGTTGGCGTCTGCTATAAAATATTCCGTAATCCGTTTTTTCATGTTTTTGCGGATACGTAAGTGGTACCTGCGAGACAACAGACAACCTAAAAGGGTTTGTTGTCACGGTTAAAAAAAAGATTGCAGAAATAAAACACAGATATTAGAAACTAAGTTCCCTATATTTGACCTATTAAGCAACAGGTGTCGTCTGCTATGAAATGTTCCGTAAGTCGATTTTCGCGGGTACGTAACCGGCACCTATGAGACGGTAGTCAACGTAAATGGATTTGTCGTCACGGTATAATGAGATTGGAGAAAAAAAATATACATTGAAAATTTAGTTCCTTTTGTTTGATTTATGCAATAAGAAGCAGTTGCTACTGAAAGAGCCTTCTGTCTTTTTTATCAGCCACTTGTCGCATTATTTTCTGGGGTTTTCGTATGAGCGTAGCTGGCACGTATGAGACGGTAGTCAACGTAACTGGGCTTCTTGTTGTGGTTTGAAGAAATTAGAAATATTACACTTCAGTTGCCATTGTTTGATATATGCAATAGGAAGTAACCGAAAGAGTTTTCAGTCTTTTTTTAGCCACTTGTCGCATTAATTTCTGGGGTTTTTTTACACTGTACATTGATCACTTTGGTCTATTGAAAGTTTCAATGTGCAGCATTTCTTGTGGGCTGAGTTAGAAAAGCAAATCCAGTAAAGGGCTTAGGAGGGAGGGTGCATCGAGGGTTAAAGGGAAGTAATTCTTGCAAGAGGCATGAAAAGACCAAAACATATGAAACAGTAGTCAACGTAACTGGGTTTCTTGTTGCGGATTGAAGAGATTAGAAAAATTACACTTCAATTGCTATTGTTTGATATAATTATGCAATAGGAAGTAACTGAAAGAGTTTTCAGTCTTTTTTTAGCCACTTGTCGCATTAATTTCTGTTTGTTTGTTTTTTACACTGTACATTGATCACTTTGGTCTATTGAAATTGTCAATGTGCAGCATTTCTTGTGGGCTGAGTTAGAACAGCAAATCCTGTAAAGGGCTGGGGAGGGGGGGTGCATCGAGGGTTAAAGGGAAGTAATTCTTGCAAGAGGCTGGAAAAGACCAAAACATATGAGCTGGGGAGGGGTGTGCATCGAGGGTTAAAGGGAAGTAATTCTTGCAAGAGGCTGGAAAAGCCTTCTACGCCCCTATTTTCTTAAATGTGTGCCCATTTTCAGTGAAATCTGGCATGTGTGGATGGCAGTTTGCCAAGGACTGCACAGCAGCCTTTAAAGAAGACTTTAAATCTACTTTTATGCCATTTGTTTTACTGTTTTAAATTGATAAATAAGGGCGCCATTTTGGAGCTCTCTGATTGGCTGTTGAAATTTCTAAAGTCTTCTCTGATTTGCTGTTGGTTTTCATTCTGATTTCCTTAAAGCTTCTCTGATTGGATAATTTCAGAGAGGGAAGAGATTTGATTGGCTGATGGGGGGGAATATCTGTTTATTCTTATTAACCTCTTACCGCACAATGAAGCCTTTTAACACCCCTGAAAGAGAAGGCTTTTGAAAATAATCTGAGGAAAGGAGACAATGCAGGTTACCAGCATTTTCTCCTTTTCCCACAATGTTTTCTACCCTATCAAAGAAGCAAATGATTTTTAGTTATTCTTACATTTTATTGTATCTTTATGGCCTACTTCTAGATTTTTTTTATCAGAAAGAGTTTCCGCAACAGCAATCGGTTGCTTCTGAATTTTATATTTTTGCGCAGCGATTAAACATAAAATTGACTTTTGACTCGCGCGGTCGTCAAAATTGGTTCAATGTTTTCATGACCCTGGTAAAAAGAAACAGGGAAAAATTTTCTTTACCTGTCCTTGAATTGTACAACAGGTATCAGTTGCCTCTGAAAATGTTGAAGTTGATTTTACGATTTCATGCGCAGCACATAACAGTCACGTATGGGTGAGATGGTCACCGTAACCGAATCAATGGCCCTAGTGAGAGAAAAAGAAAAAGAAAAATCCCTATAATTGACTTAAGCAACAGTTGGCGTCTGCTATAAAATATTCCGTAATCCGTTTTTTCATGTTTTTGCGGATACGTAAGTGGTACCTGCGAGACAACAGACAGCCTAAAAGGGTTTGTTGTCATGGTTAAAAAAAAGATTGCAGAAATAAAACACAGATATTAGAAACTAAGTTCCCTATATTTGACCTATTAAGCAACAGGTGTCGTCTGCTATGAAATGTTCCGTAAGTCGATTTTCGCGGGTACGTAACCGGCACCTATGAGACGGTAGTCAACGTAAATGGATTTGTCGTCACGGTATAATGAGATTGGAGAAAAAAAATATACATTGAAAATTTAGTTCCTTTTGTTTGATTTATGCAATAAGAAGCAGTTGCTACTGAAAGAGCCTTCTGTCTTTTTTATCAGCCACTTGTCGCATTATTTTCTGGGGTTTTCGTATGAGCGTAGCTGGCACGTATGAGACGGTAGTCAACATAACTGGGCTTCTTGTTGTGGTTTGAAGAAATTAGAAATATTACACTTCAGTTGCCATTGTTTGATATATGCAATAGGAAGTAACCGAAAGAGTTTTCAGTCTTTTTTTAGCCACTTGTCGCATTAATTTCTGAGTTTTTTTTACACTGTACATTGATCACTTTGGTCTATTGAAAGTTTCAATGTGCAGCATTTCTTGTGGGCTGAGTTAGAACAGCAAATCCTGTAAAGGGCTGGGGAGGGGGGGTGCATCGAGGGTTAAAGGGAAGTAATTCTTGCAAGAGGCTGGAAAAGACCAAAACATATGAGCTGGGGAGGGGGGTGCATCGAGGGTTAAAGGGAAGTAATTCTTGCAAGAGGCTGGAAAAGCCTTCTACGTCCCTATTTTCTTAAATGTGTGCCCATTTTCAGTGAAATCTGGCATGTGTGGATGGCAGTTTGCCAAGGACTGCACAGCAGCCTTTAAAGAAGACTTTAAATCCACTTTTATGCCATTTGTTTTACTGTTTTAAATTGATAAATTAGGGCGCCATTTTGGAGCTCTCTGATTGGCTGTTGAAATTTCTAAAGTCTTCTCTGATTGGCTGTTGGTTTTCATTCTGATTTCCTTAAAGCTTCTCTGATTGGATAATTTCAGAGAGGGAAGAGATTTGATTGGCTGATGGGGGGGAATGTCTGTTTATTCTTATTAACCTTTTACCGCACAATGAAGCCTTTTAACACCCCTGAAAGAGAAGGCCTTTGAAAATAATCTGAGGAAAGGAGACAATGCAGGTTACCAGCATTTTCTCCTTTTCCCACAATGTTTTCTACCCTATCAAAGAAGCAATTGATTTTTAGTTATTCTTACATTTTATTGTATCTTTATGGCCTACTTCTAGATTTTTTTATCAGAAAGAGTTTCCGCAACAGCAATCGGTTGCTTCTGAATTTTATATTTTTGCACAGCGATTAAACATAAAATTGACTTTTGACTCGCACGGTCGTCAAAATTGGTTCAATGTTTTCATGACCCTGGTAACAAAAAACAGGGAAAAATTTTGTCTAGCTGTCCTTGAATTGTACAACAGGTATCAGTTGTCTCTGAAAATGTTAAAGTTGATTTTACAATTTTATGCCCGGCACATAACAGTCACGTATGGGTGAGATGGTCACCGTAACCGAATCAATGGCCCTAGTGAGAGAAAAAGAAAAAGAAAAATCCCTATAATTGACTTAAGCAACAGTTGGTGTCTGCTATAAAATATTCCGTAATCCGTTTTTTCATGTTTTTGCGGATACGTAAGTGACACCTGCGAGACAACAGACAACCTAAAAGGGTTTGTTGTCACGGTTAAAAAAAGATTGCAGAAATAAAAAAACAGATATTAGAAACTAAGTTCCCTATATTTGACCTATTAAGCAACAGGTGTCGTCTGCTATGAAATGTTCCGTAAGTCGATTTTACGCTGTATATTGATATCATTTTGGCTTATTCAATGTGCAGAATTTAATGTGGTCCGAGTCAGAAAATCTAATTAAGGGATAAAGGGGCATCAAGGGTTTATTTCAAGAGAAGTAACTCTTGCAAGGGGGCCTTGAAAAGACCAAAAAAAGGTCTTCTGCCACCCTGTTCTCTTAAATTTTGGCCCTTTTTCAGTGAAATCTGGCATGTGTGGATGGTGCATGCCTGGCAGTTTGCCAAGGACTGCACAGCAGCCTTCAAAGAAGACTTTAAATCCACTTTTATGCCGTTTTTTGTTCACTGTTTTCTATCGACATATTAGGGCGCCATTTCGAAGTAATTTTGAAGCTCTCTGATTGGCTGACTGGGCCCAGTTTTGAATTTCTCGAAGCCTCTGATTGGCTGACTGGGTCCCATGCTGATTTCCTTAGAGCTTATGTGATTGGATAATTCCCCTGATGGATATTGGGAAGGGGGGGTGGGGTACCTGTTTATCCTCATTAACCTTTTACCACACAATGACGCCTTTTTACACACCGGAAAGAGAAAGCTTTTGAAAATAATCTGAAAAAAGGAGACAATGCAGGTTTCCAGCATTTTCTCCTTTTCCCTCAATGTTTTTTCTACCCTATCAAAGAAAAAATGGATTATTACTTATTCTTACATCTTATTGTATCTTTATGGCCTATTTTTAAATTCTTCAAACTAGAACAAGATTTTTTTTCGACCGGAAAATGTTTCTGCAACACCAACCGGTTGCTTCTGAATTTTATATTTTTGCGCAGCAGTTAAACATAACGTTGACTTTTGACTCGCAAGGTCACCAAAATTGACCCTGGTAAGAAAACAGGGAAACATTCTGTTTACCTTTCTTTGATTTGTGCAACAGGTATTTGTTGCCTCCGAAAGTGTCCAAGTTGATTTTACTATTTTATGTGCAGCACGTAACCATCATGCATGGGTGAGATAGTCATCGTAACCAAATCAATGGCCCTAGTGAGAGAAAACGAAAAAGAAAAATCCCTATATTTGACTTGAGAAACGTGTGTCGTCTGCTTTAAAATGTTCCTTAAGGGGATTTTTCATGTTTTCGCGGATACGTAAGTGGCACCTATGAGAGACGGTAGTCTACGTAAATGGTTTTTTGTCATGGTATAAAGACAATGGAGAGAAAAAAAATATATCGGAAATTTAGTTCCCAACATTTGACTTAAGAAACGTGTGTCGTCTGCTATAAAATGTTCCGTAAGTGGATTTTTCATGTTTTCGCGGATACGTAAGTGGCACCTATGAGAGACAGTAGTCTACGTAAATGGGTATGTCGTCATGGTATAAAGAGATTGGAGAGAAAAAAAACATTAGAAATTTAGTTCTCCTTGTTTGACTTATGCAACAGGAAGCAGTTGCTAATGAAAGAGTCTTCAGTCTTTTTTTAGCCACTTGTCACATTATTTCCTGGTGTTTTCGCATGTGCGTAACTGGCACATATGAAACGGTAGTCAATGTAACTGGGTTTCTTGCTGCGGTTTGAAGAGAATTACACTTTAATTCCCTTTCTTTGATTCATGCAATAGGAATCAATTGCTACTGAAAGAGTATTCAGTCTTTTTTTAGCCACTTATCACATTCATTTCTGGGTTTTTTACGCTGTACATTGATATCATTTTGGCTTATTCAATGTGCAGAATTTAATGTGGTCCGAGTAAGAAAATCTACTTAAGGGAAAATGGGGCATCAAGGGTTTATTTCAAGGGAAGTAACTTTTGCAAGGGGGGCTTGAAAAGACCAAAACAAGGTCTTCTGCCACCCTGTTCTCTTAAATTTTGGCCCTTTTTCAGTGAAATCTGGCATGTGTGGATGGTGCATGCCTGGCAGTTTGCCAAGGACTGCACAGCAGCCTTCAAAGAAGACTTTAAATCCACTTTTTGCCGTTTTTTGTTCACTGTTTTCTATCGACATGTTAGGGCGCCATTTCGAAGTAATTTTGAAGCTCTCTGATTGGCTGACTGGGCCCAGTTTTGAATTTCTCGAAGCCTCTTATTGGCTGACTGGGTCCCATGCTGATTTCCTTAGAGCTTATGTGATTGGATAATTCCCCTGATGGATATTGGGAAGGGGGGGTACCTGTTTATCCTCATTAACCTTTTACCACACAATGACGCCTTTTTACACACCGGAAAGAGAAAGCTTTTAAAAATTATCTGAAAAAAGGAGACAATGCAGGTTTCCAGCATTTTCTCCTTTTCCCTCAATGTTTTCTACCCTATCAAAGAAAAAATGGATTATTACTTATTCTTACATCTTATTGTATCTTTATGGCCTATTTTTAAATTCTTCAAACTAGAACAAGATTTTTTTCGACCGGAAAAAGTTTCCGCAACACCAACCGGTTGCTTCTGAATTTTATATTTTTGCGCAGCAGTTAAACATAACGTTGACTTTTGACTCGCAAGGTCACCAAAATTGACCCTGGTAAGAAAACAGGGAAACATTCCGTTTACCTATCTTTGATTTGTGCAACAGGTATTTGTTGCCTCCGAAAGTGTCCAAGTTGATTTTACGATTTAATGCGCAGCACGTAACCCTCACGCATGGGTGAGATAGTCATTGTAACCAAATCAATGGCCCTAGTGAGAGAAAACGAAAAATCCCTATATTTGACTTGAGAAACGTGTGTCGTCTGCTTTAAAATGTTCCGTAAGTGGATTTTTCATGTTTTCGCGGATACGTAAGTGGCACCTATGAGAGACGGTAGTCTACGTAAATGGTTTTTTGTCATGGTATAAAGACAATGGAGAGAAAAAAATATATCGGAAATTTAGTTCCCTACATTTGACTTAAGAAACATGTGTCGTCTGCTATAAAATGTTCCGTAAGTGGATTTTTCATGTTTTCACGGATACGTAAGTGGCACCTATGAAAGACGGTAGTCTACGTAAATGGGTATGTCGTCACGGTATAAAGAGATTGGAGAGAAAAAAAACATTAGAAATTTAGTTCTCTTTGTTTGACTTATGCAACAGGAAGCAGTTGCTACTGAAAGAGTCTTCAGTCTTTTTTTAGCCACTTGTCACATTATTTCCTGGTGTTTTCGCATGTGCGTAACTGGCACGTATGAAACAGTAGTCAATGTAACTGGGTTTCTTGCTGCGGTTTAAAAAGAATTACACTTATTCCCTTTGTTTGATTCATGCAATAGGAATCAATTGCTACTGAAAGAGTATTCAGTCTTTTTTTAGCCACTTATCACATTCATTTCTGGGTTTTTTACGCTGTGCATTGATATCATTTTGGCTTATTCAATGTGCAGAATTTAATGTGGTCCGAGTCAGAAAATCTAATTAAGGGACAAAGGGGCATCAAGGGTTTATTTCAAGGGAAGTAACTCTTGCAAGGGGGGCTTGAAAAGACCAAAACAAGGTCTTCTTCCACCCTGTTCTCTTAAATTTTGGCCCTTTTTCAGTGAAATCTGGCATGTGTGGATGGTGCATGCCTGGCAGTTTGCCAAGGACTGCACAGCAGCCTTCAAAGAAGACTTTAAATCCACTTTTATGCCGTTTTTTGTTCACTGTTTTCTATCGACATATTAGGGCGCCATTTCGAAGTAATTTTGAAGCTCTCTGATTGGCTGACTGGGCCCAGTTTTGAATTTCTCGAAGCCTCTGATTGGCTGACTGGGTCCCATGCTGATTTCCTTAGAGCTTATGTGATTGGATAATTCCCCTGATGGATATTGGGAAGGGGGGGTGGGGTACCTGTTTATCCTCATTAACCTTTTACCACACAATGACGCCTTTTTACACACCGGAAAGAGAAAGCTTTTAAAAATTATCTGAAAAAAGGAGACAATGCAGGTTTCCAGCATTTTCTCCTTTTCCCTCAATGTTTTCTACCCTATCAAAGAAAAAATGGATTATTACTTATTCTTACATCTTATTGTATCTTTATGGCCTATTTTTAAATTCTTCAAACTAGAACAAGATTTTTTTCGACCGGAAAAAGTTTCCGCAACACCAACCGGTTGCTTCTGAATTTTATATTTTTGCGCAGCAGTTAAACATAACGTTGACTTTTGACTCGCAAGGTCACCAAAATTGACCCTGGTAAGAAAACAGGGAAACATTCGGTTTACCTTTCTTTGATTTGTGCAACAGGTATTTGTTGCCTCCAAAAGTGTCCAAGTTGATTTTACGATTTTATGCGCAGCACGTAACCATCACGCATGGGTGAGATAGTCATCGTAACCAAATCAATGGCCCTAGTGAGAGAAAACGAAAAAGAAAAATCCCTATATTTGACTTGAGAAACGTGTGTCGTCTGCTTTAAAAAGTTCTGTAAGTGGATTTTTCATGTTTTCGCGGATACGTAAGTGGCACCTGTGAGAGACGGTAGTCTACGTAAATGGTTTTTTGTCATGGTATAAAGACAATGGAGGGAAAAAAAATATATCGGAAATTTAGTTCCCTACATTTGACTTAAGAAAGGTGTGTCGTCTGCCATAAAATGTTCCGTAAGTGGATTTTTCATGTTTTCACGGATACGTAAGTGGCACCTATGAGAGACGGTAGTCTACGTAAATGGGTATGTCGTCACGGTATAAAGAGATTGGAGAGAAAAAAAACATTAGAAATTTAGTTCTCTTTGTTTGACTTATGCAACAGGAAGCAGTTGCTACTGAAAGAGTCTTCAGTCTTTTTTTAGCCACTTGTCACATTATTTCCTGGTGTTTTCGCATGTGCGTAACTGGCACGTATGAAACGGTAGTCAATGTAACTGGGTTTCTTGCTGCGGTTTGAAGAGAATTACACTTTAATTCCCTTTGTTTGATTCATGCAATAGGAATCAATTGCTACTGAAAGAGTATTCAGTCTTTTTTTAGCCACTTATCACATTCATTTCTGGGTTTTTTTACGCTGTGCATTGATATCATTTTGGCTTATTCAATGTGCAGAATTTAATGTGGTCCGAGTCAGAAAATCTAATTAAGGGACAAAGGGGCATCAAGGGTTTATTTCAAGGGAAGTAACTCTTGCAAGGGGGCCTTGAAAAGACCAAAACAAGGTCTTCTACCACCCTGTTCTCTTAAATTTTGGCCCTTTTTCAGTGAAATCTGGCATGTGTGGATGGTGCATGCCTGGCAGTTTGCCAAGGACTGCACAGCAGCCTTCAAAGAAGACTTTAAATCCACTTTTATGCCGTTTTTTGTTCACTGTTTTCTATCGACATATTAGGGCGCCATTTCGAAGTAATTTTGAAGCTCTCTGATTGGCTGACTGGGCCCAGTTTTGAATTTCTCGAAGCCTCTGATTGGCTGACTGGGTCCCATGCTGATTTCCTTAGAGCTTATGTGATTGGATAATTCCCCTGATGGATATTGGGAAGGGAGGGTGGGGTACCTGTTTATCCTCATTAACCTTTTACCACACAATGACGCCTTTTTACACACCGGAAAGAGAAAGCTTTTGAAAATAATCTGAAAAAAGGAGACAATGCAGGTTTCCAGCATTTTCTCCTTTTCCCTCAATGTTTTCTACCCTATCAAAGAAAAAATGGATTATTACTTATTCTTACATCTTATTGTATCTTTATGGCCTATTTTTAAATTCTTCAAACTAGAACAAGATTTTTTTCGACTGGAAAAAGTTTCCGCAACACCAACCGGTTGCTTCTGAATTTTATATTTTTGCGCAGCAGTTAAACATCACAATTACTTTTGACTCAAAAGGTCACCAAAATTGACCCTGGTAAGAAAACAGGGAAACATTCGGTTTACCTTTCTTTGATTTGTGCAACAGGTATTTGTTGCCTCCGAAAGTGTCCAACTTGATTTTACGATTTTATGCGCAGCACGTAACCATCACGCATGGGTGAGATAGTCATCGAAACCAAATCAATGGCCCTAGTGAGAGAAAACGAAAAAGAAAAATCCCTATATTTGACTTGAGAAACGTGTGTCGTCTGCTTTAAAATGTTCCGTAAGTGGATTTTTCATGTTTTCGCGGATAAGTAAGTGGCACCTATGAGAGACGGTAGTCTACGTAAATGGTTTTTTGTCATGGTATAAAGACAATGGAGAGAAAAAAAATATATCGGAAATTTAGTTCCCTACATTTTACTTAAGAAACATGTGTCGTCTGCTATAAAATGTTCCGTAAGTGGATTTTTCATTTTTTCGCGGATACGTAAGTGGCACCTATGAGAGACGGTAGTCTACGTAAATGGGTATGTCGTCACGGTATAAAGAGATTGGAGAGAAAAAAAACATTAGAAATTTAGTTCTCTTTGTTTGACTTGTGCAACAGGAAGCAATTGCTACTGAAAGAGTCTTCAGTGTTTTTTTAGCCACTTGTCACATTATTTCCTGGTGTTTTCGCCTGTGCGTAACTGGCACGTATGAAACAGTAGTCAATGTAACTGGGTTTCTTGCTGCGGTTTGAAGAGAATTACACTTTAATTCCCTTTGTTTGATTCATGCAATAGGAATCAATTGCTACTGAAAGAGTATTCAGTCTTTTTTTAGCCACTTATCACATTCATTTCTGGGTTTTTTAAGCTGTACATTGATATCATTTTGGCTTATTCAATGTGCAGAATTTAATGTGGTCCGAGTCAGAAAATCTAATTAAGGGATAAAGGGGCATCAAGGGTTTATTTCAAGGGAAGTAACTCTTGCAAGGGGGCCTTGAAAAGACCAAAACAAGGTCTTCTGCCACCCTGTTCTCTTAAATTTTGGCCCTTTTTCAGTGAAATCTGGCATGTGTGGATGGTGCATGCCTGGCAGTTTGCCAAGGACTGCACAGCAGCCTTCAAAGAAGACTTTAAATCCACTTTTATGCCGTTTTTTGTTCACTGTTTTCTATCGACATATTAGGGCGCCATTTCGAAGTAATTTTGAAGCTCTCTGATTGGCTGACTGGGCCCAGTTTTGAATTTCTCGAAGCCTCTGATTGGCTGACTGGGTCCCATGCTGATTTTCTTAGAGCTTATGTGATTGGATAATTCCCCTGATGGATATTGGGAAAGGGGGGGGGTACCTGTTTATCCTCATTAACCTTTTACCACACAATGACGCCTTTTTACACACCGGAAAGAGAAAGCTTTTGAAAATAATCTGAAAAAAGGAGACAATGCAGGTTTCCAGCATTTTCTCCTTTTCCCTCATTGTTTTCTACCCTATCAAAGAAAAAATGGATTATTACTTATTCTTACATCTTATTGTATCTTTATGGCCTATTTTTAAATTCTTCAAACTAGAACAAGATTTTTTTCGACCGGAAAAAGTTTCCGCAACACCAACCGGTTGCTTCTGAATTTTATATTTTTGCGCAGCAGTTAAACATAACGTTGACTTTTGACTCGCAAGGTCACCAAAATTGACCCTGGTAAGAAAACAGGGAAACATTCGGTTTACCTTTCTTTGATTTGTGCAACAGGTATTTGTTGCCTCCGAAAGTGTCCAACTTGATTTTACGATTTTATGCGCAGCACGTAACCATCACGCATGGGTGAGATAGTCATCGTAACCAAATCAATGGCCCAAGTGAGAGAAAACGAAAAAGAAAAATCCCTATATTTGACTTGAGAAACGTGTGTCGACTGCTTTAAAATGTTCCGTAAGTGGATTTTTCATGTTTTCGCGGATACGTAAGTGGCACCTATGAGAGACGGTAGTCTACGTAAATGGTTTTTTGTCATGGTATAAAGACAATGGAGAGAAAAAAATATATCGGAAATTTAGTTCCCTACATTTGACTTAAGAAAGGTGTGTCGTCTGCTATAAAATGTTCCGTAAGTGGATTTTTCATGTTTTCGCGGATACGTAAGTGGCACCTATGAGAGACGGTAGTCTACGTAAATGGGTATGTCGTCACGGTATAAAGAGATTGGAGAGAAAAAAAACATTAGAAATTTAGTTCTCTTTGTTTGACTTATGCAACAGGAAGCAGTTGCTACTGAAAGAGTCTTCAGTCTTTTTTTAGCCACTTGTCACATTATTTCCTGGTGTTTTCGCATGTGCGTAACTGGCACGTATGAAACGGTAGTCAATGTAACTGGGTTTCTTGCTGCGGTTTGAAGAGAATTACACTTTAATTCCCTTTGTTTGATTCATGCAATAGGAATCAATTGCTACTGAAAGAGTATTCAGTCTTTTTTTAGCCACTTATCACATTCATTTCTGGGTTTTTTACGCTGTGCATTGATATCATTTTGGCTTATTCAATGTGCAGAATTTAATGTGGTCCGAGTCAGAAAATCTAATTAAGGGACAAAGGGGCATCAAGGGTTTATTTCAAGGGAAGTAACTCTTGCAAGGGGGCTTGAAAAGACCAAAACAAGGTCTTCTGCCACCCTGTTCTCTTAAATTTTGGCCCTTTTTCAGTGAAATCTGGCATGTGTGGATGGTGCATGCCTGGCAGTTTGCCAAGGACTGCACAGCAGCCTTCAAAGAAGACTTTAAATCCACTTTTATGCCGTTTTTTGTTCACTGTTTTCTATCGACATATTAGGGCGCCATTTCGAAGTAATTTTGAAGCTCTCTGATTGGCTGACTGGGCCCAGTTTTGAATTTCTCGAAGCCTCTGATTGGCTGACTGGGTCCCATGCTGATTTCCTTAGAGCTTATGTGATTGGATAATTCCCCTGATGGATATTGGGAAGGGGGGTGGGGTACCTGTTTATCCTCATTAACCTTTTACCACACAATGACGCCATTTTACACACCGGAAAGAGAAAGCTTTTGAAAATAATCTGAAAAAAGGAGACAATGCAGGTTTCCAGCATTTTCTCCTTTTCCCTCAATGTTTTCTACCCTATCAAAGAAAAAATGGATTATTACTTATTCTTACATCTTATTGTATCTTTATGGCCTATTTTTAAATTCTTCAAACTAGAACAAGATTTTTTTCGACCGGAAAATGTTTCCGCAACACCAACCGGTTGCTTCTGAATTTTATATTTTTGCGCAGCAGTTAAACATAACGTTGACTTTTGACTCGCAAGGTCACCAAAATTGACCCTGGTAAGACAACAGGGAAACATTCGGTTTACCTTTCTTTGATTTGTGCAACAGGTATTTGTTGCCTCCGAAAGTGTCCAAGTTGATTTTATGCGCAGCACGTAACCATCACGCATGGGTGAGATAGTCATCGTAACCAAATCAATGGCCCAAGTGAGAGAAAACGAAAAAGAAAAATCCCTATATTTGACTTGAGAAACGTGTGTCGTCTGCTTTAAAATGTTCCGTAAGTGGATTTTTCATGTTTTCGCGGATACATAAGTGGCACCTATGAGAGACGGTAGTCTACGTAAATGGTTTTTTGTCATGGTATAAAGACAACAGAGAGAAAAAAAATATATCGGAAATTTAGTTCCCTACATTTGACTTAAGAAAGGTGTGTCGTCTGCTATAAAATGTTCCGTAAGTGGATTTTTCATGTTTTCGCGGATACGTAAGTGGCACCTATGAGAGACGGTAGTCTACGTAAATGGGTATGTCGTCACGGTATAAAGAGATTGGAGAGAAAAAAAACATTAGAAATTTAGTTCTCTTTGTTTGACTTATGCAACAGGAAGCAGTTGCTACTGAAAGAGTCTTCAGTCTTTTTTTAGCCACTTGTCACATTATTTCCTGGTGTTTTCGCATGTGCGTAACTGGCACGTATGAAACGGTAGTCAATGTAACTGGGTTTCTTGCTGCGGTTTGAAGAGAATTACACTTTAATTCCCTTTGTTTGATTCATGCAATAGGAATCAATTGCTACTGAAAGAGTATTCAGTCTTTTTTTAGCCACTTATCACATTCATTTCTGGGTTTTTTACGCTGTGCATTGATATCATTTTGGCTTATTCAATGTGCAGAATTTAATGTGGTCCGAGTCAGGAAATCTAATTAAGGGACAAAGGGGCATCAAGGGTTTATTTCAAGGGAAGTAACTCTTGCAAGGGGGGCTTAAAAAGACCAAAACAAGGTCTTCTGCCTCCCTGTTCTCTTAAATTTTGGCCCTTTTTCAGTGAAATCTGGCATGTGTGGATGGTGCATGCCTGGCAGTTTGCCAAGGACTGCACAGCAGCCTTCAAAGAAGACTTTAAATCCACTTTTATGCCGTTTTTTGTTCACTGTTTTCTATCGACATATTAGGGCGCCATTTCGAAGTAATTTTGAAGCTCTCTGATTGGCTGACTGGGCCCAGTTTTGAATTTCTCGAAGCCTCTGATTGGCTGACTGGGTCCCATGCTGATTTCCTTAGAGCTTATGTGATTGGATAATTCCCCTGATGGATAATGGGAAAGGGGGGGTACCTGTTTATCCTCATTAACCTTTTACCACACAATGACGCCTTTTTACACACCGGAAAGAGAAAGCTTTTGAAAATAATCTGAAAAAAGGAGACAATGCAGGTTTCCAGCATTTTCTCCTTTTCCCTCAATGTTTTCTACCCTATCAAAGAAAAAATGGATTATTACTTATTCTTACATCTTATTGTATCTTTATGGCCTATTTTTAAATTCTTCAAACTAGAACAAGATTTTTTTCGACCGAAAAAAGTTTCCGCAACACCAACCGGTTGCTTCTGAATTTTATATTTTTGCGCAGCAGTTAAACATAACGTTGACTTTTGACTCGCAAGGTCACCAAAATTGACCCTGGTAAGAAAACAGGGAAACATTCGGTTTACCTTTCTTTGATTTGTGCAACAGGTATTTGTTGCCTCCGAAAGTGTCCAAGTTGATTTTACGATTTTATGCGCAGCACGTAACCATTACGCATGGATGAGATAGTCATCGTAACCAAATCAATGGCCCTAGTGAGAGAAAACGAAAAAGAAAAATCCCTATATTTGACTTGAGAAACGTGTGTCGTCTGCTTTAAAATGTTCCGTAAGTGGATTTTTCATGTTTTCATGAGGTAAGTGGCACCTATGAGAGACGGTAGTCTACGTAAATGGTTTTTTGTCATGGTATAAAGACAATGGAGAGAAAAAAAATATTTCGGAAATTTAGTTCCCTACATTTGACTTAAGAAACATGTGTCGTCTGCTATAAAATGTTCCGTAAGTGGATTTTTCATGTTTTCGCGGATACGTAAGTGGCACCTATGAGAGACGGTAGTCTACGTAAATGGGTATGTCGTCACAGTATAAAGAGATTGGAGAGAAAAAAAACATTAGAAATTTAGTTCTCTTTGTTTGACTTGTGCAACAGGAAGCAATTGCTACTGAAAGAGTCTTCAGTGTTTTTTTAGCCACTTGTCACATTATTTCCTGGAGTTTTCGCCTGTGCGTAACTGGCACGTATGAAACAGTAGTCAATGTAACTGGGTTTCTTGCTGTGGTTTGAAGAGAATTACACTTTAATTCCCTTTGTTTGATTCATGCAATAGGAATCAATTGCTACTGAAAGAGTATTCAGTCTTTTTTTAGCCACTTATCACATTCATTTCTGGGTTTTTTACGCTGTACATTGATATCATTTTGGCTTATTCAATGTGCAGAATTTAATGTGGTCCGAGTCAGAAAATCTAATTAAGGGATAAAGGGGCATCAAGGGTTTATTTCAAGGGAAGTAACTCTTGCAAGGGGGCCTTGAAAAGACCAAAACAAGGTCTTCTGCCACCCTGTTCTCTTAAATTTTGGCCCTTTTTCAGTGAAATCTGGCATGTGTGGATGGTGCATGCCTGGCAGTTTGCCAAGGACTGCACAGCAGCCTTCAAAGAAGACTTTAAATCCACTTTTATGCCGTTTTTTGTTCACTGTTTTCTATCGACATATTAGGGCGCCATTTCAAAGTAATTTTGAAGCTCTCTGATTGGCTGACTGGGCCCAGTTTTGAATTTCTCGAAGCCTCTGATTGGCTGACTGGGTCCCATGCTGATTTCCTTAGAGCTTAATATGTGATTGGATAATTCCCCTGATGGATATTGGGAAAGGGAGGGTACCTGTTTATCCTCATTAACCTTTTACCACACAATGACGCCTTTTTACACACCGGAAAGAGAAAGCTTTTGAAAATAATCTGAAAAAAGGAGACAATGCAGGTTTCCAGCATTTTCTCCTTTTCCCTCAATGTTTTCTACCCTATCAAAGAAAAAATGGATTATTACTTATTCTTACATCTTATTGTATCTTTATGGCCTATTTTTAAATTCTTCAAACTAGAACAAGATTTTTTTCGACCGGAAAAAGTTTCCGCAACACCAACCGGTTGCTTCTGAATTTTATATTTTTGCGCAGCAGTTAAACATAACGTTGACTTTTGACTCGCAAGGTCACCAAAATTGACCTTGGTAAGAAAACAGGGAAACATTCGGTTTACCTTTCTTTGATTTGTGCAACAGGTATTTGTTGCCTCCGAAAGTATCCAAGTTGATTTTACGATTTTATGCGCAGCACGTAACCGTCACGCATGGGTGAGATAGTCATCGTAACCAAATCAATGGCCCTAGTGAGAAAAAACAAAAAAGAAAAATCCCTATATTTGACTTGAGAAACGTGTGTCGTCTGCTTTAAAATGTTCCGTAAGTGGATTTTTCATGTTTTCAAGAGGTAACTGGCACATATGAGAGACGGTAGTCTACGTAAATGGTTTTTTGTCATGGTATAAAGACAATGGAGAGAAAAAAAATATATCAGAAATTTAGTTCCCTACATTTGACTTAAGAAAGGTGTGTCGTCTGCTATAAATTTTCCGTAAGTGGATTTTTCATGTTTTCACGGATACGTAAGTGGCACCTATGAGAGACGGTAGTCTACATAAATGGGTATGTCGTCACGGTATAAAGAGATTGGAGAGAAAAAAAACATTAGAAATTTAGTTCTGTTTGTTTGACTTATGCAACAGGAAGCAGTTGCTACTGAAAGAGTCTTCAGCCTTTTTTTAAGCCACTTGTCACATTATTTCCTGGTGTTTTCGCATGTGCGTAACTGGCACGTATGAAACGGTAGTCAATGTAACTGGGTTTCTTGCTGCGGTTTGAAGAGAATTACACTTTAATTCCCTTTGTTTGATTCATGCAATAGGAATCAATTGCTACTGAAAGAGTATTCAGTCTTTTTTTAGCCACTTATCACATTCATTTCTGGGTTTTTTACGCTGTGCATTGATATCATTTTGGCTTATTCAATGTGCAGAATTTAATGTGGTCCGAGTCAGAAAATCTAATTAAGGGACAAAGGGGCATCAAGGGTTTATTTCAAGGGAAGTAACTCTTGCAAGGGGGGCTTGAAAAGACCAAAACAAGGTCTTCTGCCACCCTGTTCTCTTAAATTTTGGCCCTTTTTCAGTGAAATCTGGCATGTGTGGATGGTGCATGCCTGGCAGTTTGCCAAGGACTGCACAGCAGCCTTCAAAGAAGACTTTAAATCCACTTTTATGCCGTTTTTTGTTCACTGTTTTCTATCGACATATTAGGGCGCCATTTCGAAGTAATTTTGAAGCTCTCTGATTGGCTGACTGGGCCCAGTTTTGAATTTCTCGAAGCCTCTGATTGGCTGACTGGGTCCCATGCTGATTTCCTTAGAGCTTATGTGATTGGATAATTCCCCTGATGGATATTGGGAAAGGGGGGTACCTGTTTATCCTCATTAACCTTTTACCATACAATGACGCCTTTTTACACACCGGAAAGAGAAAGCTTTTGAAAATAATCTGAAAAAAGGAGACAATGCAGGTTTCCAGCATTTTCTCCTTTTCCCTCAATGTTTTCTACCCTATCAAAGAAAAAATGGATTATTACTTATTCTTACATCTTATTGTATCTTTATGGCCTATTTTTAAATTCTTCAAACTAGAACAAGATTTTTTTCGACCGGAAAAAGTTTCCGCAACACCAACCGGTTGCTTCTGAATTTTATATTTTTGCGCAGCAGTTAAACATAACGTTGACTTTTGACTCGCAAGGTCACCAAAATTGACCCTGGTAAGAAAACAGGGAAACATTCGGTTTACCTTTCTTTGATTTGTGCAACAGGTATTGGTTGCCTCCGAAAGTGTCCAAGTTGATTTTACGATTTTATGCGCAGCACGTAACCATCACGCATGGGTGAGATAGTCATCGTAACCAAATCAATGGCCCTAGTGAGAGAAAAAAAAAAGAAAAATCCCTATATTTGACTTGAGAAACGTGTGTCGTCTGCTTTAAAATGTTCCGTAAGTGGATTTTTCATGTTTTCGCGGATACGTAAGTGGCACCTATGAGAGACGGTAGTCTACGTAAATGGTTTTTTGTCATGGTATAAAGACAATGGAGAGAAAGAAAATATATCAGAAATTTAGTTCCCTACATTTGACTTAAGAAAGGTGTGTCGTCTGCTATAAAATGTTCCGTAAGTGGATTTTTCATGTTTTCACGGATACGTAAGTGGCACCTATGAGAGACGGTAGTCTACGTAAATGGGTATGTCGTCACGGTATAAAGAGATTGGAGAGAAAAAAAACATTAGAAATTTAGTTCTCTTTGTTTGACTTATGCAACAGGAAGCAGTTGCTACTGAAAGAGTCTTCAGTCTTTTTTTAGCCACTTGTCACATTATTTCCTGGTGTTTTCGCATGTGCGTAACTGGCACGTATGAAACAGTAGTCAATGTAACTGGGTTTCTTGCTGGGGTTTGAAGAGAATTACACTTTAATTCCCTTTGTTTGATTCATGCAATAGGAATCAATTGCTACTGAAAGAGTATTCAGTCTTTTTTTAGCCACTTATCACATTCATTTCTGGGTTTTTTACGCTGTGCATTGATATCATTTTGGCTTATTCAATGTGCAGAATTTAATGTGGTCCGAGTCAGAAAATCTAATTAAGGGACAAAGGGGCATCAAGGGTTTATTTCAAGGGAAGTAACTCTTGCAAGGGGGGCTTGAAAAGACCAAAACAAGGTCTTCTGCCACCCTGTTCTCTTAAATTTTGGCCCTTTTTCAGTGAAATCTGGCATGTGTGGATGGTGCATGCCTGGCAGTTTGCCAAGGACTGCACAGCAGCCTTCAAAGAAGACTTTAAATCCACTTTTATGCCGTTTTTTGTTCACTGTTTTCTATCGACATATTAGGGCGCCATTTCGAAGTAATTTTGAAGCTCTCTGATTGGCTGACTGGGCCCAGTTTTGAATTTCTCGAAGCCTCTGATTGGCTGACTGGGTCCCATGCTGATTTCCTTAGAGCTTATGTGATTGGATAATTCCCCTGATGGATATTGGGAAAGGGGGGGGTACCTGTTTATCCTCATTAACCTTTTACCACACAATGACGCCTTTTTACACACCGGAAAGAGAAAGCTTTTGAAAATAATCTGAAAAAAGGAGACAATGCAGGTTTCCAGCATTTTCTCCTTTTCCCTCAATGTTTTCTACCCTATCAAAGAAAAAATGGATTATTACTTATTCTTACATCTTATTGTATCTTTATGGCCTATTTTTAAATTCTTCAAACTAGAACAAGATTTTTTTCGACCGGAGAAAGTTTCCGCAACACCAACCGGTTGCTTCTGAATTTCATATTTTTGCGCAGCAGTTAAACATAACGTTGACTTTTGACTCGCAAGGTCACCAAAATTGACCCTGGTAAGAAAACAGGGAAACATTCGGTTTACCTTTCTTTGATTTGTGCAACAGGTATTGGTTGCCTCCGAAAGTGTCCAAGTTGATTTTACGATTTTATGCGCAGCACTTAACCATCACGCATGGGTGAGATAGTCATCGTAACCAAATCAATGGCCCTAGTGAGAGAAAACGAAAAAGAAAAATCCCTATATTTGACTTGAGAAATGTGTGTCGTCTGCTTTAAAATGTTCCGTAAGTGGATTTTTCATGTTTTCGCGGATACGTAAGTGGCACCTATGAGAGACGGTAGTCTACGTAAATGGTTTTTTGTCATGGTATAAAGACAATAGAGAGAAAAAAATATATCGGAAATTTAGTTCCCTACATTTGACTTAAGAAAGGTGTGTCGTCTGCTATAAAATGTTCCGTAAGTGGAATTTTCATGTTTTCACGGATACGTAAGTGGCACCTATGAGAGACAGTAGTCTACGTAAATGGGTATGTCGTCACGGTATAAAGAGATTGGAGAGAAAAAAAACATTAGAAATTTAGTTCTCTTTGTTTGACTTATGCAACAGGAAGCAGTTGCTACTGAAAGAGTCTTCAGTCTTTTTTTAGCCACTTGTCACATTATTTCCTGGTGTTTTCGCATGTGCGTAACTGGCACGTATGAAACGGTAGTCAATGTAACTGGGTTTCTTGCTGGGGTTTGAAGAGAATTACACTTTAATTCCCTTTGTTTGATTCATGCAATAGGAATCAATTGCTACTGAAAGAGTATTCAGTCTTTTTTTAGCCACTTATCACATTCATTTCTGGGTTTTTTTACGCTGTGCATTGATATCATTTTGGCTTATTCAATGTGCAGAATTTAATGTGGTCCGAGTCAGAAAATCTAATTAAGGGACAAAGGGGCATCAAGGGTTTATTTCAAGGGAAGTAACTCTTGCAAGGGGGGCTTGAAAAGACCAAAACAAGGTCTTCTGCCACCCTGTTCTCTTAAATTTTGGCCCTTTTTCAGTGAAATCTGGCATGTGTGGATGGTGCATGCCTGGCAGTTTGCCAAGGACTGCACAGCAGCCTTCAAAGAAGACTTTAAATCCACTTTTATGCCGTTTTTTGTTCACTGTTTTCTATCGACATATTAGGGCGCCATTTCGAAGTAATTTTGAAGCTCTCTGATTGGCTGACTGGGCCCAGTTTTGAATTTCTCGAAGCCTCTGATTGGCTGACTGGGTCCCATGCTGATTTCCTTAGAGCTTATGTGATTGGATAATTCCCCTGATGGATATTGGGAAGGGGGGGGGTGGGGTACCTGTTTATCCTCATTAACCTTTTACCACACAATGACGCCTTTTTACACACCGGAAAGAGAAAGCTTTTGAAAATAATCTGAAAAAAGGAGACAATGCAGGTTTCCAGCATTTTCTCCTTTTCCCTCAATGTTTTCTACCCTATCAAAGAAAAAATGGATTATTACTTATTCTTACATCTTATTGTATCTTTATGGCCTATTTTTAAATTCTTCAAACTAGAACAAGATTTTTTTCGACCGGAGAAAGTTTCCGCAACACCAACCGGTTGCTTCTGAATTTTATATTTTTGTGCAGCAGTTAAACATAACGTTGACTTTTGACTCGCAAGGTCACCAAAATTGACCCTGGTAAGCAAACAGGGAAACATTCGGTTTACCTTTCTTTGATTTGTGCAACAGGTATTTGTTGCCTCCGAAAGTGTCCAAGTTGATTTGACGATTTTATGCGCAGCACTTAACCATCACGCATGGGTGAGATAGTCATCGTAACCAAATCAATGGCCCTAGTAAGAGAAAACGAAAAAGAAAAATCCCTATATTTGACTTGAGAAACGTGTGTCGTCTGCTATAAAATGTTCCGTAAGTGGATTTTTTATGTTTTCGCGGATACATAAGTGGCACCTATGAGAGACGGTAGTCTACGTAAATGGTTTTTTGTCATGGTATAAAGACAACAGAGAGAAAAAAAATATATCGGAAATTTAGTTCCCTACATTTGACTTAAGAAACGTGTGTCGTCTGCTATAAAATGTTCCGTAAGTGGATTTTTCATGTTTTCGCGGATACGTAAGTGGCACCTATGAGAGACGGTAGTCTACGTAAATGGGTATGTCGTCACGGTATAAAGAGATTGGAGAGAAAAAAAACATTAGAAATTTAGTTCTCTTTGTTTGACTTATGCAACAGGAAGCAGTTGCTACTGAAAGAGTCTTCAGTCTTTTTTTAGCCACTTGTCACATTATTTCCTGGTGTTTTCGCATGTGCGTAACTGGCACGTATGAAACGGTAGTCAATGTAACTGGGTTTCTTGCTGCGGTTTGAAGAGAATTACACTTTAATTCCCTTTGTTTGATTCATGCAATAGGAATCAATTGCTACTGAAAGAGTATTCAGTCTTTTTTTAGCCACTTATCACATTCATTTCTGGGTTTTTTTACGCTGTGCATTGATATCATTTTGGCTTATTCAATGTGCAGAATTTAATGTGGTCCGAGTCAGAAAATCTAATTAAGGGACAAAGGGGCATCAAGGGTTTATTTCAAGGGAAGTAACTCTTGCAAGGGGGGCTTGAAAAGACCAAAACAAGGTCTTCTGCCACCCTGTTCTCTTAAATTTTGGCCCTTTTTCAGTGAAATCTGGCATGTGTGGATGGTGCATGCCTGGCAGTTTGCCAAGGACTGCACAGCAGCCTTCAAAGAAGACTTTAAATCCACTTTTATGCCGTTTTTTGTTCACTGTTTTCTATCGACATATTAGGGCGCCATTTCGAAGTAATTTTGAAGCTCTCTGATTGGCTGACTGGGCCCAGTTTTGAATTTCTCGAAGCCTCTGATTGGCTGACTGGGTCCCATGCTGATTTCCTTAGAGCTTATGTGATTGGATAATTCCCCTGATGGATATTGGGAAGGGGGGGTGGGGTACCTGTTTATCCTCATTAACCTTTTACCACACAATGACGCCTTTTTACACACCGGAAAGAGAAAGCTTTTGAAAATAATCTGAAAAAAGGAGACAATGCAGGTTTCCAGCATTTTCTCCTTTTCCCTCAATGTTTTCTACCCTATCAAAGAAAAAATGGATTATTACTTATTCTTACATCTTATTGTATCTTTATGGCCTATTTTTAAATTCTTCAAACTAGAACAAGATTTTTTTCGACCGGAAAAAGTTTCCGCAACACCAACCGGTTGCTTCTGAATTTTATATTTTTGCGCAGCAGTTAAACATAACGTTGACTTTTGACTCGCAAGGTCACCAAAATTGACCCTGGTAAGAAAACAGGGAAACATTCGGTTTACCTTTCTTTGATTTGTGCAACAGGTATTTGTTGCCTCCGAAAGTGTCCAAGTTGATTTTACGATTTTATGCGCAGCACGTAACCGTCACGCATGGGTGAGATAGTCATCGTAACCAAATCAATGGCCCTAGTGAGAGAAAACGAAAAAGAAAACTCCCTATATTTGACTTGAGAAACGTGTGTCGTCTGCTTTAAAATGTTCCGTAAGTGGATTTTTCATGTTTTCGCGGATACGCAAGTGGCACCTATGAGAGACGGTAGTCTACGTAAATGGTTTTTTGTCATGGTATAAAGACAATGGAGAGAAAAAAAATATATCGGAAATTTAGTTCCCTACATTTGACTTAAGAAAGGTGTGTCGTCTGCTATAAAATGTTCCGTAAGTGGATTTTTCATGTTTTCACGGATACGTAAGTGGCACCTATGAGAGACGGTAGTCTACGTAAATGGGTATGTCGTCACGGTATAAAGAGATTGGAGAGAAAAAAAACATTAGAAATTTAGTTCTCTTTGTTTGACTTATGCAACAGGAAGCAGTTGCTACTGAAAGAGTCTTCAGTCTTTTTTTAGCCACTTGTCACATTATTTCCTGGTGTTTTCGCATGTGCGTAACTGGCACGTATGAAACGGTAGTCAATGTAACTGGGTTTCTTGCTGCGGTTTGAAGAGAATTACACTTTAATTCCCTTTGTTTGATTCATGCAATAGGAATCAATTGCTACTGAAAGAGTATTCAGTCTTTTTTTAGCCACTTATCACATTCATTTCTGGGTTTTTTACGCTGTGCATTGATATCATTTTGGCTTATTCAATGTGCAGAATTTAATGTGGTCCGAGTCAGAAAATCTAATTAAGGGACAAAGGGGCATCAAGGGTTTATTTCAAGGGAAGTAACTCTTGCAAGGGGGGCTTGAAAAGACCAAAACAAGGTCTTCTGCCACCCTGTTCTCTTAAATTTTGGCCCTTTTTCAGTGAAATCTGGCATGTGTGGATGGTGCATGCCTGGCAGTTTGCCAAGGACTGCACAGCAGCCTTCAAAGAAGACTTTAAATCCACTTTTATGCCGTTTTTTGTTCACTGTTTTCTATCGACATATTAGGGCGCCATTTTGAAGTAATTTTGAAGCTCTCTGATTGGCTGACTGGGCCCAGTTTTGAATTTCTCGAAGCCTCTGATTGGCTGACTGGGTCCCATGCTGATTTCCTTAGAGCTTATGTGATTGGATAATTCCCCTGATGGATATTGGGAAAGGGGGGGGTACCTGTTTATCCTCATTAACCTTTTACCATACAATGACGCCTTTTTACACACCGGAAAGAGAAAGCTTTTGAAAATAATCTGAAAAAAGGAGACAATGCAGGTTTCCAGCATTTTCTCCTTTTCCCTCAATGTTTTCTACCCTATCAAAGAAAAAATGGATTATTACTTATTCTTACATCTTATTGTATCTTTATGGCCTATTTTTAAATTCTTCAAACTAGAACAAGATTTTTTTCGACCGGAGAAAGTTTCCGCAACACCAACCGGTTGCTTCTGAATTTTATATTTTTGCGCAGCAGTTAAACATAACGTTGACTTTTGACTCGCAAGGTCACCAAAATTGACCCTGGTAAGAAAACAGGGAAACATTCGGTTTACCTTTCTTTGATTTGTGCAACAGGTATTGGTTGCCTCCGAAAGTGTCCAAGTTGATTTTACGATTTTATGCGCAGCACGTAACCATCACGCATGGGTGAGAGAGTCATCGTAACCAAATCAATGGCCCTAGTGAGAGAAAAAAAAAAGAAAAATCCCTATATTTGACTTGAGAAACGTGTGTCGTCTGCTTTAAAATGTTCCGTAAGTGGATTTTTCATGTTTTCGCGGATACGTAAGTGGCACCTATGAGAGACGGTAGTCTACGTAAATGGTTTTTTGTCATGGTATAAAGACAATGGAGAGAAAAAAAATGTATCAGAAATTTAGTTCCCTACATTTGACTTAAGAAAGGTGTGTCGTCTGCTATAAAATGTTCCGTAAGTGGATTTTTCATGTTTTCACGGATACGTAAGTGGCACCTATGAGAGACGGGAGTTTACGTAAATGGGTATGTCGTCACGGTATAAAGAGATTGGAGAGAAAAAAAACATTAGAAATTTAGTTCTCTTTGTTTGACTTATGCAACAGGAAGCAGTTGCTACTGAAAGAGTCTTCAGTCTTTTTTTAGCCACTTGTCACATTATTTCCTGGTGTTTTCGCATGTGCGTAACTGGCACGTATGAAACGGTAGTCAATGTAACTGGGTTTTTTGCTGCGGTTTGAAGAGAATTACACTTTAATTCCCTTTATTTGATTCATGCAATAGGAATCAATTGCTACTGAAAGAGTATTCAGTCTTTTTTTAGCCACTTATCACATTCATTTCTGGGTTTTTTACGCTGTGCATTGATATCATTTTGGCTTATTCAATGTGCAGAATTTAATGTGGTCCGAGTCAGAAAATCTAATTAAGGGACAAAGGGGCATCAAGGGTTTATTTCAAGGGAAGTAACTCTTGCAAGGGGGGCTTGAAAAGACCAAAACAAGGTCTTCTGCCACCCTGTTCTCTTAAATTTTGGCCCTTTTTCAGTGAAATCTGGCATGTGTGGATGGTGCATGCCTGGCAGTTTGCCAAGGACTGCACAGCAGCCTTCAAAGAAGACTTTAAATCCACTTTTATGCCGTTTTTTGTTCACTGTTTTCTATCGACATATTAGGGCGCCATTTCGAAGTAATTTTGAAGCTCTCTGATTGGCTGACTGGGCCCAGTTTTGAATTTCTCGAAGCCTCTGATTGGCTGACTGGGTCCCATGCTGATTTCCTTAGAGCTTATGTGATTGGATAATTCCCCTGATGGATATTGGGAAGGGGGGGTGGGGTACCTGTTTATCCTTATTAACCTTTTACCACACAATGACGCCTTTTTACACACCGGAAAGAGAAAGCTTTTGAAAATAATCTGAAAAAAGGAGACAATGCAGGTTTCCAGCATTTTCTCCTTTTCCCTCAATGTTTTCTACCCTATCAAAGAAAAAATGGATTATTACTTATTCTTACATCTTATTGTATCTTTATGGCCTATTTTTAAATTCTTCAAACTAGAACAAGATTTTTTTCGACCGGAGAAAGTTTCCGCAACACCAACCGGTTGCTTCTGAATTTTATATTTTTGCGCAGCAGTTAAACATAACGTTGACTTTTGACTCGCAAGGTCACCAAAATTGACCCTGGTAAGAAAACAGGGAAACATTCGGTTTACCTTTCTTTGATTTGTGCAACAGGTATTTGTTGCCTCCAAAAGTGTCCAAGTTGATTTTACGATTTTATGCGCAGCACGTAACCGTCACGCATGGGTGAGATAGTCATCGTAACCAAATCAATGGCCCTAGTGAGAGAAAACGAAAAAGAAAAATCCCTATATTTGACTTGAGAAACGTGTGTCGTCTGCTTTAAAATGTTCCGTAAGTGGATTTTTCATGTTTTCGCGGATACGTAAGTGGCACCTATGAGAGACGGTAGTCTACGTAAATGGTTTTTTGTCATGGTATAAAGACAATGGAGAGAAAAAAATATATCGGAAATTTAGTTCCCTACATTTGACTTAAGAAAGGTGCGTCGTCTGCTATAAAATGTTCCGTAAGTGGATTTTTCATGTTTTCACGGATACGTAAGTGGCACCTATGAGAGACGGTAGTCTACGTAAATGGGTATGTCGTCACGGTATAAAGAGATTGGAGAGAAAAAAAACATTAGAAATTTAGTTCTCTTTGTTTGACTTATGCAACAGGAAGCAGTTGCTACTGAAAGAGTCTTCAGTCTTTTTTTAGCCACTTGTCACATTATTTCCTGGTGTTTTCGCATGTGCGTAACTGGCACGTATGAAACGGTAGTCAATGTAACTGGGTTTCTTGCTGCGGTTTGAAGAGAATTACACTTTAATTCCCTTTGTTTGATTCATGCAATAGGAATCAATTGCTACTGAAAGACTATTCAGTCTTTTTTTAGCCACTTATCACATTTATTTCTGGGTTTTTTACGCTGTGCATTGATATCATTTTGGCTTATTCAATGTGCAGAATTTAATGTGGTCCGAGTCAGAAAATCTAATTAAGGGACAAAGGGGCATCAAGGGTTTATTTCAAGGGAAGTAACTCTTGCAAGGGGGGCTTGAAAAGACCAAAACAAGGTCTTCTGCCACCCTGTTCTCTTAAATTTTGGCCCTTTTTCAGTGAAATCTGGCATGTGTGGATGGTGCATGCCTGGCAGTTTGCCAAGGACTGCACAGCAGCCTTCAAAGAAGACTTTAAATCCACTTTTATGCCGTTTTTTGTTCACTGTTTTCTATCGACATATTAGGGCGCCATTTCGAAGTAATTTTGAAGCTATCTGATTGGCTGACTGGGCCCAGTTTTGAATTTCTCGAAGCCTCTGATTGGCTGACTGGGTCCCATGCTGATTTCCTTAGAGCTTATGTGATTGGATAATTCCCCTGATGGATATTGGGAAAGGGGGGATACCTGTTTATCCTCCCTAACCTTTTAACCATACAATGACGCCTTTTTACACACCGGAAAGAGAAAGCTTTTGAAAATAATCTGAAAAAAGGAGACAATGCAGGTTTCCAGCATTTTCTCCTTTTCCCTCAATGTTTTCTACCCTATCAAAGAAAAAATGGATTATTACTTATTCTTACATCTTATTGTATCTTTATGGCCTATTTTTAAATTCTTCAAACTAGAACAAGATTTTTTTCGACCGGAAAAAGTTTCCGCAACACCAACCAGTTGCTTCTGAATTTTATATTTTTGCGCAGCAGTTAAACATAACGTTGACTTTTGATTCGCAAGGTCACCAAAATTGACCCTGGTAAGAAAACAGGGAAACATTCGGTTTACCTTTCTTTGATTTGTGCAACAGGTATTTGTTGCCTCCGAAAGTGTCCAAGTTGATTTTACGATTTTATGCGCAGCACGTAACCGTCACGCATGGGTGAGATAGTCATCGTAACCAAATCAATGGCCCTAGTGAGAGAAAACGAAAAAGAAAAATCCCTATATTTGACTTGAGAAACGTGTGTCGTCTGCTTTAAAATGTTCCGTAAGTGGATTTTTCATGTTTTCGCGGATACGTAAGTGGCACCTATGAGAGACGGTAGTCTACGTAAATGGTTTTTTGTCATGGTATAAAGACAATAGAGAGAAAAAAATATATCGGAAATTTAGTTCCCTACATTTGACTTAAGAAAGGTGTGTCGTCTGCTATAAAATGTTCCGTAAGTGGATTTTTCATGTTTTCACGGATACGTAAGTGGCACCTATGAGAGACGGTAGTCTACGTAAATGGGTATGTCGTCACGGTATAAAGAGATTGGAGAGAAAAAAAACATTAGAAATTTAGTTCTCTTTGTTTGACTTATGCAACAGGAAGCAGTTGCTACTGAAAGAGTCTTCAGTCTTTTTTTAGCCACTTGTCACATTATTTCCTGGTGTTTTCGCATGTGCGTAACTGGCACGTATGAAACGGTAGTCAATGTAACTGGGTTTCTTGCTGCGGTTTGAAGAGAATTACACTTTAATTCCCTTTGTTTGATTCATGCAATAGGAATCAATTGCTACTGAAAGAGTATTCAGTCTTTTTTTAGCCACTTATCACATTCATTTCTGGGTTTTTTACGCTGTGCATTGATATCATTTTGGCTTATTCAATGTGCAGAATTTAATGTGGTCCGAGTCAGAAAATCTAATTAAGGGACAAAGGGGCATCAAGGGTTTATTTCAAGGGAAGTAACTCTTGCAAGGGGGGCTTGAAAAGACCAAAACAAGGTCTTCTGCCACCCTGTTCTCTTAAATTTTGGCCCTTTTTCAGTGAAATCTGGCATGTGTGGATGGTGCATGCCTGGCAGTTTGCCAAGGACTGCACAGCAGCCTTCAAAGAAGACTTTAAATCCACTTTTATGCCGTTTTTTGTTCACTGTTTTCTATCGACATATTAGGGCGCCATTTCGAAGTAATTTTGAAGCTCTCTGATTGGCTGACTGGGCCCAGTTTTGAATTTCTCGAAGCCTCTGATTGGCTGACTGGGTCCCATGCTGATTTCCTTAGAGCTTATGTGATTGGATAATTCCCCTGATGGATACTGGGAAGGGGGGTGGGGTACCTGTTTATCCTCATTAACCTTTTACCACACAATGACGCCTTTTTACACACCGGAAAGAGAAAGCTTTTGAAAATAATCTGAAAAAAGGAGACAATGCAGGTTTCCAGCATTTTCTCCTTTTCCCTCAATGTTTTCTACCCTATCAAAGAAAAAATGGATTATTACTTATTCTTACATCTTATTGTATCTTTATGGCCTATTTTTAAATTCTTCAAACTAGAACAAGATTTTTTTCGACCGGAAAAAGTTTCCGCAACACCAACCGGTTGCTTCTGAATTTTATATTTTTGCGCAGCAGTTTAACATAACGTTGACTTTTGACTCGCAAGGTCACCAAAATTGACCCTGGTAAGAAAACAGGGAAACATTCGGTTTACCTTTCTTTGATTTGTGCAACAGGTATTTGTTGCCTCCGAAAGTGTCCAAGTTGATTTTACGATTTTATGCGCAGCACTTAACCATCACGCATGGGTGAGATAGTCATCGTAACCAAATCAATGGCCCTAGTAAGAGAAAACGAAAAAGAAAAATCCCTATATTTGACTTGAGAAACGTGTGTCGTCTGCTATAAAATGTTCCGTAAGTGGATTTTTTATGTTTTCGCGGATACATAAGTGGCACCTATGAGAGACGGTAGTCTACGTAAATGGTTTTTTGTCATGGTATAAAGACAATGGAGAGAAAAAAAATATATCAGAAATTTAGTTCCCTACATTTGACTTAAGAAAGGTGTGTCGTCTGCTATAAAATGTTCCGTAAGTGGATTTTTCATGTTTTCACGGATACGTAAGTGGCACCTATGAGAGACGGTAGTCTACGTAAATGGGTATGTCGTCACGGTATAAAGAGATTGGAGAGAAAAAAAACATTAGAAATTTAGTTCTCTTTGTTTGACTTATGCAACAGGAAGCAGTTGCTACTGAAAGAGTCTTCAGTCTTTTTTTAGCCACTTGTCACATTATTTCCTGGTGTTTTCGCATGTGCGTAACTGGCACGTATGAAACTGTAGTCAATGTAACTGGGTTTCTTGCTGCGGTTTGAAGAGAATTACACTTTAATTCCCTTTGTTTGATTCATGCAATAGGAATCAATTGCTACTGAAAGAGTATTCAGTCTTTTTTTAGCCACTTATCACATTCATTTCTGGGTTTTTTACGCTGTGCATTGATATCATTTTGGCTTATTCAATGTGCAGAATTTAATGTGGTCCGAGTCAGAAAATCTAATCAAGGGACAAAGGGGCATCAAGGGTTTATTTCAAGGGAAGTAACTCTTGCAAGGGGGGCTTGAAAAGACCAAAACAAGGTCTTCTGCCACCCTGTTCTCTTAAATTTTGGCCCTTTTTCAGTGAAATCTGGCATGTGTGGATGGTGCTTGCCTGGCAGTTTGCCAAGGACTGCACAGCAGCCTTCAAAGAAGACTTTAAATCCACTTTTATGCCGTTTTTTGTTCACTGTTTTCTATCGACATATTAGGGCGCCATTTCGAAGTAATTTTGAAGCTCTCTGATTGGCTGACTGGGCCCAGTTTTGAATTTCTCGAAGCCTCTGATTGGCTGACTGGGTCCCATGCTGATTTCCTTAGAGCTTATGTGATTGGATAATTCCCCTGATGGATATTGGGAAGGGGGGGTGGGGTACCTGTTTATCCTCATTAACCTTTTACCACACAATGACGCCTTTTTACACACCGGAAAAGAGAAAGCTTTTGAAAATAATCTGAAAAAAGGAGACAATGCAGGTTTCCAGCATTTTCTCCTTTTCCCTCAATGTTTTCTACCCTATCAAAGAAAAAATGGATTATTACTTATTCTTACATCTTATTGTATCTTTATGGCCTATTTTTAAATTCTTCAAACTAGAACAAGATTTTTTTCGACCGGAAAAAGTTTCCGCAACACCAACCGGTTGCTTCTGAATTTTATATTTTTGCGCAGCAGTTAAACATAACGTTGACTTTTGACTCGCAAGGTCACCAAAATTGACCCTGGTAAGAAAACAGGGAAACATTCGGTTTACCTTTCTTTGATTTGTGCAACAGGTATTTGTTGCCTCCGAAAGTGTCCAAGTTGATTTTACGATTTTATGCGCAGCACGTAACCGTCACGCATGGGTGAGATAGTCATCGTAACCAAATCAATGGCCCTAGTGAGAGAAAACGAAAAAGAAAAATCCCTATATTTGACTTGAGAAACGTGTGTCGTCTGCTTTAAAATGTTCCGTAAGTGGATTTTTCATGTTTTCGCGGATACGTAAGTGGCACCTATGAGAGACGGTAGTCTACGTAAAAGGTTTTTTGTCATGGTATAAAGACAATGGAGAGAAAAAAAATATATCGGAAATTTAGTTCCCTACATTTGACTTAAGAAAGGTGTGTCGTCTGCTATAAAATGTTCCGTAAGTGGATTTTTCATGTTTTCACGGATACGTAAGTGGCACCTATGAGAGACGGTAGTCTACGTAAATGGGTATGTCGTCACGGTATAAAGAGATTGGAGAGAAAAAAAACATTAGAAATTTAGTTCTCTTTGTTTGACTTATGCAACAGGAAGCAGTTGCTACTGAAAGAGTCTTCAGTCTTTTTTTAGCCACTTGTCACATTATTTCCTGGTGTTTTCGCATGTGCGTAACTGGCACGTATGAAACGGTAGTCAATGTAACTGGGTTTCTTGCTGCGGTTTGAAGAGAATTACACTTTAATTCCCTTTGTTTGATTCATGCAATAGGAATCAATTGCTACTGAAAGAGTATTCAGTCTTTTTTTTGCCACTTATCACATTCATTTCTGGGTTTTTTACGCTGTGCATTGATATCATTTTGGCTTATTCAATGTGCAGAATTTAATGTGGTCCGAGTCAGAAAATCTAATTAAGGGACAAAGGGGCATCAAGGGTTTATTTCAAGGGAAGTAACTCTTGCAAGGGGGGCTTGAAAAGACCAAAACAAGGTCTTCTGCCACCCTGTTCTCTTAAATTTTGGCCCTTTTTCAGTGAAATCTGGCATGTGTGGATGGTGCATGCCTGGCAGTTTGCCAAGGACTGCACAGCAGCCTTCAAAGAAGACTTTAAATCCACTTTTATGCCGTTTTTTGTTCACTGTTTTCTATCGACATATTAGGGCGCCATTTCGAAGTAATTTTGAAGCTCTCTGATTGGCTGACTGGGCCCAGTTTTGAATTTCTCGAAGCCTCTGATTGGCTGACTGGGTCCCATGCTGATTTCCTTAGAGCTTATGTGATTGGATAATTCCCCTGATGGATATTGGGAAGGGGGGGTGGGGTACCTGTTTATCTTCATTAACCTTTTACCACACAATGACGCCTTTGTACACACCGGAAAGAGAAAGCTTTTGAAAATAATCTGAAAAAAGGAGACAATGCAGGTTTCCAGCATTTTCTCTTTTTCCCTCAATGTTTTCTACCCTATCAAAGAAAAAATGGATTATTACTTATTCTTACATCTTATTGTATCTTTATGGCCTATTTTTAAATTCTTCAAACTAGAACAAGATTTTTTTCGACCGGAAAAAGTTTCCGCAACACCAACCGGTTGCTTCTGAATTTTATATTTTTGCGCAGCAGTTAAACATAACGTTGACTTTTGACTCGCAAGGTCACCAAAATTGACCCTGGTAAGAAAACAGGGAAACATTCGGTTTACCTTTCTTTGATTTGTGCAACAGGTATTTGTTGCCTCCGAAAGTGTCCAAGTTGATTTTACGATTTTATGCGCAGCACGTAACCGTCACGCATGGGTGAGATAGTCATCGTAACCAAATCAATGGCCCTAGTGAGAGAAAACGAAAAAGAAAAATCCCTATATTTGACTTGAGAAACGTGTGTCGTCTGCTTTAAAATGTTCCGTAAGTGGATTTTTCATGTTTTCGCGGATACGTAAGTGGCACCTATGAGAGACGGTAGTCTACGTAAATGGTTTTTTGTCATGGTATAAAGACAATGGAGAGAAAAAAAATATATCGGAAATTTAGTTCCCTACATTTGACTTAAGAAAGGTGTGTCGTCTGCTATAAAATGTTCCGTAAGTGGATTTTTCATGTTTTCACGGATACGTAAGTGGCACCTATGAGAGACGGTAGTCTACGTAAATGGGTATGTCGTCACGGTATAAAGAGATTGGAGAGAAAAAAAACATTAGAAATTTAGTTCTCTTTGTTTGACTTATGCAACAGGAAGCAGTTGCTACTGAAAGAGTCTTCAGTCTTTTTTTAGCCACTTGTCACATTATTTCCTGGTGTTTTCGCATGTGCGTAACTGGCACGTATGAAACGGTTGTCAATGTAACTGGGTTTCTTGCTGCGGTTTGAAGAGAATTACACTTTAATTCCCTTTGTTTGATTCATGCAATAGGAATCAATTGCTACTGAAAGAGTATTCAGTCTTTTTTTTGCCACTTATCACATTCATTTCTGGGTTTTTTACGCTGTGCATTGATATCATTTTGGCTTATTCAATGTGCAGAATTTAATGTGGTCCGAGTCAGAAAATCTAATTAAGGGACAAAGGGGCATCAAGGGTTTATTTCAAGGGAAGTAACTCTTGCAATGGGGGCTTGAAAAGACCAAAACAAGGTCTTCTGCCACCCTGTTCTCTTAAATTTTGGCCCTTTTTCAGTGAAATCTGGCATGTGTGGATGGTGCATGCCTGGCAGTTTGCCAAGGACTGCACAGCAGCCTTCAAAGAAGACTTTAAATCCACTTTTATGCCGTTTTTTGTTCACTGTTTTCTATCGACATATTAGGGCGCCATTTCGAAGTAATTTTGAAGCTCTCTGATTGGCTGACTGGGCCCAGTTTTGAATTTCTCGAAGTCTCTGATTGGCTGACTGGGTCCCATGCTGATTTCCTTAGAGCTTATGTGATTGGATAATTCCCCTGATGGATATTGGGAAGGGGGGGTGGGGTACCTGTTTATCCTCATTAACCTTTTACCACACAATGACGCCTTTTTACACACCGGAAAGAGAAAGCTTTTGAAAATAATCTGAAAAAAGGAGACAATGCAGGTTTCCAGCATTTTCTCCTTTTCCCTCAATGTTTTCTACCCTATCAAAGAAAAAATGGATTATTACTTATTCTTACATCTTATTGTATCTTTATGGCCTATTTTTAAATTCTTCAAACTAGAACAAGATTTTTTTCGACCGGAAAAAGTTTCCGCAACACCAACCGGTTGCTTCTGAATTTTATATTTTTGCGCAGCAGTTAAACATAACGTTGACTTTTGACTCGCAAGGTCACCAAAATTGACCCTGGTAAGACAACAGGGAAACATTCGGTTTACCTTTCTTTGATTTGTGCAACAGGTATTTGTTGCCTCCGAAAGTGTCCAAGTTGATTTTACGATTTTATGCGCAGCACGTAACCGTCACGCATGGGTGAGATAGTCATCGTAACCAAATCAATGGCCCTAGTGAGAGAAAACGAAAAAGAAAAATCCCTATATTTGACTTGAGAAACATGTGTCGTCTGCTTTAAAATGTTCCGTAAGTGGATTTTTCATGTTTTCGCGGATACGTAAGTGGCACCTATGAGAGACGGTAGTCTACGTAAATGGTTTTTTGTCATGGTATAAAGACAATGGAGAGAAAAAAAATATATTGGAAATTTAGTTCCCTACATTTGACTTAAGAAACGTGTGTCGTCTGCTATAAAATGTTCCGTAAGTGGATTTTTCATGTTTTCACGGATACGTAAGTGGCACCTATGAGAGACGGTAGTCTACGTAAATGGGTATGTCGTCACGGTATAAAGAGATTGGAGAGAAAAAAAACATTAGAAATTTAGTTCTCTTTGTTTGACTTATGCAACAGGAAGCAGTTGCTACTGAAAGAGTCTTCAGTCTTTTTTTAGCCACTTGTCACATTATTTCCTGGTGTTTTCGCATGTGCGTAACTGGCACGTATGAAACGGTAGTCAATGTAACTGGGTTTCTTGCTGCGGTTTGAAGAGAATTACACTTTAATTCCCTTTGTTTGATTCATGCAATAGGAATCAATTGCTACTGAAAGAGTATTCAGTCTTTTTTTAGCCACTTATCACATTCATTTCTGGGTTTTTTACGCTGTGCATTGATATCATTTTGGCTTATTCAATGTGCAGAATTTAATGTGGTCCGAGTCAGAAAATCTAATTAAGGGACAAAGGGGCATCAAGGGTTTATTTCAAGGGAAGTAACTCTTGCAAGGGGGGCTTGAAAAGACCAAAACAAGGTCTTCTGCCACCCTGTTCTCTTAAATTTTGGCCCTTTTTCAGTGAAATCTGGCATGTGTGGATGGTGCATGCCTGGCAGTTTGCCAAGGACTGCACAGCAGCCTTCAAAGAAGATTTTAAATCCACTTTTATGCCGTTTTTTGTTCACTGTTTTCTATCGACATATTAGGGCGCCATTTCGAAGTAATTTTGAAGCTCTCTGATTGGCTGACTGGGCCCAGTTTTGAATTTCTCGAAGCCTCTGATTGGCTGACTGGGTCCCATGCTGATTTCCTTAGAGCTTATGTGATTGGATAATTCCCCTGATGGATATTGGGAAGGGGGGTGGGGTACCTGTTTATCCTCATTAACCTTTTACCACACAATGACGCCTTTTTACACACCGGAAAGAGAAAGCTTTTGAAAATAATCTGAAAAAAGGAGACAATGCAGGTTTCCAGCATTTTCTCCTTTTCCCTCAATGTTTTCTACCCTATCAAAGAAAAAATGGATTATTACTTATTCTTACATCTTATTGTATCTTTATGGCCTATTTTTAAATTCTTCAAACTAGAACAAGATTTTTTTCGACCGGAAAAAGTTTCTGCAACACCAACCGGTTGCTTCTGAATTTTATATTTTTGCGCAGCAGTTAAACATAACGTTGACTTTTGACTCGCAAGGTCACCAAAATTGACCCTGGTAAGAAAACAGGGAAACATTCGGTTTACCTTTCTTTGATTTGTGCAACAGATATTTGTTGCCTCCGAAAGTGTCCAAGTTGATTTTACGATTTTATGCGCAGCACGTAACCGTCACGCATGGGTGAGATAGTCATCGTAACCAAATCAATGGCCCTAGTGAGAGAAAACGAAAAAGAAAAATCCCTATATTTGACTTGAGAAACGTGTGTCGTCTGCTTTAAAATGTTCCGTAAGTGGATTTTTCATGTTTTCGCGGATACGTAAGTGGCACCTATGAGAGACGGTAGTCTACGTAAATGGTTTTTTGTCATGGTATAAAGACAATGGAGAGAAAAAAAATATATCGGAAATTTAGTTCCCTACATTTGACTTAAGAAAGGTGTGTCGTCTGCTATAAAATGTTCCGTAAGTGGATTTTTCATGTTTTCACGGATACGTAAGTGGCACCTATGAGAGACGGTAGTCTACGTAAATGGGTATGTCGTCACGGTATAAAGAGATTGGAGAGAAAAAAAACATTAGAAATTTAGTTCTCTTTGTTTGACTTATGCAACAGGAAGCAGTTGCTACTGAAAGAGTCTTCAGTCTTTTTTTAGCCACTTGTCACATTATTTCCTGGTGTTTTCGCATGTGCGTAACTGGCACGTATGAAACGGTAGTCAATGTAACTGGGTTTCTTGCTGCGGTTTGAAGAGAATTACACTTTAATTCCCTTTGTTTGATTCATGCAATAGGAATCAATTGCTACTGAAAGAGTATTCAGTCTTTTTTTAGCCACTTATCACATTCATTTCTGGGTTTTTTACGCTGTGCATTGATATCATTTTGGCTTATTCAATGTGCAGAATTTAATGTGGTCCGAGTCAGAAAATCTAATTAAGGGACAAAGGGGCATCAAGGGTTTATTTCAAGGGAAGTAACTCTTGCAAGGGGGGCTTGAAAAGACCAAAACAAGGTCTTCTGCCACCCTGTTCTCTTAAATTTTGGCCCTTTTTCAGTGAAATCTGGCATGTGTGGATGGTGCATGCCTGGCAGTTTGCCAAGGACTGCACAGCAGCCTTCAAAGAAGACTTTAAATCCACTTTTATGCCGTTTTTTGTTCACTGTTTTCTATCGACATATTAGGGCGCCATTTCGAAGTAATTTTGAAGCTCTCTGATTGGCTGACTGGGCCCAGTTTTGAATTTCTCGAAGCCTCTGATTGGCTGACTGGGTCCCATGCTGATTTCCTTAGAGCTTATGTGATTGGATAATTCCCCTGATGGATATTGGGAAGGGGGGGTGGGGTACCTGTTTATCCTCATTAACCTTTTACCACACAATGACGCCTTTTTACACACCGGAAAGAGAAAGCTTTTGAAAATAATCTGAAAAAAGGAGACAATGCAGGTTTCCAGCATTTTCTCCTTTTCCCTCAATGTTTTCTACCCTATCAAAGAAAAAATGGATTATTACTTATTCTTACATCTTATTGTATCTTTATGGCCTATTTTTAAATTCTTCAAACTAGAACAAGATTTTTTTCGACCGGAAAAAGTTTCCGCAACACCAACCGGTTGCTTCTGAATTTTATATTTTTGCGCAGCAGTTAAACATAACGTTGACTTTTGACTCGCAAGGTCACCAAAATTGACCCTGGTAAGAAAACAGGGAAACATTCGGTTTACCTTTCTTTGATTTGTGCAACAGGTATTTGTTGCCTCCAAAAGTGTCCAAGTTGATTTTACGATTTTATGCGCAGCACGTAACCGTCACGCATGGGTGAGATAGTCATCGTAACCAAATCAATGGCCCTAGTGAGAGAAAACGAAAAAGAAAAATCCCTATATTTGACTTGAGAAACGTGTGTCGTCTGCTTTAAAATGTTCCGTAAGTGGATTTTTCATGTTTTCGCGGATACGTAATTGGCACCTATGAGAGACGGTAGTCTACGTAAATGGTTTTTTGTCATGGTATAAAGACAATGGAGAGAAAAAAAATATATCGGAAATTTAGTTCCCTACATTTGACTTAAGAAAGGTGTGTCGTCTGCTATAAAATGTTCCGTAAGTGGATTTTTCATGTTTTCACGGATACGTAAGTGGCACCTATGAGAGACGGTAGTCTACGTAAATGGGTATGTCGTCACGGTATAAAGAGATTGGAGAGAAAAAAAACATTAGAAATTTAGTTCTCTTTGTTTGACTTATGCAACAGGAAGCAGTTGCTACTGAAAGAGTCTTCAGTCTTTTTTTAGCCACTTGTCACATTATTTCCTGGTGTTTTCGCATGTGCGTAACTGGCACGTATGAAACGGTAGTCAATGTAACTGGGTTTCTTGCTGCGGTTTGAAGAGAATTACACTTTAATTCCCTTTGTTTGATTCATGCAATAGGAATCAATTGCTACTGAAAGAGTATTCAGTCTTTTTTTAGCCACTTATCACATTCATTTCTGGGTTTTTTACGCTGTGCATTGATATCATTTTGGCTTATTCAATGTGCAGAATTTAATGTGGTCCGAGTCAGAAAATCTAATTAAGGGACAAAGGGGCATCAAGGGTTTATTTCAAGGGAAGTAACTCTTGCAAGGGGGGCTTGAAAAGACCAAAACAAGGTCTTCTGCCACCCTGTTCTCTTAAATTTTGGCCCTTTTTCAGTGAAATCTGGCATGTGTGGATGGTGCATGCCTGGCAGTTTGCCAAGGACTGCACAGCAGCCTTCAAAGAAGACTTTAAATCCACTTTTATGCCGTTTTTTGTTCACTGTTTTCTATCGACATATTAGGGCGCCATTTCGAAGTAATTTTGAAGCTCTCTGATTGGCTGACTGGGCCCAGTTTTGAATTTCTCGAAGCCTCTGATTGGCTGACTGGGTCCCATGCTGATTTCCTTAGAGCTTATGTGATTGGATAATTCCCCTGATGGATATTGGGAAGGGGGGGTGGGGTACCTGTTTATCCTCATTAACCTTTTACCACACAATGACGCCTTTTTACACACCGGAAAGAGAAAGCTTTTGAAAATAATCTGAAAAAAGGAGACAATGCAGGTTTCCAGCATTTTCTCCTTTTCCCTCAATGTTTTCTACCCTATCAAAGAAAAAATGGATTATTACTTATTCTTACATCTTATTGTATCTTTATGGCCTATTTTTAAATTCTTCAAACTAGAACAAGATTTTTTTCGACCGGAAAAAGTTTCCGCAACACCAACCGGTTGCTTCTGAATTTTATATGTTTGCGCAGCAGTTAAACATAACGTTGACTTTTGACTCGCAAGGTCACCAAAATTGACCCTGGTAAGAAAACAGGGAAACATTCGGTTTACCTTTCTTTGATTTGTGCAACAGGTATTTGTTGCCTCCGAAAGTGTCCAAGTTGATTTTACGATTTTATGCGCAGCACGTAACCGTCACGCATGGGTGAGATAGTCATCGTAACCAAATCAATGGCCCTAGTGAGAGAAAACGAAAAAGAAAAATCCCTATATTTGACTTGAGAAACGTGTGTCGTCTGCTTTAAAATGTTCCGTAAGTGGATTTTTCATGTTTTCGCGGATACGTAAGTGGCACCTATGAGAGACGGTAGTCTACGTAAATGGTTTTTTGTCATGGTATAAAGACAATGGAGAGAAAAAAAATATATCGGAAATTTAGTTCCCTACATTTGACTTAAGAAAGGTGTGTCGTCTGCTATAAAATGTTCCGTAAGTGGATTTTTCATGTTTTCACGGATACGTAAGTGGCACCTATGAGAGACGGTAGTCTACGTAAATGGGTATGTCGTCACGGTATAAAGAGATTGGAGAGAAAAAAAACATTAGAAATTTAGTTCTCTTTGTTTGACTTATGCAACAGGAAGCAGTTGCTACTGAAAGAGTCTTCAGTCTTTTTTTAGCCACTTGTCACATTATTTCCTGGTGTTTTCGCATGTGCGTAACTGGCACGTATGAAACGGTAGTCAATGTAACTGGGTTTCTTGCTGCGGTTTGAAGAGAATTACACTTTAATTCCCTTTGTTTGATTCATGCAATAGGAATCAATTGCTACTGAAAGAGTATTCAGTCTTTTTTTAGCCACTTATCACATTCATTTCTGGGTTTTTTACGCTGTGCATTGATATCATTTTGGCTTATTCAATGTGCAGAATTTAATGTGGTCCGAGTCAGAAAATCTAATTAAGGGACAAAGGGGCATCAAGGGTTTATTTCAAGGGAAGTAACTCTTGCAAGGGGGGCTTGAAAAGACCAAAACAAGGTCTTCTGCCACCCTGTTCTCTTAAATTTTGGCCCTTTTTCAGTGAAATCTGGCATGTGTGGATGGTGCATGCCTGGCAGTTTGCCAAGGACTGCACAGCAGCCTTCAAAGAAGACTTTAAAACCACTTTTATGCCGTTTTTTGTTCACTGTTTTCTATCGACATATTAGGGCGCCATTTCGAAGTAATTTTGAAGCTCTCTGATTGGCTGACTGGGCCCAGTTTTGAATTTCTCGAAGCCTCTGATTGGCTGACTGGGTCCCATGCTGATTTCCTTAGAGCTTATGTGATTGGATAATTCCCCTGATGGATATTGGGAAGGGGGGGTGGGGTACCTGTTTATCCTCATTAACCTTTTACCACACAATGACGCCTTTTTACACACCGGAAAGAGAAAGCTTTTGAAAATAATCTGAAAAAAGGAGACAATGCAGGTTTCCAGCATTTTCTCCTTTTCCCTCAATGTTTTCTACCCTATCAAAGAAAAAATGGATTATTACTTATTCTTACATCTTATTGTATCTTTATGGCCTATTTTTAAATTCTTCAAACTAGAACAAGATTTTTTTCGACCGGAAAAAGTTTCCGCAACACCAACCGGTTGCTTCTGAATTTTATATTTTTGCGCAGCAGTTAAACATAACGTTGACTTTTGACTCGCAAGGTCACCAAAATTGACCCTGGTAAGAAAACAGGGAAACATTCGGTTTACCTTTCTTTGATTTGTGCAACAGGTATTTGTTGCCTCCAAAAGTGTCCAAGTTGATTTTACGATTTATGCGCAGCACGTAACCGTCACGCATGGGTGAGATAGTCATCGTAACCAAATCAATGGCCCTAGTGAGAGAAAACGAAAAAGAAAAATCCCTATATTTGACTTGAGAAACGTGTGTCGTCTGCTTTAAAATGTTCCGTAAGTGGATTTTTCATGTTTTCGCGGATACGTAAGTGGCACCTATGAGAGACGGTAGTCTACGTAAATGGTTTTTTGTCATGGTATAAAGACAATGGAGAGAAAAAAAATATATCGGAAATTTAGTTCCCTACATTTGACTTAAGAAAGGTGTGTCGTCTGCTATAAAATGTTCCGTAAGTGGATTTTTCATGTTTTCACGGATACGTAAGTGGCACCTATGAGAGACGGTAGTCTACGTAAATGGGTATGTCGTCACGGTATAAAGAGATTGGAGAGAAAAAAAACATTAGAAATTTAGTTCTCTTTGTTTGACTTATGCAACAGGAAGCAGTTGCTACTGAAAGAGTCTTCAGTCTTTTTTTAGCCACTTGTCACATTATTTCCTGGTGTTTTCGCATGTGCGTAACTGGCACGTATGAAACGGTAGTCAATGTAACTGGGTTTCTTGCTGCGGTTTGAAGAGAATTACACTTTAATTCCCTTTGTTTGATTCATGCAATAGGAATCAATTGCTACTGAAAGAGTATTCAGTCTTTTTTTAGCCACTTATCACATTCATTTCTGGGTTTTTTACGCTGTGCATTGATATCATTTTGGCTTATTCAATGTGCAGAATTTAATGTGGTCCGAGTCAGAAAATCTAATTAAGGGACAAAGGGGCATCAAGGGTTTATTTCAAGGGAAGTAACTCTTGCAAGGGGGGCTTGAAAAGACCAAAACAAGGTCTTCTGCCACCCTGTTCTCTTAAATTTTGGCCCTTTTTCAGTGAAATCTGGCATGTGTGGATGGTGCATGCCTGGCAGTTTGCCAAGGACTGCACAGCAGCCTTCAAAGAAGACTTTAAATCCACTTTTATGCCGTTTTTTGTTCACTGTTTTCTATCGACATATTAGGGCGCCATTTCGAAGTAATTTTGAAGCTCTCTGATTGGCTGACTGGGCCCAGTTTTGAATTTCTCGAAGCCTCTGATTGGCTGACTGGGTCCCATGCTGATTTCCTTAGAGCTTATGTGATTGGATAATTCCCCTGATGGATATTGGGAAGGGGGGGTGGGGTACCTGTTTATCCTCATTAACCTTTTACCACACAATGACGCCTTTTTACACACCGGAAAGAGAAAGCTTTTGAAAATAATCTGAAAAAAGGAGACAATGCAGGTTTCCAGCATTTTCTCCTTTTCCCTCAATGTTTTCTACCCTATCAAAGAAAAAATGGATTATTACTTATTCTTACATCTTATTGTATCTTTATGGCCTATTTTTAAATTCTTCAAACTAGAACAAGATTTTATTCGACCGGAGAAAGTTTCCGCAACACCAACCGGTTGCTTCTGAATTTAATATTTTTGCGCAGCAGTTAAACATAACGTTGACTTTTGTTATGTACATACCCAGTTATTTCTAGCTTTGTTCATGTGTGTATCTATTTTTGAATGTTTTTCCCCTGTTGCTATTTTTAGAACTGGATTCTCTCTTGTGGAATATTGTGCTGGAAGTTTCCAGGCCTTTATACAATCTGATTACTAGAAATTATGCAACTGATTTTAACATGAATTTTCTGGAAGTTTCCCTGTTATTATAAAAGGAAAAGCTTTTTACATCTCATTGTTCACTAGTTAATACATGATTGCCAGACTACAGTGGGGATTATTTTGTGTTTGTGTCATAATTAGTGCTTGGATTACATTCAGTTTGGATTCGGATCAGACTAGACTAAAGTGAGGATTACTTCGTGTGCTTGGATTACATTCAGTTTGGATCAGGATCAGATTGGAATTAAGACTGGAATAATTTGTCTTTTGAATTTAACGTCTAAGGTATTGTTTTGTACTATTGAAATATTGTCACTGTTTATTTGATATTTTTGTTAATAAATTCTGTTAATTGTTATCGTTTGTTGCTGGCTTCTTCTTTCTAGTTACGCCTGACTCGTAACAGAAATTGGGGGCTCGTCCGGGATTGGAAAATAGACTAACGTATTTGTTTTCCATTTTGGACTATCCATCGATTGGAAAATAAGACTAACACATTCGTCTGCTAATCAGTAATTATAATACAATTTTGTACTTGAATCCAGCAACAAACAAACATGTCTTTTGACTTAGATAAATTTACGGCTCAACCGTCTGTGGAGCTATTGAATTTAGGTAAAAAGACTGATTTGCTTAATCTTGCTAAACACTATAAATTGTCTGAAATAAAATCTTCAATGCGTAAACATGAAATTAAGAACATTTTGGTACAATATTTTGTTGATGAGGAGATTTTTAATGAAAGTGCTCTTTCCCTGATAGTTGACATTCAGTCAGTTTCAAGTTCGAAAGAACTTGAATTAAAACTTCAGATCAGACAGTTAGAAATAGAAAGAGAAAGGGAAAGACACAGAGAAGAAAGAGAAGAGAGAGAGAAGGAGAGAGAATTTCAATTAAGAATAAGGGAAATTGAAATGCAAGAAAGAGCAAATCAGCCAAAGCAAAAGATTGAATACAATTTTGATGTTACAAAACATATTAGGCTTGTTCCTCCATTTCAAGAAAAAGAAGTTGATAAATACTTCCTACACTTTGAAAAAGTTGCAGAAAACTTAAATTGGCCAAAAGAGCACTGGACTTTGCTTCTGCAAAGTGTTTTGATAGGCAAAGCTCGTGAAATTTATACACAACTAGGTGTTGAACAATGTCATCATTATGAGACTGTTAAAGAACTTATTCTCAAAGGTTATGAGCTGGTCCCAGAAGCATATAGACAAAAATTTAGAAATTGTAAAAAAGATTCCAACCAGACTCATGTTGAATTTGCTAGAAACAAAGAACAGTTATTTGATAGATGGTGCTGTTCTAAGAAAATAGACCAAAATTATGATAAACTAAGACAACTTATGTTAGTTGAAGAATTCAAACGTTGTATTCAATTTGATGTTAAGACATTCTTAGACGAAAAACAAGTTGAAACTTTAGAAGAAGCAGCTCGTCTGGCTGATAATTACTACCTTACACATAAAGTTTCTTTTTTTGCTAAACCAAAACCTACTTCCTCACATCCCCAAAATAAATCGATGTCTGGTAATACATCTGGCATGCCCAGTCAATCCAATACACCCAAACCCAATTCTACTAGTGAAACCAAAAGTCAATATCCCTTATCTCGACCCACTTGTAACTATTGTAAGAAACCTGGTCACCTTGTTTCTGAATGTTTGAAATTAAAAAGGAAGTTAGAAAGTGATGAAGCCAAGCCAACAGGGCTCACCACTCTTAGACCAAGGCCACAGTCTTCTATTAAAACCAATACAATTGACATAGTCACAAAACCCAAGTCTGATTCTAATATGGAGATTTTTGAACCATTTATGTTGAATGGTTTTGTATCACTTTCAGGTGATAATTGCCCACCTACCCCTATTAAAATTTTAAGAGACACAGGAGCTTCTCAATCTCTTATTTTAGCAGATATACTGCCTTTTTCTGAGAAGACTTCTTCCGGTACTAGTGTCCTTATTCAGGGTGTAGAGTGTGGAACTGTTAATATCCCTCTCCATCACGTTAATTTGTCATCAGATTTGGTTACTGGGCCTGTGGTTATTGGTATTAAACCTTCCTTACCATTTAAAGGTGTCCATTTACTGCTAGGCAATGACTTAGCTGGAGATAAGGTTGTGGTTAATCCACTTGTAACTGACACACCAAATATAGGTCAAACAGATGACCCTATCGAGCAGGAAATTCCTGACTTGTATCCTTCTTGTGCAGTTACCCGAGCTATGGCTAAAAAGGCCATTTTGAAAAACTCAAACTCTGACATTGACTTGACGGATACTTTTATCGGTCAATATTTTAATAATGAGATTAAAAAGTCTCTTGATCCCAGTTTGTCTGATACTCAGACAGACTTGTCAATGTCTTGTCATTCACCACCACGGTCTATTGACCAAGGTCACGACACGCTGTCAAAGTCACAGCTTATCCAGGAACAGCAAACTGATCCTGAGATTTCAAAATTAATTTTTAGGGCTTTACCTGAAGATGAAATTTCACAAGTCCCAATGTGTTACTATATAAAGAATGGGATTCTTATGAGAAAATGGCGACCATTTGATGTCCCAGCTGATGATGAATGGGCTGTTTACCACCAAATTGTGGTTCCAAAGTCATATCGTCATGAAATATTAAGTATAGCCCATGAAAGTCCTATGTCAGGTCATCTAGGTATAAACAAGACCTATCACAAAATTATTACTCATTTTTATTGGCCCGGTCTCAAATCAGATGTCTCTAAATATTGTAAAACTTGCCATACATGTCAAATGGTAGGTAAACCCAACCAAACAATTCCCAAAGCTCAATTACAACCTATTCCTGCTTTTGATGAACCTTTCAGTAGGATACTTATAGATTGTGTTGGTCCTTTACCTCGAACCAAGTTAGGAAATGAGTATCTCTTAACAATTATGTGTACTTCTACACGTTTTCCTGAAGCTATTCCCTTAAGGAACATCAAAACAAAGTCAATAGTCAAAGCTCTTATAAAGTTTTTCACATTTGTTGGTCTTCCAAAATCAGTTCAGTCTGATCAAGGGTCAAATTTTATGTCTGGTATATTCCAACAGGTTATGCATGAATTAGGGATTAAGCAATACAGGTCATCCGCTTATCACCCTGAAAGTCAAGGTGCTTTAGAAAGATTTCACCAGACATTAAAAAATATGATAAGATTATATTGCTTTGACACTGAAAAAGATTGGGATGAGGGCATCCATATGTTACTATTTGCAGTCAGAGAATCTGTACAAGAATCTCTTGGTTTCAGTCCTTTTGAATTAGTTTTTGGCCATTCTGTTCGTGGACCTTTAAAACTTTTGAAGGAGAAATTTCTCTCAAATGATGAAACACATTTGAATTTACTGCAGTATGTTTCTGACTTCAGAAATAGACTGTCTAGGGCATGTGAGGTTGCTAGGTCTAATCTTAAAATGTCTCAGGGCAAAATGAAAGCAAGATATGACAACCATGTTATTGATAGAAAATTTAAACCAGGTGACAAAGTCCTTGCTCTTTTGCCAATACCTGGTAGACCTCTACAGGCAAGATATTTTGGACCCTACACTATTGACAAGAAAACAAGTGATTTAAACTATATAATTAATACTCCAGGAAGGCGTAAAAACAAACAAATGTGTCATGTAAATATGTTAAAGGAATACTTTGACAGAGATAGCTCTATTTCAAAACCAATTACAGTTGTAAACACTGTCCCACAAGAATCAGATGTATCTGATCTTGAAGTAAATTCGGACTTTATTGATAAATCTGATCCTGGTCCATCTAAACTTGAGAATTCTGATATTTTGAGAAACCTTGACAACAAACTTTCTCACTTGGAACCATCACAGCAGGAAGAGCTGAAACAGTTGATACATGAATATGAACATTTATTTCCTGATATCCCCACAAGAACAGATAAAATCTATCATGATGTCATTGTGGAAGATTCTAAACCAATAAAGCAACATCCATATAGAATGAATCCTTTGAAACAGAAATACCTCCAAGATGAAGTAAAATACTTACTGGAAAATGACTTTATTGAACCTAGCCAGAGTAATTACAGTTCACCATGTATATTAGTACCTAAATCAAATGGAACTTATAGAATGTGTACTGACTATCGTAAGGTGAACTCTGTGACAAAAACAGACTCTTTTCCAATACCAAGAATTGATGACTGTATTGACAAAGTTGGAAATTCTAAATATGTCACCAAATTTGACCTGCTAAAAGGATTCTGGCAAGTTCCACTGACTGATAGAGCAAAAGAAGTATCAGCATTTGCTACTCCAAACGGTCTGTACCAATACAAAGTTATGCCGTTTGGGATGAAAAATTCTCCTGCAACGTTTCAGCGGCTTATAAACAACGTTATATGTGGATTAGACGGCTGTGATGCATATATTGACGACGTCATCATCTACTCAGACAATTGGAGTGACCACCTTCAAAGAATCAGGAAGTTCTTCAACAGACTCAGTAAAGCGAAACTGACTGTGAATCTTGCAAAAACTGAATTTTGTCATGCTACTGTAACATTTCTAGGACATCTTGTGGGACAGGGTCGTGTTAAACCTTTAGAAGCTAAGGTCAGTGCTATCTCTGAGTTTCCTGTGCCTAAATGTAAAAGACAGCTGATGCGATTTCTTGGTATGGCTGGCTACTATAGGAAATTCTGTAAAAATTTCTCGGGTATTGCTGAACCTTTAACAAATTTACTTAAGAAAAGCACAAAGTTCAAATGGAATGACAAATGTCAAAATGCATTCGATTGTCTGAAAGCCATACTAAAGAGCGCACCAGTTCTCTTGGCACCTAATTTTGACAAATGTTTCAAATTAGCTGTTGATGCAAGTGATGTTGGTATTGGTGCTGTTCTTTTACAAGAAGATAATAATGGTATTGATCACCCAGTTTGTTACTTTTCTAAGAAATTTAACAAACATCAGAAAAATTACTCTACCATAGAAAAAGAGTGTCTTGCCTTAATTCTGGCAATCCAGCAGTTTGAAGTTTATTTAAACTCTTCAACTTCACCAATTGTTGTATTCAGTGATCATAACCCTTTAAGTTTTCTGCACAAACTTAAGAATAAGAATCAAAGATTACTGAGGTGGAGTTTATTGCTTCAAGAGTTTAATCTTGACATAAGACACATAAAAGGGAAAGATAACATTATACCAGATGCTCTTTCAAGAGTTTGAAATTCCAATAGTCATTTTCCCTAAATCATGTTCAAACTGAATTTTTAAATTGTACTTTCATTACCTTGACTGTTTTCATTAGTCTGAAATGATTAATATTTGAATTGTCATTTCCTATGTATACTTCAGATAAAGTATCATATACATGTATATAAATAATATTGCAAAAAAGAAAGATTTATTTCATAAACCTTTCTTTTTCTTTTCAAGGGGGGAAGTGTTATGTACATACCCAGTTATTCCTAGCTTTGTTCATGTGTGTATCTATTTTTGAATGGTTTTCCCCTGTTGCTATTTTTAGAACTGGATTCTCTCTTGTGGAATATTGTGCTGGAAGTTTCCAGGCCTTTATACAATCTGATTACTAGAAATTATGCAACTGATTTTAACATGAATTTTCTGGAAATTTCCCTGTTATTATAAAAGGAAAAGCTTTTTACATCTCATTGTTCACTAGTTAATACATGATTGCCAGACTACAGTGGGGATTATTTTGTGTTTGTGTCATAATTAGTGCTTGGATTACATTCAGTTTGGATTCGGATCAGACTAGACTAAAGTGAGGATTACTTCGTGTGCTTGGATTACATTCAGTTTGGATCAGGATCAGATTGGAATTAAGACTGGAATAATTTGTCTTTTGAATTTAACGTCTAAGGTATTGTTTTGTACTATTGAAATATTGTCACTGTTTATTTGATATTTTTGTTAATAAATTCTGTTAATTGTTATCGTTTGTTGCTGGCTTCTTCTTTCTAGTTACGCCTGACTCGTAACACTTTTGACTCGCAAGGTCACCAAAATTGACCCTGGTAAGAAAACAGGGAAACATTCGGTTTACCTTTCTTTGATTTGTGCAACAGGTATTTGTTGCCTCCGAAAGTGTCCAAGTTGATTTTACGATTTTATGCGCAGCACGTAACCGTCACGCATGGGTGAGATAGTCATCGTAACCAAATCAATGGCCCTAGTGAGAGAAAACGAAAAAGAAAAATCCCTATATTTGACTTGAGAAACGTGTGTCGTCTGCTTTAAAATGTTCCGTAAGTGGATTTTTCATGTTTTCGCGGATACGTAAGTGGCACCTATGAGAGACGGTAGTCTACGTAAATGGTTTTTTGTCATGGTATAAAGACAATGGAGAGAAAAAAAATATATCGGAAATTTAGTTCCCTACATTTGACTTAAGAAAGGTGTGTCGTCTGCTATAAAATGTTCCGTAAGTGGATTTTTCATGTTTTCACGGATACGTAAGTGGCACCTATGAGAGACGGTAGTCTACGTAAATGGGTATGTCGTCACGGTATAAAGAGATTGGAGAGAAAAAAAACATTAGAAATTTAGTTCTCTTTGTTTGACTTATGCAACAGGAAGCAGTTGCTACTGAAAGAGTCTTCAGTCTTTTTTTAGCCACTTGTCACATTATTTCCTGGTGTTTTCGCATGTGCGTAACTGGCACGTATGAAACGGTAATCAATGTAACTGGGTTTCTTGCTGCGGTTTGAAGAGAATTACACTTTAATTCCCTTTGTTTGATTCATGCAATAGGAATCAATTGCTACTGAAAGAGTATTCAGTCTTTTTTTAGCCACTTATCACATTCATTTCTGGGTTTTTTACGCTGTGCATTGATATCATTTTGGCTTATTCAATGTGCAGAATTTAATGTGGTCCGAGTCAGAAAATCTAATTAAGGGACAAAGGGGCATCAAGGGTTTATTTCAAGGGAAGTAACTCTTGCAAGGGGGGCTTGAAAAGACCAAAACAAGGTCTTCTGCCACCCTGTTCTCTTAAATTTTGGCCCTTTTTCAGTGAAATCTGGCATGTGTGGATGGTGCATGCCTGGCAGTTTGCCAAGGACTGCACAGCAGCCTTCAAAGAAGACTTTAAATCCACTTTTATGCCGTTTTTTGTTCACTGTTTTCTATCGACATATTAGGGCGCCATTTCGAAGTAATTTTGAAGCTCTCTGATTGGCTGACTGGGCCCAGTTTTGAATTTCTCGAAGCCTCTGATTGGCTGACTGGGTCCCATGCTGATTTCCTTAGAGCTTATGTGATTGGATAATTCCCCTGATGGATATTGGGAAGGGGGGTGGGGTACCTGTTTATCCTCATTAACCTTTTACCACACAATGACGCCTTTTTACACACCGGAAAGAGAAAGCTTTTGAAAATAATCTGAAAAAAGGAGACAATGCAGGTTTCCAGCATTTTCTCCTTTTCCCTCAATGTTTTCTACCCTATCAAAGAAAAAATGGATTATTACTTATTCTTACATCTTATTGTATCTTTATGGCCTATTTTTAAATTCTTCAAACTAGAACAAGATTTTTTTCGACCGGAAAATGTTTCCGCAACACCAACCGGTTGCTTCTGAATTTTATATTTTTGCGCAGCAGTTAAACATAACGTTGACTTTTGACTCGCAAGGTCACCAAAATTGACCCTGGTAAGAAAACAGGGAAACATTCGGTTTACCTTTCTTTGATTTGTGCAACAGGTATTTGTTGCCTCCGAAAGTGTCCAAGTTGATTTTACGATTTTATGCGCAGCACTTAACCGTCACGCATGGGTGAGATAGTCATCGTAACCAAATCAATGGCCCTAGTGAGAGAAAACGAAAAAGAAAAATCCCTATATTTGACTTGAGAAACGTGTGTCGTCTGCTTTAAAATGTTCCGTAAGTGGATTTTTCATGTTTTCGCGGATACGTAAGTGGCACCTATGAGAGACGGTAGTCTACGTAAATGGTTTTTTGTCATGGTATAAAGACAATGGAGAGAAAAAAATATATCGGAAATTTAGTTCCCTACATTTGACTTAAGAAAGGTGTGTCGTCTGCTATAAAATGTTCCGTAAGTGGATTTTTCATGTTTTCGCGGATACGTAAGTGGCACCTATGAGAGACGGTAGTCTACGTAAATGGTTTTTTGTCATGGTATAAAGACAATGGAGAGAAAAAAAATATATCAGAAATTTAGTTCCCTACATTTGACTTAAGAAAGGTGTGTCGTCTGCTATAAAATGTTCCGTAAGTGGATTTTTCATGTTTTCACGGATACGTAAGTGGCACCTATGAGAGACGGTAGTCTACGTAAATGGGTATGTCGTCACGGTATAAAGAGATTGGAGAGAAAAAAAACATTAGAAATTTAGTTCTCTTTGTTTGACTTATGCAACAGGAAGCAGTTGCTACTGAAAGAGTCTTCAGTCTTTTTTTAGCCACTTGTCACATTATTTCCTGGTGTTTTCGCATGTGCGTAACTGGCACGTATGAAACGGTAGTCAATGTAACTGGGTTTCTTGCTGCGGTTTGAAGAGAATTACACTTTAATTCCCTTTGTTTGATTCATGCAATAGGAATCAATTGCTACTGAAAGAGTATTCAGTCTTTTTTTAGCCACTTATCACATTCATTTCTGGTTTTTTTACGCTGTGCATTGATATCATTTTGGCTTATTCAATGTGCAGAATTTAATGTGGTCCGAGTCAGAAAATCTAATTAAGGGACAAAGGGGCATCAAGGGTTTATTTCAAGGGAAGTAACTCTTGCAAGGGGGGCTTGAAAAGACCAAAACAAGGTCTTCTGCCACCCTGTTCTCTTAAATTTTGGCCCTTTTTCAGTGAAATCTGGCATGTGTGGATGGTGCATGCCTGGCAGTTTGCCAAGGACTGAACAGCAGCCTTCAAAGAAGATTTTAAATCCACTTTTATGCCGTTTTTTGTTCACTGTTTTCTATCGACATATTAGGGCGCCATTTCGAAGTAATTTTGAAGCTCTCTGATTGGCTGACTGGGCCCAGTTTTGAATTTCTCGAAGCCTCTGATTGGCTGACTGGGTCCCATGCTGATTTCCTTAGAGCTTATGTGATTGGATAATTCCCCTGATGGATATTGGGAAGGGGGGTGGGGTACCTGTTTATCCTCATTAACCTTTTACCACACAATGACGCCTTTTTACACACCGGAAAGAGAAAGCTTTTGAAAATAATCTGAAAAAAGGAGACAATGCAGGTTTCCAGCATTTTCTCCTTTTCCCTCAATGTTTTCTACCCTATCAAAGAAAAAATGGATTATTACTTATTCTTACATCTTATTGTATCTTTATGGCCTATTTTTAAATTCTTCAAACTAGAACAAGATTTTTTTCGACCGGAAAATGTTTCCGCAACACCAACCGGTTGCTTCTGAATTTTATATTTTTGCGCAGCAGTTAAACATAACGTTGACTTTTGACTCGCAAGGTCACCAAAATTGACCCTGGTAAGAAAACAGGGAAACATTCGGTTTACCTTTCTTTGATTTGTGCAACAGGTATTTGTTGCCTCCGAAAGTGTCCAAGTTGATTTTACGATTTTATGCGCAGCACGTAACCATCACGCATGGGTGAGATAGTCATCGTAACCAAATCAATGGCCCTAGTGAGAGAAAAAAAAAAGAAAAATCCCTATATTTGACTTGAGAAACGTGTGTCGTCTGCTTTAAAATGTTCCGTAAGTGGATTTTTCATGTTTTCGCGGATACGTAAGTGGCACCTATGAGAGACGGTAGTCTACGTAAATGGTTTTTTGTCATGGTATAAAGACAATGGAGAGAAAAAAAATATATCAGAAATTTAGTTCCCTACATTTGACTTAAGAAAGGTGTGTCGTCTGCTATAAAATGTTCCGTAAGTGGATTTTTCATGTTTTCACGGATACGTAAGTGGCACCTATGAGAGACGGGAGTTTACGTAAATGGGTATGTCGTCACGGTATAAAGAGATTGGAGAGAAAAAAAACATTAGAAATTTAGTTCTCTTTGTTTGACTTATGCAACAGGAAGCAGTTGCTACTGAAAGAGTCTTCAGTCTTTTTTTAGCCACTTGTCACATTATTTCCTGGTGTTTTCGCATGTGCGTAACTGGCACGTATGAAACGGTAGTCAATGTAACTGGGTTTCTTGCTGCGGTTTGAAGAGAATTACACTTTAATTCCCTTTGTTTGATTCATGCAATAGGAATCAATTGCTACTGAAAGAGTATTCAGTCTTTTTTTAGCCACTTATCACATTCATTTCTGGGTTTTTTACGCTGTGCATTGATATCATTTTGGCTTATTCAATGTGCAGAATTTAATGTGGTCCGAGTCAGAAAATCTAATTAAGGGACAAAGGGGCATCAAGGGTTTATTTCAAGGGAAGTAACTCTTGCAAGGGGGGCTTGAAAAGACCAAAACAAGGTCTTCTGCCACCCTGTTCTCTTAAATTTTGGCCCTTTTTCAGTGAAATCTGGCATGTGTGGATGGTGCATGCCTGGCAGTTTGCCAAGGACTGCACAGCAGCCTTCAAAGAAGACTTTAAATCCACTTTTATGCCGTTTTTTGTTCACTGTTTTCTATCGACATATTAGGGCGCCATTTCGAAGTAATTTTGAAGCTCTCTGATTGGCTGACTGGGCCCAGTTTTGAATTTCTCGAAGCCTCTGATTGGCTGACTGGGTCCCATGCTGATTTCCTTAGAGCTTATGTGATTGGATAATTCCCCTGAGGGATATTGGGAAGGGGGGGTACCTGTTTATCCTCATTAACGTTTTACCACACAATGACGCCTTATTCTTACATCTTATTGTATCTTTATGGCCTATTTTTAAATTCTTCAAACTAGAACAAGATTTTTTGCGACCGGAAAATGTTTCCGCAACACCAACCGGTTGCTTCTGAATTTTATATTTTTGCGCAGCAGTTAAACATAACGTTGACTTTTGACTCGCAAGGTCACCAAAATTGACCCTGGTAAGAAAACAGGGAAACATTCGGTTTACCTTTCTTTGATTTGTGCAACAGGTATTTGTTGCCTCCGAAAGTGTCCAAGTTGATTTTACGATTTTATGCGCAGCACTTAACCATCACGCATGGGTGAGATAGTCATCGTAACCAAATCAATGGCCCTAGTAAGAGAAAACGAAAAAGAAAAATCCCTATATTTGACTTGAGAAACGTGTGTCGTCTGCTATAAAATGTTCCGTAAGTGGATTTTTTATGTTTTCGCGGATACATAAGTGGCACCTATGAGAGACGGTAGTCTACGTAAATGGTTTTTTGTCATGGTATAAAGACAACAGAGAGAAAAAAAATATATCGGAAATTTAGTTCCCTACATTTGACTTAAGAAACGTGTGTCGTCTGCTATAAAATGTTCCGTAAGTGGATTTTTCATGTTTTCGCGGATACGTAAGTGGCACCTATGAGAGACGGTAGTCTACGTAAATGGGTATGTCGTCACGGTATAAAGAGATTGGAGAGAAAAAAAACATTAGAAATTTAGTTCTCTTTGTTTGACTTATGCAACAGGAAGCAGTTGCTACTGAAAGAGTCTTCAGTCTTTTTTTAGCCACTTGTCACATTATTTCCTGGTGTTTTCGCATGTGCGTAACTGGCACGTATGAAATGGTAGTCAATGTAACTGGGTTTCTTGCTGCGGTTTGAAGAGAATTACACTTTAATTCCCTTTGTTTGATTCATGCAATAGGAATCAATTGCTACTGAAAGAGTATTCAGTCTTTTTTTAGCCACTTATCACATTCATTTCTGGGTTTTTTACGCTGTGCATTGATATCATTTTGGCTTATTCAATGTGCAGAATTTAATGTGGTCCGAGTCAGAAAATCTAATTAAGGGACAAAGGGGCATCAAGGGTTTATTTCAAGGGAAGTAACTCTTGCAAGGGGGGGCTTGAAAAGACCAAAACAAGGTCTTCTGCCACCCTGTTCTCTTAAATTTTGGCCCTTTTTCAGTGAAATCTGGCATGTGTGGATGGTGCATGCCTGGCAGTTTGCCAAGGACTGAACAGCAGCCTTCAAAGAAGACTTTAAATCCACTTTTATGCCGTTTTTTGTTCACTGTTTTCTATCGACATATTAGGGCGCCATTTCGAAGTAATTTTGAAGCTCTCTGATTGGCTGACTGGGCCCAGTTTTGAATTTCTCGAAGCCTCTGATTGGCTGACTGGGTCCCATGCTGATTTCCTTAGAGCTTATGTGATTGGATAATTCCCCTGATGGATATTGGGAAGGGGGGGTGGGGTACCTGTTTATCCTCATTAACCTTTTACCACACAATGACGCCTTTTTACACACCGGAAAGAGAAAGCTTTTGAAAATAATCTGAAAAAAGGAGACAATGCAGGTTTCCAGCATTTTCTCCTTTTCCCTCAATGTTTTCTACCCTATCAAAGAAAAAATGGATTATTACTTATTCTTACATCTTATTGTATCTTTATGGCCTATTTTTAAATTCTTCAAACTAGAACAAGATTTTTTTCGACCGGAAAAAGTTTCCGCAACACCAACCGGTTGCTTCTGAATTTTATATTTTTGCGCAGCAGTTAAACATAACGTTGACTTTTGACTCGCAAGGTCACCAAAATTGACCCTGGTAAGAAAACAGGGAAACATTCGGTTTACCTTTCTTTGATTTGTGCAACAGGTATTTGTTGCCTCCGAAAGTGTCCAAGTTGATTTTACGATTTTATGCGCAGCACGTAACCGTCACGCATGGGTGAGATAGTCATCGTAACCAAATCAATGGCCCTAGTGAGAGAAAACGAAAAAGAAAAATCCCTATATTTGACTTGAGAAACGTGTGTCGTCTGCTTTAAAATGTTCCGTAAGTGGATTTTTCATGTTTTCGCAGATACGTAAGTGGCACCTATGAGAGACGGTAGTCTACGTAAATGGTTTTTTGTCATGGTATAAAGACAATGGAGAGAAAAAAAATATATCGGAAATTTAGTTCCCTACATTTGACTTAAGAAAGGTGTGTCGTCTGCTATAAAATGTTCTGTAAGTGGATTTTTCATGTTTTCACGGATACGTAAGTGGCACCTATGAGAGACGGTAGTCTACATAAATGGGTATGTCGTCACGGTATAAAGAGATTGGAGAGAAAAAAAACATTAGAAATTTAGTTCTCTTTGTTTGACTTATGCAACAGGAAGCAGTTGCTACTGAAAGAGTCTTCAGTCTTTTTTTAGCCACTTGTCACATTATTTCCTGGTGTTTTCGCATGTGCGTAACTGGCACGTATGAAACGGTAGTCAATGTAACTGGGTTTCTTGCTGCGGTTTGAAGAGAATTACACTTTAATTCCCTTTGTTTGATTCATGCAATAGGAATCAATTGCTACTGAAAGAGTATTCAGTCTTTTTTTAGCCACTTATCACATTCATTTCTGGGTTTTTTACGCTGTGCATTGATATCATTTTGGCTTATTCAATGTGCAGAATTTAATGTGGTCCGAGTCAGAAAATCTAATTAAGGGACAAAGGGGCATCAAGGGTTTATTTCAAGGGAAGTAACTCTTGCAAGGGGGGCTTGAAAAGACCAAAACAAGGTCTTCTGCCACCCTGTTCTCTTAAATTTTGGCCCTTTTTCAGTGAAATCTGGCATGTGTGGATGGTGCATGCCTGGCAGTTTGCCAAGGACTGCACAGCAGCCTTCAAAGAAGACTTTAAATCCACTTTTATGCCGTTTTTTGTTCACTGTTTTCTATCGACATATTAGGGCGCCATTTCGAAGTAATTTTGAAGCTCTCTGATTGGCTGACTGGGCCCAGTTTTGAATTTCTCGAAGCCTCTGATTGGCTGACTGGGTCCCATGCTGATTTCCTTAGAGCTTATGTGATTGGATAATTCCCCTGATGGATATTGGGAAGGGGGGTGGGGTACCTGTTTATCCTCATTAACCTTTTACCACACAATGACGCCTTTTTACACACCGGAAAGAGAAAGCTTTTGAAAATAATCTGAAAAAAGGAGACAATGCAGGTTTCCAGCATTTTCTCCTTTTCCCTCAATGTTTTCTACCCTATCAAAGAAAAAATGGATTATTACTTATTCTTACATCTTATTGTATCTTTATGGCCTATTTTTAAATTCTTCAAACTAGAACAAGATTTTTTTTGACCGGAAAATGTTTCCGCAACACCAACCGGTTGCTTCTGAATTTTATATTTTTGCGCAGCAGTTAAACATAACGTTGACTTTTGACTCGCAAGGTCACCAAAATTGACCCTGGTAAGAAAACAGGGAAACATTCGGTTTACCTTTCTTTGATTTGTGCAACAGGTATTTGTTGCCTCCGAAAGTGTCCAAGTTGATTTTACGATTTTATGCGCAGCACTTAACCATCACGCATGGGTGAGATAGTCATCGTAACCAAATCAATGGCCCTAGTGAGAGAAAACGAAAAAGAAAAATCCCTATATTTGACTTGAGAAACGTGTGTCGTCTGCTATAAAATGTTCCGTAAGTGGATTTTTTATGTTTTCGCGGATACATAAGTGGCACCTATGAGTGACGGTAGTCTACGTAAATGGTTTTTTGTCATGGTATAAAGACAACAGAGAGAAAAAAAATATATCGGAAATTTAGTTCCCTACATTTGACTTAAGAAAGGTGTGTCGTCTGCTATAAAATGTTCCGTAAGTGGATTTTTCATGTTTTCGCGGATACGTAAGTGGCACCTATGAGAGACGGTAGTCTACGTAAATGGGTATGTCGTCACGGTATAAAGAGATTGGAGAGAAAAAAAACATTAGAAATTTAGTTCTCTTTGTTTGACTTATGCAACAGGAAGCAGTTGCTACTGAAAGAGTCTTCAGTCTTTTTTTAGCCACTTGTCACATTATTTCCTGGTGTTTTCGCATGTGCGTAACTGGCACGTATGAAACGGTAGTCAATGTAACTGGGTTTCTTGCTGCGGTTTGAAGAGAATTACACTTTAATTCCCTTTGTTTGATTCATGCAATAGGAATCAATTGCTACTGAAAGAGTATTCAGTCTTTTTTTAGCCACTTATCACATTCATTTCTGGGTTTTTTACGCTGTGCATTGATATCATTTTGGCTTATTCAATGTGCAGAATTTAATGTGGTCCGAGTCAGAAAATCTAATTAAGGGACAAAGGGGCATCAAGGGTTTATTTCAAGGGAAGTAACTCTTGCAAGGGGGGCTTGAAAAGACCAAAACAAGGTCTTCTGCCACCCTGTTCTCTTAAATTTTGGCCCTTTTTCAGTGAAATCTGGCATGTGTGGATGGTGCATGCCTGGCAGTTTGCCAAGGACTGCACAGCAGCCTTCAAAGAAGACTTTAAATCCACTTTTATGCCGTTTTTTGTTCACTGTTTTCTATCGACATATTAGGGCGCCATTTCGAAGTAATTTTGAAGCTCTCTGATTGGCTGACTGGGCCCAGTTTTGAATTTCTCGAAGCCTCTGATTGGCTGACTGGGTCCCATGCTGATTTCCTTAGAGCTTATGTGATTGGATAATTCCCCTGATGGATATTGGGAAGGGGGGGTGGGGTACCTGTTTATCCTCATTAACCTTTTACCACACAATGACGCCTTTTTACACACCGGAAAGAGAAAGCTTTTGAAAATAATCTGAAAAAAGGAGACAATGCAGGTTTCCAGCATTTTCTCCTTTTCCCTCAATGTTTTCTACCCTATCAAAGAAAAAATGGATTATTACTTATTCTTACATCTTATTGTATCTTTATGGCCTATTTTTAAATTCTTCAAACTAGAACAAGATTTTTTTCGACCGGAAAAAGTTTCCGCAACACCAACCGGTTGCTTCTGAATTTTATATTTTTGCGCAGCAGTTAAACATAACGTTGACTTTTGACTCGCAAGGTCACCAAAATTGACCCTGGTAAGACAACAGGGAAACATTCGGTTTACCTTTCTTTGATTTGTGCAACAGGTATTTGTTGCCTCCGAAAGTGTCCAAGTTGATTTTACGATTTTATGCGCAGCACGTAACCGTCACGCATGGGTGAGATAGTCATCGTAACCAAATCAATGGCCCTAGTGAGAGAAAACGAAAAAGAAAAATCCCTATATTTGACTTGAGAAACGTGTGTCGTCTGCTTTAAAATGTTCCGTAAGTGGATTTTTCATGTTTTCGCGGATACGTAAGTGGCACCTATGAGAGACGGTAGTCTACGTAAATGGTTTTTTGTCATGGTATAAAGACAATGGAGAGAAAAAAAATATATCGGAAATTTAGTTCCCTAAATTTGACTTAAGAAACGTGTGTCGTCTGCTATAAAATGTTCCGTAAGTGGATTTTTCATGTTTTCACGGATACGTAAGTGGCACCTATGAGAGACGGTAGTCTACGTAAATGGGTATGTCGTCACGATATAAAGAGATTGGAGAGAAAAAAAACATTAGAAATTTAGTTCTCTTTGTTTGACTTATGCAACAGGAAGCAGTTGCTACTGAAAGAGTCTTCAGTCTTTTTTTAGCCACTTGTCACATTATTTCCTGGTGTTTTCGCATGTGCGTAACTGGCACGTATGAAACGGTAGTCAATGTAACTGGGTTTCTTGCTGCGGTTTGAAGAGAATTACACTTTAATTCCCTTTGTTTGATTCATGCAATAGGAATCAATTGCTACTGAAAGAGTATTCAGTCTTTTTTTAGCCACTTATCACATTCATTTCTGGGTTTTTTACGCTGTGCATTGATATCATTTTGGCTTATTCAATGTGCAGAATTTAATGTGGTCCGAGTCAGAAAATCTAATTAAGGGACAAAGGGGCATCAAGGGTTTATTTCAAGGGAAGTAACTCTTGCAAGGGGGGCTTGAAAAGACCAAAACAAGGTCTTCTGCCACCCTGTTCTCTTAAATTTTGGCCCTTTTTCAGTGAAATCTGGCATGTGTGGATGGTGCATGCCTGGCAGTTTGCCAAGGACTGCACAGCAGCCTTCAAAGAAGACTTTAAATCCACTTTTATGCCGTTTTTTGTTCACTGTTTTCTATCGACATATTAGGGCGCCATTTCGAAGTAATTTTGAAGCTCTCTGATTGGCTGACTGGGCCCAGTTTTGAATTTCTCGAAGCCTCTGATTGGCTGACTGGGTCCCATGCTGATTTCCTTAGAGCTTATGTGATTGGATAATTCCCCTGATGGATATTGGGAAGGGGGGGTGGGGTACCTGTTTATCCTCATTAACCTTTTACCACACAATGACGCCTTTTTACACACCGGAAAGAGAAAGCTTTTGAAAATAATCTGAAAAAAGGAGACAATGCAGGTTTCCAGCATTTTCTCCTTTTCCCTCAATGTTTTCTACCCTATCAAAGAAAAAATGGATTATTACTTATTCTTACATCTTATTGTATCTTTATGGCCTATTTTTAAATTCTTCAAACTAGAACAAGATTTTTTTCGACCGGAAAAAGTTTCCGCAACACCAACCGGTTGCTTCTGAATTTTATATTTTTGCGCAGCAGTTAAACATAACGTTGACTTTTGACTCGCAAGGTCACCAAAATTGACCCTGGTAAGACAACAGGGAAACATTCGGTTTACCTTTCTTTGATTTGTGCAACAGGTATTTGTTGCCTCCGAAAGTGTCCAAGTTGATTTTACGATTTTATGCGCAGCACGTAACCGTCACGCATGGGTGAGATAGTCATCGTAACCAAATCAATGGCCCTAGTGAGAGAAAACGAAAAAGAAAAATCCCTATATTTGACTTGAGAAACGTGTGTCGTCTGCTTTAAAATGTTCCGTAAGTGGATTTTTCATGTTTTCGCGGATACGTAAGTGGCACCTATGAGAGACGGTAGTCTACGTAAATGGTTTTTTGTCATGGTATAAAGACAATGGAGAGAAAAAAAATATATCGGAAATTTAGTTCCCTACATTTGACTTAAGAAAGGTGTGTCGTCTGCTATAAAATGTTCCGTAAGTGGATTTTTCATGTTTTCACGGATACGTAAGTGGCACCTATGAGAGACGGTAGTCTACGTAAATGGGTATGTCGTCACGGTATAAAGAGATTGGAGAGAAAAAAAACATTAGAAATTTAGTTCTCTTTGTTTGACTTATGCAACAGGAAGCAGTTGCTACTGAAAGAGTCTTCAGTCTTTTTTTAGCCACTTGTCACATTATTTCCTGGTGTTTTCGCATGTGCGTAACTGGCACGTATGAAACGGTAGTCAATGTAACTGGGTTTCTTGCTGCGGTTTGAAGAGAATTACACTTTAATTCCCTTTGTTTGATTCATGCAATAGGAATCAATTGCTACTGAAAGAGTATTCAGTCTTTTTTTAGCCACTTATCACATTCATTTCTGGGTTTTTTACGCTGTGCATTGATATCATTTTGGCTTATTCAATGTGCAGAATTTAATGTGGTCCGAGTCAGAAAATCTAATTAAGGGACAAAGGGGCATCAAGGGTTTATTTCAAGGGAAGTAACTCTTGCAAGGGGGGCTTGAAAAGACCAAAACAAGGTCTTCTGCCACCCTGTTCTCTTAAATTTTGGCCCTTTTTCAGTGAAATCTGGCATGTGTGGATGGTGCATGCCTGGCAGTTTGCCAAGGACTGCACAGCAGCCTTCAAAGAAGACTTTAAATCCACTTTTATGCCGTTTTTTGTTCACTGTTTTCTATCGACATATTAGGGCGCCATTTCGAAGTAATTTTGAAGCTCTCTGATTGGCTGACTGGGCCCAGTTTTGAATTTCTCGAAGCCTCTGATTGGCTGACTGGGTCCCATGCTGATTTCCTTAGAGCTTATGTGATTGGATAATTCCCCTGATGGATATTGGGAAGGGGGGGTGGGGTACCTGTTTATCCTCATTAACCTTTTACCACACAATGACGCCTTTTTACACACCGGAAAGAGAAAGCTTTTGAAAATAATCTGAAAAAAGGAGACAATGCAGGTTTCCAGCATTTTCTCCTTTTCCCTCAATGTTTTCTACCCTATCAAAGAAAAAATGGATTATTACTTATTCTTACATCTTATTGTATCTTTATGGCCTATTTTTAAATTCTTCAAACTAGAACAAGATTTTATTCGACCGGAGAAAGTTTCCGCAACACCAACCGGTTGCTTCTGAATTTAATATTTTTGCGCAGCAGTTAAACATAACGTTGACTTTTGTTATGTACATACCCAGTTATTCCTAGCTTTGTTCATGTGTGTATCTATTTTTGAATGTTTTTCCCCTGTTGCTATTTTTAGAACTGGATTCTCTCTTGTGGAATATTGTGCTGGAAGTTTCCAGGCCTTTATACAATCTGATTACTAGAAATTATGCAACTGATTTTAACATGAATTTTCTGGAAGTTTCCCTGTTATTATAAAAGGAAAAGCTTTTTACATCTCATTGTTCACTAGTTAATACATGATTGCCAGACTACAGTGGGGATTATTTTGTGTTTGTGTCATAATTAGTGCTTGGATTACATTCAGTTTGGATTCGGATCAGACTAGACTAAAGTGAGGATTACTTCGTGTGCTTGGATTACATTCAGTTTGGATCAGGATCAGATTGGAATTAAGACTGGAATAATTTGTCTTTTGAATTTAACGTCTAAGGTATTGTTTTGTACTATTGAAATATTGTCACTGTTTATTTGATATTTTTGTTAATAAATTCTGTTAATTCGACCCCTTAGTGCATAAAGGGGCTATCTGCACTTTTTGTCAAATTTCACTTTTTTTCATTTTTAGGTGTATTTTTACACATATTTTCAGTGGTAAAAGAATCAGCTTTGAATTCCTACTACTTTTGTCAAAAATCAATAATGCATCAAAAAGACTTCTACAAAATGGTGATTACTTTTAGTGCATAAAGGGGCTATCTGCATTTTTTCTGTGCATCAAGGAGCTATATGGCACATAGCCCCTTCATGCATAAAATGGTTCTGGCATATGACATTTCATTTGAATGCATCAAGGTGCTATATGGCAGATAGCACTTTGATGCATAAAGATTTTCAGTCTTTATAATGATTTTTATTCTCTTGTTGATGAAAATGGAAGGTGCTATGTTTGGCAGAGGGTCTTGTGAAGTTGGAACATGTTTGATTACACATATAAATTCAATTACAGTTAGTAGGGCAGGAGTTAAAGAACTCAGACACATGTGGAAGTCAGAATAGGAACAAGCACGTTGTTGGTGCCTGTCTGTATGCCATAAACAAGGAGAATAACATTCAAACCAAAAACCACATTTTTTTTAACTAGGCCATTCTCAGACGGAGTCCGATAGCATACATGTACAAGTTGAAAATGCTTAAAAGAAAACTGTTGTCTAGGTGCCATCACAATGGAACACAGTCATTTCTCTTTCAAGAAATAAAAAAAACCGATGTTGTAATAGCTATGAACAAGAGGTTCGTGATTGCCCTGTATCGCTCCACTGGCTAATAAGTAAAAACACTACAAGCCAAACAATATTTGGCCAGTTGGATTCAAACTTGAGGACATACAAAATTTGTTCTGTAAAATCCTACGAGAAAGTTGTGACCCACAGGCAAATCCAATTTTGACCGCAAAGCTATAATTACTTGAATCCTGGTGGAAGTCAACAAGATAAAGCCAGATACCACATAGTACAGGTCTAGAATGTGAGGCTATAAACAAAAGATTTTCAAAGTTTTCTCAATAAAAGGCCCAGTAAAACATGAAACCTATGAGACATGGTTAAATTTAGTAGCCCTAGTGTATATTATGGTTAATTACAAGATGACTTAAAAAGTTTTCGCCACAAAAAGCCATGTAAAGCTTGTGACCCTGGTGTGGAGACAAACTTGACCCCAAACTTGCTATAATTTGGGCCCTCCTTGTAGAGGCCCACTAGATAAAGCTACATGCAAAATTTGGTAGCCCTACGCCTTATGGCTAGGCACAAGTAGATTTTTAAAAAATTCCCAATTTGAGCCCATGTAAAACTTGTGACCCACAGGACAGGGCCAAGTTTAATCCTGGAGCTATAATTTGGGCACCTTTGGTAGACAACCACTTGATAAAGCTAGATGCAAAATTGAGTAGCCCTAGACTCTATGGCTTGGTATGAGAAGAGTTTTAAAGTTTTCCCTATATAAACCCATATAAAACTTGTGACCCCTGGGGCCGAGCCAAATTTGACCCCCGGGCTATCATTTGGGCACTCTTGGTAGACAACCACTTGATAAAGATACTTGCCAAATTAAGTAGCCCTAGGCCCTACGACTAGGTACTAGAAGGATTTTAAAGTTTTCCCTATATAAGCCATATATAAAACTTGTGACCCTCGGGGCGAGGCCAATTTTGACTTCAGGGCTATTATTTGATGGAACTTGGTAAAGGTCTACTAGATAAAGCTACATGCCAAATTTGGTAGCCCTAGGCCTTATTGTTTCAGAGAAGAAAATTGTTTAAAGAAATCAATATTTTTCAGTTTTATTCCCATGGCAAGTAGAGTTTTTGAAGGAATAAAATTCTTTCAAGGAATTCTGAAGAAGACCATGGCAGGATCATTTCTGTGAAGTTTCATCAAAATTGGATGGGTAGTTTCAGAGAAGATGTTTGAAATAAAAGTTAACGCACGGATGGATGCACGCACGCACACACTCACGCACACACGGCGGACACTGGGCCATGACATAAGCCCGCTGGCCTTTGGCCAGTGGAACTAAATATACCGATTTCTTAAATTTGAAGGAGATTTCAAAACAGAATTGTCCAAACATGAAAATGAGTACAAAGGGTACAAGAGTGCACTGGCTCAATGTAGTTTGGATTCAAATTAGAAAAACCCATCCCTAAAGTGTATTTCTTAATGAGACATTTGATCCAAGTAAGTTTTTAGAACATGAGGTTATTTAACATGCTTGGGTGCAATACTGAATTCTATTGGGTGAGTACACTGCAGTACCAGCCTATATTTTGGACGAGGTGACAACCGAGTCCAAAATACAGAGTGGTTCTGCAGTTTACGAAAAATTGATTCTTTCTTCTTCATTCATTATACTTAAAAAAAAAATAGCACATTGTGTAACTAGTTTTATCAGAAGGGTGGCCAGGAAACAATGAAATTAGTAGTTTATACTGAGTTTTCTGTATTTATTTACTCTGCCTTGCAAAAGAGACAATTTAGTGACAAAGACTTAAATGTCTTAATGTAAATATAGTTTTAATTGATTTTTTGTCCAGAAAAAATATACATTTTGTACATTCATAAGGGGGCTATGTGACATATAGCACATTGATGCATAAAATAAGGGACAATTTCTTTCTATGCATAAAGGTGCTATCTGTTACAAGGGGCCATAACTCTGGAAAACAAGATAGACCAAGGGTAAAATTACAACAGGAATAACATTTCACCTTAGGCAACATAATACCTGTGCATGAAATGTATATGACATATGTGTTCAGAAAAAATCAGCATTGAAATCTTTAAATGGCTTTTTCTCGAAAAGTTGAAAAATGCAGATAGCCCCTTTATGCACTAAGGGGTCGAATTGTTATCGTTTGTTGCTGGCTTCTTCTTTCTAGTTACGCCTGACTCGTAACAGAAATTGGGGGCTCGTCCGGGATTGGAAAATAGACTAACGTATTTGTTTTCCATTTTGGACTATCCATCGATTGGAAAATAAGACTAACACATTCGTCTGCTAATCAGTAATTATAATACAATTTTGTACTTGAATCCAGCAACAAACAAACATGTCTTTTGACTTAGATAAATTTACGGCTCAACCGTCTGTGGAGCTATTGAATTTAGGTAAAAAGACTGATTTGCTTAATCTTGCTAAACACTATAAATTGTCTGAAATAAAATCTTCAATGCGTAAACATGAAATTAAGAACATTTTGGTACAATATTTTGTTGATGAGGAGATTTTTAATGAAAGTGCTCTTTCCCTGATAGTTGACATTCAGTCAGTTTCAAGTTCGAAAGAACTTGAATTAAAACTTCAGATCAGACAGTTAGAAATAGAAAGAGAAAGGGAAAGACACAGAGAAGAAAGAGAAGAGAGAGAGAAGGAGAGAGAATTTCAATTAAGAATAAGGGAAATTGAAATGCAAGAAAGAGCAAATCAGCCAAAGCAAAAGATTGAATACAATTTTGATGTTACAAAACATATTAGGCTTGTTCCTCCATTTCAAGAAAAAGAAGTTGATAAATACTTCCTACACTTTGAAAAAGTTGCAGAAAACTTAAATTGGCCAAAAGAGCACTGGACTTTGCTTCTGCAAAGTGTTTTGATAGGCAAAGCTCGTGAAATTTATACACAACTAGGTGTTGAACAATGTCATCATTATGAGACTGTTAAAGAACTTATTCTCAAAGGTTATGAGCTGGTCCCAGAAGCATATAGACAAAAATTTAGAAATTGTAAAAAAGATTCCAACCAGACTCATGTTGAATTTGCTAGAAACAAAGAACAGTTATTTGATAGATGGTGCTGTTCTAAGAAAATAGACCAAAATTATGATAAACTAAGACAACTTATGTTAGTTGAAGAATTCAAACGTTGTATTCAATTTGATGTTAAGACATTCTTAGACGAAAAACAAGTTGAAACTTTAGAAGAAGCAGCTCGTCTGGCTGATAATTACTACCTTACACATAAAGTTTCTTTTTTTGCTAAACCAAAACCTACTTCCTCACATCCCCAAAATAAATCGATGTCTGGTAATACATCTGGCATGCCCAGTCAATCCAATACACCCAAACCCAATTCTACTAGTGAAACCAAAAGTCAATATCCCTTATCTCGACCCACTTGTAACTATTGTAAGAAACCTGGTCACCTTGTTTCTGAATGTTTGAAATTAAAAAGGAAGTTAGAAAGTGATGAAGCCAAGCCAACAGGGCTCACCACTCTTAGACCAAGGCCACAGTCTTCTATTAAAACCAATACAATTGACATAGTCACAAAACCCAAGTCTGATTCTAATATGGAGATTTTTGAACCATTTATGTTGAATGGTTTTGTATCACTTTCAGGTGATAATTGCCCACCTACCCCTATTAAAATTTTAAGAGACACAGGAGCTTCTCAATCTCTTATTTTAGCAGATATACTGCCTTTTTCTGAGAAGACTTCTTCCGGTACTAGTGTCCTTATTCAGGGTGTAGAGTGTGGAACTGTTAATATCCCTCTCCATCACGTTAATTTGTCATCAGATTTGGTTACTGGGCCTGTGGTTATTGGTATTAAACCTTCCTTACCATTTAAAGGTGTCCATTTACTGCTAGGCAATGACTTAGCTGGAGATAAGGTTGTGGTTAATCCACTTGTAACTGACACACCAAATATAGGTCAAACAGATGACCCTATCGAGCAGGAAATTCCTGACTTGTATCCTTCTTGTGCAGTTACCCGAGCTATGGCTAAAAAGGCCATTTTGAAAAACTCAAACTCTGACATTGACTTGACGGATACTTTTATCGGTCAATATTTTAATAATGAGATTAAAAAGTCTCTTGATCCCAGTTTGTCTGATACTCAGACAGACTCGTCAATGTCTTGTCATTCACCACCACGGTCTATTGACCAAGGTCACGACACGCTGTCAAAGTCACAGCTTATCCAGGAACAGCAAACTGATCCTGAGATTTCAAAATTAATTTTTAGGGCTTTACCTGAAGATGAAATTTCACAAGTCCCAATGTGTTACTATATAAAGAATGGGATTCTTATGAGAAAATGGCGACCATTTGATGTCCCAGCTGATGATGAATGGGCTGTTTACCACCAAATTGTGGTTCCAAAGTCATATCGTCATGAAATATTAAGTATAGCCCATGAAAGTCCTATGTCAGGTCATCTAGGTATAAACAAGACCTATCACAAAATTATTACTCATTTTTATTGGCCCGGTCTCAAATCAGATGTCTCTAAAACTTGCCATACATGTCAAATGGTAGGTAAACCCAACCAAACAATTCCCAAAGCTCAATTACAACCTATTCCTGCTTTTGATGAACCTTTCAGTAGGATACTTATAGATTGTGTTGGTCCTTTACCTCGAACCAAGTTAGGAAATGAGTATCTCTTAACAATTATGTGTACTTCTACACGTTTTCCTGAAGCTATTCCCTTAAGGAACATCAAAACAAAGTCAATAGTCAAAGCTCTTATAAAGTTTTTCACATTTGTTGGTCTTCCAAAATCAGTTCAGTCTGATCAAGGGTCAAATTTTATGTCTGGTATATTCCAACAGGTTATGCATGAATTAGGGATTAAGCAATACAGGTCATCCGCTTATCACCCTGAAAGTCAAGGTGCTTTAGAAAGATTTCACCAGACATTAAAAAATATGATAAGATTATATTGCTTTGACACTGAAAAAGATTGGGATGAGGGCATCCATATGTTACTATTTGCAGTCAGAGAATCTGTACAAGAATCTCTTGGTTTCAGTCCTTTTGAATTAGTTTTTGGCCATTCTGTTCGTGGACCTTTAAAACTTTTGAAGGAGAAATTTCTCTCAAATGATGAAACACATTTGAATTTACTGCAGTATGTTTCTGACTTCAGAAATAGACTGTCTAGGGCATGTGAGGTTGCTAGGTCTAATCTTAAAATGTCTCAGGGCAAAATGAAAGCAAGATATGACAACCATGTTATTGATAGAAAATTTAAACCAGGTGACAAAGTCCTTGCTCTTTTGCCAATACCTGGTAGACCTCTACAGGCAAGATATTTTGGACCCTACACTATTGACAAGAAAACAAGTGATTTAAACTATATAATTAATACTCCAGGAAGGCGTAAAAACAAACAAATGTGTCATGTAAATATGTTAAAGGAATACTTTGACAGAGATAGCTCTATTTCAAAACCAATTACAGTTGTAAACACTGTCCCACAAGAATCAGATGTATCTGATCTTGAAGTAAATTCGGACTTTATTGATAAATCTGATCCTGGTCCATCTAAACTTGAGAATTCTGATATTTTGAGAAACCTTGACAACAAACTTTCTCACTTGGAACCATCACAGCAGGAAGAGCTGAAACAGTTGATACATGAATATGAACATTTATTTCCTGATATCCCCACAAGAACAGATAAAATCTATCATGATGTCATTGTGGAAGATTCTAAACCAATAAAGCAACATCCATATAGAATGAATCCTTTGAAACAGAAATACCTCCAAGATGAAGTAAAATACTTACTGGAAAATGACTTTATTGAACCTAGCCAGAGTAATTACAGTTCACCATGTATATTAGTACCTAAATCAAATGGAACTTATAGAATGTGTACTGACTATCGTAAGGTGAACTCTGTGACAAAAACAGACTCTTTTCCAATACCAAGAATTGATGACTGTATTGACAAAGTTGGAAATTCTAAATATGTCACCAAATTTGACCTGCTAAAAGGATTCTGGCAAGTTCCACTGACTGATAGAGCAAAAGAAGTATCAGCATTTGCTACTCCAAACGGTCTGTACCAATACAAAGTTATGCCGTTTGGGATGAAAAATTCTCCTGCAACGTTTCAGCGGCTTATAAACAACGTTATATGTGGATTAGACGGCTGTGATGCATATATTGACGACGTCATCATCTACTCAGACAATTGGAGTGACCACCTTCAAAGAATCAGGAAGTTCTTCAACAGACTCAGTAAAGCGAAACTGACTGTGAATCTTGCAAAAACTGAATTTTGTCATGCTACTGTAACATTTCTAGGACATCTTGTGGGACAGGGTCGTGTTAAACCTTTAGAAGCTAAGGTCAGTGCTATCTCTGAGTTTCCTGTGCCTAAATGTAAAAGACAGCTGATGCGATTTCTTGGTATGGCTGGCTACTATAGGAAATTCTGTAAAAATTTCTCGGGTATTGCTGAACCTTTAACAAATTTACTTAAGAAAAGCACAAAGTTCAAATGGAATGACAAATGTCAAAATGCATTCGATTGTCTGAAAGCCATACTAAAGAGCGCACCAGTTCTCTTGGCACCTAATTTTGACAAATGTTTCAAATTAGCTGTTGATGCAAGTGATGTTGGTATTGGTGCTGTTCTTTTACAAGAAGATAATAATGGTATTGATCACCCAGTTTGTTACTTTTCTAAGAAATTTAACAAACATCAGAAAAATTACTCTACCATAGAAAAAGAGTGTCTTGCCTTAATTCTGGCAATCCAGCAGTTTGAAGTTTATTTAAACTCTTCAACTTCACCAATTGTTGTATTCAGTGATCATAACCCTTTAAGTTTTCTGCACAAACTTAAGAATAAGAATCAAAGATTACTGAGGTGGAGTTTATTGCTTCAAGAGTTTAATCTTGACATAAGACACATAAAAGGGAAAGATAACATTATACCAGATGCTCTTTCAAGAGTTTGAAATTCCAATAGTCATTTTCCCTAAATCATGTTCAAACTGAATTTTTAAATTGTACTTTCATTACCTTGACTGTTTTCATTAGTCTGAAATGATTAATATTTGAATTGTCATTTCCTATGTATACTTCAGATAAAGTATCATATACATGTATATAAATAATATTGCAAAAAAGAAAGATTTATTTCATAAACCTTTCTTTTTCTTTTCAAGGGGGGAAGTGTTATGTACATACCCAGTTATTCCTAGCTTTGTTCATGTGTGTATCTATTTTTGAATGGTTTTCCCCTGTTGCTATTTTTAGAACTGGATTCTCTCTTGTGGAATATTGTGCTGGAAGTTTCCAGGCCTTTATACAATCTGATTACTAGAAATTATGCAACTGATTTTAACATGAATTTTCTGGAAATTTCCCTGTTATTATAAAAGGAAAAGCTTTTTACATCTCATTGTTCACTAGTTAATACATGATTGCCAGACTACAGTGGGGATTATTTTGTGTTTGTGTCATAATTAGTGCTTGGATTACATTCAGTTTGGATTCGGATCAGACTAGACTAAAGTGAGGATTACTTCGTGTGCTTGGATTACATTCAGTTTGGATCAGGATCAGATTGGAATTAAGACTGGAATAATTTGTCTTTTGAATTTAACGTCTAAGGTATTGTTTTGTACTATTGAAATACTGTCACTGTTTATTTGATATTTTTGTTAATAAATTCTGTTAATTGTTATCGTTTGTTGCTGGCTTCTTCTTTCTAGTTACGCCTGACTCGTAACACTTTTGACTCGCAAGGTCACCAAAATTGACCCTGGTAAGAAAACAGGGAAACATTCGGTTTACCTTTCTTTGATTTGTGCAACAGGTATTTGTTGCCTCCGAAAGTGTCCAAGTTGATTTTACGATTTTATGCGCAGCACGTAACCGTCACGCATGGGTGAGATAGTCATCGTAACCAAATCAATGGCCCTAGTGAGAGAAAACGAAAAAGAAAAATCCCTATATTTGACTTGAGAAACGTGTGTCGTCTGCTTTAAAATGTTCCGTAAGTGGATTTTTCATGTTTTCGCAGATACGTAAGTGGCACCTATGAGAGACGGTAGTCTACGTAAATGGTTTTTTGTCATGGTATAAAGACAATGGAGAGAAAAAAAATATATCGGAAATTTAGTTCCCTACATTTGACTTAAGAAAGGTGTGTCGTCTGCTATAAAATGTTCCGTAAGTGGATTTTTCATGTTTTCACGGATACGTAAGTGGCACCTATGAGAGACGGTAGTCTACGTAAATGGGTATGTCATCACGGTATAAAGAGATTGGAGAGAAAAAAAACATTAGAAATTTAGTTCTCTTTGTTTGACTTATGCAACAGGAAGCAGTTGCTACTGAAAGAGTCTTCAGTCTTTTTTTAGCCACTTGTCACATTATTTCCTGGTGTTTTCGCATGTGCGTAACTGGCACGTATGAAACGGTAATCAATGTAACTGGGTTTCTTGCTGCGGTTTGAAGAGAATTACACTTTAATTCCCTTTGTTTGATTCATGCAATAGGAATCAATTGCTACTGAAAGAGTATTCAGTCTTTTTTTAGCCACTTATCACATTCATTTCTGGGTTTTTTACGCTGTGCATTGATATCATTTTGGCTTATTCAATGTGCAGAATTTAATGTGGTCCGAGTCAGAAAATCTAATTAAGGGACAAAGGGGCATCAAGGGTTTATTTCAAGGGAAGTAACTCTTGCAAGGGGGGCTTGAAAAGACCAAAACAAGGTCTTCTGCCACCCTGTTCTCTTAAATTTTGGCCCTTTTTCAGTGAAATCTGGCATGTGTGGATGGTGCATGCCTGGCAGTTTGCCAAGGACTGCACAGCAGCCTTCAAAGAAGACTTTAAATCCACTTTTATGCCGTTTTTTGTTCACTGTTTTCTATCGACATATTAGGGCGCCATTTCGAAGTAATTTTGAAGCTCTCTGATTGGCTGACTGGGCCCAGTTTTGAATTTCTCGAAGCCTCTGATTGGCTGACTGGGTCCCATGCTGATTTCCTTAGAGCTTATGTGATTGGATAATTCCCCTGATGGATATTGGGAAGGGGGGTGGGGTACCTGTTTATCCTCATTAACCTTTTACCACACAATGACGCCTTTTTACACACCGGAAAGAGAAAGCTTTTGAAAATAATCTGAAAAAAGGAGACAATGCAGGTTTCCAGCATTTTCTCCTTTTCCCTCAATGTTTTCTACCCTATCAAAGAAAAAATGGATTATTACTTATTCTTACATCTTATTGTATCTTTATGGCCTATTTTTAAATTCTTCAAACTAGAACAAGATTTTTTTCGACCGGAAAATGTTTCCGCAACACCAACCGGTTGCTTCTGAATTTTATATTTTTGCGCAGCAGTTAAACATAACGTTGACTTTTGACTCGCAAGGTCACCAAAATTGACCCTGGTAAGAAAACAGGGAAACATTCGGTTTACCTTTCTTTGATTTGTGCAACAGGTATTTGTTGCCTCCGAAAGTGTCCAAGTTGATTTTACGATTTTATGCGCAGCACTTAACCGTCACGCATGGGTGAGATAGTCATCGTAACCAAATCAATGGCCCTAGTGAGAGAAAACGAAAAAGAAAAATCCCTATATTTGACTTGAGAAACGTGTGTCGTCTGCTTTAAAATGTTCCGTAAGTGGATTTTTCATGTTTTCGCGGATACGTAAGTGGCACCTATGAGAGACGGTAGTCTACGTAAATGGTTTTTTGTCATGGTATAAAGACAATGGAGAGAAAAAAATATATCGGAAATTTAGTTCCCTACATTTGACTTAAGAAAGGTGTGTCGTCTGCTATAAAATGTTCCGTAAGTGGATTTTTCATGTTTTCGCGGATACGTAAGTGGCACCTATGAGAGACGGTAGTCTACGTAAATGGTTTTTTGTCATGGTATAAAGACAATGGAGAGAAAAAAAATATATCAGAAATTTAGTTCCCTACATTTGACTTAAGAAAGGTGTGTCGTCTGCTATAAAATGTTCCGTAAGTGGATTTTTCATGTTTTCACGGATACGTAAGTGGCACCTATGAGAGACGGTAGTCTACGTAAATGGGTATGTCGTCACGGTATAAAGAGATTGGAGAGAAAAAAAACATTAGAAATTTAGTTCTCTTTGTTTGACTTATGCAACAGGAAGCAGTTGCTACTGAAAGAGTCTTCAGTCTTTTTTTAGCCACTTGTCACATTATTTCCTGGTGTTTTCGCATGTGCGTAACTGGCACGTATGAAACGGTAGTCAATGTAACTGGGTTTCTTGCTGCGGTTTGAAGAGAATTACACTTTAATTCCCTTTGTTTGATTCATGCAATAGGAATCAATTGCTACTGAAAGAGTATTCAGTCTTTTTTTAGCCACTTATCACATTCATTTCTGGGTTTTTTACGCTGTGCATTGATATCATTTTGGCTTATTCAATGTGCAGAATTTAATGTGGTCCGAGTCAGAAAATCTAATTAAGGGACAAAGGGGCATCAAGGGTTTATTTCAAGGGAAGTAACTCTTGCAAGGGGGGCTTGAAAAGACCAAAACAAGGTCTTCTGCCACCCTGTTCTCTTAAATTTTGGCCCTTTTTCAGTGAAATCTGGCATGTGTGGATGGTGCATGCCTGGCAGTTTGCCAAGGACTGCACAGCAGCCTTCAAAGAAGACTTTAAATCCACTTTTATGCCGTTTTTTGTTCACTGTTTTCTATCGACATATTAGGGCGCCATTTCGAAGTAATTTTGAAGCTCTCTGATTGGCTGACTGGGCCCAGTTTTGAATTTCTCGAAGCCTCTGATTGGCTGACTAGGTCCCATGCTGATTTCCTTAGAGCTTATGTGATTGGATAATTCCCCTGATGGATATTGGGAAGGGGGGTGGGGTACCTGTTTATCCTCATTAACCTTTTACCACACAATGACGCCTTTTTACACACCGGAAAGAGAAAGCTTTTGAAAATAATCTGAAAAAAGGAGACAATGCAGGTTTCCAGCATTTTCTCCTTTTCCCTCAATGTTTTCTACCCTATCAAAGAAAAAATGGATTATTACTTATTCTTACATCTTATTGTATCTTTATGGCCTATTTTTAAATTCTTCAAACTAGAACAAGATTTTTTTCGACCGGAAAATGTTTCCGCAACACCAACCGGTTGCTTCTGAATTTTATATTTTTGCGCAGCAGTTAAACATAACGTTGACTTTTGACTCGCAAGGTCACCAAAATTGACCCTGGTAAGAAAACAGGGAAACATTCGGTTTACCTTTCTTTGATTTGTGCAACAGGTATTTGTTGCCTCCGAAAGTGTCCAAGTTGATTTTACGATTTTATGCGCAGCACGTAACCATCACGCATGGGTGAGATAGTCATCGTAACCAAATCAATGGCCCTAGTGAGAGAAAAAAAAAAGAAAAATCCCTATATTTGACTTGAGAAACGTGTGTCGTCTGCTTTAAAATGTTCCGTAAGTGGATTTTTCATGTTTTCGCGGATACGTAAGTGGCACCTATGAGAGACGGTAGTCTACGTAAATGGTTTTTTGTCATGGTATAAAGACAATGGAGAGAAAAAAAATATATCAGAAATTTAGTTCCCTACATTTGACTTAAGAAAGGTGTGTCGTCTGCTATAAAATGTTCCGTAAGTGGATTTTTCATGTTTTCACGGATACGTAAGTGGCACCTATGAGAGACGGGAGTTTACGTAAATGGATATGTCGTCACGGTATAAAGAGATTGGAGAGAAAAAAAACATTAGAAATTTAGTTCTCTTTGTTTGACTTATGCAACAGGAAGCAGTTGCTACTGAAAGAGTCTTCAGTCTTTTTTTAGCCACTTGTCACATTATTTCCTGGTGTTTTCGCATGTGCGTAACTGGCACGTATGAAACGGTAGTCAATGTAACTGGGTTTCTTGCTGCGGTTTGAAGAGAATTACACTTTAATTCCCTTTGTTTGATTCATGCAATAGGAATCAATTGCTACTGAAAGAGTATTCAGTCTTTTTTTAGCCACTTATCACATTCATTTCTGGGTTTTTTACGCTGTGCATTGATATCATTTTGGCTTATTCAATGTGCAGAATTTAATGTGGTCCGAGTCAGAAAATCTAATTAAGGGACAAAGGGGCATCAAGGGTTTATTTCAAGGGAAGTAACTCTTGCAAGGGGGGCTTGAAAAGACCAAAACAAGGTCTTCTGCCACCCTGTTCTCTTAAATTTTGGCCCTTTTTCAGTGAAATCTGGCATGTGTGGATGGTGCATGCCTGGCAGTTTGCCAAGGACTGCACAGCAGCCTTCAAAGAAGACTTTAAATCCACTTTTATGCCGTTTTTTGTTCACTGTTTTCTATCGACATATTAGGGCGCCATTTCGAAGTAATTTTGAAGCTCTCTGATTGGCTGACTGGGCCCAGTTTTGAATTTCTCGAAGCCTCTGATTGGCTGACTGGGTCCCATGCTGATTTCCTTAGAGCTTATGTGATTGGATAATTCCCCTGAGGGATATTGGGAAGGGGGGGTACCTGTTTATCCTCATTAACCTTTTACCACACAATGACGCCTTATTCTTACATCTTATTGTATCTTTATGGCCTATTTTTAAATTATTCAAACTAGAACAAGATTTTTTTCGACCGGAAAATGTTTCCGCAACACCAACCGGTTGCTTCTGAATTTTATATTTTTGCGCAGCAGTTAAACATAACGTTGACTTTTGACTCGCAAGGTCACCAAAATTGACCCTGGTAAGAAAACAGGGAAACATTCGGTTTACCTTTCTTTGATTTGTGCAACAGGTATTTGTTGCCTCCGAAAGTGTCCAAGTTGATTTTACGATTTTATGCGCAGCACTTAACCATCACGCATGGGTGAGATAGTCATCGTAACCAAATCAATGGCCCTAGTAAGAGAAAACGAAAAAGAAAAATCCCTATATTTGACTTGAGAAACGTGTGTCGTCTGCTATAAAATGTTCCGTAAGTGGATTTTTTATGTTTTCGCGGATACATAAGTGGCACCTATGAGAGACGGTAGTCTACGTAAATGGTTTTTTGTCATGGTATAAAGACAACAGAGAGAAAAAAAATATATCGGAAATTTAGTTCCCTACATTTGACTTAAGAAACGTGTGTCGTCTGCTATAAAATGTTCCGTAAGTGGATTTTTCATGTTTTCGCAGATACATAAGTGGCACCTATGAGAGACGGTAGTCTACGTAAATGGGTATGTCGTCACGGTATAAAGAGATTGGAGAGAAAAAAAACATTAGAAATTTAGTTCTCTTTGTTTGACTTATGCAACAGGAAGCAGTTGCTACTGAAAGAGTCTTCAGTCTTTTTTTAGCCACTTGTCACATTATTTCCTGGTGTTTTCGCATGTGCGTAACTGGCACGTATGAAACGGTAGTCAATGTAACTGGGTTTCTTGCTGCGGTTTGAAGAGAATTACACTTTAATTCCCTTTGTTTGATTCATGCAATAGGAATCAATTGCTACTGAAAGAGTATTCAGTCTTTTTTTAGCCACTTATCACATTCATTTCTGGGTTTTTTACGCTGTGCATTGATATCATTTTGGCTTATTCAATGTGCAGAATTTAATGTGGTCCGAGTCAGAAAATCTAATTAAGGGACAAAGGGGCATCAAGGGTTTATTTCAAGGGAAGTAACTCTTGCAAGGGGGGCTTGAAAAGACCAAAACAAGGTCTTCTGCCACCCTGTTCTCTTAAATTTTGGCCCTTTTTCAGTGAAATCTGGCATGTGTGGATGGTGCATGCCTGGCAGTTTGCCAAGGACTGCACAGCAGCCTTCAAAGAAGACTTTAAATCCACTTTTATGCCGTTTTTTGTTCACTGTTTTCTATCGACATATTAGGGCGCCATTTCGAAGTAATTTTGAAGCTCTCTGATTGGCTGACTGGGCCCAGTTTTGAATTTCTCGAAGCCTCTGATTGGCTGACTGGGTCCCATGCTGATTTCCTTAGAGCTTATGTGATTGGATAATTCCCCTGATGGATATTGGGAAGGGGGGGTGGGGTACCTGTTTATCCTCATTAACCTTTTACCACACAATGACGCCTTTTTACACACCGGAAAGAGAAAGCTTTTGAAAATAATCTGAAAAAAGGAGACAATGCAGGTTTCCAGCATTTTCTCCTTTTCCCTCAATGTTTTCTACCCTATCAAAGAAAAAATGGATTATTACTTATTCTTACATCTTATTGTATCTTTATGGCCTATTTTTAAATTCTTCAAACTAGAACAAGATTTTTTTCGACCGGAAAAAGTTTCCGCAACACCAACCGGTTGCTTCTGAATTTTATATTTTTGCGCAGCAGTTAAACATAACGTTGACTTTTGACTCGCAAGGTCACCAAAATTGACCCTGGTAAGAAAACAGGGAAACATTCGGTTTACCTTTCTTTGATTTGTGCAACAGGTATTTGTTGCCTCCGAAAGTGTCCAAGTTGATTTTACGATTTTATGCGCAGCACGTAACCGTCACGCATGGGTGAGATAGTCATCGTAACCAAATCAATGGCCCTAGTGAGAGAAAACGAAAAAGAAAAATCCCTATATTTGACTTGAGAAACATGTGTCGTCTGCTTTAAAATGTTCCGTAAGTGGATTTTTCATGTTTTCGCGGATACGTAAGTGGCACCTATGAGAGACGGTAGTCTACGTAAATGGTTTTTTGTCATGGTATAAAGACAATGGAGAGAAAAAAAATATATCGGAAATTTAGTTCCCTACATTTGACTTAAGAAAGGTGTGTCGTCTGCTATAAAAAGTTCCGTAAGTGGATTTTTCATGTTTTCACGGATACGTAAGTGGCACCTATGAGAGACGGGAGTTTACGTAAATGGGTATGTCGTCACGGTATAAAGAGATTGGAGAGAAAAAAAACATTAGAAATTTAGTTCTCTTTGTTTGACTTATGCAACAGGAAGCAGTTGCTACTGAAAGAGTCTTCAGTCTTTTTTTAGCCACTTGTCACATTATTTCCTGGTGTTTTCGCATGTGCGTAACTGGCACGTATGAAACGGTAGTCAATGTAACTGGGTTTCTTGCTGCGGTTTGAAGAGAATTACACTTTAATTCCCTTTGTTTGATTCATGCAATAGGAATCAATTGCTACTGAAAGAGTATTCAGTCTTTTTTTAGCCACTTATCACATTCATTTCTGGGTTTTTTACGCTGTGCATTGATATCATTTTGGCTTATTCAATGTGCAGAATTTAATGTGGTCCGAGTCAGAAAATCTAATTAAGGGACAAAGGGGCATCAAGGGTTTATTTCAAGGGAAGTAACTCTTGCAAGGGGGGCTTGAAAAGACCAAAACAAGGTCTTCTGCCACCCTGTTCTCTTAAATTTTGGCCCTTTTTCAGTGAAATCTGGCATGTGTGGATGGTGCATGCCTGGCAGTTTGCCAAGGACTGCACAGCAGCCTTCAAAGAAGACTTTAAATCCACTTTTATGCCGTTTTTTGTTCACTGTTTTCTATCGACATATTAGGGCGCCATTTCGAAGTAATTTTGAAGCTCTCTGATTGGCTGACTGGGCCCAGTTTTGAATTTCTCGAAGCCTCTGATTGGCTGACTGGGTCCCATGCTGATTTCCTTAGAGCTTATGTGATTGGATAATTCCCCTGATGGATATTGGGAAGGGGGTGGGGTACCTGTTTATCCTCATTAACCTTTTACCACACAATGACGCCTTTTTACACACCGGAAAGAGAAAGCTTTTGAAAATAATCTGAAAAAAGGAGACAATGCAGGTTTCCAGCATTTTCTCCTTTTCCCTCAATGTTTTCTACCCTATCAAAGAAAAAATGGATTATTACTTATTCTTACATCTTATTGTATCTTTATGGCCTATTTTTAAATTCTTCAAACTAGAACAAGATTTTTTTCGAGCGGAAAATGTTTCCGCAACACCAACCGGTTGCTTCTGAATTTTATATTTTTGCGCAGCAGTTAAACATAACGTTGACTTTTGACTCGCAAGGTCACCAAAATTGACCCTGGTAAGAAAACAGGGAAACATTCGGTTTACCTTTCTTTGATTTGTGCAACAGGTATTTGTTGCCTCCGAAAGTGTCCAAGTTGATTTTACGATTTTATGCGCAGCACTTAACCATCACGCATGGGTGAGATAGTCATCGTAACCAAATCAATGGCCCTAGTAAGAGAAAACGAAAAAGAAAAATCCCTATATTTGACTTGAGAAACGTGTGTCGTCTGCTATAAAATGTTCCGTAAGTGGATTTTTTATGTTTTCGCGGATACATAAGTGGCACCTATGAGAGACGGTAGTCTACGTAAATGGTTTTTTGTCATGGTATAAAGACAACAGAGAGAAAAAAAATATATCGGAAATTTAGTTCCCTACATTTGACTTAAGAAACGTGTGTCGTCTGCTATAAAATGTTCCGTAAGTGGATTTTTCATGTTTTCGCGGATACGTAAGTGGCACCTATGAGAGACGGTAGTCTACGTAAATGGGTATGTCGTCACGGTATAAAGAGATTGGAGAGAAAAAAAACATTAGAAATTTAGTTCTCTTTGTTTGACTTATGCAACAGGAAGCAGTTGCTACTGAAAGAGTCTTCAGTCTTTTTTTAGCCACTTGTCACATTATTTCCTGGTGTTTTCGCATGTGCGTAACTGGCACGTATGAAATGGTAGTCAATGTAACTGGGTTTCTTGCTGCGGTTTGAAGAGAATTACACTTTAATTCCCTTTGTTTGATTCATGCAATAGGAATCAATTGCTACTGAAAGAGTATTCAGTCTTTTTTTAGCCACTTATCACATTCATTTCTGGGTTTTTTACGCTGTGCATTGATATCATTTTGGCTTATTCAATGTGCAGAATTTAATGTGGTCCGAGTCAGAAAATCTAATTAAGGGACAAAGGGGCATCAAGGGTTTATTTCAAGGGAAGTAACTCTTGCAAGGGGGGGCTTGAAAAGACCAAAACAAGGTCTTCTGCCACCCTGTTCTCTTAAATTTTGGCCCTTTTTCAGTGAAATCTGGCATGTGTGGATGGTGCATGCCTGGCAGTTTGCCAAGGACTGAACAGCAGCCTTCAAAGAAGACTTTAAATCCACTTTTATGCCGTTTTTTGTTCACTGTTTTCTATCGACATATTAGGGCGCCATTTCGAAGTAATTTTGAAGCTCTCTGATTGGCTGACTGGGCCCAGTTTTGAATTTCTCGAAGCCTCTGATTGGCTGACTGGGTCCCATGCTGATTTCCTTAGAGCTTATGTGATTGGATAATTCCCCTGATGGATATTGGGAAGGGGGGGTGGGGTACCTGTTTATCCTCATTAACCTTTTACCACACAATGACGCCTTTTTACACACCGGAAAGAGAAAGCTTTTGAAAATAATCTGAAAAAAGGAGACAATGCAGGTTTCCAGCATTTTCTCCTTTTCCCTCAATGTTTTCTACCCTATCAAAGAAAAAATGGATTATTACTTATTCTTACATCTTATTGTATCTTTATGGCCTATTTTTAAATTCTTCAAACTAGAACAAGATTTTTTTCGACCGGAAAAAGTTTCCGCAACACCAACCGGTTGCTTCTGAATTTTATATTTTTGCGCAGCAGTTAAACATAACGTTGACTTTTGACTCGCAAGGTCACCAAAATTGACCCTGGTAAGAAAACAGGGAAACATTCGGTTTACCTTTCTTTGATTTGTGCAACAGGTATTTGTTGCCTCCGAAAGTGTCCAAGTTGATTTTACGATTTTATGCGCAGCACGTAACCGTCACGCATGGGTGAGATAGTCATCGTAACCAAATCAATGGCCCTAGTGAGAGAAAACGAAAAAGAAAAATCCCTATATTTGACTTGAGAAACGTGTGTCGTCTGCTTTAAAATGTTCCGTAAGTGGATTTTTCATGTTTTCGCGGATACGTAAGTGGCACCTATGAGAGACGGTAGTCTACGTAAATGGTTTTTTGTCATGGTATAAAGACAATGGAGAGAAAAAAAATATATCGGAAATTTAGTTCCCTACATTTGACTTAAGAAAGGTGTGTCGTCTGCTATAAAATGTTCTGTTAGTGGATTTTTCATGTTATCACGGATACGTAAGTGGCACCTATGAGAGACGGTAGTCTACGTAAATGGGTATGTCGTCACGGTATAAAGAGATTGGAGAGAAAAAAAACATTAGAAATTTAGTTCTCTTTGTTTGACTTATGCAACAGGAAGCAGTTGCTACTGAAAGAGTCTTCAGTCTTTTTTTAGCCACTTGTCACATTATTTCCTGGTGTTTTCGCATGTGCGTAACTGGCACGTATGAAACGGTAGTCAATGTAACTGGGTTTCTTGCTGCGGTTTGAAGAGAATTACACTTTAATTCCCTTTGTTTGATTCATGCAATAGGAATCAATTGCTACTGAAAGAGTATTCAGTCTTTTTTTAGCCACTTATCACATTCATTTCTGGGTTTTTTACGCTGTGCATTGATATCATTTTGGCTTATTCAATGTGCAGAATTTAATGTGGTCCGAGTCAGAAAATCTAATTAAGGGACAAAGGGGCATCAAGGGTTTATTTCAAGGGAAGTAACTCTTGCAAGGGGGGCTTGAAAAGACCAAAACAAGGTCTTCTGCCACCCTGTTCTCTTAAATTTTGGCCCTTTTTTTAGTGAAATCTGGCATGTGTGGATGGTGCATGCCTGGCAGTTTGCCAAGGACTGCACAGCAGCCTTCAAAGAAGACTTTAAATCCACTTTTATGCCGTTTTTTGTTCACTGTTTTCTATCGACATATTAGGGCGCCATTTCGAAGTAATTTTGAAGCTCTCTGATTGGCTGACTGGGCCCAGTTTTGAATTTCTCGAAGCCTCTGATTGGCTGACTGGGTCCCATGCTGATTTCCTTAGAGCTTATGTGATTGGATAATTCCCCTGATGGATATTGGGAAGGGGGGTGGGGTACCTGTTTATCCTCATTAACCTTTTACCACACAATGACGCCTTTTTACACACCGGAAAGAGAAAGCTTTTGAAAATAATCTGAAAAAAGGAGACAATGCAGGTTTCCAGCATTTTCTCCTTTCCCTCAATGTTTTCTACCCTATCAAAGAAAAAATGGATTATTACTTATTCTTACATCTTATTGTATCTTTATGGCCTATTTTTAAATTCTTCAAACTAGAACAAGATTTTTTTCGACCGGAAAATGTTTCCGCAACACCAACCGGTTGCTTCTGAATTTTATATTTTTGCGCAGCAGTTAAACATAACGTTGACTTTTGACTCGCAAGGTCACCAAAATTGACCCTGGTAAGAAAACAGGGAAACATTCGGTTTACCTTTCTTTGATTTGTGCAACAGGTATTTGTTGCCTCCGAAAGTGTCCAAGTTGATTTTACGATTTTATGCGCAGCACTTAACCATCACGCATGGGTGAGATAGTCATCGTAACCAAATCAATGGCCCTAGTAAGAGAAAACGAAAAAGAAAAATCCCTATATTTGACTTGAGAAACGTGTGTCGTCTGCTATAAAATGTTCCGTAAGTGGATTTTTTATGTTTTCGCGGATACATAAGTGGCACCTATGAGAGACGGTAGTCTACGTAAATGGTTTTTTGTCATGGTATAAAGACAACAGAGAGAAAAAATATATATCGGAAATTTAGTTCCCTACATTTGACTTAAGAAACGTGTGTCGTCTGCTATAAAATGTTCCGTAAGTGGATTTTTCATGTTTTCGCGGATACGTAAGTGGCACCTATGAGAGACGGTAGTCTACGTAAATGGGTATGTCGTCACGGTATAAAGAGATTGGAGAGAAAAAAAACATTAGAAATTTAGTTCTCTTTGTTTGACTTATGCAACAGGAAGCAGTTGCTACTGAAAGAGTCTTCAGTCTTTTTTTAGCCACTTGTCACATTATTTCCTGGTGTTTTCGCATGTGCGTAACTGGCACGTATGAAATGGTAGTCAATGTAACTGGGTTTCTTGCTGCGGTTTGAAGAGAATTACACTTTAATTCCCTTTGTTTGATTCATGCAATAGGAATCAATTGCTACTGAAAGAGTATTCAGTCTTTTTTTAGCCACTTATCACATTCATTTCTGGGTTTTTTACGCTGTGCATTGATATCATTTTGGCTTATTCAATGTGCAGAATTTAATGTGGTCCGAGTCAGAAAATCTAATTAAGGGACAAAGGGGCATCAAGGGTTTATTTCAAGGGAAGTAACTCTTGCAAGGGGGGCTTGAAAAGACCAAAACAAGGTCTTCTGCCACCCTGTTCTCTTAAATTTTGGCCCTTTTTCAGTGAAATCTGGCATGTGTGGATGGTGCATGCCTGGCAGTTTGCCAAGGACTGCACAGCAGCCTTCAAAGAAGACTTTAAATCCACTTTTATGCCGTTTTTTGTTCACTGTTTTCTATCGACATATTAGGGCGCCATTTCGAAGTAATTTTGAAGCTCTCTGATTGGCTGACTGGGCCCAGTTTTGAATTTCTCGAAGCCTCTGATTGGCTGACTGGGTCCCATGCTGATTTCCTTAGAGCTTATGTGATTGGATAATTCCCCTGATGGATATTGGGAAGGGGGGGTGGGGTACCTGTTTATCCTCATTAACCTTTTACCACACAATGACGCCTTTTTACACACCGGAAAGAGAAAGCTTTTGAAAATAATCTGAAAAAAGGAGACAATGCAGGTTTCCAGCATTTTCTCCTTTTCCCTCAATGTTTTCTACCCTATCAAAGAAAAAATGGATTATTACTTATTCTTACATCTTATTGTATCTTTATGGCCTATTTTTAAATTCTTCAAACTAGAACAAGATTTTTTTCGACCGGAAAAAGTTTCCGCAACACCAACCGGTTGCTTCTGAATTTTATATTTTTGCGCAGCAGTTAAACATAACGTTGACTTTTGACTCGCAAGGTCACCAAAATTGACCCTGGTAAGAAAACAGGGAAACATTCGGTTTACCTTTCTTTGATTTGTGCAACAGGTATTTGTTGCCTCCGAAAGTGTCCAAGTTGATTTTACGATTTTATGCGCAGCACGTAACCGTCACGCATGGGTGAGATAGTCATCGTAACCAAATCAATGGCCCTAGTGAGAGAAAACGAAAAAGAAAAATCCCTATATTTGACTTGAGAAACGTGTGTCGTCTGCTTTAAAATGTTCCGTAAGTGGATTTTTCATGTTTTCGTGGATACGTAAGTGGCACCTATGAGAGACGGTAGTCTACGTAAATGGTTTTTTGTCATGGTATAAAGACAATGGAGAGAAAAAAAATATATCGGAAATTTAGTTCCCTACATTTGACTTAAGAAAGGTGTGTCGTCTGCTATAAAATGTTCCGTAAGTGGATTTTTCATGTTTTCACGGATATGTAAGTGGCACCTATGAGAGACGGTAGTCTACGTAAATGGGTATGTCGTCACGGTATAAAGAGATTGGAGAGAAAAAAAACATTAGAAATTTAGTTCTCTTTGTTTGACTTATGCAACAGGAAGCAGTTGCTACTGAAAGAGTCTTCAGTCTTTTTTTAGCCACTTGTCACATTATTTCCTGGTGTTTTCGCATGTGCGTAACTGGCACGTATGAAACGGTAGTCAATGTAACTGGGTTTCTTGCTGCGGTTTGAAGAGAATTACACTTTAATTCCCTTTGTTTGATTCATGCAATAGGAATCAATTGCTACTGAAAGAGTATTCAGTCTTTTTTTAGCCACTTATCACATTCATTTCTGGGTTTTTTACGCTGTGCATTGATATCATTTTGGCTTATTCAATGTGCAGAATTTAATGTGGTCCGAGTCAGAAAATCTAATTAAGGGACAAAGGGGCATCAAGGGTTTATTTCAAGGGAAGTAACTCTTGCAAGGGGGGCTTGAAAAGACCAAAACAAGGTCTTCTGCCACCCTGTTCTCTTAAATTTTGGCCCTTTTTCAGTGAAATCTGGCATGTGTGGATGGTGCATGCCTGGCAGTTTGCCAAGGACTGCACAGCAGCCTTCAAAGAAGACTTTAAATCCACTTTTATGCCGTTTTTTGTTCACTGTTTTCTATCGACATATTAGGGCGCCATTTCGAAGTAATTTTGAAGCTCTCTGATTGGCTGACTGGGCCCAGTTTTGAATTTCTCGAAGCCTCTGATTGGCTGACTGGGTCCCATGCTGATTTCCTTAGAGCTTATGTGATTGGATAATTCCCCTGATGGATATTGGGAAGGGGGGGTGGGGTACCTGTTTATCCTCATTAACCTTTTACCACACAATGACGCCTTTTTACACACCGGAAAGAGAAAGCTTTTGAAAATAATCTGAAAAAAGGAGACAATGCAGGTTTCCAGCATTTTCTCCTTTTCCCTCAATGTTTTCTACCCTATCAAAGAAAAAATGGATTATTACTTATTCTTACATCTTATTGTATCTTTATGGCCTATTTTTAAATTCTTCAAACTAGAACAAGATTTTTTTCGACCGGAAAAAGTTTCCGCAACACCAACCGGTTGCTTCTGAATTTTATATTTTTGCGCAGCAGTTAAACATAACGTTGACTTTTGACTCGCAAGGTCACCAAAATTGACCCTGGTAAGAAAACAGGGAAACATTCGGTTTACCTTTCTTTGATTTGTGCAACAGGTATTTGTTGCCTCCGAAAGTGTCCAAGTTGATTTTACGATTTTATGCGCAGCACGTAACCGTCACGCATGGGTGAGATAGTCATCGTAACCAAATCAATGGCCCTAGTGAGAGAAAACGAAAAAGAAAAATCCCTATATTTGACTTGAGAAACGTGTGTCGTCTGCTTTAAAATGTTCCGTAAGTGGATTTTTCATGTTTTCGTGGATACGTAAGTGGCACCTATGAGAGACGGTAGTCTACGTAAATGGTTTTTTGTCATGGTATAAAGACAATGGAGAGAAAAAAAATATATCGGAAATTTAGTTCCCTACATTTGACTTAAGAAAGGTGTGTCGTCTGCTATAAAATGTTCCGTAAGTGGATTTTTCATGTTTTCACGGATATGTAAGTGGCACCTATGAGAGACGGTAGTCTACGTAAATGGGTATGTCGTCACGGTATAAAGAGATTGGAGAGAAAAAAAACATTAGAAATTTAGTTCTCTTTGTTTGACTTATGCAACAGGAAGCAGTTGCTACTGAAAGAGTCTTCAGTCTTTTTTTAGCCACTTGTCACATTATTTCCTGGTGTTTTCGCATGTGCGTAACTGGCACGTATGAAACGGTAGTCAATGTAACTGGGTTTCTTGCTGCGGTTTGAAGAGAATTACACTTTAATTCCCTTTGTTTGATTCATGCAATAGGAATCAATTGCTACTGAAAGAGTATTCAGTCTTTTTTTAGCCACTTATCACATTCATTTCTGGGTTTTTTACGCTGTGCATTGATATCATTTTGGCTTATTCAATGTGCAGAATTTAATGTGGTCCGAGTCAGAAAATCTAATTAAGGGACAAAGGGGCATCAAGGGTTTATTTCAAGGGAAGTAACTCTTGCAAGGGGGGCTTGAAAAGACCAAAACAAGGTCTTCTGCCACCCTGTTCTCTTAAATTTTGGCCCTTTTTCAGTGAAATCTGGCATGTGTGGATGGTGCATGCCTGGCAGTTTGCCAAGGACTGCACAGCAGCCTTCAAAGAAGACTTTAAATCCACTTTTATGCCGTTTTTTGTTCACTGTTTTCTATCGACATATTAGGGCGCCATTTCGAAGTAATTTTGAAGCTCTCTGATTGGCTTACTGGGCTTCTATCGACATATTAGGGCGCCATTTCGAAGTAATTTTGAAGCTCTCTGATTGGCTGACTGGGCCCAGTTTTGAATTTCTCGAAGCCTCTGATTGGCTGACTGGGTCCCATGCTGATTTCCTTAGAGCTTATGTGATTGGATAATTCCCCTGATGGATATTGGGAAGGGGGGGTGGGGTACCTGTTTATCCTCATTAACCTTTTACCACACAATGACGCCTTTTTACACACCGGAAAGAGAAAGCTTTTGAAAATAATCTGAAAAAAGGAGACAATGCAGGTTTCCAGCATTTTCTCCTTTTCCCTCAATGTTTTCTACCCTATCAAAGAAAAAATGGATTATTACTTATTCTTACATCTTATTGTATCTTTATGGCCTATTTTTAAATTCTTCAAACTAGAACAAGATTTTTTTCGACCGGAAAAAGTTTCCGCAACACCAACCGGTTGCTTCTGAATTTTATATTTTTGCGCAGCAGTTAAACATAACGTTGACTTTTGACTCGCAAGGTCACCAAAATTGACCTTGGTAAGAAAACAGGGAAACATTCGGTTTACCTTTCTTTGATTTGTGCAACAGGTATTTGTTGCCTCCGAAAGTGTCCAAGTTGATTTTACATTTTTATGCGCAGCACGTAACCGTCACGCATGGGTGAGATAGTCATCGTAACCAAATCAATGGCCCTAGTGAGAGAAAACGAAAAAGAAAAATCCCTATATTTGACTTGAGAAATGTGTGTCATCTGCTTTAAAATGTTCCGTAAGTGGATTTTTCATGTTTTCGCGGATACGTAAGTGGCACCTATGAGAGACGGTAGTCTACGTAAATGGTTTTTTGTCATGGTATAAAGACAATGGAGAGAAAAAAAATATATCGGAAATTTAGTTCCCTACATTTGACTTAAGAAAGGTGTGTCGTCTGCTATAAAATGTTCCGTAAGTGGATTTTTCATGTTTTCACGGATACGTAAGTGGCACCTATGAGAGACGGTAGTCTACGTAAATGGGTATGTCGTCACAGTATAAAGAGATTGGAGAGAAAAAAAACATTAGAAATTTAGTTCTCTTTGTTTGACTTATGCAACAGGAAGCAGTTGCTACTGAAAGAGTCTTCAGTCTTTTTTTAGCCACTTGTCACATTATTTCCTGGTGTTTTCGCATGTGCGTAACTGGCACGTATGAAACGGTAGTCAATGTAACTGGGTTTCTTGCTGCGGTTTGAAGAGAATTACACTTTAATTCCCTTTGTTTGATTCATGCAATAGGAATCAATTGCTACTGAAAGAGTATTCAGTCTTTTTTTAGCCACTTATCACATTCATTTCTGGGTTTTTTACGCTGTGCATTGATATCATTTTGGCTTATTCAATGTGCAGAATTTAATGTGGTCCGAGTCAGAAAATCTAATTAAGGGACAAAGGGGCATCAAGGGTTTATTTCAAGGGAAGTAACTCTTGCAAGGGGGGCTTGAAAAGACCAAAACAAGGTCTTCTGCCACCCTGTTCTCTTAAATTTTGGCCCTTTTTCAGTGAAATCTGGCATGTGTGGATGGTGCATGCCTGGCAGTTTGCCAAGGACTGCACAGCAGCCTTCAAAGAAGACTTTAAATCCACTTTTATGCCGTTTTTTGTTCACTGTTTTCTATCGACATATTAGGGCGCCATTTCGAAGTAATTTTGAAGCTCTCTGATTGGCTGACTGGGCCCAGTTTTGAATTTCTCGAAGCCTCTGATTGGCTGACTGGGTCCCATGCTGATTTCCTTAGAGCTTATGTGATTGGATAATTCCCCTGATGGATATTGGGAAAGGGGGGGGTTCTTGTTTATCCTCATTAACCTTTTAAAATACAATGACGCCTTTTTACACACCGGAAAGAGAAAGCTTTTGAAAATAATCTGAAAAAAGGAGACAATGCAGGTTTCCAGCATTTTCTCCTTTTCCCTCAATGTTTTCTACCCTATCAAAGAAAAAATGGATTATTACTTATTCTTACATCTTATTGTATCTTTATGGCCTATTTTTAAATTCTTCAAACTAGAACAAGATTTTTTTCGACCAGAGAAAGTTTCCGCAACACCAACCGGTTGCTTCTGAATTTTATATTTTTGCGCAGCAGTTAAACATAACGTTGACTTTTGACTCGCAAGGTCACCAAAATTGACCCTGGTAAGAAAACAGGGAAACATTCGGTTTACCTTTCTTTGATTTGTGCAACAGGTATTGGTTGCCTCCGAAAGTGTCCAAGTTGATTTTACGATTTTATGCGCAGCACGTAACCATCACGCATGGGTGAGATAGTCATCGTAACCAAATCAATGGCCCTAGTGAGAGAAAAAAAAAAGAAAAATCCCTATATTTGACTTGAGAAACGTGTGTCGTCTGCTTTAAAATGTTCCGTAAGTGGATTTTTCATGTTTTCGCGGATACGTAAGTGGCACCTATGAGAGACGGTAGTCTACGTAAATGGTTTTTTGTCATGGTATAAAGACAATGGAGAGAAAAAAAATATATCAGAAATTTAGTTCCCTACATTTGACTTAAGAAAGGTGTGTCGTCTGCTATAAAATGTTCCGTAAGTGGATTTTTCATGTTTTCACGGATACGTAAGTGGCACCTATGAGAGACGGGAGTTTACGTAAATGGGTATGTTGTCACGGTATAAAGAGATTGGAGAGAAAAAAAACATTAGAAATTTAGTTCTCTTTGTTTGACTTATGCAACAGGAAGCAGTTGCTACTGAAAGAGTCTTCAGTCTTTTTTTAGCCACTTGTCACATTATTTCCTGGTGTTTTCGCATGTGCGTAACTGGCACGTATGAAACGGTAGTCAATGTAACTGGGTTTCTTGCTGCTGTTTGAAGAGAATTACACTTTAATTCCCTTTGTTTGATTCCTGCAATAGGAATCAATTGCTACTGAAAGAGTCTTCAGTCTTTTTTTAGCCACTTATCACATTCATTTCTGGGTTTTTTACGCTGTGCATTGATATCATTTTGGCTTATTCAATGTGCAGAATTTAATGTGGTCCGAGTCAGAAAATCTAATTAAGGGACAAAGGGGCATCAAGGGTTTATTTCAAGGGAAGTAACTCTTGCAAGGGGGGCTTGAAAAGACCAAAACAAGGTCTTCTGCCACCCTGTTCTCTTAAATTTTGGCCCTTTTTCAGTGAAATCTGGCATGTGTGGATGGTGCATGCCTGGCAGTTTGCCAAGGACTGCACAGCAGCCTTCAAAGAAGACTTTAAATCCACTTTTACGCCGTTTTTTGTTCACTGTTTTCTATCGACATATTAGGGCGCCATTTCGAAGTAATTTTGAAGCTCTCTGATTGGCTGACTGGGCCCAGTTTTGAATTTCTCGAAGCCTCTGATTGGCTGACTGGGTCCCATGCTGATTTCCTTAGAGCTTATGTGATTGGATAATTCCCCTGATGGATATTGGGAAGGGGGGGTACCTGTTTATCCTCATTAACCTTTTACCACACAATGACGCCTTTTTACACACCGGAAAGAGAAAGCTTTTGAAAATAATCTGAAAAAAGGAGACAATGCAGGTTTCCAGCATTTTCTCCTTTTCCCTCAATGTTTTCTACCCTATCAAAGAAAAAATGGATTATTACTTATTCTTACATCTTATTGTATCTTTATGGCCTATTTTTAAATTCTTCAAACTAGAACAAGATTTTTTTTGACCGGAAAAAGTTTCCGCAACACCAACCGGTTGCTTCTGAATTTTATATTTTTGCGCAGCAGTTAAACATAACGTTGACTTTTGACTCGCAAGGTCACCAAAATTGACCCTGGTAAGAAAACAGGGAAACATTCGGTTTACCTTTCTTTGATTTGTGCAACAGGTATTTGTTGCCTCCGAAAGTGTCCAAGTTGATTTTACGATTTTATGCGCAGCACGTAACCGTCACGCATGGGTGAGATAGTCATCGTAACCAAATCAATGGCCCTAGTGAGAGAAAAAAAAAAGAAAAATCCCTATATTTGACTTGAGAAACGTGTGTCGTCTGCTTTAAAATGTTCCACAAGTGGATTTTTCATGTTTTCGCGGATACGTAAGTGGCACCTATGAGAGACGGTAGTCTACGTAAATGGTTTTTTGTCATGGTATAAAGACAATGGAGAGAAAAAAAATATATCAGAAATTTAGTTCCCTACTTTTGACTTAAGAAAGGTGTGTCGTCTGCTATAAAATGTTCCGTAAGTGGATTTTTCATGTTTTCACGGATACGTAAGTGGCACCTATGAGAGACGGGAGTTTACGTAAATGGGTATGTTGTCACGGTATAAAGAGATTGGAGAGAAAAAAAACATTAGAAATTTAGTTCTCTTTGTTTGACTTATGCAACAGGAAGCAGTTGCTACTGAAAGAGTCTTCAGTCTTTTTTTAGCCACTTGTCACATTATTTCCTGGTGTTTTCGCATGTGCGTAACTGGCACGTATGAAACGGTAGTCAATGTAACTGGGTTTCTTGCTGCTGTTTGAAGAGAATTACACTTTAATTCCCTTTGTTTGATTCATGCAATAGGAATCAATTGCTACTGAAAGAGTATTCAGTCTTTTTTTAGCCACTTATCACATTCATTTCTGGGTTTTTTACGCTGTGCATTGATATCATTTTGGCTTATTCAATGTGCAGAATTTAATGTGGTCCGAGTCAGAAAATCTAATTAAGGGACAAAGGGGCATCAAGGGTTTATTTCAAGGGAAGTAACTCTTGCAAGGGGGGCTTGAAAAGACCAAAACAAGGTCTTCTGCCACCCTGTTCTCTTAAATTTTGGCCCTTTTTCAGTGAAATCTGGCATGTGTGGATGGTGCATGCCTGGCAGTTTGCCAAGGACTGCACAGCAGCCTTCAAAGAAGACTTTAAATCCATTTTTATGCCGTTTTTTGTTCACTGTTTTCTATCGACATATTAGGGCGCCATTTCGAAGTAATTTTGAAGCTCTCTGATTGGCTGACTGGGCCCAGTTTTGAATTTCTCGAAGCCTCTGATTGGCTGACTGGGTCCCATGCTGATTTCCTTAGAGCTTATGTGATTGGATAATTCCCCTGATGGATATTGGGAAGGGGGGGTGGGGTACCTGTTTATCTTCATTAACCTTTTACCACACAATGACGCCTTTTTACACACCGGAAAGAGAAAGCTTTTGAAAATAATCTGAAAAAAGGAGACAATGCAGGTTTCCAGCATTTTCTCCTTTTCCCTCAATGTTTTCTACCCTATCAAAGAAAAAATGGATTATTACTTATTCTTACATCTTATTGTATCTTTATGGCCTATTTTTAAATTCTTCAAACTAGAACAAGATTTTTTTCGACCGGAAAAAGTTTCCGCAACACCAACCGGTTGCTTCTGAATTTTATATTTTTGCGCAGCAGTTAAACATAACGTTGACTTTTGACTCGCAAGGTCACCAAAATTGACCCTGGTAAGAAAACAGGGAAACATTCGGTTTACCTTTCTTTGATTTGTGCAACAGGTATTTGTTGCCTCCGAAAGTGTCCAAGTTGATTTTACGATTTTATGCGCAGCACGTAACCGTCACGCATGGGTGAGATAGTCATCGTAACCAAATCAATGGCCCTAGTGAGAGAAAACGAAAAAGAAAAATCCCTATATTTGACTTGAGAAACGTGTGTCGTCTGCTTTAAAATGTTCCGTAAGTGGATTTTTCATGTTTTCGCGGATACGTAAGTGGCACCTATGAGAGACGGTAGTCTACGTAAATGGTTTTTTGTCATGGTATAAAGACAATGGAGAGAAAAAAAATATATCGGAAATTTAGTTCCCTACATTTGACTTAAGAAAGGTGTGTCGTCTGCTATAAAATGTTCCGTAAGTGGATTTTTCATGTTTTCACGGATACGTAAGTGGCACCTATGAGAGACGGTAGTCTACGTAAATGGGTATGTCGTCACGGTATAAAGAGATTGGAGAGAAAAAAAACATTAGAAATTTAGTTCTCTTTGTTTGACTTATGCAACAGGAAGCAGTTGCTACTGAAAGAGTCTTCAGTCTTTTTTTAGCCACTTGTCACATTATTTCCTGGTGTTTTCGCATGTGCGTAACTGGCACGTATGAAACGGTAGTCAATGTAACTGGGTTTCTTGCTGCGGTTTGAAGAGAATTACACTTTAATTCCCTTTGTTTGATTCATGCAATAGGAATCAATTGCTACTGAAAGAGTATTCAGTCTTTTTTTAGCCACTTATCACATTCATTTCTGGGTTTTTTACGCTGTGCATTGATATCATTTTGGCTTATTCAATGTGCAGAATTTAATGTGGTCCGAGTCAGAAAATCTAATTAAGGGACAAAGGGGCATCAAGGGTTTATTTCAAGGGAAGTAACTCTTGCAAGGGGGGCTTGAAAAGACCAAAACAAGGTCTTCTGCCACCCTGTTCTCTTAAATTATGGCCCTTTTTCAGTGAAATCTGGCATGTGTGGATGGTGCATGCCTGGCAGTTTGCCAAGGACTGCACAGCAGCCTTCAAAGAAGACTTTAAATCCACTTTTATGCCGTTTTTTGTTCACTGTTTTCTATCGACATATTAGGGCGCCATTTCGAAGTAATTTTGAAGCTCTCTGATTGGCTGACTGGGCCCAGTTTTGAATTTCTCGAAGCCTCTGATTGGCTGACTGGGTCCCATGCTGATTTCCTTAGAGCTTATGTGATTGGATAATTCCCCTGATGGATATTGGGAAAGGGGGGGGTACCTGTTTATCCTCATTAACCTTTTACCATACAATGACGCCTTTTTACACACCGGAAAGAGAAAGCTTTTGAAAATAATCTGAAAAAAGGAGACAATGCAGGTTTCCAGCATTTTCTCCTTTTCCCTCAATGTTTTCTACCCTATCAAAGAAAAAATGGATTATTACTTATTCTTACATCTTATTGTATCTTTATGGCCTATTTTTAAATTCTTCAAACTAGAACAAGATTTTTTTTGACCGGAGAAAGTTTCCGCAACACCAACCGGTTGCTTCTGAATTTTATATTTTTGCGCAGCAGTTAAACATAACGTTGACTTTTGACTCGCAAGGTCACCAAAATTGACCCTGGTAAGAAAACAGGGAAACATTCGGTTTACCTTTCTTTGATTTGTGCAACAGGTATTGGTTGCCTCCGAAAGTGTCCAAGTTGATTTTACGATTTTATGCGCAGCACGTAACCATCACGCATGGGTGAGATAGTCATCGTAACCAAATCAATGGCCCTAGTGAGAGAAAAAAAAAAGAAAAATCCCTATATTTGACTTGAGAAACGTGTGTCGTCTGCTTTAAAATGTTCCGTAAGTGGATTTTTCATGTTTTCGCGGATACGTAAGTGGCACCTATGAGAGACGGTAGTCTACGTAAATGGTTTTTTGTCATGGTATAAAGACAATGGAGAGAAAAAAAATATATCAGAAATTTAGTTCCCTACATTTGACTTAAGAAAGGTGTGTCGTCTGCTATAAAATGTTCCGTAAGTGGATTTTTCATGTTTTCACGGATATGTAAGTGGCACCTATGAGAGACGGGAGTTTACGTAAATGGGTATGTCGTCACGGTATAAAGAGATTGGAGAGAAAAAAAACATTAGAAATTTAGTTCTCTTTGTTTGACTTATGCAACAGGAAGCAGTTGCTACTGAAAGAGTCTTCAGTCTTTTTTTAGCCACTTGTCACATTATTTCCTGGTGTTTTCGCATGTGCGTAACTGGCACGTATGAAACGGTAGTCAATGTAACTGGGTTTCTTGCTGCAGTTTGAAGAGAATTACACTTTAATTCCCTTTGTTTGATTCATGCAATAGGAATCAATTGCTACTGAAAGAGTATTCAGTCTTTTTTTAGCCACTTATCACATTCATTTCTGGGTTTTTTACGCTGTGCATTGATATCATTTTGGCTTATTCAATGTGCAGAATTTAATGTGGTCCGAGTCAGAAAATCTAATTAAGGGACAAAGGGGCATCAAGGGTTTATTTCAAGGGAAGTAACTCTTGCAAGGGGGGCTTGAAAAGACCAAAACAAGGTCTTCTGCCACCCTGTTCTCTTAAATTTTGGCCCTTTTTCAGTGAAATCTGGCATGTGTGGATGGTGCATGCCTGGCAGTTTGCCAAGGACTGCACAGCAGCCTTCAAAGAAGACTTTAAATCCACTTTTATGCCGTTTTTTGTTCACTGTTTTCTATCGACATATTAGGGCGCCATTTCGAAGTAATTTTGAAGCTCTCTGATTGGCTGACTGGGCCCAGTTTTGAATTTCTCGAAGCCTCTGATTGGCTGACTGGGTCCCATGCTGATTTCCTTAGAGCTTATGTGATTGGATAATTCCCCTGATGGATATTGGGAAGGGGGGGTGGGGTACCTGTTTATCCTCATTAACCTTTTACCACACAATGACGCCTTTTTACACACCGGAAAGAGAAAGCTTTTGAAAATAATCTGAAAAAAGGAGACAATGCAGGTTTCCAGCATTTTCTCCTTTTCCCTCAATGTTTTCTACCCTATCAAAGAAAAAATGGATTATTACTTATTCTTACATCTTATTGTATCTTTATGGCCTATTTTTAAATTCTTCAAACTAGAACAAGATTTTTTTCGACCGGAAAAAGTTTCCGCAACACCAACCGGTTCCTTCTAAATTTTATATTTTTGCGCAGCAGTTAAACATAACGTTGACTTTTGACTCGCAAGGTCACCAAAATTGACCTTGGTAAGAAAACAGGGAAACATTCGGTTTACCTTTCTTTGATTTGTGCAACAGGTATTTGTTGCCTCCGAAAGTGTCCAAGTTGATTTTACGATTTTATGCGCAGCACGTAACCGTCACGCATGGGTGAGATAGTCATCGTAACCAAATCAATGGCCCTAGTGAGAGAAAACGAAAAAGAAAAATCCCTATATTTGACTTGAGAAACGTGTGTCGTCTGCTTTAAAATGTTCCGTAAGTGGATTTTTCATGTTTTCGCGGATACGTAAGTGGCACCTATAAGAGACGGTAGTCTACGTAAATGGTTTTTTGTCATGGTATAAAGACAATGGAGAGAAAAAAAATATATCGGAAATTTAGTTCCCTACATTTGACTTAAGAAAGGTGTGTCGTCTGCTATAAAATGTTCCGTAAGTGGATTTTTCATGTTTTCACGGATACGTAAGTGGCACCTATGAGAGACGGTAGTCTACGTAAATGGGTATGTCGTCACGGTATAAAGAGATTGGAGAGAAAAAAAACATTAGAAATTTAGTTCTCTTTGTTTGACTTATGCAACAGGAAGCAGTTGCTACTGAAAGAGTCTTCAGTCTTTTTTTAGCCACTTGTCACATTATTTCCTGGTGTTTTCGCATGTGCGTAACTGGCACGTATGAAACGGTAGTCAATGTAACTGGGTTTCTTGCTGCGGTTTGAAGAGAATTACACTTTAATTCCCTTTGTTTGATTCATGCAATAGGAATCAATTGCTACTGAAAGAGTATTCAGTCTTTTTTTAGCCACTTATCACATTCATTTCTGGGTTTTTTACGCTGTGCATTGATATCATTTTGGCTTATTCAATGTGCAGAATTTAATGTGGTCCGAGTCAGAAAATCTAATTAAGGGACAAAGGGGCATCAAGGGTTTATTTCAAGGGAAGTAACTCTTGCAAGGGGGGCTTGAAAAGACCAAAACAAGGTCTTCTGCCACCCTGTTCTCTTAAATTTTGGCCCTTTTTCAGTGAAATCTGGCATGTGTGGATGGTGCATGCCTGGCAGTTTGCCAAGGACTGCACAGCAGCCTTCAAAGAAGACTTTAAATCCACTTTTATGCTGTTTTTTGTTCACTGTTTTCTATCGACATATTAGGGCGCCATTTCGAAGTAATTTTGAAGCTCTCTGATTGGCTGACTGGGCCCAGTTTTGAATTTCTCGAAGCCTCTGATTGGCTGACTGGGTCCCATGCTGATTTCCTTAGAGCTTATGTGATTGGATAATTCCCCTGATGGATATTGGGAAGGGGGGGTGGGGTACCTGTTTATCCTCATTAACCTTTTACCACACAATGACGCCTTTTTACACACCGGAAAGAGAAAGCTTTTGAAAATAATCTGAAAAAAGGAGACAATGCAGGTTTCCAGCATTTTCTCCTTTTCCCTCAATGTTTTCTACCCTATCAAAGAAAAAATGGATTATTACTTATTCTTACATCTTATTGTATCTTTATGGCCTATTTTTAAATTCTTCAAACTAGAACAAGATTTTTTTCGACCGGAAAAAGTTTCCGCAACACCAACCGGTTCCTTCTGAATTTTATATTTTTGCGCAGCAGTTAAACATAACGTTGACTTTTGACTCGCAAGGTCACCAAAATTGACCCTGGTAAGAAAACAGGGAAACATTCGGTTTACCTTTCTTTGATTTGTGCAACAGGTATTTGTTGCCTCCGAAAGTGTCCAAGTTGATTTTACGATTTTATGCGCAGCACGTAACCGTCACGCATGGGTGAGATAGTCATCGTAACCAAATCAATGGCCCTAGTGAGAGAAAACGAAAAAGAAAAATCCCTATATTTGACTTGAGAAACGTGTGTCGTCTGCTTTAAAATGTTCCGTAAGTGGATTTTTCATGTTTTCGCGGATACGTAAGTGGCACCTATGAGAGACGGTAGTCTACGTAAATGGTTTTTTGTCATGGTATAAAGACAATGGAGAGAAAAAAAATATATCGGAAATTTAGTTCCCTACATTTGACTTAAGAAAGGTGTGTCGTCTGCTATAAAATGTTCCGTAAGTGGATTTTTCATGTTTTCACGGATACGTAAGTAGCATCTATGAGTGACGGTAGTCTACTTATGGGGATGTCGTCACGGTATAAAGAGATTGGAGAGAAAAAAAACATTAGAAATTTAGTTCTCTTTGTTTGACTTATGCAACAGGAAGCAGTTGCTACTGAAAGAGTCTTCAGTCTTTTTTTAGCCACTTGTCACATTATTTCCTGGTGTTTTCGCATGTGCGTAACTGGCACGTATGAAACGGTAGTCAATGTAACTGGGTTTCTTGCTGCGGTTTGAAGAGAATTACACTTTAATTCCCTTTGTTTGATTCATGCAATAGGAATCAATTGCTACTGAAAGAGTATTCAGTCTTTTTTTAGCCACTTATCACATTCATTTCTGGGTTTTTTACGCTGTGCATTGATATCATTTTGGCTTATTCAATGTGCAGAATTTAATGTGGTCCGAGTCAGAAAATCTAATTAAGGGACAAAGGGGCATCAAGGGTTTATTTCAAGGGAAGTAACTCTTGCAAGGGGGGCTTGAAAAGACCAAAACAAGGTCTTCTGCCACCCTGTTCTCTTAAATTTTGGCCCTTTTTCAGTGAAATCTGGCATGTGTGGATGGTGAATGCCTGGCAGTTTGCCAAGGACTGCACAGCAGCCTTCAAAGAAGACTTTAAATCCACTTTTATGCCGTTTTTTGTTCACTGTTTTCTATCGACATATTAGGGCGCCATTTCGAAGTAATTTTGAAGCTCTCTGATTGGCTGACTGGGCCCAGTTTTGAATTTCTCGAAGCCTCTGATTGGCTGACTGGGTCCCATGCTGATTTCCTTAGAGCTTATGTGATTGGATAATTCCCCTGATGGATATTGGGAAGGGGGGTGGGGTACCTGTTTATCCTCATTAACCTTTTACCACACAATGACGCCTTTTTACACACCGGAAAGAGAAAGCTTTAGAAAATAATCTGAAAAAAGGAGACAATGCAGGTTTCCAGCATTTTCTCCTTTTCCCTCAATGTTTTCTACCCTATCAAAGAAAAAATGGATTATTACTTATTCTTACATCTTATTGTATCTTTATGGCCTATTTTTAAATTCTTCAAACTAGAACAAGATTTTTTTCGACCGGAGAAAGTTTCCGCAACACCAACCGGTTGCTTCTGAATTTTATATTTTTGCGCAGCAGTTAAACATAACGTTGACTTTTGACTCGCAAGGTCACCAAAATTGACCCTGGTAAGAAAACAGGGAAACATTCGGTTTACCTTTCTTTGATTTGTGCAACAGGTATTGGTTGCCTCCGAAAGTGTCCAAGTTGATTTTACGATTTTATGCGCAGCACGTAACCATCACGCATGGGTGAGATAGTCATCGTAACCAAATCAATGGCCCTAGTGAGAGAAAAAAAAAAGAAAAATCCCTATATTTGACTTGAGAAACGTGTGTCGTCTGCTTTAAAATGTTCCGTAAGTGGATTTTTCATGTTTTCGCGGATACGTAAGTGGCACCTATGAGAGACGGTAGTCTACGTAAATGGTTTTTTGTCATGGTATAAAGACAATGGAGAGAAAAAAAATATATCAGAAATTTAGTTCCCTACATTTGACTTAAGAAAGGTGTGTCGTCTGCTATAAAATGTTCCGTAAGTGGATTTTTCATGTTTTCACGGATACGTAAGTGGCACCTATGAGAGACGGGAGTTTACGTAAATGGGTATGTTGTCACGGTATAAAGAGATTGGAGAGAAAAAAAACATTAGAAATTTAGTTCTCTTTGTTTGACTTATGCAACAGGAAGCAGTTGCTACTGAAAGAGTCTTCAGTCTTTTTTTAGCCACTTATCACATTATTTCCTGGTGTTTTCGCATGTGCGTAACTGGCACGTATGAAACGGTAGTCAATGTAACTGGGTTTCTTGCTGCTGTTTGAAGAGAATTACACTTTAATTCCCTTTGTTTGATTCATGCAATAGGAATCAATTGCTACTGAAAGAGTATTCAGTCTTTTTTTAGCCACTTATCACATTCATTTCTGGGTTTTTTACGCTGTGCATTGATATCATTTTGGCTTATTCAATGTGCAGAATTTAATGTGGTCCGAGTCAGAAAATCTAATTAAGGGACAAAGGGGCATCAAGGGTTTATTTCAAGGGAAGTAACTCTTGCAAGGGGGGCTTGAAAAGACGAAAACAAGGTCTTCTGCCACCCTGTTCTCTTAAATTTTGGCCCTTTTTCAGTGAAATCTGGCATGTGTGGATGGTGCATGCCTGGCAGTTTGCCAAGGACTGCACAGCAGCCTTCAAAGAAGACTTTAAATCCACTTTTACGCCGTTTTTTGTTCACTGTTTTCTATCGACATATTAGGGCGCCATTTCGAAGTAATTTTGAAGCTCTCTGATTGGCTGACTGGGCCCAGTTTTGAATTTCTCGAAGCCTCTGATTGACTGACTGGGTCCCATGCTGATTTCCTTAGAGCTTATGTGATTGGATAATTCCCCTGATGGATATTGGGAAGGGGGGGTACCTCTTTATCCTCATTAACCTTTTACCACACAATGACGCCTTTTTACACACCGGAAAGAGAAAGCTTTTGAAAATAATCTGAAAAAAGGAGACAATGCAGGTTTCCAGCATTTTCTCCTTTTCCCTCAATGTTTTCTACCCTATCAAAGAAAAAATGGATTATTACTTATTCTTACATCTTATTGTATCTTTATGGCCTATTTTTAAATTCTTCAAACTAGAACAAGATTTTTTTCGACCGGAAAAAGTTTCCGCAACACCAACCGGTTGCTTCTGAATTTTATATTTTTGCGCAGCAGTTAAACATAACGTTGACTTTTGACTCGCAAGGTCACCAAAATTGACCCTGGTAAGAAAACAGGGAAACATTCGGTTTACCTTCCTTTGATTTGTGCAACAGGTATTTGTTGCCTCCGAAAGTGTCCAAGTTGATTTTACGATTTTATGCGCAGCACGTAACCGTCACGCATGGGTGAGATAGTCATCGTAACCAAATCAATGGCCCTAGTGAGAGAAAACGAAAAAGAAAAATCCCTATATTTGACTTGAGAAACGTGTGTCGTCTGCTATAAAATGTTCCGTAAGTGGATTTTTTATGTTTTCGCGGATACATAAGTGGCACCTATGAGAGACGGTAGTCTACGTAAATGGTTTTTTGTCATGGTATAAAGACAATGGAGAGAAAAAAAATATATCGGAAATTTAGTTCCCTACATTTGACTTAAGAAACGTGTGTCGTCTGCTATAAAATGTTCCGTAAGTGGATTTTTCATGTTTTCGCGGATACGTAAGTGGCACCTATGAGAGACGGTAGTCTACGTAAATGGGTATGTCGTCACGGTATAAAGAGATTGGAGAGAAAAAAAACATTAGAAATTTAGTTCTTTTTGTTTGACTTATGCAACAGGAAGCAGTTGCTACTGAAAGAGTCTTCAGTCTTTTTTTAGCCACTTGTCACATTATTTCCTGGTGTTTTCGCATGTGCGTAACTGGCACGTATGAAACGGTAGTCAATGTAACTGGGTTTCTTGCTGCGGTTTGAAGAGAATTACACTTTAATTCCCTTTGTTTGATTCATGCAATAGGAATCAATTGCTACTGAAAGAGTATTCAGTCTTTTTTTAGCCACTTATCACATTCATTTCTGGGTTTTTTACGCTGTGCATTGATATCATTTTGGCTTATTCAATGTGCAGAATTTAATGTGGTCCGAGTCAGAAAATCTAATTAAGGGACAAAGGGGCATCAAGGGTTTATTTCAAGGGAAGTAACTCTTGCAAGGGGGGCTTGAAAAGACCAAAACAAGGTCTTCTGCCACCCTGTTCTCTTAAATTTTGGCCCTTTTTCAGTGAAATCTGGCATGTGTGGATGGTGCATGCCTGGCAGTTTGCCAAGGACTGCACAGCAGCCTTCAAAGAAGACTTTAAATCCACTTTTATGCCGTTTTTTGTTCACTGTTTTCTATCGACATATTAGGGCGCCATTTCGAAGTAATTTTGAAGCTCTCTGATTGGCTGACTGGGCCCAGTTTTGAATTTCTCGAAGCCTCTGATTGGCTGACTGGGTCCCATGCTGATTTCCTTAGAGCTTATGTGATTGGATAATTCCCCTGATGGATATTTGGAAAGGGGGGGTACCTGTTTATCCTCATTAACCTTTTACCATACAATGACGCCTTTTTACACACCGGAAAGAGAAAGCTTTTGAAAATAATCTGAAAAAAGGAGACAATGCAGGTTTCCAGCATTTTCTCCTTTTCCCTCAATGTTTTCTACCCTATCAAAGAAAAAATGGATTATTACTTATTCTTACATCTTATTGTATCTTTATGGCCTATTTTTAAATTCTTCAAACTAGAACAAGATTTTTTTCGACCGGAAAAAGTTTCCGCAACACCAACCGGTTGCTTCTGAATTTTATATTTTTGCGCAGCAGTTAAACATAACGTTGACTTTTGACTCGCAAGGTCACCAAAATTGACCCTGGTAAGAAAACAGGGAAACATTCGGTTTACCTTTCTTTGATTTGTGCAACAGGTATTTGTTGCCTCCGAAAGTGTCCAAGTTGATTTTACGATTTTATGCGCAGCACGTAACCGTCACGCATGGGTGAGATAGTCATCGTAACCAAATCAATGGCCCTAGTGAGAGAAAACGAAAAAGAAAAATCCCTATATTTGACTTGAGAAACGTGTGTCGTCTGCTTTAAAATGTTCCGTAAGTGGATTTTTCATGTTTTCGCGGATACGTAAGTGGCACCTATGAGAGACGGTAGTCTACGTAAATGGTTTTTTGTCATGGTATAAAGACAATGGAGAGAAAAAAAATATATCGGAAATTTAGTTCCCTACATTTGACTTAAGAAAGGTGTGTCGTCTGCTATAAAATGTTCCGTAAGTGGATTTTTCATGTTTTCACGGATACGTAAGTGGCACCTATGAGAGACGGTAGTCTACGTAAATGGGTATGTCGTCACGGTATAAAGAGATTGGAGAGAAAAAAAACATTAGAAATTTAGTTCTCTTTGTTTGACTTATGCAACAGGAAGCAGTTGCTACTGAAAGAGTCTTCAGTCTTTTTTTAGCCACTTGTCACATTATTTCCTGGTGTTTTCGCATGTGCGTAACTGGCACGTATGAAACGGTAGTCAATGTAACTGGGTTTCTTGCTGCGGTTTGAAGAGAATTACACTTTAATTCCCTTTGTTTGATTCATGCAATAGGAATCAATTGCTACTGAAAGAGTATTCAGTCTTTTTTTAGCCACTTATCACATTCATTTCTGGGTTTTTTACGCTGTGCATTGATATCATTTTGGCTTATTCAATGTGCAGAATTTAATGTGGTCCGAGTCAGAAAATCTAATTAAGGGACAAAGGGGCATCAAGGGTTTATTTCAAGGGAAGTAACTCTTGCAAGGGGGGCTTGAAAAGACCAAAACAAGGTCTTCTGCCACCCTGTTCTCTTAAATTTTGGCCCTTTTTCAGTGAAATCTGGCATGTGTGGATGGTGCATGCCTGGCAGTTTGCCAAGGACTGCACAGCAGCCTTCAAAGAAGACTTTAAATCCACTTTTATGCCGTTTTTTGTTCACTGTTTTCTATCGACATATTAGGGCGCCATTTCGAAGTAATTTTGAAGCTCTCTGATTGGCTGACTGGGCCCAGTTTTGAATTTCTCGAAGCCTCTGATTGGCTGACTGGGTCCCATGCTGATTTCCTTAGAGCTTATGTGATTGGATAATTCCCCTGATGGATATTTGGAAAGGGGGGGTACCTGTTTATCCTCATTAACCTTTTACCATACAATGACGCCTTTTTACACACCGGAAAGAGAAAGCTTTTGAAAATAATCTGAAAAAAGGAGACAATGCAGGTTTCCAGCATTTTCTCCTTTTCCCTCAATGTTTTCTACCCTATCAAAGAAAAAATGGATTATTACTTATTCTTACATCTTATTGTATCTTTATGGCCTATTTTTAAATTCTTCAAACTAGAACAAGATTTTTTTCGACCGGAAAAAGTTTCCGCAACACCAACCGGTTGCTTCTGAATTTTATATTTTTGCGCAGCAGTTAAACATAACGTTGACTTTTGACTCGCAAGGTCACCAAAATTTACCCTGGTAAGAAAACAGGGAAACATTCGGTTTACCTTTCTTTGATTTGTGCAACAGGTATTGGTTGCCTCCGAAAGTGTCCAAGTTGATTTTACGATTTTATGCGCAGCACGTAACCATCACGCATGGGTGAGATAGTCATCGTAACCAAATCAATGGCCCTAGTGAGAGAAAAAAAAAAGAAAAATCCCTATATTTGACTTGAGAAACGTGTGTCGTCTGCTTTAAAATGTTCCGTAAGTGGATTTTTCATGTTTTCGCGGATACGTAAGTGGCACCTATGAGAGACGGTAGTCTACGTAAATGGTTTTTTGTCATGGTATAAAGACAATGGAGAGAAAAAAAATATATCAGAAATTTAGTTCCCTACATTTGACTTAAGAAAGGTGTGTCGTCTGCTATAAAATGTTCCGTAAGTGGATTTTTCATGTTTTCACGGATACGTAAGTGGCACCTATGAGAGACGGTAGTCTACGTAAATGGGTATGTTGTCACGGTATAAAGAGATTGGAGAGAAAAAAAACATTAGAAATTTAGTTCTCTTTGTTTGACTTATGCAACAGGAAGCAGTTGCTACTGAAAGAGTCTTCAGTCTTTTTTTAGCCACTTGTCACATTATTTCCTGGTGTTTTCGCATGTGCGTAACTGGCACGTATGAAACGGTAGTCAATGTAACTGGGTTTCTTGCTGCTGTTTGAAGAGAATTACACTTTAATTCCCTTTGTTTGATTCATGCAATAGGAATCAATTGCTACTGAAAGAGTATTCAGTCTTTTTTTAGCCACTTATCACATTCATTTCTGGGTTTTTTACGCTGTGCATTGATATCATTTTGGCTTATTCAATGTGCAGAATTTAATGTGGTCCGAGTCAGAAAATCTAATTAAGGGACAAAGGGGCATCAAGGGTTTATTTCAAGGGAAGTAACTCTTGCAAGGGGGGCTTGAAAAGACCAAAACAAGGTCTTCTGCCACCCTGTTCTCTTAAATTTTGGCCCTTTTTCAGTGAAATCTGGCATGTGTGGATGGTGCATGCCTGGCAGTTTGCCAAGGACTGCACAGCAGCCTTCAAAGAAGACTTTAAATCCACTTTTACGCCGTTTTTTGTTCACTGTTTTCTATCGACATATTAGGGCGCCATTTCGAAGTAATTTTGAAGCTCTCTGATTGGCTGACTGGGCCCAGTTTTGAATTTCTCGAAGCCTCTGATTGGCTGACTGGGTCCCATGCTGATTTCCTTAGAGCTTATGTGATTGGATAATTCCCCTGATGGATATTGGGAAGGGGGGGTACCTGTTTATCCTCATTAACCTTTTACCACACAATGACGCCTTTTTACACACCGGAAAGAGAAAGCTTTTGAAAATAATCTGAAAAAAGGAGACAATGCAGGTTTCCAGCATTTTCTCCTTTTCCCTCAATGTTTTCTACCCTATCAAAGAAAAAATGGATTATTACTTATTCTTACATCTTATTGTATCTTTATGGCCTATTTTTAAATTCTTCAAACTAGAACAAGATTTTTTTCGACCGGAAAAAGTTTCCGCAACACCAACCGGTTGCTTCTGAATTTTATATTTTTGCGCAGCAGTTAAACATAACGTTGACTTTTGACTCGCAAGGTCACCAAAATTGACCCTGGTAAGAAAACAGGGAAACATTCGGTTTACCTTTCTTTGATTTGTGCAACAGGTATTTGTTGCCTCCGAAAGTGTCCAAGTTGATTTTACGATTTTATGCGCAGCACTTAACCATCACGCATGGGTGAGATAGTCATCGTAACCAAATCAATGGCCCTAGTAAGAGAAAACAAAAAAGAAAAATCCCTATATTTGACTTGAGAAACGTGTGTCGTCTGCTATAAAATGTTCCGTAAGTGGATTTTTTATGTTTTCGCGGATACATAAGTGGCACCTATGAGAGACGGTAGTCTACGTAAATGGTTTTTTGTCATGGTATAAAGACAACAGAGAGAAAAAAAATATATCGGAAATTTAGTTCCCTACATTTGACTTAAGAAACGTGTGTCGTCTGCTATAAAATGTTCCGTAAGTGGATTTTTCATGTTTTCGCGGATACGTAAGTGGCACCTATGAGAGACGGTAGTCTACGTAAATGGGTATGTCGTCACGGTATAAAGAGATTGGAGAGAAAAAAAACATTAGAAATTTAGTTCTTTTTGTTTGACTTATGCAACAGGAAGCAGTTGCTACTGAAAGAGTCTTCAGTCTTTTTTTAGCCACTTGTCACATTATTTCCTGGTGTTTTCGCATGTGCGTAACTGGCACGTATGAAACAGTAGTCAATGTAACTGGGTTTCTTGCTGCGGTTTGAAGAGAATTACACTTTAATTCCCTTTGTTTGATTCATGCAATAGGAATCAATTGCTACTGAAAGAGTATTCAGTCTTTTTTTAGCCACTTATCACATTCATTTCTGGGTTTTTTACGCTGTGCATTGATATCATTTTGGCTTATTCAATGTGCAGAATTTAATGTGGTCCGAGTCAGAAAATCTAATTAAGGGACAAAGGGGCATCAAGGGTTTATTTCAAGGGAAGTAACTCTTGCAAGGGGGGCTTGAAAAGACCAAAACAAGGTCTTCTGCCACCCTGTTCTCTTAAATTTTGGCCCTTTTTCAGTGAAATCTGGCATGTGTGGATGGTGCATGCCTGGCAGTTTGCCAAGGACTGCACAGCAGCCTTCAAAGAAGACTTTAAATCCACTTTTATGCCGTTTTTTGTTCACTGTTTTCTATCGACATATTAGGGCGCCATTTCGAAGTAATTTTGAAGCTCTCTGATTGGCTGACTGGGCCCAGTTTTGAATTTCTCGAAGCCTCTGATTGGCTGACTGGGTCCCATGCTGATTTCCTTAGAGCTTATGTGATTGGATAATTCCCCTGATGGATATTGGGAAGGGGGGGTGGGGTACCTGTTTATCCTCATTAACCTTTTACCACACAATGACGCCTTTTTACACACCGGAAAGAGAAAGCTTTTGAAAATAATCTGAAAAAAGGAGACAATGCAGGTTTCCAGCATTTTCTCCTTTTCCCTCAATGTTTTCTACCCTATCAAAGAAAAAATGGATTATTACTTATTCTTACATCTTATTGTATCTTTATGGCCTATTTTTAAATTCTTCAAACTAGAACAAGATTTTTTGCGACTGGAAAAAGTTTCCGCAACACCAACCGGTTGCTTCTGAATTTTATATTTTTGCGCAGCAGTTAAACATAACGTTGACTTTTGACTCGCAAGGTCACCAAAATTGACCTTGGTAAGAAAACAGGGAAACATTCGGTTTACCTTTCTTTGATTTGTGCAACAGGTATTTGTTGCCTCCGAAAGTGTCCAAGTTGATTTTACGATTTTATGCGCAGCACGTAACCGTCACGCATGGGTGAGATAGTCATCGTAACCAAATCAATGGCCCTAGTGAGAGAAAACGAAAAAGAAAAATCCCTATATTTGACTTGAGAAACGTGTGTCGTCTGCTTTAAAATGTTCCGTAAGTGGATTTTTCATGTTTTCGCGGATACGTAAGTGGCACCTATGAGAGACGGTAGTCTACGTAAATGGTTTTTTGTCATGGTATAAAGACAATGGAGAGAAAAAAAATATATCGGAAATTTAGTTCCCTATATTTGACTTAAGAAAGGTGTGTCGTCTGCTATAAAATGTTCCGTAAGTGGATTTTTCATGTTTTCACTGATACGTAAGTGGCACCTATGAGAGACGGTAGTCTACGTAAATGGGTATGTCGTCACGGTATAAAGAGATTGGAGAGAAAAAAAACATTAGAAATTTAGTTCTCTTTGTTTGACTTATGCAACAGGAAGCATTTGCTACTGAAAGAGTCTTCAGTCTTTTTTTAGCCACTTGTCACATTATTTCCTGGTGTTTTCGCATGTGCGTAACTGGCACGTATGAAACGGTAGTCAATGTAACTGGGTTTCTTGCTGCGGTTTGAAGAGAATTACACTTTAATTCCCTTTGTTTGATTCATGCAATAGGAATCAATTGCTACTGAAAGAGTATTCAGTCTTTTTTTAGCCACTTATCACATTCATTTCTGGGTTTTTTACGCTGTGCATTGATATCATTTTGGCTTATTCAATGTGCAGAATTTAATGTGGTCCGAGTCAGAAAATCTAATTAAGGGACAAAGGGGCATCAAGGGTTTATTTCAAGGGAAGTAACTCTTGCAAGGGGGGCTTGAAAAGACCAAAACAAGGTCTTCTGCCACCCTGTTCTCTTAAATTTTGGCCCTTTTTCAGTGAAATCTGGCATGTGTGGATGGTGCATGCCTGGCAGTTTGCCAAGGACTGCACAGCAGCCTTCAAAGAAGACTTTAAATCCACTTTTATGCCGTTTTTTGTTCACTGTTTTCTATCGACATATTAGGGCGCCATTTCGAAGTAATTTTGAAGCTCTCTGATTGGCTGACTGGGCCCAGTTTTGAATTTCTCGAAGCCTCTGATTGGCTGACTGGGTCCCATGCTGATTTCCTTAGAGCTTATGTGATTGGATAATTCCCCTGATGGATATTGGGAAGGGGGGGTGGGGTACCTGTTTATCCTCATTAACCTTTTACCACACAATGACGCCTTTTTACACACCGGAAAGAGAAAGCTTTTGAAAATAATCTGAAAAAAGGAGACAATGCAGGTTTCCAGCATTTTCTCCTTTTCCCTCAATGTTTTCTACCCTATCAAAGAAAAAATGGATTATTACTTATTCTTACATCTTATTGTATCTTTATGGCCTATTTTTAAATTCTTCAAACTAGAACAAGATTTTTTTCGGCCGGAAAAAGTTTCCGCAACACCAACCGGTTGCTTCTGAATTTTATATTTTTGCGCAGCAGTTAAACATAACGTTGACTTTTGACTCGCAAGGTCACCAAAATTGACCCTGGTAAGAAAACAGGGAAACATTCGGTTTACCTTTCTTTGATTAGTGCAACAGGTATTTGTTGCCTCCGAAAGTGTCCAAGTTGATTTTACGATTTTATGCACAGCACGTAACCGTCACGCATGGGTGAGATAGTCATTGTAACCAAATCAATGGCCCTAGTGAGAGAAAACGAAAAAGAAAAATCCCTATATTTGACTTGAGAAACGTGTGTCGTCTGCTTTAAAATGTTCCGTAAGTGGATTTTTCATGTTTTCGCGGATACGTAAGTGGCACCTATGAGAGACGGTAGTCTACGTAAATGGTTTTTTGTCATGGTATAAAGACAATGGAGAGAAAAAAAATATATCGGAAATTTAGTTCCCTACATTTGACTTAAGAAAGGTGTGTCGTCTGCTATAAAATGTTCCGTAAGTGGATTTTTCATGTTTTCACGGATACGTAAGTGGCACCTATGAGAGACGGTAGTCTACGTAAATGGGTATGTCGTCACGGTATAAAGAGATTGGAGAGAAAAAAAACATTAGAAATTTAGTTCTCTTTGTTTGACTTATGCAACAGGAAGCAGTTGCTACTGAAAGAGTCTTCAGTCTTTTTTTAGCCACTTGTCACATTATTTCCTGGTGTTTTCGCATGTGCGTAACTGGCACGTATGAAACGGTAGTCAATGTAACTGGGTTTCTTGCTGCGGTTTGAAGAGAATTACACTTTAATTCCCTTTGTTTGATTCATGCAATAGGAATCAATTGCTACTGAAAGAGTATTCAGTCTTTTTTTAGCCACTTATCACATTCATTTCTGGGTTTTTTACGCTGTGCGTTGATATCATTTTGGCTTATTCAATGTGCAGAATTTAATGTGGTCCGAGTCAGAAAATCTAATTAAGGGACAAAGGGGCATCAAGGGTTTATTTCAAGGGAAGTAACTCTTGCAAGGGGGGCTTGAAAAGACCAAAACAAGGTCTTCTGCCACCCTGTTCTCTTAAATTTTGGCCCTTTTTCAGTGAAATCTGGCATGTGTGGATGGTGCATGCCTGGCAGTTTGCCAAGGACTGCACAGCAGCCTTCAAAGAAGACTTTAAATCCACTTTTATGCCGTTTTTTGTTCACTGTTTTCTATCGACATATTAGGGCGCCATTTCGAAGTAATTTTGAAGCTCTCTGATTGGCTGACTGGGCCCAGTTTTGAATTTCTCGAAGCCTCTGATTGGCTGACTGGGTCCCATACTGATTTCCTTAGAGCTTATGTGATTGGATAATTCCCCCGATGGATATTGGGAAGGGGGGGTGGGGTACCTGTTTATCCTCATTAACCTTTTACCACACAATGACGCCTTTTTACACACCGGAAAGAGAAAGCTTTTGAAAATAATCTGAAAAAAGGAGACAATGCAGGTTTCCAGCATTTTCTCCTTTTCCCTCAATGTTTTCTACCCTATCAAAGAAAAAATGGATTATTACTTATTCTTACATCTTATTGTATCTTTATGGCCTATTTTTAAATTCTTCAAACTAGAACAAGATTTTTTTCGACCGGAAAAAGTTTCCGCAACACCAACCGGTTGCTTCTGAATTTTATATTTTTGCGCAGCAGTTAAACATAACGTTGACTTTTGACTCGCAAGGTCACCAAAATTGACCTTGGTAAGAAAACAGGGAAACATTCGGTTTACCTTTCTTTGATTTGTGCAACAGGTATTTGTTGCCTCCGAAAGTGTCCAAGTTGATTTTACGATTTTATGCGCAGCACGTAACCGTCACGCATGGGTGAGATAGTCATCGTAACCAAATCAATGGCCCTAGTGAGAGAAAACGAAAAAGAAAAATCCCTATATTTGACTTGAGAAACGTGTGTCGTCTGCTTTAAAATGTTCCGTAAGTGGATTTTTCATGTTTTCGCGGATACGTAAGTGGCACCTATGAGAGACGGTAGTCTACGTAAATGGTTTTTTGTCATGGTATAAAGACAATGGAGAGAAAAAAAATATATCGGAAATTTAGTTCCCTACATTTGACTTAAGAAAGGTGTGTCGTCTGCTATAAAATGTTCCGTAAGTGGATTTTTCATGTTTTCACGGATACGTAAGTGGCACCTATGAGAGACGGTAGTCTACGTAAATGGGTATGTCGTCACGGTATAAAGAGATTGGAGAGAAAAAAAACATTAGAAATTTAGTTCTCTTTGTTTGACTTATGCAACAGGAAGCAGTTGCTACTGAAAGAGTCTTCAGTCTTTTTTTAGCCACTTGTCACATTATTTCCTGGTGTTTTCGCATGTGCGTAACTGGCACGTATGAAACGGTAGTCAATGTAACTGGGTTTCTTGCTGCGGTTTGAAGAGAATTACACTTTAATTCCCTTTGTTTGATTCATGCAATAGGAATCAATTGCTACTGAAAGAGTATTCAGTCTTTTTTTAGCCACTTATCACATTCATTTCTGGGTTTTTTACGCTGTGCATTGATATCATTTTGGCTTATTCAATGTGCAGAATTTAATGTGGTCCGAGTCAGAAAATCTAATTAAGGGACAAAGGGGCATCAAGGGTTTATTTCAAGGGAAGTAACTCTTGCAAGGGGGGCTTGAAAAGACCAAAACAAGGTCTTCTGCCACCCTGTTCTCTTAAATTTTGGCCCTTTTTCAGTGAAATCTGGCATGTGTGGATGGTGCATGCCTGGCAGTTTGCCAAGGACTGCACAGCAGCCTTCAAAGAAGACTTTAAATCCACTTTTATGCCGTTTTTTGTTCACTGTTTTCTATCGACATATTAGGGCGCCATTTCGAAGTAATTTTGAAGCTCTCTGATTGGCTGACTGGGCCCAGTTTTGAATTTCTCGAAGCCTCTGATTGGCTGACTGGGTCCCATGCTGATTTCCTTAGAGCTTATGTGATTGGATAATTCCCCTGATGGATATTTGGAAAGGGGGGGTACCTGTTTATCCTCATTAACCTTTTACCATACAATGACGCCTTTTTACACACCGGAAAGAGAAAGCTTTTGAAAATAATCTGAAAAAAGGAGACAATGCAGGTTTCCAGCATTTTCTCCTTTTCCCTCAATGTTTTCTACCCTATCAAAGAAAAAATGGATTATTACTTATTCTTACATCTTATTGTATCTTTATGGCCTATTTTTAAATTCTTCAAACTAGAACAAGATTTTTTTCGACCGGAAAAAGTTTCCGCAACACCAACCGGTTGCTTCTGAATTTTATATTTTTGCGCAGCAGTTAAACATAACGTTGACTTTTGACTCGCAAGGTCACCAAAATTTACCCTGGTAAGAAAACAGGGAAACATTCGGTTTACCTTTCTTTGATTTGTGCAACAGGTATTGGTTGCCTCCGAAAGTGTCCAAGTTGATTTTACGATTTTATGCGCAGCACGTAACCATCACGCATGGGTGAGATAGTCATCGTAACCAAATCAATGGCCCTAGTGAGAGAAAAAAAAAAGAAAAATCCCTATATTTGACTTGAGAAACGTGTGTCGTCTGCTTTAAAATGTTCCGTAAGTGGATTTTTCATGTTTTCGCGGATACGTAAGTGGCACCTATGAGAGACGGTAGTCTACGTAAATGGTTTTTTGTCATGGTATAAAGACAATGGAGAGAAAAAAAATATATCAGAAATTTAGTTCCCTACATTTGACTTAAGAAAGGTGTGTCGTCTGCTATAAAATGTTCCGTAAGTGGATTTTTCATGTTTTCACGGATACGTAAGTGGCACCTATGAGAGACGGTAGTCTACGTAAATGGGTATGTTGTCACGGTATAAAGAGATTGGAGAGAAAAAAAACATTAGAAATTTAGTTCTCTTTGTTTGACTTATGCAACAGGAAGCAGTTGCTACTGAAAGAGTCTTCAGTCTTTTTTTAGCCACTTGTCACATTATTTCCTGGTGTTTTCGCATGTGCGTAACTGGCACGTATGAAACGGTAGTCAATGTAACTGGGTTTCTTGCTGCTGTTTGAAGAGAATTACACTTTAATTCCCTTTGTTTGATTCATGCAATAGGAATCAATTGCTACTGAAAGAGTATTCAGTCTTTTTTTAGCCACTTATCACATTCATTTCTGGGTTTTTTACGCTGTGCATTGATATCATTTTGGCTTATTCAATGTGCAGAATTTAATGTGGTCCGAGTCAGAAAATCTAATTAAGGGACAAAGGGGCATCAAGGGTTTATTTCAAGGGAAGTAACTCTTGCAAGGGGGGCTTGAAAAGACCAAAACAAGGTCTTCTGCCACCCTGTTCTCTTAAATTTTGGCCCTTTTTCAGTGAAATCTGGCATGTGTGGATGGTGCATGCCTGGCAGTTTGCCAAGGACTGCACAGCAGCCTTCAAAGAAGACTTTAAATCCACTTTTACGCCGTTTTTTGTTCACTGTTTTCTATCGACATATTAGGGCGCCATTTCGAAGTAATTTTGAAGCTCTCTGATTGGCTGACTGGGCCCAGTTTTGAATTTCTCGAAGCCTCTGATTGGCTGACTGGGTCCCATGCTGATTTCCTTAGAGCTTATGTGATTGGATAATTCCCCTGATGGATATTGGGAAGGGGGGGTACCTGTTTATCCTCATTAACCTTTTACCACACAATGACGCCTTTTTACACACCGGAAAGAGAAAGCTTTTGAAAATAATCTGAAAAAAGGAGACAATGCAGGTTTCCAGCATTTTCTCCTTTTCCCTCAATGTTTTCTACCCTATCAAAGAAAAAATGGATTATTACTTATTCTTACATCTTATTGTATCTTTATGGCCTATTTTTAAATTCTTCAAACTAGAACAAGATTTTTTTCGACCGGAAAAAGTTTCCGCAACACCAACCGGTTGCTTCTGAATTTTATATTTTTGCGCAGCAGTTAAACATAACGTTGACTTTTGACTCGCAAGGTCACCAAAATTGACCCTGGTAAGAAAACAGGGAAACATTCGGTTTACCTTTCTTTGATTTGTGCAACAGGTATTTGTTGCCTCCGAAAGTGTCCAAGTTGATTTTACGATTTTATGCGCAGCACTTAACCATCACGCATGGGTGAGATAGTCATCGTAACCAAATCAATGGCCCTAGTAAGAGAAAACAAAAAAGAAAAATCCCTATATTTGACTTGAGAAACGTGTGTCGTCTGCTATAAAATGTTCCGTAAGTGGATTTTTTATGTTTTCGCGGATACATAAGTGGCACCTATGAGAGACGGTAGTCTACGTAAATGGTTTTTTGTCATGGTATAAAGACAACAGAGAGAAAAAAAATATATCGGAAATTTAGTTCCCTACATTTGACTTAAGAAACGTGTGTCGTCTGCTATAAAATGTTCCGTAAGTGGATTTTTCATGTTTTCGCGGATACGTAAGTGGCACCTATGAGAGACGGTAGTCTACGTAAATGGGTATGTCGTCACGGTATAAAGAGATTGGAGAGAAAAAAAACATTAGAAATTTAGTTCTTTTTGTTTGACTTATGCAACAGGAAGCAGTTGCTACTGAAAGAGTCTTCAGTCTTTTTTTAGCCACTTGTCACATTATTTCCTGGTGTTTTCGCATGTGCGTAACTGGCACGTATGAAACAGTAGTCAATGTAACTGGGTTTCTTGCTGCGGTTTGAAGAGAATTACACTTTAATTCCCTTTGTTTGATTCATGCAATAGGAATCAATTGCTACTGAAAGAGTATTCAGTCTTTTTTTAGCCACTTATCACATTCATTTCTGGGTTTTTTACGCTGTGCATTGATATCATTTTGGCTTATTCAATGTGCAGAATTTAATGTGGTCCGAGTCAGAAAATCTAATTAAGGGACAAAGGGGCATCAAGGGTTTATTTCAAGGGAAGTAACTCTTGCAAGGGGGGCTTGAAAAGACCAAAACAAGGTCTTCTGCCACCCTGTTCTCTTAAATTTTGGCCCTTTTTCAGTGAAATCTGGCATGTGTGGATGGTGCATGCCTGGCAGTTTGCCAAGGACTGCACAGCAGCCTTCAAAGAAGACTTTAAATCCACTTTTATGCCGTTTTTTGTTCACTGTTTTCTATCGACATATTAGGGCGCCATTTCGAAGTAATTTTGAAGCTCTCTGATTGGCTGACTGGGCCCAGTTTTGAATTTCTCGAAGCCTCTGATTGGCTGACTGGGTCCCATGCTGATTTCCTTAGAGCTTATGTGATTGGATAATTCCCCTGATGGATATTGGGAAGGGGGGGTGGGGTACCTGTTTATCCTCATTAACCTTTTACCACACAATGACGCCTTTTTACACACCGGAAAGAGAAAGCTTTTGAAAATAATCTGAAAAAAGGAGACAATGCAGGTTTCCAGCATTTTCTCCTTTTCCCTCAATGTTTTCTACCCTATCAAAGAAAAAATGGATTATTACTTATTCTTACATCTTATTGTATCTTTATGGCCTATTTTTAAATTCTTCAAACTAGAACAAGATTTTTTGCGACTGGAAAAAGTTTCCGCAACACCAACCGGTTGCTTCTGAATTTTATATTTTTGCGCAGCAGTTAAACATAACGTTGACTTTTGACTCGCAAGGTCACCAAAATTGACCTTGGTAAGAAAACAGGGAAACATTCGGTTTACCTTTCTTTGATTTGTGCAACAGGTATTTGTTGCCTCCGAAAGTGTCCAAGTTGATTTTACGATTTTATGCGCAGCACGTAACCGTCACGCATGGGTGAGATAGTCATCGTAACCAAATCAATGGCCCTAGTGAGAGAAAACGAAAAAGAAAAATCCCTATATTTGACTTGAGAAACGTGTGTCGTCTGCTTTAAAATGTTCCGTAAGTGGATTTTTCATGTTTTCGCGGATACGTAAGTGGCACCTATGAGAGACGGTAGTCTACGTAAATGGTTTTTTGTCATGGTATAAAGACAATGGAGAGAAAAAAAATATATCGGAAATTTAGTTCCCTATATTTGACTTAAGAAAGGTGTGTCGTCTGCTATAAAATGTTCCGTAAGTGGATTTTTCATGTTTTCACTGATACGTAAGTGGCACCTATGAGAGACGGTAGTCTACGTAAATGGGTATGTCGTCACGGTATAAAGAGATTGGAGAGAAAAAAAACATTAGAAATTTAGTTCTCTTTGTTTGACTTATGCAACAGGAAGCATTTGCTACTGAAAGAGTCTTCAGTCTTTTTTTAGCCACTTGTCACATTATTTCCTGGTGTTTTCGCATGTGCGTAACTGGCACGTATGAAACGGTAGTCAATGTAACTGGGTTTCTTGCTGCGGTTTGAAGAGAATTACACTTTAATTCCCTTTGTTTGATTCATGCAATAGGAATCAATTGCTACTGAAAGAGTATTCAGTCTTTTTTTAGCCACTTATCACATTCATTTCTGGGTTTTTTACGCTGTGCATTGATATCATTTTGGCTTATTCAATGTGCAGAATTTAATGTGGTCCGAGTCAGAAAATCTAATTAAGGGACAAAGGGGCATCAAGGGTTTATTTCAAGGGAAGTAACTCTTGCAAGGGGGGCTTGAAAAGACCAAAACAAGGTCTTCTGCCACCCTGTTCTCTTAAATTTTGGCCCTTTTTCAGTGAAATCTGGCATGTGTGGATGGTGCATGCCTGGCAGTTTGCCAAGGACTGCACAGCAGCCTTCAAAGAAGACTTTAAATCCACTTTTATGCCGTTTTTTGTTCACTGTTTTCTATCGACATATTAGGGCGCCATTTCGAAGTAATTTTGAAGCTCTCTGATTGGCTGACTGGGCCCAGTTTTGAATTTCTCGAAGCCTCTGATTGGCTGACTGGGTCCCATGCTGATTTCCTTAGAGCTTATGTGATTGGATAATTCCCCTGATGGATATTGGGAAGGGGGGGTGGGGTACCTGTTTATCCTCATTAACCTTTTACCACACAATGACGCCTTTTTACACACCGGAAAGAGAAAGCTTTTGAAAATAATCTGAAAAAAGGAGACAATGCAGGTTTCCAGCATTTTCTCCTTTTCCCTCAATGTTTTCTACCCTATCAAAGAAAAAATGGATTATTACTTATTCTTACATCTTATTGTATCTTTATGGCCTATTTTTAAATTCTTCAAACTAGAACAAGATTTTTTTCGACCGGAAAAAGTTTCCGCAACACCAACCGGTTGCTTCTGAATTTTATATTTTTGCGCAGCAGTTAAACATAACGTTGACTTTTGACTCGCAAGGTCACCAAAATTGACCCTGGTAAGAAAACAGGGAAACATTCGGTTTACCTTTCTTTGATTAGTGCAACAGGTATTTGTTGCCTCCGAAAGTGTCCAAGTTGATTTTACGATTTTATGCACAGCACGTAACCGTCACGCATGGGTGAGATAGTCATTGTAACCAAATCAATGGCCCTAGTGAGAGAAAACGAAAAAGAAAAATCCCTATATTTGACTTGAGAAACGTGTGTCGTCTGCTTTAAAATGTTCCGTAAGTGGATTTTTCATGTTTTCGCGGATACGTAAGTGGCACCTATGAGAGACGGTAGTCTACGTAAATGGTTTTTTGTCATGGTATAAAGACAATGGAGAGAAAAAAAATATATCGGAAATTTAGTTCCCTACATTTGACTTAAGAAAGGTGTGTCGTCTGCTATAAAATGTTCCGTAAGTGGATTTTTCATGTTTTCACGGATACGTAAGTGGCACCTATGAGAGACGGTAGTCTACGTAAATGGGTATGTCGTCACGGTATAAAGAGATTGGAGAGAAAAAAAACATTAGAAATTTAGTTCTCTTTGTTTGACTTATGCAACAGGAAGCAGTTGCTACTGAAAGAGTCTTCAGTCTTTTTTTAGCCACTTGTCACATTATTTCCTGGTGTTTTCGCATGTGCGTAACTGGCACGTATGAAACGGTAGTCAATGTAACTGGGTTTCTTGCTGCGGTTTGAAGAGAATTACACTTTAATTCCCTTTGTTTGATTCATGCAATAGGAATCAATTGCTACTGAAAGAGTATTCAGTCTTTTTTTAGCCACTTATCACATTCATTTCTGGGTTTTTTACGCTGTGCGTTGATATCATTTTGGCTTATTCAATGTGCAGAATTTAATGTGGTCCGAGTCAGAAAATCTAATTAAGGGACAAAGGGGCATCAAGGGTTTATTTCAAGGGAAGTAACTCTTGCAAGGGGGGCTTGAAAAGACCAAAACAAGGTCTTCTGCCACCCTGTTCTCTTAAATTTTGGCCCTTTTTCAGTGAAATCTGGCATGTGTGGATGGTGCATGCCTGGCAGTTTGCCAAGGACTGCACAGCAGCCTTCAAAGAAGACTTTAAATCCACTTTTATGCCGTTTTTTGTTCACTGTTTTCTATCGACATATTAGGGCGCCATTTCGAAGTAATTTTGAAGCTCTCTGATTGGCTGACTGGGCCCAGTTTTGAATTTCTCGAAGCCTCTGATTGGCTGACTGGGTCCCATACTGATTTCCTTAGAGCTTATGTGATTGGATAATTCCCCCGATGGATATTGGGAAGGGGGGGTGGGGTACCTGTTTATCCTCATTAACCTTTTACCACACAATGACGCCTTTTTACACACCGGAAAGAGAAAGCTTTTGAAAATAATCTGAAAAAAGGAGACAATGCAGGTTTCCAGCATTTTCTCCTTTTCCCTCAATGTTTTCTACCCTATCAAAGAAAAAATGGATTATTACTTATTCTTACATCTTATTGTATCTTTATGGCCTATTTTTAAATTCTTCAAACTAGAACAAGATTTTTTTCGACCGGAAAAAGTTTCCGCAACACCAACCGGTTGCTTCTGAATTTTATATTTTTGCGCAGCAGTTAAACATAACGTTGACTTTTGACTCGCAAGGTCACCAAAATTGACCTTGGTAAGAAAACAGGGAAACATTCGGTTTACCTTTCTTTGATTTGTGCAACAGGTATTTGTTGCCTCCGAAAGTGTCCAAGTTGATTTTACGATTTTATGCGCAGCACGTAACCGTCACGCATGGGTGAGATAGTCATCGTAACCAAATCAATGGCCCTAGTGAGAGAAAACGAAAAAGAAAAATCCCTATATTTGACTTGAGAAACGTGTGTCGTCTGCTTTAAAATGTTCCGTAAGTGGATTTTTCATGTTTTCGCGGATACGTAAGTGGCACCTATGAGAGACGGTAGTCTACGTAAATGGTTTTTTGTCATGGTATAAAGACAATGGAGAGAAAAAAAATATATCGGAAATTTAGTTCCCTACATTTGACTTAAGAAAGGTGTGTCGTCTGCTATAAAATGTTCCGTAAGTGGATTTTTCATGTTTTCACGGATACGTAAGTGGCACCTATGAGAGACGGTAGTCTACGTAAATGGGTATGTCGTCACGGTATAAAGAGATTGGAGAGAAAAAAAACATTAGAAATTTAGTTCTCTTTGTTTGACTTATGCAACAGGAAGCAGTTGCTACTGAAAGAGTCTTCAGTCTTTTTTTAGCCACTTGTCACATTATTTCCTGGTGTTTTCGCATGTGCGTAACTGGCACGTATGAAACGGTAGTCAATGTAACTGGGTTTCTTGCTGCGGTTTGAAGAGAATTACACTTTAATTCCCTTTGTTTGATTCATGCAATAGGAATCAATTGCTACTGAAAGAGTATTCAGTCTTTTTTTAGCCACTTATCACATTCATTTCTGGGTTTTTTACGCTGTGCATTGATATCATTTTGGCTTATTCAATGTGCAGAATTTAATGTGGTCCGAGTCAGAAAATCTAATTAAGGGACAAAGGGGCATCAAGGGTTTATTTCAAGGGAAGTAACTCTTGCAAGGGGGGCTTGAAAAGACCAAAACAAGGTCTTCTGCCACCCTGTTCTCTTAAATTTTGGCCCTTTTTCAGTGAAATCTGGCATGTGTGGATGGTGCATGCCTGGCAGTTTGCCAAGGACTGCACAGCAGCCTTCAAAGAAGACTTTAAATCCACTTTTATGCCGTTTTTTGTTCACTGTTTTCTATCGACATATTAGGGCGCCATTTCGAAGTAATTTTGAAGCTCTCTGATTGGCTGACTGGGCCCAGTTTTGAATTTCTCGAAGCCTCTGATTGGCTGACTGGGTCCCATGCTGATTTCCTTAGAGCTTATGTGATTGGATAATTCCCCTGATGGATATTGGGAAGGGGGGGTGGGGTACCTGTTTATCCTCATTAACCTTTTACCACACAATGACGCCTTTTTACACACCGGAAAGAGAAAGCTTTTGAAAATAATCTGAAAAAAGGAGACAATGCAGGTTTCCAGCATTTTCTCCTTTTCCCTCAATGTTTTCTACCCTATCAAAGAAAAAATGGATTATTACTTATTCTTACATCTTATTGTATCTTTATGGCCTATTTTTAAATTCTTCAAACTAGAACAAGATTTTTTTCGACCGGAAAAAGTTTCCGCAACACCAACCGGTTGCTTCTGAATTTTATATTTTTGCGCAGCAGTTAAACATAACGTTGACTTTTGACTCGCAAGGTCACCAAAATTGACCCTGGTAAGAAAACAGGGAAACATTCGGTTTACCTTTCTTTGATTTGTGCAACAGGTATTTGTTGCCTCCGAAAGTGTCCAAGTTGATTTTACGATTTTATGCGCAGCACGTAACCGTCACGCATGGGTGAGATAGTCATCGTAACCAAATCAATGGCCCTAGTGAGAGAAAACGAAAAAGAAAAATCCCTATATTTGACTTGAGAAACGTGTGTCGTCTGCTTTAAAATGTTCCGTAAGTGGATTTTTCATGTTTTCGCGGATACGTAAGTGGCACCTATGAGAGACGGTAGTCTACGTAAATGGTTTTTTGTCATGGTATAAAGACAATGGAGAGAAAAAAAATATATCGGAAATTTAGTTCCCTACATTTGACTTAAGAAAGGTGTGTCGTCTGCTATAAAATGTTCCGTAAGTGGATTTTTCATGTTTTCACAGATACGTAAGTGGCACCTATGAGAGACGGTAGTCTACGTAAATGGGTATGTCGTCACGGTATAAAGAGATTGGAGAGAAAAAAAACATTAGAAATTTAGTTCTCTTTGTTTGACTTATGCAACAGGAAGCAGTTGCTACTGAAAGAGTCTTCAGTCTTTTTTTAGCCACTTGTCACATTATTTCCTGGTGTTTTCGCATGTGCGTAACTGGCACGTATGAAACGGTAGTCAATGTAACTGGGTTTCTTGCTGCGGTTTGAAGAGAATTACACTTTAATTCCCTTTGTTTGATTCATGCAATAGGAATCAATTGCTACTGAAAGAGTATTCAGTCTTTTTTTAGCCACTTATCACATTCATTTCTGGGTTTTTTACGCTGTGCATTGATATCATTTTGGCTTATTCAATGTGCAGAATTTAATGTGGTCCGAGTCAGAAAATCTAATTAAGGGACAAAGGGGCATCAAGGGTTTATTTCAAGGGAAGTAACTCTTGCAAGGGGGGCTTGAAAAGACCAAAACAAGGTCTTCTGCCACCCTGTTCTCTTAAATTTTGGCCCTTTTTCAGTGAAATCTGGCATGTGTGGATGGTGCATGCCTGGCAGTTTGCCAAGGACTGCACAGCAGCCTTCAAAGAAGACTTTAAATCCACTTTCATGCCGTTTTTTGTTCACTGTTTTCTATCGATATATTAGGGCGCCATTTCGAAGTAATTTTGAAGCTCTCTGATTGGCTGACTGGGCCCAGTTTTGAATTTCTCGAAGCCTCTGATTGGCTGACTGGGTCCCATGCTGATTTCCTTAGAGCTTATGTGATTGGATAATTCCCCTGATTTGACCTGTTTATCCTCATTAACCTTTTACCACACAATGACGCCTTTTTACACACCGGAAAGAGAAAGCTTTTGAAAATAATCTGAAAAAAGGAGACAATGCAGGTTTCCAGCATTTTCTCCTTTTCCCTCAATGTTTTCTACCCTATCAAAGAAAAAATGGATTATTACTTATTCTTACATCTTATTGTATCTTTATGGCCTATTTTTAAATTCTTCAAACTAGAACAAGATTCTTTTCGACCGGAAAAAGTTTCCGCAACACCAACCGGTTGCTTCTGAATTTTATATTTTTGCGCAGCAGTTAAACATAACGTTGACTTTTGACTCGCAAGGTCACCAAAATTGACCCTGGTAAGAAAACAGGGAAACATTCGGTTTACCTTTCTTTGATTAGTGCAACAGGTATTTGTTGCCTCCGAAAGTGTCCAAGTTGATTTTACGATTTTATGCGCAGCACGTAACCGTCACGCATGGGTGAGATAGTCATCGTAACCAAATCAATGGCCCTAGTGAGAGAAAACGAAAAAGAAAAATCCCTATATTTGACTTGAGAAACGTGTGTCGTCTGCTTTAAAATGTTCCGTAAGTGGATTTTTCATGTTTTCGCGGATACGTAAGTGGCACCTATGAGAGACGGTAGTCTACGTAAATGGTTTTTTGTCATGGTATAAAGACAATGGAGAGAAAAAAAATATATCAGAAATTTAGTTCCCTACATTTGACTTAAGAAAGGTGTGTCGTCTGCTATAAAATGTTCCGTAAGTGGATTTTTCATGTTTTCACGGATACGTAAGTGGCACCTATGAGAGACGGTAGTCTACGTAAATGGGTATGTCGTCACGGTATAAAGAGATTGGAGAGAAAAAAAACATTAGAAATTTAGTTCTCTTTGTTTGACTTATGCAACAGGAAGCAGTTGCTACTGAAAGAGTCTTCAGTCTTTTTTTAGCCACTTGTCACATTATTTCCTGGTGTTTTCGCATGTGCGTAACTGGCACGTATGAAACGGTAGTCAATGTAACTGGGTTTCTTGCTGCGGTTTGAAGAGAATTACACTTTAATTCCCTTTGTTTGATTCATGCAATAGGAATCAATTGCTACTGAAAGAGTATTCAGTCTTTTTTTAGCCACTTATCACATTCATTTCTGGGTTTTTTACGCTGTGCATTGATATCATTTTGGCTTATTCAATGTGCAGAATTTAATGTGGTCCGAGTCAGAAAATCTAATTAAGGGACAAAGGGGCATCAAGGGTTTATTTCAAGGGAAGTAACTCTTGCAAGGGGGGCTTGAAAAGACCAAAACAAGGTCTTCTGCCACCCTGTTCTCTTAAATTTTGGCCCTTTTTCAGTGAAATCTGGCATGTGTGGATGGTGCATGCCTGGCAGTTTGCCAAGGACTGCACAGCAGCCTTCAAAGAAGACTTTAAATCCACTTTTATGCCGTTTTTTGTTCACTGTTTTCTATCGACATATTAGGGCGCCATTTCGAAGTAATTTTGAAGCTCTCTGATTGGCTGACTGGGCCCAGTTTTGAATTTCTCGAAGCCTCTGATTGGCTGACTGGGTCCCATGCTGATTTCCTTAGAGCTTATGTGATTGGATAATTCCCCTGATGGATATTGGGAAGGGGGGGTGGGGTACCTGTTTATCCTCATTAACCTTTTACCACACAATGACGCCTTTTTACACACCGGAAAGAGAGAGCTTTTGAAAATAATCTGAAAAAAGGAGACAATGCAGGTTTCCAGCATTTTCTCCTTTTCCCTCAATGTTTTCTACCCTATCAAAGAAAAAATGGATTATTACTTATTCTTACATCTTATTGTATCTTTATGGCCTATTTTTAAATTCTTCAAACTAGAACAAGATTTTTTTCGACCGGAAAAAGTTTCCGCAACACCAACCAGTTGCTTCTGAATTTTATATTTTTGCGCAGCAGTTAAACATAACGTTGACTTTTGACTCGCAAGGTCACCAAAATTGACCCTGGTAAGAAAACAGGGAAACATTCGGTTTACCTTTCTTTGATTTGTGCAACAGGTATTTGTTGCCTCCGAAAGTGTCCAAGTTGATTTTACGATTTTATGCGCAGCACGTAACCGTCACGCATGGGTGAGATAGTCATCGTAACCAAATCAATGGCCCTAGTGAGAGAAAACGAAAAAGAAAAATCCCTATATTTGACTTGAGAAACGTGTGTCGTCTGCTTTAAAATGTTCCGTAAGTGGATTTTTCATGTTTTCGCGGATACGTAAGTGGCACCTATGAGAGACGGTAGTCTACGTAAATGGTTTTTTGTCATGGTATAAAGACAATGGAGAGAAAAAAAATATATCGGAAATTTAGTTCCCTACATTTGACTTAAGAAAGGTGTGTCGTCTGCTATAAAATGTTCCGTAAGTAGATTTTTCATGTTTTCACGGATACGTAAGTGGCACCTATGAGAGACGGTAGTCTACGTAAATGGGTATGTCGTCACGGTATAAAGAGATTGGAGAGAAAAAAAACATTAGAAATTTAGTTCTCTTTGTTTGACTTATGCAACAGGAGGCAGTTGCTACTGAAAGAGTCTTCAGTCTTTTTTTAGCCACTTGTCACATTATTTCCTGGTGTTTTCGCATGTGCGTAACTGGCACGTATGAAACGGTAGTCAATGTAACTGGGTTTCTTGCTGCGGTTTGAAGAGAATTACACTTTAATTCCCTTTGTTTGATTCATGCAATAGGAATCAATTGCTACTGAAAGAGTATTCAGTCTTTTTTTAGCCACTTATCACATTCATTTCTGGGTTTTTTACGCTGTGCATTGATATCATTTTGGCTTATTCAATGTGCAGAATTTAATGTGGTCCGAGTCAGAAAATCTAATTAAGGGACAAAGGGGCATCAAGGGTTTATTTCAAGGGAAGTAACTCTTGCAAGGGGGGCTTGAAAAGACCAAAACAAGGTCTTCTGCCACCCTGTTCTCTTAAATTTTGGCCCTTTTTCAGTGAAATCTGGCATGTGTGGATGGTGCATGCCTGGCAGTTTGCCAAGGACTGCACAGCAGCCTTCAAAGAAGACTTTAAATCCACTTTTATGCCGTTTTTTGTTCACTGTTTTCTATCGACATATTAGGGCGCCATTTCGAAGTAATTTTGAAGCTCTCTGATTGGCTGACTGGGCCCAGTTTTGAATTTCTCGAAGCCTCTGATTGGCTGACTGGGTCCCATGCTGATTTCCTTAGAGCTTATGTGATTGGATAATTCCCCTGATGGATATTGGGAAGGGGGGGTGGGGTACCTGTTTATCCTCATTAACCTTTTACCACACAATGACGCCTTTTTACACACCGGAAAGAGAAAGCTTTTGAAAATAATCTGAAAAAAGGAGACAATGCAGGTTTCCAGCATTTTCTCCTTTTCCCTCAATGTTTTCTACCCTATCAAAGAAAAAATGGATTATTACTTATTCTTACATCTTATTGTATCTTTATGGCCTATTTTTAAATTCTTCAAACTAGAACAAGATTTTTTTCGACCGGAAAAAGTTTCCGCAACACCAACCGGTTGCTTCTGAATTTTATATTTTTGCGCAGCAGTTAAACATAACGTTGACTTTTGACTCGCAAGGTCACCAAAATTGACCCTGGTAAGAAAACAGGGAAACATTCGGTTTACCTTTCTTTGATTTGTGCAACAGGTATTTGTTGCCTCCGAAAGTGTCCAAGTTGATTTTACGATTTTATGCGCAGCACGTAACCGTCACGCATGGGTGAGATAGTCATCGTAACCAAATCAATGGCCCTAGTGAGAGAAAACGAAAAAGAAAAATCCCTATATTTGACTTGAGAAACGTGTGTCGTCTGCTTTAAAATGTTCCGTAAGTGGATTTTTCATGTTTTCGCGGATACGTAAGTGGCACCTATGAGAGACGGTAGTCTACGTAAATGGTTTTTTGTCATGGTATAAAGACAATGGAGAGAAAAAAAATATATCGGAAATTTAGTTCCCTACATTTGACTTAAGAAAGGTGTGTCGTCTGCTATAAAATGTTCCGTAAGTGGATTTTTCATGTTTTCACAGATACGTAAGTGGCACCTATGAGAGACGGTAGTCTACGTAAATGGGTATGTCGTCACGGTATAAAGAGATTGGAGAGAAAAAAAACATTAGAAATTTAGTTCTCTTTGTTTGACTTATGCAACAGGAAGCAGTTGCTACTGAAAGAGTCTTCAGTCTTTTTTTAGCCACTTGTCACATTATTTCCTGGTGTTTTCGCATGTGCGTAACTGGCACGTATGAAACGGTAGTCAATGTAACTGGGTTTCTTGCTGCGGTTTGAAGAGAATTACACTTTAATTCCCTTTGTTTGATTCATGCAATAGGAATCAATTGCTACTGAAAGAGTATTCAGTCTTTTTTTAGCCACTTATCACATTCATTTCTGGGTTTTTTACGCTGTGCATTGATATCATTTTGGCTTATTCAATGTGCAGAATTTAATGTGGTCCGAGTCAGAAAATCTAATTAAGGGACAAAGGGGCATCAAGGGTTTATTTCAAGGGAAGTAACTCTTGCAAGGGGGGCTTGAAAAGACCAAAACAAGGTCTTCTGCCACCCTGTTCTCTTAAATTTTGGCCCTTTTTCAGTGAAATCTGGCATGTGTGGATGGTGCATGCCTGGCAGTTTGCCAAGGACTGCACAGCAGCCTTCAAAGAAGACTTTAAATCCACTTTCATGCCGTTTTTTGTTCACTGTTTTCTATCGATATATTAGGGCGCCATTTCGAAGTAATTTTGAAGCTCTCTGATTGGCTGACTGGGCCCAGTTTTGAATTTCTCGAAGCCTCTGATTGGCTGACTGGGTCCCATGCTGATTTCCTTAGAGCTTATGTGATTGGATAATTCCCCTGATGGATATTGGGAAGGGGGGTGGGGTACCTGTTTATCCTCATTAACCTTTTACCACACAATGACGCCTTTTTACACACCGGAAAGAGAAAGCTTTTGAAAATAATCTGAAAAAAGGAGACAATGCAGGTTTCCAGCATTTTCTCCTTTTCCCTCAATGTTTTCTACCCTATCAAAGAAAAAATGGATTATTACTTATTCTTACATCTTATTGTATCTTTATGGCCTATTTTTAAATTCTTCAAACTAGAACAAGATTCTTTTCGACCGGAAAAAGTTTCCGCAACACCAACCGGTTGCTTCTGAATTTTATATTTTTGCGCAGCAGTTAAACATAACGTTGACTTTTGACTCGCAAGGTCACCAAAATTGACCCTGGTAAGAAAACAGGGAAACATTCGGTTTACCTTTCTTTGATTAGTGCAACAGGTATTTGTTGCCTCCGAAAGTGTCCAAGTTGATTTTACGATTTTATGCGCAGCACGTAACCTTCACGCATGGGTGAGATAGTCATCGTAACCAAATCAATGGCCCTAGTGAGAGAAAACGAAAAAGAAAAATCCCTATATTTGACTTGAGAAACGTGTGTCGTCTGCTTTAAAATGTTCCGTAAGTGGATTTTTCATGTTTTCGCGGATACGTAAGTGGCACCTATGAGAGACGGTAGTCTACGTAAATGGTTTTTTGTCATGGTATAAAGACAATGGAGAGAAAAAAAATATATCAGAAATTTAGTTCCCTACATTTGACTTAAGAAAGGTGTGTCGTCTGCTATAAAATGTTCCGTAAGTGGATTTTTCATGTTTTCACGGATACGTAAGTGGCACCTATGAGAGACGGTAGTCTACGTAAATGGGTATGTCGTCACGGTATAAAGAGATTGGAGAGAAAAAAAACATTAGAAATTTAGTTCTCTTTGTTTGACTTATGCAACAGGAAGCAGTTGCTACTGAAAGAGTCTTCAGTCTTTTTTTAGCCACTTGTCACATTATTTCCTGGTGTTTTCGCATGTGCGTAACTGGCACGTATGAAACGGTAGTCAATGTAACTGGGTTTCTTGCTGCGGTTTGAAGAGAATTACACTTTAATTCCCTTTGTTTGATTCATGCAATAGGAATCAATTGCTACTGAAAGAGTATTCAGTCTTTTTTTAGCCACTTATCACATTCATTTCTGGGTTTTTTACGCTGTGCATTGATATCATTTTGGCTTATTCAATGTGCAGAATTTAATGTGGTCCGAGTCAGAAAATCTAATTAAGGGACAAAGGGGCATCAAGGGTTTATTTCAAGGGAAGCAACTCTTGCAAGGGGGGCTTGAAAAGACCAAAACAAGGTCTTCTGCCACCCTGTTCTCTTAAATTTTGGCCCTTTTTCAGTGAAATCTGGCATGTGTGGATGGTGCATGCCTGGCAGTTTGCCAAGGACTGCACAGCAGCCTTCAAAGAAGACTTTAAATCCACTTTTATGCCGTTTTTTGTTCACTGTTTTCTATCGACATATTAGGGCGCCATTTCGAAGTAATTTTGAAGCTCTCTGATTGGCTGACTGGGCCCAGTTTTGAATTTCTCGAAGCCTCTGATTGGCTGACTGGGTCCCATGCTGATTTCCTTAGAGCTTATGTGATTGGATAATTCCCCTGATGGATATTGGGAAGGGGGGTGGGGTACCTGTTTATCCTCATTAACCTTTTACCACACAATGACGCCTTTTTACACACCGGAAAGAGAAAGCTTTTGAAAATAATCTGAAAAAAGGAGACAATGCAGGTTTCCAGCATTTTCTCCTTTTCCCTCAATGTTTTCTACCCTATCAAAGAAAAAATGGATTATTACTTATTCTTACATCTTATTGTATCTTTATGGCCTATTTTTAAATTCTTCAAACTAGAACAAGATTCTTTTCGACCGGAAAAAGTTTCCGCAACACCAACCGGTTGCTTCTGAATTTTATATTTTTGCGCAGCAGTTAAACATAACGTTGACTTTTGACTCGCAAGGTCACCAAAATTGACCCTGGTAAGAAAACAGGGAAACATTCGGTTTACCTTTCTTTGATTAGTGCAACAGGTATTTGTTGCCTCCGAAAGTGTCCAAGTTGATTTTACGATTTTATGCGCAGCACGTAACCGTCACGCATGGGTGAGATAGTCATCGTAACCAAATCAATGGCCCTAGTGAGAGAAAACGAAAAAGAAAAATCCCTATATTTGACTTGAGAAACGTGTGTCGTCTGCTTTAAAATGTTCCGTAAGTGGATTTTTCATGTTTTCGCGGATACGTAAGTGGCACCTATGAGAGACGGTAGTCTACGTAAATGGTTTTTTGTCATGGTATAAAGACAATGGAGAGAAAAAAAATATATCGGAAATTTAGTTCCCTACATTTGACTTAAGAAAGGTGTGTCGTCTGCTATAAAATGTTCCGTAAGTGGATTTTTCATGTTTTCACGGATACGTAAGTGGCACCTATGAGAGACGGTAGTCTACGTAAATGGGTATGTCGTCACGGTATAAAGAGATTGGAGAGAAAAAAAACATTAGAAATTTAGTTCTCTTTGTTTGACTTATGCAACAGGAAGCAGTTGCTACTGAAAGAGTCTTCAGTCTTTTTTTAGCCACTTGTCACATTATTTCCTGGTGTTTTCGCATGTGCGTAACTGGCACGTATGAAACGGTAGTCAATGTAACTGGGTTTCTTGCTGCGGTTTGAAGAGAATTACACTTTAATTCCCTTTGTTTGATTCATGCAATAGGAATCAATTGCTACTGAAAGAGTATTCAGTCTTTTTTTAGCCACTTATCACATTCATTTCTGGGTTTTTTACGCTGTGCATTGATATCATTTTGGCTTATTCAATGTGCAGAATTTAATGTGGTCCGAGTCAGAAAATCTAATTAAGGGACAAAGGGGCATCAAGGGTTTATTTCAAGGGAAGCAACTCTTGCAAGGGGGGCTTGAAAAGACCAAAACAAGGTCTTCTGCCACCCTGTTCTCTTAAATTTTGGCCCTTTTTCAGTGAAATCTGGCATGTGTGGATGGTGCATGCCTGGCAGTTTGCCAAGGACTGCACAGCAGCCTTCAAAGAAGACTTTAAATCCACTTTTATGCCGTTTTTTGTTCACTGTTTTCTATCGACATATTAGGGCGCCATTTCGAAGTAATTTTGAAGCTCTCTGATTGGCTGACTGGGCCCAGTTTTGAATTTCTCGAAGCCTCTGATTGGCTGACTGGGTCCCATGCTGATTTCCTTAGAGCTTATGTGATTGGATAATTCCCCTGATGGATATTGGGAAGGGGGGTGGGGTACCTGTTTATCCTCATTAACCTTTTACCACACAATGACGCCTTTTTACACACCGGAAAGAGAAAGCTTTTGAAAATAATCTGAAAAAAGGAGACAATGCAGGTTTCCAGCATTTTCTCCTTTTCCCTCAATGTTTTCTACCCTATCAAAGAAAAAATGGATTATTACTTATTCTTACATCTTATTGTATCTTTATGGCCTATTTTTAAATTCTTCAAACTAGAACAAGATTCTTTTCGACCGGAAAAAGTTTCCGCAACACCAACCGGTTGCTTCTGAATTTTATATTTTTGCGCAGCAGTTAAACATAACGTTGACTTTTGACTCGCAAGGTCACCAAAATTGACCCTGGTAAGAAAACAGGGAAACATTCGGTTTACCTTTCTTTGATTAGTGCAACAGGTATTTGTTGCCTCCGAAAGTGTCCAAGTTGATTTTACGATTTTATGCGCAGCACGTAACCGTCACGCATGGGTGAGATAGTCATCGTAACCAAATCAATGGCCCTAGTGAGAGAAAACGAAAAAGAAAAATCCCTATATTTGACTTGAGAAACGTGTGTCGTCTGCTTTAAAATGTTCCGTAAGTGGATTTTTCATGTTTTCGCGGATACGTAAGTGGCACCTATGAGAGACGGTAGTCTACGTAAATGGTTTTTTGTCATGGTATAAAGACAATGGAGAGAAAAAAAATATATCGGAAATTTAGTTCCCTACATTTGACTTAAGAAAGGTGTGTCGTCTGCTATAAAATGTTCCGTAAGTGGATTTTTCATGTTTTCACGGATACGTAAGTGGCACCTATGAGAGACGGTAGTCTACATAAATGGGTATGTCGTCACGGTATAAAGAGATTGGAGAGAAAAAAAACATTAGAAATTTAGTTCTCTTTGTTTGACTTATGCAACAGGAAGCAGTTGCTACTGAAAGAGTCTTCAGTCTTTTTTTAGCCACTTGTCACATTATTTCCTGGTGTTTTCGCATGTGCGTAACTGGCACGTATGAAACGGTAGTCAATGTAACTGGGTTTCTTGCTGCGGTTTGAAGAGAATTACACTTTAATTCCCTTTGTTTGATTCATGCAATAGGAATCAATTGCTACTGAAAGAGTATTCAGTCTTTTTTTAGCCTCTTATCACATTCATTTCTGGGTTTTTTACGCTGTGCATTGATATCATTTTGGCTTATTCAATGTGCAGAATTTAATGTGGTCCGAGTCAGAAAATCTAATTAAGGGACAAAGGGGCATCAAGGGTTTATTTCAAGGGAAGTAACTCTTGCAAGGGGGGCTTGAAAAGACCAAAACAAGGTCTTCTGCCACCCTGTTCTCTTAAATTTTGGCCCTTTTTCAGTGAAATCTGGCATGTGTGGATGGTGCATGCCTGGCAGTTTGCCAAGGACTGCACAGCAGCCTTCAAAGAAGACTTTAAATCCACTTTTATGCCGTTTTTTGTTCACTGTTTTCTATCGACATATTAGGGCGCCATTTCGAAGTAATTTTGAAGCTCTCTGATTGGCTGACTGGGCCCAGTTTTGAATTTCTCGAAGCCTCTGATTGGCTGACTGGGTCCCATGCTGATTTCCTTAGAGCTTATGTGATTGGATAATTCCCCTGATGGATATTGGGAAGGGGGGGTGGGGTACCTGTTTATCCTCATTAACCTTTTACCACACAATGACGCCTTTTTACACACCGGAAAGAGAAAGCTTTTGAAAATAATCTGAAAAAAGGAGACAATGCAGGTTTCCAGCATTTTCTCCTTTTCCCTCAATGTTTTCTACCCTATCAAAGAAAAAATGGATTATTACTTATTCTTACATCTTATTGTATCTTTATGGCCTATTTTTAAATTCTTCAAACTAGAACAAGATTTTTTTCGACCGGAAAAAGTTTCCGCAACACCAACCGGTTGCTTCTGAATTTTATATTTTTGCGCAGCAGTTAAACATAACGTTGACTTTTGACTCGCAAGGTCGCCAAAATTGACCCTGGTAAGAAAACAGGGAAACATTCGGTTTACCTTTCTTTGATTTGTGCAACAGGTATTTGTTGCCTCCGAAAGTGTCCAAGTTGATTTTACGATTTTATGCGCAGCACGTAACCGTCACGCATGGGTGAGATAGTCATCGTAACCAAATCAATGGCCCTAGTGAGAGAAAACGAAAAAGAAAAATCCCTATATTTGACTTGAGAAACGTGTGTCGTCTGCTTTAAAATGTTCCGTAAGTGGATTTTTCATGTTTTCGCGGATACGTAAGTGGCACCTATGAGAGACGGTAGTCTACGTAAATGGTTTTTTGTCATGGTATAAAGACAATGGAGAGAAAAAAAATATATCGGAAATTTAGTTCCCTACATTTGACTTAAGAAAGGTGTGTCGTCTGCTATAAAATGTTCCGTAAGTGGATTTTTCATGTTTTCACGGATACGTAAGTGGCACCTATGAGAGACGGTAGTCTACGTAAATGGGTATGTCGTCACGGTATAAAGAGATTGGAGAGAAAAAAAACATTAGAAATTTAGTTCTCTTTGTTTGACTTATGCAACAGGAAGCAGTTGCTACTGAAAGAGTCTTCAGTCTTTTTTTAGCCACTTGTCACATTATTTCCTGGTGTTTTCGCATGTGCGTAACTGGCACGTATGAAACGGTAGTCAATGTAACTGGGTTTCTTGCTGCGGTTTGAAGAGAATTACACTTTAATTCCCTTTGTTTGATTCATGCAATAGGAATCGATTGCTACTGAAAGAGTATTCAGTCTTTTTTTAGCCACTTATCACATTCATTTCTGGGTTTTTTACGCTGTGCATTGATATCATTTTGGCTTATTCAATGTGCAGAATTTAATGTGGTCCGAGTCAGAAAATCTAATTAAGGGACAAAGGGGCATCAAGGGTTTATTTCAAGGGAAGTAACTCTTGCAAGGGGGGCTTGAAAAGACCAAAACAAGGTCTTCTGCCACCCTGTTCTCTTAAATTTTGGCCCTTTTTCAGTGAAATCTGGCATGTGTGGATGGTGCATGCCTGGCAGTTTGCCAAGGACTGCACAGCAGCCTTCAAAGAAGACTTTAAATCCACTTTTATGCCGTTTTTTGTTCACTGTTTTCTATCGACATATTAGGGCGCCATTTCGAAGTAATTTTGAAGCTCTCTGATTGGCTGACTGGGCCCAGTTTTGAATTTCTCGAAGCCTCTGATTGGCTGACTGGGTCCCATGCTGATTTCCTTAGAGCTTATGTGATTGGATAATTCCCCTGATGGATATTGGGAAGGGGGGGTGGGGTACCTGTTTATCCTCATTAACCTTTTACCACACAATGACGCCTTTTTACACACCGGAAAGAGAAAGCTTTTGAAAATAATCTGAAAAAAGGAGACAATGCAGGTTTCCAGCATTTTCTCCTTTTCCCTCAATGTTTTCTACCCTATCAAAGAAAAAATGGATTATTACTTATTCTTACATCTTATTGTATCTTTATGGCCTATTTTTAAATTCTTCAAACTAGAACAAGATTTTTTTCGACCGGAAAAAGTTTCCGCAACACCAACCGGTTGCTTCTGAATTTTATATTTTTGCGCAGCAGTTAAACATAACGTTGACTTTTGACTCGCAAGGTCACCAAAATTGACCCTGGTAAGAAAACAGGGAAACATTCGGTTTACCTTTCTTTGATTTGTGCAACAGGTATTTGTTGCCTCCGAAAGTGTCCAAGTTGATTTTACGATTTTATGCGCAGCACGTAACCGTCACGCATGGGTGAGATAGTCATCGTAACCAAATCAATGGCCCTAGTGAGAGAAAACGAAAAAGAAAAATCCCTATATTTGACTTGAGAAACGTGTGTCGTCTGCTTTAAAATGTTCCGTAAGTGGATTTTTCATGTTTTCGCGGATACGTAAGTGGCACCTATGAGAGACAGTAGTCTACGTAAATGGTTTTTTGTCATGGTATAAAGACAATGGAGAGAAAAAAAATATATCGGAAATTTAGTTCCCTACATTTGACTTAAGAAAGGTGTGTCGTCTGCTATAAAATGTTCCGTAAGTGGATTTTTCATGTTTTCACGGATACGTAAGTGGCACCTATGAGAGACGGTAGTCTACGTAAATGGGTATGTCGTCACGGTATAAAGAGATTGGAGAGAAAAAAAACATTAGAAATTTAGTTCTCTTTGTTTGACTTATGCAACAGGAAGCAGTTGCTACTGAAAGAGTCTTCAGTCTTTTTTTAGCCACTTGTCACATTATTTCCTGGTGTTTTCGCATGTGCGTAACTGGCACGTATGAAACGGTAGTCAATGTAACTGGGTTTCTTGCTGCGGTTTGAAGAGAATTACACTTTAATTCCCTTTGTTTGATTCATGCAATAGGAATCAATTGCTACTGAAAGAGCATTCAGTCTTTTTCTAGCCACTTATCACATTCATTTCTGGGTTTTTTACGCTGTGCATTGATATCATTTTGGCTTATTCAATGTGCAGAATTTAATGTGGTCCGAGTCAGAAAATCTAATTAAGGGACAAAGGGGCATCAAGGGTTTATTTCAAGGGAAGTAACTCTTGCAAGGGGGGCTTGAAAAGACCAAAACAAGGTCTTCTGCCACCCTGTTCTCTTAAATTTTGGCCCTTTTTCAGTGAAATCTAGCATGTGTGGATGGTGCATGCCTGGCAGTTTGCCAAGGACTGCACAGCAGCCTTCAAAGAAGACTTTAAATCCACTTTTATGCCGTTTTTTGTTCACTGTTTTCTATCGACATATTAGGTCGCCATTTCGAAGTAATTTTGAAGCTCTCTGATTGGCTGACTGGGCCCAGTTTTGAATTTCTCGAAGCCTCTGATTGGCTGACTGGGTCCCATGCTGATTTCCTTAGAGCTTATGTGATTGGATAATTCCCCTGATGGATATTGGGAAGGGGGGGTGGGGTACCTGTTTATCCTCATTAACCTTTTACCACACAATGACGCCTTTTTACACACCGGAAAGAGAAAGCTTTTGAAAATAATCTGAAAAAAGGAGACAATGCAGGTTTCCAGCATTTTCTCCTTTTCCCTCAATGTTTTCTACCCTATCAAAGAAAAAATGGATTATTACTTATTCTTACATCTTATTGTATCTTTATGGCCTATTTTTAAATTCTTCAAACTAGAACAAGATTTTTTTCGACCGGAAAAAGTTTCCGCAACACCAACCGGTTGCTTCTGAATTTTATATTTTTGCGCAGCAGTTAAACATAACGTTGACTTTTGACTCGCAAGGTCACCAAAATTGACCCTGGTAAGAAAACAGGGAAACATTCGGTTTACCTTTCTTTGATTTGTGCAACAGGTATTTGTTGCCTCCGAAAGTGTCCAAGTTGATTTTACGATTTTATGCGCAGCACGTAACCGTCACGCATGGGTGAGATAGTCATCGTAACCAAATCAATGGCCCTAGTGAGAGAAAACGAAAAAGAAAAATCCCTATATTTGACTTGAGAAACGTGTGTCGTCTGCTTTAAAATGTTCCGTAAGTGGATTTTTCATGTTTTCGCGGATACGTAAGTGGCACCTATGAGAGACGGTAGTCTACGTAAATGGTTTTTTGTCATGGTATAAAGACAATGGAGAGAAAAAAAATATATTGGAAATTTAGTTCCCTACATTTGACTTAAGAAAGGTGTGTCGTCTGCTATAAAATGTTCCGTAAGTGGATTTTTCATGTTTTCACAGATACGTAAGTGGCACCTATGAGAGACGGTAGTCTACGTAAATGGGTATGTCGTCACGGTATAAAGAGATTGGAGAGAAAAAAAACATTAGAAATTTAGTTCTCTTTGTTTGACTTATGCAACAGGAAGCAGTTGCTACTGAAAGAGTCTTCAGTCTTTTTTTAGCCACTTGTCACATTATTTCCTGGTGTTTTCGCATGTGCGTAACTGGCACGTATGAAACGGTAGTCAATGTAACTGGGTTTCTTGCTGCGGTTTGAAGAGAATTACACTTTAATTCCCTTTGTTTGATTCATGCAATAGGAATCAATTGCTACTGAAAGAGTATTCAGTCTTTTTTTAGCCACTTATCACATTCATTTCTGGGTTTTTTACGCTGTGCATTGATATCATTTTGGCTTATTCAATGTGCAGAATTTAATGTGGTCCGAGTCAGAAAATCTAATTAAGGGACAAAGGGGCATCAAGGGTTTATTTCAAGGGAAGTAACTCTTGCAAGGGGGACTTGAAAAGACCAAAACAAGGTCTTCTGCCACCCTGTTCTCTTAAATTTTGGCCCTTTTTCAGTGAAATCTGGCATGTGTGGATGGTGCATGCCTGGCAGTTTGCCAAGGACTGCACAGCAGCCTTCAAAGAAGACTTTAAATCCACTTTCATGCCGTTTTTTGTTCACTGTTTTCTATCGATATATTAGGGCGCCATTTCGAAGTAATTTTGAAGCTCTCTGATTGGCTGACTGGGCCCAGTTTTGAATTTCTCGAAGCCTCTGATTGGCTGACTGGGTCCCATGCTGATTTCCTTAGAGCTTATGTGATTGGATAATTCCCCTGATGGATATTGGGAAGGGGGGTGGGGTACCTGTTTATCCTCATTAACCTTTTACCACACAATGACGCCTTTTTACACACCGGAAAGAGAAAGCTTTTGAAAATAATCTGAAAAAAGGAGACAATGCAGGTTTCCAGCATTTTCTCCTTTTCCCTCAATGTTTTCTACCCTATCAAAGAAAAAATGGATTATTACTTATTCTTACATCTTATTGTATCTTTATGGCCTATTTTTAAATTCTTCAAACTAGAACAAGATTTTTTTCGACCGGAAAATGTTTCCGCAACACCAACCGGTTGCTTCTGAATTTTATATTTTTGCGCAGCAGTTAAACATAACGTTGACTTTTGACTCGCAAGGTCACCAAAATTGACCCTGGTAAGAAAACAGGGAAACATTCGGTTTACCTTTCTTTGATTTGTGCAACAGGTATTTGTTGCCTCCGAAAGTGTCCAAGTTGATTTTACGATTTTATGCGCAGCACGTAACCGTCACGCATGGGTAAGATAGTCATCGTAACCAAATCAATGGCCCTAGTGAGAGAAAACGAAAAAGAAAAATCCCTATATTTGACTTGAGAAACGTGTGTCGTCTGCTTTAAAATGTTCCGTAAGTGGATTTTTCATGTTTTCGCGGATACGTAAGTGGCACCTATGAGAGACGGTAGTCTACGTAAATGGTTTTTTGTCATGGTATAAAGACAATGGAGAGAAAAAAAATATATCAGAAATTTAGTTCCCTACATTTGACTTAAGAAAGGTGTGTCGTCTGCTATAAAATGTTCCGTAAGTGGATTTTTCATGTTTTCACGGATACGTAAGTGGCACCTATGAGAGACGGTAGTCTACGTAAATGGGTATGTCGTCACGGTATAAAGAGATTGGAGAGAAAAAAAACATTAGAAATTTAGTTCTCTTTGTTTGACTTATGCAACAGGAAGCAGTTGCTACTGAAAGAGTCTTCAGTCTTTTTTTAGCCACTTGTCACATTATTTCCTGGTGTTTTCGCATGTGCGTAACTGGCACGTATGAAACGGTAGTCAATGTAACTGGGTTTCTTGCTGCGGTTTGAAGAGAATTACACTTTAATTCCCTTTGTTTGATTCATGCAATAGGAATCAATTGCTACTGAAAGAGTATTCAGTCTTTTTTTAGCCACTTATCACATTCATTTCTGGGTTTTTTACGCTGTGCATTGATATCATTTTGGCTTATTCAATGTGCAGAATTTAATGTGGTCCGAGTCAGAAAATCTAATTAAGGGACAAAGGGGCATCAAGGGTTTATTTCAAGGGAAGCAACTCTTGCAAGGGGGGCTTGAAAAGACCAAAACAAGGTCTTCTGCCACCCTGTTCTCTTAAATTTTGGCCCTTTTTCAGTGAAATCTGGCATGTGTGGATGGTGCATGCCTGGCAGTTTGCCAAGGACTGCACAGCAGCCTTCAAAGAAGACTTTAAATCCACTTTTATGCCGTTTTTTGTTCACTGTTTTCTATCGACATATTAGGGCGCCATTTCGAAGTAATTTTGAAGCTCTCTGATTGGCTGACTGGGCCCAGTTTTGAATTTCTCGAAGCCTCTGATTGGCTGACTGGGTCCCATGCTGATTTCCTTAGAGCTTATGTGATTGGATAATTCCCCTGATGGATATTGGGAAGGGGGGTGGGGTACCTGTTTATCCTCATTAACCTTTTACCACACAATGACGCCTTTTTACACACCGGAAAGAGAAAGCTTTTGAAAATAATCTGAAAAAAGGAGACAATGCAGGTTTCCAGCATTTTCTCCTTTTCCCTCAATGTTTTCTACCCTATCAAAGAAAAAATGGATTATTACTTATTCTTACATCTTATTGTATCTTTATGGCCTATTTTTAAATTCTTCAAACTAGAACAAGATTCTTTTCGACCGGAAAAAGTTTCCGCAACACCAACCGGTTGCTTCTGAATTTTATATTTTTGCGCAGCAGTTAAACATAACGTTGACTTTTGACTCGCAAGGTCACCAAAATTGACCCTGGTAAGAAAACAGGGAAACATTCGGTTTACCTTTCTTTGATTTGTGCAACAGGTATTTGTTGCCTCCGAAAGTGTCCAAGTTGATTTTACGATTTTATGCGCAGCACGTAACCGTCACGCATGGGTGAGATAGTCATCGTAACCAAATCAATGGCCCTAGTGAGAGAAAACGAAAAAGAAAAATCCCTATATTTGACTTGAGAAACGTGTGTCGTCTGCTTTAAAATGTTCCGTAAGTGGATTTTTCATGTTTTCGCGGATACGTAAGTGGCACCTATGAGAGACGGTAGTCTACGTAAATGGTTTTTTGTCATGGTATAAAGACAATGGAGAGAAAAAAAATATATCGGAAATTTAGTTCCCTACATTTGACTTAAGAAAGGTGTGTCGTCTGCTATAAAATGTTCCGTAAGTGGATTTTTCATGTTTTCACGGATACGTAAGTGGCACCTATGAGAGACGGTAATCTACATAAATGGGTATGTCGTCACGGTATAAAGAGATTGGAGAGAAAAAAAACATTAGAAATTTAGTTCTCTTTGTTTGACTTATGCAACAGGAAGCAGTTGCTACTGAAAGAGTCTTCAGTCTTTTTTTAGCCACTTGTCACATTATTTCCTGGTGTTTTCGCATGTGCGTAACTGGCACGTATGAAACGGTAGTCAATGTAACTGGGTTTCTTGCTGCGGTTTGAAGAGAATTACACTTTAATTCCCTTTGTTTGATTCATGCAATAGGAATCAATTGCTACTGAAAGAGTATTCAGTCTTTTTTTAGCCACTTATCACATTCATTTCTGGGTTTTTTACGCTGTGCATTGATATCATTTTGGCTTATTCAATGTGCAGAATTTAATGTGGTCCGAGTCAGAAAATCTAATTAAGGGACAAAGGGGCATCAAGGGTTTATTTCAAGGGAAGTAACTCTTGCAAGGGGGGCTTGAAAAGACCAAAACAAGGTCTTCTGCCACCCTGTTCTCTTAAATTTTGGCCCTTTTTCAGAGAAATCTGGCATGTGTGGATGGTGCATGCCTGGCAGTTTGCCAAGGACTGCACAGCAGCCTTCAAAGAAGACTTTAAATCCACTTTTATGCCGTTTTTTGTTCACTGTTTTCTATCGACATATTAGGTCGCCATTTCGAAGTAATTTTGAAGCTCTCTGATTGGCTGACTGGGCCCAGTTTTGAATTTCTCGAAGCCTCTGATTGGCTGACTGGGTCCCATGCTGATTTCCTTAGAGCTTATGTGATTGGATAATTCCCCTGATGGATATTGGGAAGGGGGGTGGGGTACCTGTTTATCCTCATTAACCTTTTACCACACAATGACGCCTTTTTACACACCGGAAAGAGAAAGCTTTTGAAAATAATCTGAAACAAGAGGGCCAAGATGGCCCTGGATCGCTCACCTGAATTTTTGAGATGACCATAGTCTATTTTTTTTTTTTTTTTTTGAGGTATTGAAACATTGGAACCAAATTTATAATTTTGCCTAGCAATTTTCAAAAGGTCACCTGTAAAAGTCATTTCGAAATCTGACCATCAGTTTCAAAAAGAAGAATTCTTAAGATTTCTTCATTTCTGTATAAGAGCAAGTAGCCCCCATCCGCGAGAGCCATGTTTCTTGATGGATCAAAATTTACGAACAAGTTTTGAAAAGGGTCACCCAAGGAACACCTCTCTGAAATAATTTCAAAATCTGACCAGGGGTTTCAGAGAAAGAGAATTTTAAAGAATTTCATCATGTCCATATGGTGCAAGTAGCCCCCATTCACAAGAGCCATGTTTCTTGATGGATCAAAATTATATGTACAGCTTTTGGAAAGGGTCACCCAAGGAACATCTCTGTCAGATTATTTTAAAATCTGACCACGGGTTTCAGAGAAGAAGAATTTTCAAGAATTTCTTCATTTCCATAAAGTGCAAGTAGCCCCCATTCACTAGAGCCATGTTTCTTGGCCAATCAAAATTTTGCGAACAATTTTAGAAAAGGGTCACCCAAGGAACATCTCTGTGAAATTATTTCAAAATCTGTCCAGCCATTTCAGAGAAGAAGAATTTTCAAGAATTTCTTCATTTCTATATAGTGCAAGTAGCCCCCATTCACCAGAGCCATGTTTCTTGACCAATCAAAATTTCGCGAACAATTTTTGAAAAGGGTAACCCAAGGAACAAGTCTGTGAAATTATTTCAAAATCTAGCCAGCTGTTTCAGAGAAGAAGAATTTTTAAGAATTTCTTCATTTCTGTATAGTGCAAGAAGCCCCCATTCACCAGAGCCATGTTTCTTGACCAATCAAAATTTCGCGAACAATTTTTTAAAAGGGTCACCCAAGGAACAACTCTGTGAAATTATTTCAAAATCTGACCAGCGGTTTCAGAGAAGAAGAATTTTTAAGAATTCCTTCATTTTTGTATAGTGCAAGAAGCCCCCATTTACCAGAGCCACATTTTTTGACGGATCAAAATTTCACGAACAATTTTTGAAAAGGGTCACCCAAGGAACATACCTCTGAAATTATTTCAAAATCCGACCAGCGGTTTCAGAGGAGAAGATTTTTAAAGAATTCCTTCATTTCTGTATAGTGCAAGAAGCCCCCATTCACCAGAGCCACATTTTTTGACGAATCAAAATTTCACGAACAATTTTTGAAAAGGGTCACCCAAGGAACATATCTGTGAAATTATTTCAAAATCCGACCAGCGGTTTCAGAGGAGAAGATTTTTAAAGAATTTGCTAAAAAATTCCATTTCGTTGCCATGGCAACCAGAGTTTTTGATGGAATCAAATTCTGTGAACAATTTTTAAAGAGGACCTCCCAAGGAACATTCCTGCCAAGTTTGGTCCAAATCCGCCCAGCGGTTTAGGAGGAGTTGATGTTTAAAGAATTGTTGACGACGGACGACGGACGACGGACGACGCACGACGCACGACGGACGACGGACACCGGGTGATCCTAAAAGCTCCCCTTGAGCACGTTGTGCTCAGGTGAGCTAAAAAGGAGACAATGCAGGTTTCCAGCATTTTCTCCTTTTCCCTCAATGTTTTCTACCCTATCAAAGAAAAAATGGATTATTACTTATTCTTACATCTTATTGTATCTTTATGGCCTATTTTTAAATTCTTCAAACTAGAACAAGATTTTTTTCGACCGGAAAATGTTTCCGCAACACCAACCGGTTGCTTCTGAATTTTATATTTTTGCGCAGCAGTTAAACATAACGTTGACTTTTGACTCGCAAGGTCACCAAAATTGACCCTGGTAAGAAAACAGGGAAACATTCGGTTTACCTTTCTTTGATTTGTGCAACAGGTATTTGTTGCCTCCGAAAGTGTCCAAGTTGATTTTACGATTTTATGCGCAGCACTTAACCATCACGTATGGGTGAGATAGTCATCGTAACCAAATCAATGGCCCTAGTAAGAGAAAACGAAAAAGAAAAATCCCTATATTTGACTTGAGAAACGTGTGTCGTCTGCTATAAAATGTTCCGTAAGTGGATTTTTTATGTTTTCGCGGATAAATAAGTGGCACCTATGAGAGACGGTAGTCTACGTAAATGGTTTTTTGTCATGGTATAAAGACAACAGAGAGAAAAAAAATATATCGGAAATTTAGTTCCCTACATTTGACTTAAGAAACGTGTGTCGTCTGCTATAAAATGTTCCGTAAGTGGATTTTTCATGTTTTCGCGGATACGTAAGTGGCACCTATGAGAGACGGTAGTCTACGTAAATGGGTATGTCGTCACGGTATAAAGAGATTGGAGAGGAAAAAAACATTAGAAATTTAGTTCTTTTTGTTTGACTTATGCAACAGGGAGCAGTTGCTACTGAAAGAGTCTTCAGTCTTTTTTTAGCCACTTGTCACATTATTTCCTGGTGTTTTCGCATGTGCGTAACTGGCACGTATGAAACGGTAGTCAATGTAACTGGGTTTCTTGCTGCGGTTTGAAGAGAATTACACTTTAATTCCCTTTGTTTGATTCATGCAATAGGAATCAATTGCTACTGAAAGAGTATTCAGTCTTTTTTTAGCCACTTATCACATTCATTTCTGGGTTTTTTACGCTGTGCATTGATATCATTTTGGCTTATTCAATGTGCAGAATTTAATGTGGTCCGAGTCAGAAAATCTAATTAAGGGACAAAGGGGCATCAAGGGTTTATTTCAAGGGAAGTAACTCTTGCAAGGGGGGCTTGAAAAGACCAAAACAAGGTCTTCTGCCACCCTGTTCTCTTAAATTTTGGCCCTTTTTCAGTGAAATCTGGCATGTGTAGATGGTGCATGCCTGGCAGTTTGCCAAGGACTGCACAGCAGCCTTCAAAGAAGACTTTAAATCCACTTTTATGCCGTTTTTTGTTCACTGTTTTCTATCGACATATTAGGGCGCCATTTCGAAGTAATTTTGAAGCTCTCTGATTGGCTGACTGGGCCCAGTTTTGAATTTCTCGAAGCCTCTGATTGGCTGACTGGGTCCCATGCTGATTTCCTTAGAGCTTATGTGATTGGATAATTCCCCTGATGGATATTGGGAAGGGGGGTGGGGTACCTGTTTATCCTCATTAACCTTTTACCACACAATGACGCCTTTTTACACACCGGAAAGAGAAAGCTTTTGAAAAAATCTGAAAAAAGGAGACAATGCAGGTTTCCAGCATTTTCTCCTTTTCCCTCAATGTTTTCTACCCTATCAAAGAAAAAAAGGATTATTACTTATTCTTACATCTTATTGTATCTTTATGGCCTATTTTTAAATTCTTCAAACTAGAACAAGATTTTTTTCGACCGGAAAAAGTTTCCGCAACACCAACCGGTTGCTTCTGAATTTTATATTTTTGCGCAGCAGTTAAACATAACGTTGACTTTTGACTCGCAAGGTCACCAAAATTGACCCTGGTAAGAAAACAGAGAAACATTCGGTTTACCTTTCTTTGATTTGTGCAACAGGTATTTGTTGCCTCCGAAAGTGTCCAACTTGATTTTACGATTTTATGCGCAGCACGTAACCGTCACGCATGGGTAAGATAGTCATCGTAACCAAATCAATGGCCCTAGTGAGAGAAAACGAAAAAGAAAAATCCCTATATTTGACTTGAGAAACGTGTGTCGTCTGCTTTAAAATGTTCCGTAAGTGGATTTTTCATGTTTTCGCGGATACGTAAGTGGCACCTATGAGAGACGGTAGTCTACGTAAATGGTTTTTTGTCATGGTATAAAGACAATGGAGAGAAAAAAAATATATCAGAAATTTAGTTCCCTACATTTGACTTAAGAAAGGTGTGTCGTCTGCTATAAAATGTTCCGTAAGTGGATTTTTCATGTTTTCACGGATACGTAAGTGGCACCTATGAGAGACGGTAGTCTACGTAAATGGGTATGTCGTCACGGTATAAAGAGATTGGAGAGAAAAAAAACATTAGAAATTTAGTTCTCTTTGTTTGACTTATGCAACAGGAAGCAGTTGCTACTGAAAGAGTCTTCAGTCTTTTTTTAGCCACTTGTCACATTATTTCCTGGTGTTTTCGCATGTGCGTAACTGGCACGTATGAAACGGTAGTCAATGTAACTGGGTTTCTTGCTGCGGTTTGAAGAGAATTACACTTTAATTCCCTTTGTTTGATTCATGCAATAGGAATCAATTGCTACTGAAAGAGTATTCAGTCTTTTTTTAGCCACTTATCACATTCATTTCTGGGTTTTTTACGCTGTGCATTGATATCATTTTGGCTTATTCAATGTGCAGAATTTAATGTGGTCCGAGTCAGAAAATCTAATTAAGGGACAAAGGGGCATCAAGGGTTTATTTCAAGGGAAGTAACTCTTGCAAGGGGGGCTTGAAAAGACCAAAACAAGGTCTTCTGCCACCCTGTTCTCTTAAATTTTGGCCCTTTTTCAGTGAAATCTGGCATGTGTGGATGGTGCATGCCTGGCAGTTTGCCAAGGACTGCACAGCAGCCTTCAAAGAAGACTTTAAATCCACTTTTATGCCGTTTTTTGTTCACTGTTTTCTATCGACATATTAGGGCGCCATTTCGAAGTAATTTTGAAGCTCTCTGATTGGCTGACTGGGCCCAGTTTTGAATTTCTCGAAGCCTCTGATTGGCTGACTGGGTCCCATGCTGATTTCCTTAGAGCTTATGTGATTGGATAATTCCCCTGATGGATATTGGGAAGGGGGGTGGGGTACCTGTTTATCCTCATTAACCTTTTACCACACAATGACGCCTTTTTACACACCGGAAAGAGAAAGCTTTTGAAAATAATCTGAGAAAAGGAGACAATGCAGGTTTCCAGCATTTTCTCCTTTTCCCTCAATGTTTTCTTCCCTATCAAAGAAAAAATGGATTATTACTTATTCTTACATCTTATTGTATCTTTATGGCCTATTTTTAAATTCTTCAAACTAGAACAAGATTCTTTTCGACCGGAAAAAGTTTCCGCAACACCAACCGGTTGTTTCTGAATTTTATATTTTTGCGCAGCAGTTAAACATAACGTTGACTTTTGACTCGCAAGGTCACCAAAATTGACCCTGGTAAGAAAACAGGGAAACATTCGGTTTACCTTTCTTTGATTTGTGCAACAGGTATTTGTTGCCTCCGAAAGTGTCCAAGTTGATTTTACGATTTTATGCGCAGCACGTAACCGTCACGCATGGGTGAGATAGTCATCGTAACCAAATCAATGGCCCTAGTGAGAGAAAACGAAAAAGAAAAATCCCTATATTTGACTTGAGAAACGTGTGTCGTCTGCTTTAAAATGTTCCGTAAGTGGATTTTTCATGTTTTCGCGGATACGTAAGTGGCACCTATGAGAGACGGTAGTCTACGTAAATGGTTTTTTGTCATGGTATAAAGACAATGGAGAGAAAAAAAATATATCGGAAATTTAGTTCCCTACATTTGACTTAAGAAAGGTGTGTCGTCTGCTATAAAATGTTCCGTAAGTGGATTTTTCATGTTTTCACGGATACGTAAGTGGCACCTATGAGAGACGGTAGTCTACATAAATGGGTATGTCGTCACGGTATAAAGAGATTGGAGAGAAAAAAAACATTAGAAATTTAGTTCTCTTTGTTTGACTTATGCAACAGGAAGCAGTTGCTACTGAAAGAGTCTTCAGTCTTTTTTTAGCCACTTGTCACATTATTTCCTGGTGTTTTCGCATGTGCGTAACTGGCACGTATGAAACGGTAGTCAATGTAACTGGGTTTCTTGCTGCGGTTTGAAGAGAATTACACTTTAATTCCCTTTGTTTGATTCATGCAATAGGAATCAATTGCTACTGAAAGAGTATTCAGTCTTTTTTTAGCCACTTATCACATTCATTTCTGGGTTTTTTACGCTGTGCATTGATATCATTTTGGCTTATTCAATGTGCAGAATTTAATGTGGTCCGAGTCAGAAAATCTAATTAAGGGACAAAGGGGCATCAAGGGTTTATTTCAAGGGAAGTAACTCTTGCAAGGGGGGCTTGAAAAGACCAAAACAAGGTCTTCTGCCACCCTGTTCTCTTAAATTTTGGCCCTTTTTCAGAGAAATCTGGCATGTGTGGATGGTGCATGCCTGGCAGTTTGCCAAGGACTGCACAGCAGCCTTCAAAGAAGACTTTAAATCCACTTTTATGCCGTTTTTTGTTCACTGTTTTCTATCGACATATTAGGGCGCCATTTCGAAGTAATTTTGAAGCTCTCTGATTGGCTGACTGGGCCCAGTTTTGAATTTCTCGAAGCCTCTGATTGGCTGACTGGGTCCCATGCTGATTTCCTTAGAGCTTATGTGATTGGATAATTCCCCTGATGGATATTGGGAAGGGGGGTGGGGTACCTGTTTATCCTCATTAACCTTTTACCACACAATGACGCCTTTTTACACACCGGAAAGAGAAAGCTTTTGAAAATAATCTGAAAAAAGGAGACAATGCAGGTTTCCAGCATTTTCTCCTTTTCCCTCAATGTTTTCTACCCTATCAAAGAAAAAATGGATTATTACTTATTCTTACATCTTATTGTATCTTTATGGCCTATTTTTAAATTCTTCAAACTAGAACAAGATTTTTTTCGACCGGAAAATGTTTCCGCAACACCAACCGGTTGCTTCTGAATTTTATATTTTTGCGCAGCAGTTAAACATAACATTGACTTTTGACTCGCAAGGTCACCAAAATTGACCCTGGTAAGAAAACAGGGAAACATTCGGTTTACCTTTCTTTGATTTGTGCAACAGGTATTTGTTGCCTCCGAAAGTGTCCAAGTTGATTTTACGATTTTATGCGCAGCACTTAACCATCACGCACGGGTGAGATAGTCATCGTAACCAAATCAATGGCCCTAGTGAGAGAAAACGAAAAAGAAAAATCCCTATATTTGACTTGAGAAACGTGTGTCGTCTGCTTTAAAATGTTCCATAAGTGGATTTTTCATGTTTTTGCAGATACGTAAGTGGCACCTATGAGAGACGGTAGTCTACGTAAATGGTTTTTTGTCATGGTATAAAGACAATGGAGAGAAAAAAAATATATCGGAAATTTAGTTCCCTACATTTGACTTAAGAAAGGTGTGTCGTCTGCTATAAAATGTTCCGTAAGTGGATTTTTCATGTTTTCACAGATACGTAAGTGGCACCTATGAGAGACGGTAGTCTACGTAAATGGGTATGTCGTCACGGTATAAAGAGATTGGAGAGAAAAAAAACATTAGAAATTTAGTTCTCTTTGTTTGACTTATGCAACAGGAAGCAGTTGCTACTGAAAGAGTCTTCAGTCTTTTTTTAGCCACTTGTCACATTATTTCCTGGTGTTTTCGCATGTGCGTAACTGGCACGTATGAAACGGTAGTCAATGTAACTGGGTTTCTTGCTGCGGTTTGAAGAGAATTACACTTTAATTCCCTTTGTTTGATTCATGCAATAGGAATCAATTGCTACTGAAAGAGTATTCAGTCTTTTTTTAGCCACTTATCACATTCATTTCTGGGTTTTTTACGCTGTGCATTGATATCATTTTGGCTTATTCAATGTGCAGAATTTAATGTGGTCCGAGTCAGAAAATCTAATTAAGGGACAAAGGGGCATCAAGGGTTTATTTCAAGGGAAGTAACTCTTGCAAGGGGGGCTTGAAAAGACCAAAACAAGGTCTTCTGCCACCCTGTTCTCTTAAATTTTGGCCCTTTTTCAGTGAAATCTGGCATGTGTGGATGGTGCATGCCTGGCAGTTTGCCAAGGACTGCACAGCAGCCTTCAAAGAAGACTTTAAATCCACTTTTATGCCGTTTTTTGTTCACTGTTTTCTATCGACATATTAGGGCGCCATTTCGAAGTAATTTTGAAGCTCTCTGATTGGCTGACTGGGCCCAGTTTTGAATTTCTCGAAGCCTCTGATTGGCTGACTGGGTCCCATGCTGATTTCCTTAGAGCTTATGTGATTGGATAATTCCCCTGATGGATATTGGGAAGGGGGGTGGGGTACCTGTTTATCCTCATTAACCTTTTACCACACAATGACGCCTTTTTACACACCGGAAAGAGAAAGCTTTTGAAAATAATCTGAAAAAAGGAGACAATGCAGGTTTCCAGCATTTTCTCCTTTTCCCTCAATGTTTTCTACCCTATCAAAGAAAAAATGGATTATTACTTATTCTTACATCTTATTGTATCTTTATGGCCTATTTTTAAATTCTTCAAACTAGAACAAGATTTTTTTCGACCGGAAAAAGTTTCCGGAACACCAACCGGTTGCTTCTGAATTTTATATTTTTGCGCAGCAGTTAAACATAACGTTGACTTTTGACTCGCAAGGTCACCAAAATTGACCCTGGTAAGAAAACAGGGAAACATTCGGTTTACCTTTCTTTGATTTGTGCAACAGGTATTTGTTGCCTCCGAAAGTGTCCAACTTGATTTTACGATTTTATGCGCAGCACGTAACCGTCACGCATGGGTAAGATAGTCATCGTAACCAAATCAATGGCCCTAGTGAGAGAAAACGAAAAAGAAAAATCCCTATATTTGACTTGAGAAACGTGTGTCGTCTGCTTTAAAATGTTCCGTAAGTGGATTTTTCATGTTTTCGCGGATACGTAAGTGGCACCTATGAGAGACGGTAGTCTACGTAAATGGTTTTTTGTCATGGTATAAAGACAATGGAGAGAAAAAAAATATATCGGAAATTTAGTTCCCTACATTTGACTTAAGAAAGGTGTGTCGTCTGCTATAAAATGTTCCGTAAGTGGATTTTTCATGTTTTCACGGATACGTAAGTGGCACCTATGACAGACGGTAGTCTACGTAAATGGGTATGTCGTCACGGTATAAAGAGATTGGAGAGAAAAAAAACATTAGAAATTTAGTTCTCTTTGTTTGACTTATGCAACAGGGAGCAGTTGCTACTGAAAGAGTCTTCAGTCTTTTTTTAGCCACTTGTCACATTATTTCCTGGTGTTTTCGCATGTGCGTAACTGGCACGTATGAAACGGTAGTCAATGTAACTGGGTTTCTTGCTGCGGTTTGAAGAGAATTACACTTTAATTCCCTTTGTTTGATTCATGCAATAGGAATCAATTGCTACTGAAAGAGTATTCAGTCTTTTTTTAGCCACTTATCACATTCATTTCTGGGTTTTTTACGCTGTGCATTGATATCATTTTGGCTTATTCAATGTGCAGAATTTAATGTGGTCCGAGTCAGAAAATCTAATTAAGGGACAAAGGGGCATCAAGGGTTTATTTCAAGGGAAGTAACTCTTGCAAGGGGGGCTTGAAAAGACCAAAACAAGGTCTTCTGCCACCCTGTTCTCTTAAATTTTGGCCCTTTTTCAGTGAAATCTGGCATGTGTGGATGGTGCATGCCTGGCAGTTTGCCAAGGACTGCACAGCAGCCTTCAAAGAAGACTTTAAATCCACTTTTATGCCGTTTTTTGTTCACTGTTTTCTATCGACATATTAGGGCGCCATTTCGAAGTAATTTTGAAGCTCTCTGATTGGCTGACTGGGCCCAGTTTTGAATTTCTCGAAGCCTCTGATTGGCTGACTGGGTCCCATGCTGATTTCCTTAGAGCTTATGTGATTGGATAATTCCCCTGATGGATATTGGGAAGGGGGGGTGGGGTACCTGTTTATCCTCATTAACCTTTTACCACACAATGACGCCTTTTTACACACCGGAAAGAGAAAGCTTTTGAAAATAATCTGAAAAAAGGAGACAATGCAGGTTTCCAGCATTTTCTCCTTTTCCCTCAATGTTTTCTACCCTATCAAAGAAAAAATGGATTATTACTTATTCTTACATCTTGTTGTATCTTTATGGCCTATTTTTAAATTCTTCAAACTAGAACAAGATTTTTTTCGACCGGAAAAAGTTTCCGCAACACCAACCGGTTGCTTCTGAATTTTATATTTTTGCGCAGCAGTTAAACATAACGTTGACTTTTGACTCGCAAGGTCACCAAAATTGACCCTGGTAAGAAAACAGGGAAACATTCGGTTTACCTTTCTTTGATTTGTGCAACAGGTATTTGTTGCCTCCGAAAGTGTCCAAGTTGATTTTACGATTTTATGCGCAGCACGTAACCGTCACGCATGGGTGAGATAGTCATCGTAACCAAATCAATGGCCCTAGTGAGAGAAAACGAAAAAGAAAAATCCCTATATTTGACTTGAGAAACGTGTGTCGTCTGCTTTAAAATGTTCCGTAAGTGGATTTTTCATGTTTTCGCGGATACGTAAATGTCACCTATGACAGACGGTAGTCTACGTAAATGGTTTTTTGTCATGGTATAAAGACAATGGAGAGAAAAAAAATATATCGGAAATTTAGTTCCCTACATTTGACTTAAGAAAGGTGTGTCGTCTGCTATAAAATGTTCCGTAAGTGGATTTTTCATGTTTTCACAGATACGTAAGTGGCACCTATGAGAGACGGTAGTCTACGTAAATGGGTATGTCGTCACGGTATAAAGAGATTGGAGAGAAAAAAAACATTAGAAATTTAGTTCTCTTTGTTTGACTTATGCAACAGGAAGCAGTTGCTACTGAAAGAGTCTTCAGTCTTTTTTTAGCCACTTGTCACATTATTTCCTGGTGTTTTCGCATGTGCGTAACTGGCACGTATGAAACGGTAGTCAATGTAACTGGGTTTCTTGCTGCGGTTTGAAGAGAATTACACTTTAATTCCCTTTGTTTGATTCATGCAATAGGAATCAATTGCTACTGAAAGAGTATTCAGTCTTTTTTTAGCCACTTATCACATTCATTTCTGGGTTTTTTACGCTGTGCATTGATATCATTTTGGCTTATTCAATGTGCAGAATTTAATGTGGTCCGAGTCAGAAAATCTAATTAAGGGACAAAGGGGCATCAAGGGTTTATTTCAAGGGAAGTAACTCTTGCAAGGGGGGCTTGAAAAGACCAAAACAAGGTCTTCTGCCACCCTGTTCTCTTAAATTTTGGCCCTTTTTCAGTGAAATCTGGCATGTGTGGATGGTGCATGCCTGGCAGTTTGCCAAGGACTGCACAGCAGCCTTCAAAGAAGACTTTAAATCCACTTTTATGCCGTTTTTTGTTCACTGTTTTCTATCGACATATTAGGGCGCCATTTCGAAGTAATTTTGAAGCTCTCTGATTGGCTGACTGGGCCCAGTTTTGAATTTCTCGAAGCCTCTGATTGGCTGACTGGGTCCCATGCTGATTTCCTTAGAGCTTATGTGATTGGATAATTCCCCTGATGGATATTGGGAAGGGGGGTGGGGTACCTGTTTATCCTCATTAACCTTTTACCACACAATGACGCCTTTTTACACACCGGAAAGAGAAAGCTTTTGAAAATAATCTGAAAAAAGGAGACAATGCAGGTTTCCAGCATTTTCTCCTTTTCCCTCAATGTTTTCTACCCTATCAAAGAAAAAATGGATTATTACTTATTCTTACATCTTATTGTATCTTTATGGCCTATTTTTAAATTCTTCAAACTAGAACAAGATTTTTTTCGACCGGAAAAAGTTTCCGCAACACCAACCGGTTGCTTCTGAATTTTATATTTTTGCGCAGCAGTTAAACATAACGTTGACTTTTGACTCGCAAGGTCACCAAAATTGACCCTGGTAAGAAAACAGGGAAACATTCGGTTTACCTTTCTTTGATTTGTGCAACAGGTATTTGTTGCCTCCGAAAGTGTCCAACTTGATTTTACGATTTTATGCGCAGCACGTAACCGTCACGCATGGGTAAGATAGTCATCGTAACCAAATCAATGGCCCTAGTGAGAGAAAACGAAAAAGAAAAATCCCTATATTTGACTTGAGAAACGTGTGTCGTCTGCTTTAAAATGTTCCGTAAGTGGATTTTTCATGTTTTCGCGGATACGTAAGTGGCACCTATGAGAGACGGTAGTCTACGTAAATGGTTTTTTGTCATGGTATAAAGACAATGGAGAGAAAAAAAATATATCGGAAATTTAGTTCCCTACATTTGACTTAAGAAAGGTGTGTCGTCTGCTATAAAATGTTCCGTAAGTGGATTTTTCATGTTTTCACGGATACGTAAGTGGCACCTATGAGAGACGGTAGTCTACGTAAATGGGTATGTCGTCACGGTATAAAGAGATTGGAGAGAAAAAAAACATTAGAAATTTAGTTCTCTTTGTTTGACTTATGCAACAGGAAGCAGTTGCTACTGAAAGAGTCTTCAGTCTTTTTTTAGCCACTTGTCACATTATTTCCTGGTGTTTTCGCATGTGCGTAACTGGCACGTATGAAACGGTAGTCAATGTAACTGGGTTTCTTGCTGCGGTTTGAAGAGAATTACACTTTAATTCCCTTTGTTTGATTCATGCAATAGGAATCAATTGCTACTGAAAGAGTATTCAGTCTTTTTTTAGCCACTTATCACATTCATTTCTGGGTTTTTTACGCTGTGCATTGATATCATTTTGGCTTATTCAATGTGCAGAATTTAATGTGGTCCGAGTCAGAAAATCTAATTAAGGGACAAAGGGGCATCAAGGGTTTATTTCAAGGGAAGTAACTCTTGCAAGGGGGGCTTGAAAAGACCAAAACAAGGTCTTCTGCCACCCTGTTCTCTTAAATTTTGGCCCTTTTTCAGTGAAATCTGGCATGTGTGGATGGTGCATGCCTGGCAGTTTGCCAAGGACTGCACAGCAGCCTTCAAAGAAGACTTTAAATCCACTTTTATGCCGTTTTTTGTTCACTGTTTTCTATCGACATATTAGGGCGCCATTTCGAAGTAATTTTGAAGCTCTCTGATTGGCTGACTGGGCCCAGTTTTGAATTTCTCGAAGCCTCTGATTGGCTGACTGGGTCCCATGCTGATTTCCTTAGAGCTTATGTGATTGGATAATTCCCCTGATGGATATTGGGAAGGGGGGTGGGGTACCTGTTTATCCTCATTAACCTTTTACCACACAATGACGCCTTTTTACACACCGGAAAGAGAAAGCTTTTGAAAATAATCTGAAAAAAGGAGACAATGCAGGTTTCCAGCATTTTCTCCTTTTCCCTCAATGTTTTCTTCCCTATCAAAGAAAAAATGGATTATTACTTATTCTTACATCTTATTGTATCTTTATGGCCTATTTTTAAATTCTTCAAACTAGAACAAGATTCTTTTCGACCGGAAAAAGTTTCCGCAACACCAACCGGTTGCTTCTGAATTTTATATTTTTGCGCAGCAGTTAAACATAACGTTGACTTTTGACTCGCAAGGTCACCAAAATTGACCCTGGTAAGAAAACAGGGAAACATTCGGTTTACCTTTCTTTGATTTGTGCAACAGGTATTTGTTGCCTCCGAAAGTGTCCAAGTTGATTTTACGATTTTATGCGCAGCACGTAACCGTCACGCATGGGTGAGATAGTCATCGTAACCAAATCAATGGCCCTAGTGAGAGAAAACGAAAAAGAAAAATCCCTATATTTGACTTGAGAAACGTGTGTCGTCTGCTTTAAAATGTTCCGTAAGTGGATTTTTCATGTTTTCGCGGATACGTAAGTGGCACCTATGACAGACGGTAGTCTACGTAAATGGTTTTTTGTCATGGTATAAAGACAATGGAGAGAAAAAAAATATATCGGAAATTTAGTTCCCTACATTTGACTTAAGAAAGGTGTGTCGTCTGCTATAAAATGTTCCGTAAGTGGATTTTTCATGTTTTCACGGATACGTAAGTGGCACCTATGAGAGACGGTAGTCTACATAAATGGGTATGTCGTCACGGTATAAAGAGATTGGAGAGAAAAAAAACATTAGAAATTTAGTTCTCTTTGTTTGACTTATGCAACAGGAAGCAGTTGCTACTGAAAGAGTCTTCAGTCTTTTTTTAGCCACTTGTCACATTATTTCCTGGTGTTTTCGCATGTGCGTAACTGGCACGTATGAAACGGTAGTCAATGTAACTGGGTTTCTTGCTGCGGTTTGAAGAGAATTACACTTTAATTCCCTTTGTTTGATTCATGCAATAGGAATCAATTGCTACTGAAAGAGTATTCAGTCTTTTTTTAGCCACTTATCACATTCATTTCTGGGTTTTTTACGCTGTGCATTGATATCATTTTGGCTTATTCAATGTGCAGAATTTAATGTGGTCCGAGTCAGAAAATCTAATTAAGGGACAAAGGGGCATCAAGGGTTTATTTCAAGGGAAGTAACTCTTGCAAGGGGGGCTTGAAAAGACCAAAACAAGGTCTTCTGCCACCCTGTTCTGTTAAATTTTGGCCCTTTTTCAGAGAAATCTGGCATGTGTGGATGGTGCATGCCTGGCAGTTTGCCAAGGACTGCACAGCAGCCTTCAAAGAAGACTTTAAATCCACTTTTATGCCGTTTTTTGTTCACTGTTTTCTATCGACATATTAGGGCGCCATTTCGAAGTAATTTTGAAGCTCTCTGATTGGCTGACTGGGCCCAGTTTTGAATTTCTCGAAGCCTCTGATTGGCTGACTGGGTCCCATGCTGATTTCCTTAGAGCTTATGTGATTGGATAATTCCCCTGATGGATATTGGGAAGGGGGGTGGGGTACCTGTTTATCCTCATTAACCTTTTACCACACAATGACGCCTTTTTACACACCGGAAAGAGAAAGCTTTTGAAAATAATCTGAAAAAAGGAGACAATGCAGGTTTCCAGCATTTTCTCCTTTTCCCTCAATGTTTTCTACCCTATCAAAGAAAAAATGGATTATTACTTATTCTTACATCTTATTGTATCTTTATGGCCTATTTTTAAATTCTTCAAACTAGAACAAGATTTTTTTCGACCGGAAAAAGTTTCCGCAACACCAACCGGTTGCTTCTGAATTTTATATTTTTGCGCAGCAGTTAAACATAACGTTGACTTTTGACTCGCAAGGTCACCAAAATTGACCCTGGTAAGAAAACAGGGAAACATTCGGTTTACCTTTCTTTGATTTGTGCAACAGGTATTTGTTGCCTCCGAAAGTGTCCAACTTGATTTTACGATTTTATGCGCAGCACGTAACCGTCACGCATGGGTAAGATAGTCATCGTAACCAAATCAATGGCCCTAGTGAGAGAAAACGAAAAAGAAAAATCCCTATATTTGACTTGAGAAACGTGTGTCGTCTGCTTTAAAATGTTCCGTAAGTGGATTTTTCATGTTTTCGCGGATACGTAAGTGGCACCTATGAGAGACGGTAGTCTACGTAAATGGTTTTTTGTCATGGTATAAAGACAATGGAGAGAAAAAAAATATATCGGAAATTTAGTTCCCTACATTTGACTTAAGAAAGGTGTGTCGTCTGCTATAAAATGTTCCGTAAGTGGATTTTTCATGTTTTCACGGATACGTAAGTGGCACCTATGAGAGACGGTAGTCTACGTAAATGGGTATGTCGTCACGGTATAAAGAGATTGGAGAGAAAAAAAACATTAGAAATTTAGTTCTCTTTGTTTGACTTATGCAACAGGAAGCAGTTGCTACTGAAAGAGTCTTCAGTCTTTTTTTAGCCACTTGTCACATTATTTCCTGGTGTTTTCGCATGTGCGTAACTGGCACGTATGAAACGGTAGTCAATGTAACTGGGTTTCTTGCTGCGGTTTGAAGAGAATTACACTTTAATTCCCTTTGTTTGATTCATGCAATAGGAATCAATTGCTACTGAAAGAGTATTCAGTCTTTTTTTAGCCACTTATCACATTCATTTCTGGGTTTTTTACGCTGTGCATTGATATCATTTTGGCTTATTCAATGTGCAGAATTTAATGTGGTCCGAGTCAGAAAATCTAATTAAGGGACAAAGGGGCATCAAGGGTTTATTTCAAGGGAAGTAACTCTTGCAAGGGGGGCTTGAAAAGACCAAAACAAGGTCTTCTGCCACCCTGTTCTCTTAAATTTTGGCCCTTTTTCAGTGAAATCTGGCATGTGTGGATGGTGCATGCCTGGCAGTTTGCCAAGGACTGCACAGCAGCCTTCAAAGAAGACTTTAAATCCACTTTTATGCCGTTTTTTGTTCACTGTTTTCTATCGACATATTAGGGCGCCATTTCGAAGTAATTTTGAAGCTCTCTGATTGGCTGACTGGGCCCAGTTTTGAATTTCTCGAAGCCTCTGATTGGCTGACTGGGTCCCATGCTGATTTCCTTAGAGCTTATGTGATTGGATAATTCCCCTGATGGATATTGGGAAGGGGGGTGGGGTACCTGTTTATCCTCATTAACCTTTTACCACACAATGACGCCTTTTTACACACCGGAAAGAGAAAGCTTTTGAAAATAATCTGAAAAAAGGAGACAATGCAGGTTTCCAGCATTTTCTCCTTTTCCCTCAATGTTTTCTTCCCTATCAAAGAAAAAATGGATTATTACTTATTCTTACATCTTATTGTATCTTTATGGCCTATTTTTAAATTCTTCAAACTAGAACAAGATTCTTTTCGACCGGAAAAAGTTTCCGCAACACCAACCGGTTGCTTCTGAATTTTATATTTTTGCGCAGCAGTTAAACATAACGTTGACTTTTGACTCGCAAGGTCACCAAAATTGACCCTGGTAAGAAAACAGGGAAACATTCGGTTTACCTTTCTTTGATTTGTGCAACAGGTATTTGTTGCCTCCGAAAGTGTCCAAGTTGATTTTACGATTTTATGCGCAGCACGTAACCGTCACGCATGGGTGAGATAGTCATCGTAACCAAATCAATGGCCCTAGTGAGAGAAAACGAAAAAGAAAAATCCCTATATTTGACTTGAGAAACGTGTGTCGTCTGCTTTAAAATGTTCCGTAAGTGGATTTTTCATGTTTTCGCGGATACGTAAGTGGCACCTATGACAGACGGTAGTCTACGTAAATGGTTTTTTGTCATGGTATAAAGACAATGGAGAGAAAAAAAATATATCGGAAATTTAGTTCCCTACATTTGACTTAAGAAAGGTGTGTCGTCTGCTATAAAATGTTCCGTAAGTGGATTTTTCATGTTTTCACAGATACGTAAGTGGCACCTATGAGAGACGGTAGTCTACGTAAATGGGTATGTCGTCACGGTATAAAGAGATTGGAGAGAAAAAAAACATTAGAAATTTAGTTCTCTTTGTTTGACTTATGCAACAGGAAGCAGTTGCTACTGAAAGAGTCTTCAGTCTTTTTTTAGCCACTTGTCACATTATTTCCTGGTGTTTTCGCATGTGCGTAACTGGCACGTATGAAACGGTAGTCAATGTAACTGGGTTTCTTGCTGCGGTTTGAAGAGAATTACACTTTAATTCCCTTTGTTTGATTCATGCAATAGGAATCAATTGCTACTGAAAGAGTATTCAGTCTTTTTTTAGCCACTTATCACATTCATTTCTGGGTTTTTTACGCTGTGCATTGATATCATTTTGGCTTATTCAATGTGCAGAATTTAATGTGGTCCGAGTCAGAAAATCTAATTAAGGGACAAAGGGGCATCAAGAGTTTATTTCAAGGGAAGTAACTCTTGCAAGGGGGGCTTGAAAAGACCAAAACAAGGTCTTCTGCCACCCTGTTCTCTTAAATTTTGGCCCTTTTTCAGTGAAATCTGGCATGTGTGGATGGTGCATGCCTGGCAGTTTGCCAAGGACTGCACAGCAGCCTTCAAAGAAGACTTTAAATCCACTTTTATGCCGTTTTTTGTTCACTGTTTTCTATCGACATATTAGGGCGCCATTTCGAAGTAATTTTGAAGCTCTCTGATTGGCTGACTGGGCCCAGTTTTGAATTTCTCGAAGCCTCTGATTGGCTGACTGGGTCCCATGCTGATTTCCTTAGAGCTTATGTGATTGGATAATTCCCCTGATGGATATTGGGAAGGGGGGTGGGGTACCTGTTTATCCTCATTAACCTTTTACCACACAATGACGCCTTTTTACACACCGGAAAGAGAAAGCTTTTGAAAATAATCTGAAAAAAGGAGACAATGCAGGTTTCCAGCATTTTCTCCTTTTCCCTCAATGTTTTCTACCCTATCAAAGAAAAAATGGATTATTACTTATTCTTACATCTTATTGTATCTTTATGGCCTATTTTTAAATTCTTCAAACTAGAACAAGATTTTTTTCAACCGGAAAATGTTTCCGCAACACCAACCGGTTGCTTCTGAATTTTATATTTTTGCGCAGCAGTTAAACATAACGTTGACTTTTGACTCGCAAGGTCACCAAAATTGACCCTGGTAAGAAAACAGGGAAACATTCGGTTTACCTTTCTTTGATTTGTGCAACAGGTATTTGTTGCCTCCGAAAGTGTCCAACTTGATTTTACGATTTTATGCGCAGCACGTAACCGTCACGCATGGGTAAGATAGTCATCGTAACCAAATCAATGGCCCTAGAGAGAGAAAACGAAAAAGAAAAATCCCTATATTTGACTTGAGAAACGTGTGTCGTCTGCTTTAAAATGTTCCGTAAGTGGATTTTTCATGTTTTCGCGGATACGTAAGTGGCACCTATGAGAGACGGTAGTCTACGTAAATGGTTTTTTGTCATGGTATAAAGACAATGGAGAGAAAAAAAATATATCAGAAATTTAGTTCCCTACATTTGACTTAAGAAAGGTGTGTCGTCTGCTATAAAATGTTCCGTAAGTGGATTTTTCATGTTTTCACGGATACGTAAGTGGCACCTATGAGAGACGGTAGTCTACGTAAATGGGTATGTCGTCACGGTATAAAGAGATTGGAGAGAAAAAAAACATTAGAAATTTAGTTCTCTTTGTTTGACTTATGCAACAGGAAGCAGTTGCTACTGAAAGAGTCTTCAGTCTTTTTTTAGCCACTTGTCACATTATTTCCTGGTGTTTTCGCATGTGCGTAACTGGCACGTATGAAATGGTAGTCAATGTAACTGGGTTTCTTGCTGCGGTTTGAAGAGAATTACACTTTAATTCCCTTTGTTTGATTCATGCAATAGGAATCAATTGCTACTGAAAGAGTATTCAGTCTTTTTTTAGCCACTTATCACATTCATTTCTGGGTTTTTTACGCTGTGCATTGATATCATTTTGGCTTATTCAATGTGCAGAATTTAATGTGGTCCGAGTCAGAAAATCTAATTAAGGGACAAAGGGGCATCAAGGGTTTATTTCAAGGGAAGTAACTCTTGCAAGGGGGGCTTGAAAAGACCAAAACAAGGTCTTCTGCCACCCTGTTCTCTTAAATTTTGGCCCTTTTTCAGTGAAATCTGGCATGTGTGGATGGTGCATGCCTGGCAGTTTGCCAAGGACTGCACAGCAGCCTTCAAAGAAGACTTTAAATCCACTTTTATGCCGTTTTTTGTTCACTGTTTTCTATCGACATATTAGGGCGCCATTTCGAAGTAATTTTGAAGCTCTCTGATTGGCTGACTGGGCCCAGTTTTGAATTTCTCGAAGCCTCTGATTGGCTGACTGGGTCCCATGCTGATTTCCTTAGAGCTTATGTGATTGGATAATTCCCCTGATGGATATTGGGAAGGGGGGTGGGGTACCTGTTTATCCTCATTAACCTTTTACCACACAATGACGCCTTTTTACACACCGGAAAGAGAAAGCTTTTGAAAATAATCTGAAAAAAGGAGACAATGCAGGTTTCCAGCATTTTCTCCTTTTCCCTCAATGTTTTCTACCCTATCAAAGAAAAAATGGATTATTACTTATTCTTACATCTTATTGTATCTTTATGGCCTATTTTTAAATTCTTCAAACTAGAACAAGATTTTTTTCGACCGGAAAAAGTTTCCGCAACACCAACCGGTTGCTTCTGAATTTTATATTTTTGCGCAGCAGTTAAACATAACGTTGACTTTTGACTCGCAAGGTCACCAAAATTGACCCTGGTAAGAAAACAGGGAAACATTTGGTTTACCTTTCTTTGATTTGTGCAACAGGTATTTGTTGCCTCCGAAAGTGTCCAAGTTGATTTTACGATTTTATGCGCAGCACGTAACCGTCACGCATGGGTGAGATAGTCATCGTAACCAAATCAATGGCCCTAGTGAGAGAAAACGAAAAAGAAAAATCCCTATATTTGACTTGAGAAACGTGTGTCGTCTGCTTTAAAATGTTCCGTAAGTGGATTTTTCATGTTTTCGCGGATACGTAAGTGGCACCTATGAGAGATGGTAGTCTACGTAAATGGTTTTTTGTCATGGTATAAAGACAATGGAGAGAAAAAAAATATATCGGAAATTTAGTTCCCTACATTTGACTTAAGAAAGGTGTGTCGTCTGCTATAAAATGTTCCATAAGTGGATTTTTCATGTTTTCACGGATACGTAAGTGGCACCTATGAGAGACGGTAGTCTACGTAAATGGGTATGTCGTCACGGTATAAAGAGATTGGAGAGAAAAAAAACATTAGAAATTTAGTTCTCTTTGTTTGACTTATGCAACAGGAAGCAGTTGCTACTGAAAGAGTCTTCAGTCTTTTTTTAGCCACTTGTCACATTATTTCCTGGTGTTTTCGCATGTGCGTAACTGGCACGTATGAAACGGTAGTCAATGTAACTGGGTTTCTTGCTGCGGTTTGAAGAGAATTACACTTTAATTCCCTTTGTTTGATTCATGCAATAGGAATCGATTGCTACTGAAAGAGTATTCAGTCTTTTTTTAGCCACTTATCACATTCATTTCTGGGTTTTTTACGCTGTGCATTGATATCATTTTGGCTTATTCAATGTGCAGAATTTAATGTGGTCCGAGTCAGAAAATCTAATTAAGGGACAAAGGGGCATCAAGGGTTTATTTCAAGGGAAGTAACTCTTGCAAGGGGGGCTTGAAAAGACCAAAACAAGGTCTTCTGCCACCCTGTTCTCTTAAATTTTGGCCCTTTTTCAGTGAAATCTGGCATGTGTGGATGGTGCATGCCTGGCAGTTTGCCAAGGACTGCACAGCAGCCTTCAAAGAAGACTTTAAATCCACTTTTATGCCGTTTTTTGTTCACTGTTTTCTATCGACATATTAGGGCGCCATTTCGAAGTAATTTTGAAGCTCTCTGATTGGCTGACTGGGCCCAGTTTTGAATTTCTCGAAGCCTCTGATTGGCTGACTGGGTCCCATGCTGATTTCCTTAGAGCTTATGTGATTGGATAATTCCCCTGATGGATATTGGGAAGGGGGGGTGGGGTACCTGTTTATCCTCATTAACCTTTTACCACACAATGACGCCTTTTTACACACCGGAAAGAGAAAGCTTTTGAAAATAATCTGAAAAAAGGAGACAATGCAGGTTTCCAGCATTTTCTCCTTTTCCCTCAATGTTTTCTACCCTATCAAAGAAAAAATGGATTATTACTTATTCTTACATCTTATTGTATCTTTATGGCCTATTTTTAAATTCTTCAAACTAGAACAAGATTTTTTTCGACCGGAAAAAGTTTCCGCAACACCAACCGGTTGCTTCTGAATTATATATTTTTGTGCAGCAGTTAAACATAACGTTGACTTTTGACTCGCAAGGTCACCAAAATTGACCCTGGTAAGAAAACAGGGAAACATTCGGTTTACCTTTCTTTGATTTGTGCAACAGGTATTTGTTGCCTCCGAAAGTGTCCAAGTTGATTTTACGATTTTATGCGCAGCACGTAACCGTCACGCATGGGTGAGATAGTCATCGTAACCAAATCAATGGCCCTAGTGAGAGAAAACGAAAAAGAAAAATCCCTATATTTGACTTGAGAAACGTTTGTCGCCTGCTTTAAAATGTTCCGTAAGTGGATTTTTCATGTTTTCGCGGATACGTAAGTGGCACCTATGAGAGACGGTAGTCTACGTAAATGGTTTTTTGTCATGGTATAAAGACAATGGAGAGAAAAAAAATATATCGGAAATTTAGTTCCCTACATTTGACTTAAGAAAGGTGTGTCGTCTGCTATAAAATGTTCCGTAAGTGGATTTTTCATGTTTTCACAGATACGTAAGTGGCACCTATGAGAGACGGTAGTCTACGTAAATGGGTATGTCGTCACGGTATAAAGAGATTGGAGAGAAAAAAAACATTAGAAATTTAGTTCTCTTTGTTTGACTTATGCAACAGGAAGCAGTTGCTACTGAAAGAGTCTTCAGTCTTTTTTTAGCCACTTGTCACATTATTTCCTGGTGTTTTCGCATGTGCGTAACTGGCACGTATGAAACGGTAGTCAATGTAACTGGGTTTCTTGCTGCGGTTTGAAGAGAATTACACTTTAATTCCCTTTGTTTGATTCATGCAATAGGAATCAATTGCTACTGAAAGAGTATTCAGTCTTTTTTTAGCCACTTATCACATTCATTTCTGGGTTTTTTACGCTGTGCATTGATATCATTTTGGCTTATTCAATGTGCAGAATTTAATGTGGTCCGAGTCAGAAAATCTAATTAAGGGACAAAGGGGCATCAAGGGTTTATTTCAAGGGAAGTAACTCTTGCAAGGGGGGCTTGAAAAGACCAAAACAAGGTCTTCTGCCACCCTGTTCTCTTAAATTTTGGCCCTTTTTCAGTGAAATCTGGCATGTGTGGATGGTGCATGCCTGGCAGTTTGCCAAGGACTGCACAGCAGCCTTCAAAGAAGACTTTAAATCCACTTTTATGCCGTTTTTTGTTCGCTGTTTTCTATCGACATATTAGGGCGCCATTTCGAAGTAATTTTGAAGCTCTCTGATTGGCTGACTGGGCCCAGTTTTGAATTTCTCGAAGCCTCTGATTGGCTGACTGGGTCCCATGCTGATTTCCTTAGAGCTTATGTGATTGGATAATTCCCCTGATGGATATTGGGAAGGGGGGGTGGGGTACCTGTTTATCCTCATTAACCTTTTACCACACAATGACGCCTTTTTACACACCGGAAAGAGAAAGCTTTTGAAAATAATCTGAAAAAAGGAGACAATGCAGGTTTCCAGCATTTTCTCCTTTTCCCTCAATGTTTTCTACCCTATCAAAGAAAAAATGGATTATTACTTATTCTTACATCTTATTGTATCTTTATGGCCTATTTTTAAATTCTTCAAACTAGAACAAGATTTTTTTCGACCGGAAAAAGTTTCCGCAACACCAACCGGTTCCTTCTGAATTTTATATTTTTGCGCAGCAGTTAAACATAACGTTGACTTTTGACTCGCAAGGTCACCAAAATTGACCCTGGTAAGAAAACAGGGAAACATTCGGTTTACCTTTCTTTGATTTGTGCAACAGGTATTTGTTGCCTCCGAAAGTGTCCAAGTTGATTTTACGATTTTATGCGCAGCACGTAACCGTCACGCATGGGTGAGATAGTCATTGTAACCAAATCAATGGCCCTAGTGAGAGAAAACGAAAAAGAAAAATCCCTATATTTGACTTGAGAAACGTGTGTCGTCTGCTTTAAAATGTTCCGTAAGTGGATTTTTCATGTTTTCGCGGATACGTAAGTGGCACCTATGAGAGACGGTAGTCTACGTAAATGGTTTTTTGTCATGGTATAAAGACAATGGAGAGAAAAAAAATATATCGGAAATTTAGTTCCCTATATTTGACTTAAGAAAGGTGTGTCGTCTGCTATAAAATGTTCCGTAAGTGGATTTTTCATGTTTTCACGGATACGTAAGTGGCACCTATGAGAGACGGTAGTCTACGTAAATGGGTATGTCGTCACGGTATAAAGAGATTGGAGAGAAAAAAAACATTAGAAATTTAGTTCTCTTTGTTTGACTTATGCAACAGGAAGCAGTTGCTACTGAAAGAGTCTTCAGTCTTTTTTTAGCCACTTGTCACATTATTTCCTGGTGTTTTCGCATGTGCGTAACTGGCACGTATGAAACGGTAGTCAATGTAACTGGGTTTCTTGCTGCGGTTTGAAGAGAATTACACTTTAATTCCCTTTGTTTGATTCATGCAATAGGAATCAATTGCTACTGAAAGAGTATTCAGTCTTTTTTTAGCCACTTATCACATTCATTTCTGGGTTTTTTACGCTGTGCATTGATATCATTTTGGCTTATTCAATGTGCAGAATTTAATGTGGTCCGAGTCAGAAAATCTAATTAAGGGACAAAGGGGCATCAAGGGTTTATTTCAAGGGAAGTAACTCTTGCAAGGGGGGCTTGAAAAGACCAAAACAAGGTCTTCTGCCACCCTGTTCTCTTAAATTTTGGCCCTTTTTCAGTGAAATCTGGCATGTGTGGATGGTGCATGCCTGGCAGTTTGCCAAGGACTGCACAGCAGCCTTCAAAGAAGACTTTAAATCCACTTTTATGCCGTTTTTTGTTCGCTGTTTTCTATCGACATATTAGGGCGCCATTTCGAAGTAATTTTGAAGATCTCTGATTGGCTGACTGGGCCCAGTTTTGAATTTCTCGAAGCCTCTGATTGGCTGACTGGGTCCCATGCTGATTTCCTTAGAGCTTATGTGATTGGATAATTCCCCTGATGGATATTGGGAAGGGGGGGTGGGGTACCTGTTTATCCTCATTAACCTTTTACCACACAATGACGCCTTTTTACACACCGGAAAGAGAAAGCTTTTGAAAATAATCTGAAAAAAGGAGACAATGCAGGTTTCCAGCATTTTCTCCTTTTCCCTCAATGTTTTCTACCCTATCAAAGAAAAAATGGATTATTACTTATTCTTACATCTTATTGTATCTTTATGGCCTATTTTTAAATTCTTCAAACTAGAACAAGATTTTTTTCGACCGGAAAAAGTTTCCACAACACCAACCGGTTGCTTCTAAATTTTATATTTTTGCGCAGCAGTTAAACATAACGTTGACTTTTGACTCGCAAGGTCACCAAAATTGACCCTGGTAAGAAAACAGGGAAACATTCGGTTTACCTTTCTTTGATTTGTGCAACAGGTATTTGTTGCCTCCGAAAGTGTCCAAGTTGATTTTACGATTTTATGCGCAGCACGTAACCGTCACGCATGGGTGAGATAGTCATCGTAACCAAATCAATGGCCCTAGTGAGAGAAACGAAAAAGAAAAATCCCTATATTTGACTTGAGAAACGTGTGTCGTCTGCTTTAAAATGTTCCGTAAGTGGATTTTTTATGTTTTCGCGGATACGTAAGTGGCACCTATGAGAGATGGTAGTCTACGTAAATGGTTTTTTGTCATGGTATAAAGACAATGGAGAGAAAAAAAATATATCGGAAATTTAGTTCCCTACATTTGACTTAAGAAAGGTGTGTCGTCTGCTATAAAATGTTCCGTAAGTGGATTTTTCATGTTTTCACGGATACGTAAGTGGCACCTATGAGAGACGGTAGTCTACGTAAATGGGTATGTCGTCACGGTATAAAGAGATTGGAGAGAAAAAAAACATTAGAAATTTAGTTCTCTTTGTTTGACTTATGCAACAGGAAGCAGTTGCTACTGAAAGAGTCTTCAGTCTTTTTTTAGCCACTTGTCACATTATTTCCTGGTGTTTTCGCATGTGCGTAACTGGCACGTATGAAACGGTAGTCAATGTAACTGGGTTTCTTGCTGCGGTTTGAAGAGAATTACACTTTAATTCCCTTTGTTTGATTCATGCAATAGGAATCAATTGCTACTGAAAGAGTATTCAGTCTTTTTTTAGCCACTTATCACATTCATTTCTGGGTTTTTTACGCTGTGCATTGATATCATTTTGGCTTATTCAATGTGCAGAATTTAATGTGGTCCGAGTCAGAAAATCTAATTAAGGGACAAAGGGGCATCAAGGGTTTATTTCAAGGGAAGTAACTCTTGCAAGGGGGGCTTGAAAAGACCAAAACAAGGTCTTCTGCCACCCTGTTCTCTTAAATTTTGGCCCTTTTTCAGTGAAATCTGGCATGTGTGGATGGTGCATGCCTGGCAGTTTGCCAAGGACTGCACAGCAGCCTTCAAAGAAGACTTTAAATCCACTTTTATGCCGTTTTTTGTTCACTGTTTTCTATCGACATATTAGGGCGCCATTTCGAAGTAATTTTGAAGCTCTCTGATTGGCTGACTGGGCCCAGTTTTGAATTTCTCGAAGCCTCTGATTGGCTGACTGGGTCCCATGCTGATTTCCTTAGAGCTTATGTGATTGGATAATTCCCCTGATGGATATTGGGAAGGGGGGGTGGGGTACCTGTTTATCCTCATTAACCTTTTACCACACAATGACGCCTTTTTACACACCGGAAAGAGAAAGCTTTTGAAAGTAATCTGAAAAAAGGAGACAATGCAGGTTTCCAGCATTTTCTCCTTTTCCCTCAATGTTTTCTACCCTATCAAAGAAAAAATGGATTATTACTTATTCTTACATCTTATTGTATCTTTATGGCCTATTTTTAAATTCTTCAAACTAGAACAAGATTTTTTTCGACCGGAAAAAGTTTCCGCAACACCAACCGGTTGCTTCTGAATTTTATATTTTTGCGCAGCAGTTAAACATAACGTTGACTTTTGACTCGCAAGGTCACCAAAATTGACCCTGGTAAGAAAACAGGGAAACATTCGGTTTACCTTTCTTTGATTTGTGCAACAGGTATTTGTTGCCTCCGAAAGTGTCCAAGTTGATTTTACGATTTTATGCGCAGCACGTAACCGTCACGCATGGGTGAGATAGTCATCGTAACCAAATCAATGGCCCTAGTGAGAGAAAACGAAAAAGAAAAATCCCTATATTTGACTTGAGAAACGTGTGTCATCTGCTTTAAAATGTTCCGTAAGTGGATTTTTCATGTTTTCGCGGATACGTAAGTGGCACCTATGAGAGACGGTAGTCTACGTAAATGGTTTTTTGTCATGGTATAAAGACAATGGAGAGAAAAAAAATATATCGGAAATTTAGTTCCCTACATTTGACTTAAGAAAGGTGTGTCGTCTGCTATAAAATGTTCCGTAAGTGGATTTTTCATGTTTTCACGGATACGTAAGTGGCACCTATGAGAGACGGTAGTCTACGTAAATGGGTATGTCGTCACGGTATAAAGAGATTGGAGAGAAAAAAAACATTAGAAATTTAGTTCTCTTTGTTTGACTTATGCAACAGGAAGCAGTTGCTACTGAAAGAGTCTTCAGTCTTTTTTTAGCCACTTGTCACATTATTTCCTGGTGTTTTCGCATGTGCGTAACTGGCACGTATGAAACGGTAGTCAATGTAACTGGGTTTCTTGCTGCGGTTTGAAGAGAATTACACTTTAATTCCCTTTGTTTGATTCATGCAATAGGAATCGATTGCTACTGAAAGAGTATTCAGTCTTTTTTTAGCCACTTATCACATTCATTTCTGGGTTTTTTACGCTGTGCATTGATATCATTTTGGCTTATTCAATGTGCAGAATTTAATGTGGTCCGAGTCAGAAAATCTAATTAAGGGACAAAGGGGCATCAAGGGTTTATTTCAAGGGAAGTAACTCTTGCAAGGGGGGCTTGAAAAGACCAAAACAAGGTCTTCTGCCACCCTGTTCTCTTAAATTTTGGCCCTTTTTCAGTGAAATCTGGCATGTGTGGATGGTGCATGCCTGGCAGTTTGCCAAGGACTGCACAGCAGCCTTCAAAGAAGACTTTAAATCCACTTTTATGCCGTTTTTTGTTCACTGTTTTCTATCGACATATTAGGGCGCCATTTCGAAGTAATTTTGAAGCTCTCTGATTGGCTGACTGGGCCCAGTTTTGAATTTCTCGAAGCCTCTGATTGGCTGACTGGGTCCCATGCTGATTTCCTTAGAGCTTATGTGATTGGATAATTCCCCTGATGGATATTGGGAAGGGGGGGTGGGGTACCTGTTTATCCTCATTAACCTTTTACCACACAATGACGCCTTTTTACACACCGGAAAGAGAAAGCTTTTGAAAATAATCTGAAAAAAGGAGACAATGCAGGTTTCCAGCATTTTCTCCTTTTCCCTCAATGTTTTCTACCCTATCAAAGAAAAAATGGATTATTACTTATTCTTACATCTTATTGTATCTTTATGGCCTATTTTTAAATTCTTCAAACTAGAACAAGATTTTTTTCGACCGGAAAAAGTTTCCGCAACACCAACCGGTTGCTTCTGAATTATATATTTTTGTGCAGCAGTTAAACATAACGTTGACTTTTGACTCGCAAGGTCACCAAAATTGACCCTGGTAAGAAAACAGGGAAACATTCGGTTTACCTTTCTTTGATTTGTGCAACAGGTATTTGTTGCCTCCGAAAGTGTCCAAGTTGATTTTACGATTTTATGCGCAGCACGTAACCGTCACGCATGGGTGAGATAGTCATCGTAACCAAATCAATGGCCCTAGTGAGAGAAAACGAAAAAGAAAAATCCCTATATTTGACTTGAGAAACGTTTGTCGCCTGCTTTAAAATGTTCCGTAAGTGGATTTTTCATGTTTTCGCGGATACGTAAGTGGCACCTATGAGAGACGGTAGTCTACGTAAATGGTTTTTTGTCATGGTATAAAGACAATGGAGAGAAAAAAAATATATCGGAAATTTAGTTCCCTACATTTGACTTAAGAAAGGTGTGTCGTCTGCTATAAAATGTTCCGTAAGTGGATTTTTCATGTTTTCACAGATACGTAAGTGGCACCTATGAGAGACGGTAGTCTACGTAAATGGGTATGTCGTCACGGTATAAAGAGATTGGAGAGAAAAAAAACATTAGAAATTTAGTTCTCTTTGTTTGACTTATGCAACAGGAAGCAGTTGCTACTGAAAGAGTCTTCAGTCTTTTTTTAGCCACTTGTCACATTATTTCCTGGTGTTTTCGCATGTGCGTAACTGGCACGTATGAAACGGTAGTCAATGTAACTGGGTTTCTTGCTGCGGTTTGAAGAGAATTACACTTTAATTCCCTTTGTTTGATTCATGCAATAGGAATCAATTGCTACTGAAAGAGTATTCAGTCTTTTTTTAGCCACTTATCACATTCATTTCTGGGTTTTTTACGCTGTGCATTGATATCATTTTGGCTTATTCAATGTGCAGAATTTAATGTGGTCCGAGTCAGAAAATCTAATTAAGGGACAAAGGGGCATCAAGGGTTTATTTCAAGGGAAGTAACTCTTGCAAGGGGGGCTTGAAAAGACCAAAACAAGGTCTTCTGCCACCCTGTTCTCTTAAATTTTGGCCCTTTTTCAGTGAAATCTGGCATGTGTGGATGGTGCATGCCTGGCAGTTTGCCAAGGACTGCACAGCAGCCTTCAAAGAAGACTTTAAATCCACTTTTATGCCGTTTTTTGTTCGCTGTTTTCTATCGACATATTAGGGCGCCATTTCGAAGTAATTTTGAAGCTCTCTGATTGGCTGACTGGGCCCAGTTTTGAATTTCTCGAAGCCTCTGATTGGCTGACTGGGTCCCATGCTGATTTCCTTAGAGCTTATGTGATTGGATAATTCCCCTGATGGATATTGGGAAGGGGGGGTGGGGTACCTGTTTATCCTCATTAACCTTTTACCACACAATGACGCCTTTTTACACACCGGAAAGAGAAAGCTTTTGAAAATAATCTGAAAAAAGGAGACAATGCAGGTTTCCAGCATTTTCTCCTTTTCCCTCAATGTTTTCTACCCTATCAAAGAAAAAATGGATTATTACTTATTCTTACATCTTATTGTATCTTTATGGCCTATTTTTAAATTCTTCAAACTAGAACAAGATTTTTTTCGACCGGAAAAAGTTTCCGCAACACCAACCGGTTCCTTCTGAATTTTATATTTTTGCGCAGCAGTTAAACATAACGTTGACTTTTGACTCGCAAGGTCACCAAAATTGACCCTGGTAAGAAAACAGGGAAACATTCGGTTTACCTTTCTTTGATTTGTGCAACAGGTATTTGTTGCCTCCGAAAGTGTCCAAGTTGATTTTACGATTTTATGCGCAGCACGTAACCGTCACGCATGGGTGAGATAGTCATTGTAACCAAATCAATGGCCCTAGTGAGAGAAAACGAAAAAGAAAAATCCCTATATTTGACTTGAGAAACGTGTGTCGTCTGCTTTAAAATGTTCCGTAAGTGGATTTTTCATGTTTTCGCGGATACGTAAGTGGCACCTATGAGAGACGGTAGTCTACGTAAATGGTTTTTTGTCATGGTATAAAGACAATGGAGAGAAAAAAAATATATCGGAAATTTAGTTCCCTATATTTGACTTAAGAAAGGTGTGTCGTCTGCTATAAAATGTTCCGTAAGTGGATTTTTCATGTTTTCACGGATACGTAAGTGGCACCTATGAGAGACGGTAGTCTACGTAAATGGGTATGTCGTCACGGTATAAAGAGATTGGAGAGAAAAAAAACATTAGAAATTTAGTTCTCTTTGTTTGACTTATGCAACAGGAAGCAGTTGCTACTGAAAGAGTCTTCAGTCTTTTTTTAGCCACTTGTCACATTATTTCCTGGTGTTTTCGCATGTGCGTAACTGGCACGTATGAAACGGTAGTCAATGTAACTGGGTTTCTTGCTGCGGTTTGAAGAGAATTACACTTTAATTCCCTTTGTTTGATTCATGCAATAGGAATCAATTGCTACTGAAAGAGTATTCAGTCTTTTTTTAGCCACTTATCACATTCATTTCTGGGTTTTTTACGCTGTGCATTGATATCATTTTGGCTTATTCAATGTGCAGAATTTAATGTGGTCCGAGTCAGAAAATCTAATTAAGGGACAAAGGGGCATCAAGGGTTTATTTCAAGGGAAGTAACTCTTGCAAGGGGGGCTTGAAAAGACCAAAACAAGGTCTTCTGCCACCCTGTTCTCTTAAATTTTGGCCCTTTTTCAGTGAAATCTGGCATGTGTGGATGGTGCATGCCTGGCAGTTTGCCAAGGACTGCACAGCAGCCTTCAAAGAAGACTTTAAATCCACTTTTATGCCGTTTTTTGTTCGCTGTTTTCTATCGACATATTAGGGCGCCATTTCGAAGTAATTTTGAAGATCTCTGATTGGCTGACTGGGCCCAGTTTTGAATTTCTCGAAGCCTCTGATTGGCTGACTGGGTCCCATGCTGATTTCCTTAGAGCTTATGTGATTGGATAATTCCCCTGATGGATATTGGGAAGGGGGGGTGGGGTACCTGTTTATCCTCATTAACCTTTTACCACACAATGACGCCTTTTTACACACCGGAAAGAGAAAGCTTTTGAAAATAATCTGAAAAAAGGAGACAATGCAGGTTTCCAGCATTTTCTCCTTTTCCCTCAATGTTTTCTACCCTATCAAAGAAAAAATGGATTATTACTTATTCTTACATCTTATTGTATCTTTATGGCCTATTTTTAAATTCTTCAAACTAGAACAAGATTTTTTTCGACCGGAAAAAGTTTCCACAACACCAACCGGTTGCTTCTAAATTTTATATTTTTGCGCAGCAGTTAAACATAACGTTGACTTTTGACTCGCAAGGTCACCAAAATTGACCCTGGTAAGAAAACAGGGAAACATTCGGTTTACCTTTCTTTGATTTGTGCAACAGGTATTTGTTGCCTCCGAAAGTGTCCAAGTTGATTTTACGATTTTATGCGCAGCACGTAACCGTCACGCATGGGTGAGATAGTCATCGTAACCAAATCAATGGCCCTAGTGAGAGAAACGAAAAAGAAAAATCCCTATATTTGACTTGAGAAACGTGTGTCGTCTGCTTTAAAATGTTCCGTAAGTGGATTTTTTATGTTTTCGCGGATACGTAAGTGGCACCTATGAGAGATGGTAGTCTACGTAAATGGTTTTTTGTCATGGTATAAAGACAATGGAGAGAAAAAAAATATATCGGAAATTTAGTTCCCTACATTTGACTTAAGAAAGGTGTGTCGTCTGCTATAAAATGTTCCGTAAGTGGATTTTTCATGTTTTCACGGATACGTAAGTGGCACCTATGAGAGACGGTAGTCTACGTAAATGGGTATGTCGTCACGGTATAAAGAGATTGGAGAGAAAAAAAACATTAGAAATTTAGTTCTCTTTGTTTGACTTATGCAACAGGAAGCAGTTGCTACTGAAAGAGTCTTCAGTCTTTTTTTAGCCACTTGTCACATTATTTCCTGGTGTTTTCGCATGTGCGTAACTGGCACGTATGAAACGGTAGTCAATGTAACTGGGTTTCTTGCTGCGGTTTGAAGAGAATTACACTTTAATTCCCTTTGTTTGATTCATGCAATAGGAATCAATTGCTACTGAAAGAGTATTCAGTCTTTTTTTAGCCACTTATCACATTCATTTCTGGGTTTTTTACGCTGTGCATTGATATCATTTTGGCTTATTCAATGTGCAGAATTTAATGTGGTCCGAGTCAGAAAATCTAATTAAGGGACAAAGGGGCATCAAGGGTTTATTTCAAGGGAAGTAACTCTTGCAAGGGGGGCTTGAAAAGACCAAAACAAGGTCTTCTGCCACCCTGTTCTCTTAAATTTTGGCCCTTTTTCAGTGAAATCTGGCATGTGTGGATGGTGCATGCCTGGCAGTTTGCCAAGGACTGCACAGCAGCCTTCAAAGAAGACTTTAAATCCACTTTTATGCCGTTTTTTGTTCACTGTTTTCTATCGACATATTAGGGCGCCATTTCGAAGTAATTTTGAAGCTCTCTGATTGGCTGACTGGGCCCAGTTTTGAATTTCTCGAAGCCTCTGATTGGCTGACTGGGTCCCATGCTGATTTCCTTAGAGCTTATGTGATTGGATAATTCCCCTGATGGATATTGGGAAGGGGGGGTGGGGTACCTGTTTATCCTCATTAACCTTTTACCACACAATGACGCCTTTTTACACACCGGAAAGAGAAAGCTTTTGAAAGTAATCTGAAAAAAGGAGACAATGCAGGTTTCCAGCATTTTCTCCTTTTCCCTCAATGTTTTCTACCCTATCAAAGAAAAAATGGATTATTACTTATTCTTACATCTTATTGTATCTTTATGGCCTATTTTTAAATTCTTCAAACTAGAACAAGATTTTTTTCGACCGGAAAAAGTTTCCGCAACACCAACCGGTTGCTTCTGAATTTTATATTTTTGCGCAGCAGTTAAACATAACGTTGACTTTTGACTCGCAAGGTCACCAAAATTGACCCTGGTAAGAAAACAGGGAAACATTCGGTTTACCTTTCTTTGATTTGTGCAACAGGTATTTGTTGCCTCCGAAAGTGTCCAAGTTGATTTTACGATTTTATGCGCAGCACGTAACCGTCACGCATGGGTGAGATAGTCATCGTAACCAAATCAATGGCCCTAGTGAGAGAAAACGAAAAAGAAAAATCCCTATATTTGACTTGAGAAACGTGTGTCATCTGCTTTAAAATGTTCCGTAAGTGGATTTTTCATGTTTTCGCGGATACGTAAGTGGCACCTATGAGAGACGGTAGTCTACGTAAATGGTTTTTTGTCATGGTATAAAGACAATGGAGAGAAAAAAAATATATCGGAAATTTAGTTCCCTACATTTGACTTAAGAAAGGTGTGTCGTCTGCTATAAAATGTTCCGTAAGTGGATTTTTCATGTTTTCACGGATACGTAAGTGGCACCTATGAGAGACGGTAGTCTACGTAAATGGGTATGTCGTCACGGTATAAAGAGATTGGAGAGAAAAAAAACATTAGAAATTTAGTTCTCTTTGTTTGACTTATGCAACAGGAAGCAGTTGCTACTGAAAGAGTCTTCAGTCTTTTTTTAGCCACTTGTCACATTATTTCCTGGTGTTTTCGCATGTGCGTAACTGGCACGTATGAAACGGTAGTCAATGTAACTGGGTTTCTTGCTGCGGTTTGAAGAGAATTACACTTTAATTCCCTTTGTTTGATTCATGCAATAGGAATCAATTGCTACTGAAAGAGTATTCAGTCTTTTTTTAGCCACTTATCACATTCATTTCTGGGTTTTTTACGCTGTGCATTGATATCATTTTGGCTTATTCAATGTGCAGAATTTAATGTGGTCCGAGTCAGAAAATCTAATTAAGGGACAAAGGGGCATCAAGGGTTTATTTCAAGGGAAGTAACTCTTGCAAGGGGGGCTTGAAAAGACCAAAACAAGGTCTTCTGCCACCCTGTTCTCTTAAATTTTGGCCCTTTTTCAGTGAAATCTGGCATGTGTGGATGGTGCATGCCTGGCAGTTTGCCAAGGACTGCACAGCAGCCTTCAAAGAAGACTTTAAATCCACTTTTATGCCGTTTTTTGTTCACTGTTTTCTATCGACATATTAGGGCGCCATTTCGAAGTAATTTTGAAGCTCTCTGATTGGCTGACTGGGCCCAGTTTTGAATTTCTCGAAGCCTCTGATTGGCTGACTGGGTCCCATGCTGATTTCCTTAGAGCTTATGTGATTGGATAATTCCCCTGATGGATATTGGGAAGGGGGGGTGGGGTACCTGTTTATCCTCATTAACCTTTTACCACACAATGACGCCTTTTTACACACCGGAAAGAGAAAGCTTTTGAAAATAATCTGAAAAAAGGAGACAATGCAGGTTTCCAGCATTTTCTCCTTTTCCCTCAATGTTTTCTACCCTATCAAAGAAAAAATGGATTATTACTTATTCTTACATCTTATTGTATCTTTATGGCCTATTTTTAAATTCTTCAAACTAGAACAAGATTTTTTTCGACCGGAAAAAGTTTCCGCAACACCAACCGGTTGCTTCTGAATTTTATATTTTTGCGCAGCAGTTAAACATAACGTTGACTTTTGACTCGCAAGGTCACCAAAATTGACCCTGGTAAGAAAACAGGGAAACATTCGGTTTACCTTTCTTTGATTTGTGCAACAGGTATTTGTTGCCTCCGAAAGTGTCCAAGTTGATTTTACGATTTTATGCGCAGCACGTAACCGTCACGCATGGGTGAGATAGTCATCGTAACCAAATCAATGGCCCTAGTGAGAGAAAACGAAAAAGAAAAATCCCTATATTTGACTTGAGAAACGTGTGTCGTCTGCTTTAAAATGTTCCGTAAGTGGATTTTTCATGTTTTCGCGGATACGTAAGTGGCACCTATGAGAGACGGTAGTCTACGTAAATGGTTTTTTGTCATGGTATAAAGACAATGGAGAGAAAAAAAATATATCGGAAATTTAGTTCCCTACATTTGACTTAAGAAAGGTGTGTCGTCTGCTATAAAATGTTCCGTAAGTGGATTTTTCATGTTTTCACGGATACGTAAGTGGCACCTATGAGAGACGGTAGTCTACGTAAATGGGTATGTCGTCACGGTATAAAGAGATTGGAGAGAAAAAAAACATTAGAAATTTAGTTCTCTTTGTTTGACTTATGCAACAGGAAGCAGTTGCTACTGAAAGAGTCTTCAGTCTTTTTTTAGCCACTTGTCACATTATTTCCTGGTGTTTTCGCATGTGCGTAACTGGCACGTATGAAACGGTAGTCAATGTAACTGGGTTTCTTGCTGCGGTTTGAAGAGAATTACACTTTAATTCCCTTTGTTTGATTCATGCAATAGGAATCAATTGCTACTGAAAGAGTATTCAGTCTTTTTTTAGCCACTTATCACATTCATTTCTGGGTTTTTTACGCTGTGCATTGATATCATTTTGGCTTATTCAATGTGCAGAATTTAATGTGGTCCGAGTCAGAAAATCTAATTAAGGGACAAAGGGGCATCAAGGGTTTATTTCAAGGGAAGTAACTCTTGCAAGGGGGGCTTGAAAAGACCAAAACAAGGTCTTCTGCCACCCTGTTCTCTTAAATTTTGGCCCTTTTTCAGTGAAATCTGGCATGTGTGGATGGTGCATGCCTGGCAGTTTGCCAAGGACTGCACAGCAGCCTTCAAAGAAGACTTTAAATCCACTTTTATGCCGTTTTTTGTTCACTGTTTTCTATCGACATATTAGGGCGCCATTTCGAAGTAATTTTGAAGCTCTCTGATTGGCTGACTGGGCCCAGTTTTGAATTTCTCGAAGCCTCTGATTGGCTGACTGGGTCCCATGCTGATTTCCTTAGAGCTTATGTGATTGGATAATTCCCCTGATGGATATTGGGAAGGGGGGGTGGGGTACCTGTTTATCCTCATTAACCTTTTACCACACAATGACGCCTTTTTACACACCGGAAAGAGCAAGCTTTTGAAAATAATCTGAAAAAAGGAGACAATGCAGGTTTCCAGCATTTTCTCCTTTTCCCTCAATGTTTTCTACCCTATCAAAGAAAAAATGGATTATTACTTATTCTTACATCTTATTGTATCTTTATGGCCTATTTTTAAATTCTTCAAACTAGAACAAGATTTTTTTCGACCGGAAAAAGTTTCCGCAACACCAACCGGTTCCTTCTGAATTTTATATTTTTGCGCAGCAGTTAAACATAACGTTGACTTTTGACTCGCAAGGTCACCAAAATTGACCCTGGTAAGAAAACAGGGAAACATTCGGTTTACCTTTCTTTGATTTGTGCAACAGGTATTTGTTGCCTCCGAAAGTGTCCAAGTTGATTTTACGATTTTATGCGCAGCACGTAACCGTCACGCATGGGTGAGATAGTCATCGTAACCAAATCAATGGCCCTAGTGAGAGAAAACGAAAAAGAAAAATCCCTATATTTGACTTGAGAAACGTGTGTCGTCTGCTTTAAAATGTTCCGTAAGTGGATTTTTCATGTTTTCGCGGATACGTAAGTGGCACCTATGAGAGACGGTAGTCTACGTAAATGGTTTTTTGTCATGGTATAAAGACAATGGAGAGAAAAAAAATATATCGGAAATTTAGTTCCCTACATTTGACTTAAGAAAGGTGTGTCGTCTGCTATAAAATGTTCCGTAAGTGGATTTTTCATGTTTTCACGGATACGTAAGTGGCACCTATGAGAGACGGTAGTCTACGTAAATGGGTATGTCGTCACGGTATAAAGAGATTGGAGAGAAAAAAAACATTAGAAATTTAGTTCTCTTTGTTTGACTTATGCAACAGGAAGCAGTTGCTACTGAAAGAGTCTTCAGTCTTTTTTTAGCCACTTGTCACATTATTTCCTGGTGTTTTCGCATGTGCGTAACTGGCACGTATGAAACGGTAGTCAATGTAACTGGGTTTCTTGCTGCGGTTTGAAGAGAATTACACTTTAATTCCCTTTGTTTGATTCATGCAATAGGAATCAATTGCTACTGAAAGAGTATTCAGTCTTTTTTTAGCCACTTATCACATTCATTTCTGGGTTTTTTACGCTGTGCATTGATATCATTTTGGCTTATTCAATGTGCAGAATTTAATGTGGTCCGAGTCAGAAAATCTAATTAAGGGACAAAGGGGCATCAAGGGTTTATTTAAAGGGAAGTAACTCTTGCAAGGGGGGCTTGAAAAGACCAAAACAAGGTCTTCTGCCACCCTGTTCTCTTAAATTTTGGCCCTTTTTCAGTGAAATCTGGCATGTGTGGATGGTGCATGCCTGGCAGTTTGCCAAGGACTGCACAGCAGCCTTCAAAGAAGACTTTAAATCCACTTTTATGCCGTTTTTTGTTCACTGTTTTCTATCGACATATTAGGGCGCCATTTCGAAGTAATTTTGAAGCTCTCTGATTGGCTGACTGGGCCCAGTTTTGAATTTCTCGAAGCCTCTGATTGGCTGACTGGGTCCCATGCTGATTTCCTTAGAGCTTATGTGATTGGATAATTCCCCTGATGGATATTGGGAAGGGGGGGTGGGGTACCTGTTTATCCTCATTAACCTTTTACCACACAATGACGCCTTTTTACACACCGGAAAGAGAAAGCTTTTGAAAATAATCTGAAAAAAGGAGACAATGCAGGTTTCCAGCATTTTCTCCTTTTCCCTCAATGTTTTCTACCCTATCAAAGAAAAAATGGATTATTACTTATTCTTACATCTTATTGTATCTTTATGGCCTATTTTTAAATTCTTCAAACTAGAACAAGATTTTTTTCGACCGGAAAAAGTTTCCGCAACACCAACCGGTTGCTTCTGAATTTTATATTTTTGCGCAGCAGTTAAACATAACGTTGACTTTTGACTCGCAAGGTCACCAAAATTGACCCTGGTAAGAAAACAGGGAAACATTCGGTTTACCTTTCTTTGATTTGTGCAACAGGTATTTGTTGCCTCCGAAAGTGTCCAAGTTGATTTTACGATTTTATGCGCAGCACGTAACCGTCACGCATGGGTGAGATAGTCATCGTAACCAAATCAATGGCCCTAGTGAGAGAAAACGAAAAAGAAAAATCCCTATATTTGACTTGAGAAACGTGTGTCGTCTGCTATAAAATGTTCCGTAAGTGGATTTTTTATGTTTTCGCGGATACATAAGTGGCACCTATGAGAGACGGTAGTCTACGTAAATGGTTTTTTGTCATGGTATAAAGACAACAGAGAGAAAAAAAATATATCGGAAATTTAGTTCCCTACATTTGACTTAACAAACGTGTGTCGTCTGCTATAAAATGTTCCGTAAGTGGATTTTTCATGTTTTCGCGGATACGTAAGTGGCACCTATGAGAGACGGTAGTCTACGTAAATGGGTATGTCGTCACGGTATAAAGAGATTGGAGAGAAAAAAAACATTAGAAATTTAGTTCTTTTTGTTTGACTTATGCAACAGGAAGCAGTTGCTACTGAAAGAGTCTTCAGTCTTTTTTTAGCCACTTGTCACATTATTTCCTGGTGTTTTCGCATGTGCGTAACTGGCACGTATGAAACGGTAGTCAATGTAACTGGGTTTCTTGCTGCGGTTTGAAGAGAATTACACTTTAATTCCCTTTGTTTGATTCATGCAATAGGAATCAATTGCTACTGAAAGAGTATTCAGTCTTTTTTTAGCCACTTATCACATTCATTTCTGGGTTTTTTACGCTGTGCATTGATATCATTTTGGCTTATTCAATGTGCAGAATTTAATGTGGTCCGAGTCAGAAAATCTAATTAAGGGACAAAGGGGCATCAAGGGTTTATTTCAAGGGAAGTAACTCTTGCAAGGGGGGCTTGAAAAGACCAAAACAAGGTCTTCTGCCACCCTGTTCTCTTAAATTTTGGCCCTTTTTCAGTGAAATCTGGCATGTGTGGATGGTGCATGCCTGGCAGTTTGCCAAGGACTGCACAGCAGCCTTCAAAGAAGACTTTAAATCCACTTTTATGCCGTTTTTTGTTCACTGTTTTCTATCGACATATTAGGGCGCCATTTCGAAGTAATTTTGAAGCTCTCTGATTGGCTGACTGGGCCCAGTTTTGAATTTCTCGAAGCCTCTGATTGGCTGACTGGGTCCCATGCTGATTTCCTTAGAGCTTATGTGATTGGATAATTCCCCTGATGGATATTGGGAAGGGGGGGTGGGGTACCTGTTTATCCTCATTAACCTTTTACCACACAATGACGCCTTTTTACACACCGGAAAGAGAAAGCTTTTGAAAATAATCTGAAAAAAGGAGACAATGCAGGTTTCCAGCATTTTCTCCTTTTCCCTCAATGTTTTCTACCCTATCAAAGAAAAAATGGATTATTACTTATTCTTACATCTTATTGTATCTTTATGGCCTATTTTTAAATTCTTCAAACTAGAACAAGATTTTTTTCGACCGGAAAAAGTTTCCGCAACACCAACCGGTTCCTTCTGAATTTTATATTTTTGCGCAGCAGTTAAACATAACGTTGACTTTTGACTCGCAAGGTCACCAAAATTGACCCTGGTAAGAAAACAGGGAAACATTCGGTTTACCTTTCTTTGATTTGTGCAACAGGTATTTGTTGCCTCCGAAAGTGTCCAAGTTGATTTTACGATTTTATGCGCAGCACGTAACCATCACGCATGGGTGAGATAGTCATCGTAACCAAATCAATGGCCCTAGTGAGAGAAAACGAAAAAGAAAAATCCCTATATTTGACTTGAGAAACGTGTGTCGTCTGCTTTAAAATGTTCCGTAAGTGGATTTTTCATGTTTTCGCGGATACGTAAGTGGCACCTATGAGAGACGGTAGTCTACGTAAATGGTTTTTTGTCATGGTATAAAGACAATGGAGAGAAAAAAAATATATCGGAAATTTAGTTCCCTACATTTGACTTAAGAAAGGTGTGTCGTCTGCTATAAAATGTTCCGTAAGTGGATTTTTCATGTTTTCACGGATACGTAAGTGGCACCTATGAGAGACGGTAGTCTACGTAAATGGGTATGTCGTCACGGTATAAAGAGATTGGAGAGAAAAAAAACATTAGAAATTTAGTTCTCTTTGTTTGACTTATGCAACAGGAAGCAGTTGCTACTGAAAGAGTCTTCAGTCTTTTTTTAGCCACTTGTCACATTATTTCCTGGTGTTTTCGCATGTGCGTAACTGGCACGTATGAAACGGTAGTCAATGTAACTGGGTTTCTTGCTGCGGTTTGAAGAGAATTACACTTTAATTCCCTTTGTTTGATTCATGCAATAGGAATCAATTGCTACTGAAAGAGTATTCAGTCTTTTTTTAGCCACTTATCACATTCATTTCTGGGTTTTTTACGCTGTGCATTGATATCATTTTGGCTTATTCAATGTGCAGAATTTAATGTGGTCCGAGTCAGAAAATCTAATTAAGGGACAAAGGGGCATCAAGGGTTTATTTCAAGGGAAGTAACTCTTGCAAGGGGGGCTTGAAAAGACCAAAACAAGGTCTTCTGCCACCCTGTTCTCTTAAATTTTGGCCCTTTTTCAGTGAAATCTGGCATGTGTGGATGGTGCATGCCTGGCAGTTTGCCAAGGACTGCACAGCAGCCTTCAAAGAAGACTTTAAATCCACTTTTATGCCGTTTTTTGTTCACTGTTTTCTATCGACATATAAGGGCGCCATTTCGAAGTAATTTTGAAGCTCTCTGATTGGCTGACTGGGCCCAGTTTTGAATTTCTCGAAGCCTCTGATTGGCTGACTGGGTCCCATGCTGATTTCCTTAGAGCTTATGTGATTGGATAATTCCCCTGATGGATATTGGGAAGGGGGGGTGGGGTACCTGTTTATCCTCATTAACCTTTTACCACACAATGACGCCTTTTTACACACCGGAAAGAGAAAGCTTTTGAAAATAATCTGAAAAAAGGAGACAATGCAGGTTTCCAGCATTTTCTCCTTTTCCCTCAATGTTTTCTACCCTATCAAAGAAAAAATGGATTATTACTTATTCTTACATCTTATTGTATCTTTATGGCCTATTTTTAAATTCTTCAAACTAGAACAAGATTTTTTTCGACCGGAAAAAGTTTCCGCAACACCAACCGGTTCCTTCTGAATTTTATATTTTTGCGCAGCAGTTAAACATAACGTTGACTTTTGACTCGCAAGGTCACCAAAATTGACCCTGGTAAGAAAACAGGGAAACATTCGGTTTACCTTTCTTTGATTTGTGCAACAGGTATTTGTTGCCTCCGAAAGTGTCCAAGTTGATTTTACGATTTTATGCGCAGCACGTAACCGTCACGCATGGGTGAGATAGTCATCGTAACCAAATCAATGGCCCTAGTGAGAGAAAACGAAAAAGAAAAATCCCTATATTTGACTTGAGAAACGTGTGTCGTCTGCTTTAAAATGTTCCGTAAGTGGATTTTTCATGTTTTCGCGGATACGTAAGTGGCACCTATGAGAGACGGTAGTCTACGTAAATGGTTTTTTGTCATGGTATAAAGACAATGGAGAGAAAAAAAATATATCGGAAATTTAGTTCCCTACATTTGACTTAAGAAAGGTGTGTCGTCTGCTATAAAATGTTCCGTAAGTGGATTTTTCATGTTTTCACGGATACGTAAGTGGCACCTATGAGAGACGGTAGTCTACGTAAATGGGTATGTCGTCACGGTATAAAGAGATTGGAGAGAAAAAAAACATTAGAAATTTAGTTCTCTTTGTTTGACTTATGCAACAGGAAGCAGTTGCTACTGAAAGAGTCTTCAGTCTTTTTTTAGCCACTTGTCACATTATTTCCTGGTGTTTTCGCATGTGCGTAACTGGCACGTATGAAACGGTAGTCAATGTAACTGGGTTTCTTGCTGCGGTTTGAAGAGAATTACACTTTAATTCCCTTTGTTTGATTCATGCAATAGGAATCAATTGCTACTGAAAGAGTATTCAGTCTTTTTTTAGCCACTTATCACATTCATTTCTGGGTTTTTTACGCTGTGCATTGATATCATTTTGGCTTATTCAATGTGCAGAATTTAATGTGGTCCGAGTCAGAAAATCTAATTAAGGGACAAAGGGGCATCAAGGGTTTATTTCAAGGGAAGTAACTCTTGCAAGGGGGGCTTGAAAAGACCAAAACAAGGTCTTCTGCCACGCTGTTCTCTTAAATTTTGGCCCTTTTTCAGTGAAATCTGGCATGTGTGGATGGTGCATGCCTGGCAGTTTGCCAAGGACTGCACAGCAGCCTTCAAAGAAGACTTTAAATCCACTTTTATGCCGTTTTTTGTTCACTGTTTTCTATCGACATATTAGGGCGCCATTTCGAAGTAATTTTGAAGCTCTCTGATTGGCTGACTGGGCCCAGTTTTGAATTTCTCGAAGCCTCTGATTGGCTGACTGGGTCCCATGCTGATTTCCTTAGAGCTTATGTGATTGGATAATTCCCCTGATGGATATTGGGAAGGGGGGGTGGGGTACCTGTTTATCCTCATTAACCTTTTACCACACAATGACGCCTTTTTACACACCGGAAAGAGAAAGCTTTTGAAAATAATCTGAAAAAAGGAGACAATGCAGGTTTCCAGCATTTTCTCCTTTTCCCTCAATGTTTTCTACCCTATCAAAGAAAAAATGGATTATTACTTATTCTTACATCTTATTGTATCTTTATGGCCTATTTTTAAATTCTTCAAACTAGAACAAGATTTTTTTCGACCGGAAAAAGTTTCCGCAACACCAACCGGTTCCTTCTGAATTTTATATTTTTGCGCAGCAGTTAAACATAACGTTGACTTTTGACTCGCAAGGTCACCAAAATTGACCCTGGTAAGAAAACAGGGAAACATTCGGTTTACCTTTCTTTGATTTGTGCAACAGGTATTTGTTGCCTCCGAAAGTGTCCAAGTTGATTTTACGATTTTATGCGCAGCACGTAACCGTCACGCATGGGTGAGATAGTCATCGTAACCAAATCAATGGCCCTAGTGAGAGAAAACGAAAAAGAAAAATCCCTATATTTGACTTGAGAAACGTGTGTCGTCTGCTTTAAAATGTTCCGTAAGTGGATTTTTCATGTTTTCGCGGATACGTAAGTGGCACCTATGAGAGACGGTAGTCTACGTAAATGGTTTTTTGTCATGGTATAAAGACAACGGAGAGAAAAAAAATATATCGGAAATTTAGTTCCCTACATTTGACTTAAGAAAGGTGTGTCGTCTGCTATAAAATGTTCCGTAAGTGGATTTTTCATGTTTTCACGGATACGTAAGTGGCACCTATGAGAGACGGTAGTCTACGTAAATGGGTATGTCGTCACGGTATAAAGAGATTGGAGAGAAAAAAAACATTAGAAATTTAGTTCTCTTTGTTTGACTTATGCAACAGGAAGCAGTTGCTACTGAAAGAGTCTTCAGTCTTTTTTTAGCCACTTGTCACATTATTTCCTGGTGTTTTCGCATGTGCGTAACTGGCACGTATGAAACGGTAGTCAATGTAACTGGGTTTCTTGCTGCGGTTTGAAGAGAATTACACTTTAATTCCCTTTGTTTGATTCATGCAATAGGAATCAATTGCTACTGAAAGAGTATTCAGTCTTTTTTTAGCCACTTATCACATTCATTTCTGGGTTTTTTACGCTGTGCATTGATATCATTTTGGCTTATTCAATGTGCAGAATTTAATGTGGTCCGAGTCAGAAAATCTAATTAAGGGACAAAGGGGCATCAAGGGTTTATTTCAAGGGAAGTAACTCTTGCAAGGGGGGCTTGAAAAGACCAAAACAAGGTCTTCTGCCACCCTGTTCTCTTAAATTTTGGCCCTTTTTCAGTGAAATCTGGCATGTGTGGATGGTGCATGCCTGGCAGTTTGCCAAGGACTGCACAGCAGCCTTCAAAGAAGACTTTAAATCCACTTTTATGCCGTTTTTTGTTCACTGTTTTCTATCGACATATTAGGGCGCCATTTCGAAGTAATTTTGAAGCTCTCTGATTGGCTGACTGGGCCCAGTTTTGAATTTCTCGAAGCCTCTGATTGGCTGACTGGGTCCCATGCTGATTTCCTTAGAGCTTATGTGATTGGATAATTCCCCTGATGGATATTGGGAAGGGGGGGTGGGGTACCTGTTTATCCTCATTAACCTTTTACCACACAATGACGCCTTTTTACACACCGGAAAGAGAAAGCTTTTGAAAATAATCTGAAAAAAGGAGACAATGCAGGTTTCCAGCATTTTCTCCTTTTCCCTCAATGTTTTCTACCCTATCAAAGAAAAAATGGATTATTACTTATTCTTACATCTTATTGTATCTTTATGGCCTATTTTTAAATTCTTCAAACTAGAACAAGATTTTTTTCGACCGGAAAAAGTTTCCGCAACACCAACCGGTTGCTTCTGAATTTTATATTTTTGCGCAGCAGTTAAACATAACGTTGACTTTTGACTCGCAAGGTCACCAAAATTGACCCTGGTAAGAAAACAGGGAAACATTCGGTTTACCTTTCTTTGATTTGTGCAACAGGTATTTGTTGCCTCCGAAAGTGTCCAAGTTGATTTTACGATTTTATGCGCAGCACGTAACCGTCACGCATGGGTGAGATAGTCATCGTAACCAAATCAATGGCCCTAGTGAGAGAAAACGAAAAAGAAAAATCCCTATATTTGACTTGAGAAACGTGTGTCGTCTGCTTTAAAATGTTCCGTAAGTGGATTTTTCATGTTTTCGCGGATACGTAAGTGGCACCTATGAGAGACGGTAGTCTACGTAAATGGTTTTTTGTCATGGTATAAAGACAACGGAGAGAAAAAAAATATATCGGAAATTTAGTTCCCTACATTTGACTTAAGAAAGGTGTGTCGTCTGCTATAAAATGTTCCGTAAGTGGATTTTTCATGTTTTCACGGATACGTAAGTGGCACCTATGAGAGACGGTAGTCTACGTAAATGGGTATGTCGTCACGGTATAAAGAGATTGGAGAGAAAAAAAACATTAGAAATTTAGTTCTCTTTGTTTGACTTATGCAACAGGAAGCAGTTGCTACTGAAAGAGTCTTCAGTCTTTTTTTAGCCACTTGTCACATTATTTCCTGGTGTTTTCGCATGTGCGTAACTGGCACGTATGAAACGGTAGTCAATGTAACTGGGTTTCTTGCTGCGGTTTGAAGAGAATTACACTTTAATTCCCTTTGTTTGATTCATGCAATAGGAATCAATTGCTACTGAAAGAGTATTCAGTCTTTTTTTAGCCACTTATCACATTCATTTCTGGGTTTTTTACGCTGTGCATTGATATCATTTTGGCTTATTCAATGTGCAGAATTTAATGTGGTCCGAGTCAGAAAATCTAATTAAGGGACAAAGGGGCATCAAGGGTTTATTTCAAGGGAAGTAACTCTTGCAAGGGGGGCTTGAAAAGACCAAAACAAGGTCTTCTGCCACCCTGTTCTCTTAAATTTTGGCCCTTTTTCAGTGAAATCTGGCATGTGTGGATGGTGCATGCCTGGCAGTTTGCCAAGGACTGCACAGCAGCCTTCAAAGAAGACTTTAAATCCACTTTTATGCCGTTTTTTGTTCACTGTTTTCTATCGACATATTAGGGCGCCATTTCGAAGTAATTTTGAAGCTCTCTGATTGGCTGACTGGGCCCAGTTTTGAATTTCTCGAAGCCTCTGATTGGCTGACTGGGTCCCATGCTGATTTCCTTAGAGCTTATGTGATTGGATAATTCCCCTGATGGATATTGGGAAGGGGGGGTGGGGTACCTGTTTATCCTCATTAACCTTTTACCACACAATGACGCCTTTTTACACACCGGAAAGAGAAAGCTTTTGAAAATAATCTGAAAAAAGGAGACAATGCAGGTTTCCAGCATTTTCTCCTTTTCCCTCAATGTTTTCTACCCTATCAAAGAAAAAATGGATTATTACTTATTCTTACATCTTATTGTATCTTTATGGCCTATTTTTAAATTCTTCAAACTAGAACAAGATTTTTTTCGACCGGAAAAAGTTTCCGCAACACCAACCGGTTCCTTCTGAATTTTATATTTTTGCGCAGCAGTTAAACATAACGTTGACTTTTGACTCGCAAGGTCACCAAAATTGACCCTGGTAAGAAAACAGGGAAACATTCGGTTTACCTTTCTTTGATTTGTGCAACAGGTATTTGTTGCCTCCGAAAGTGTCCAAGTTGATTTTACGATTTTATGCGCAGCACGTAACCGTCACGCATGGGTGAGATAGTCATCGTAACCAAATCAATGGCCCTAGTGAGAGAAAACGAAAAAGAAAAATCCCTATATTTGACTTGAGAAACGTGTGTCGTCTGCTATAAAATGTTCAGTAAGTGGATTTTTTATGTTTTCGCGGATACATAAGTGGCACCTATGAGAGACGGTAGTCTACGTAAATGGTTTTTTGTCATGGTATAAAGACAACAGAGAGAAAAAAAATATATCGGAAATTTAGTTCCCTACATTTGACTTAACAAACGTGTGTCGTCTGCTATAAAATGTTCCGTAAGTGGATTTTTCATGTTTTCGCGGATACGTAAGTGGCACCTATGAGAGACGGTAGTCTACGTAAATGGGTATGTCGTCACGGTATAAAGAGATTGGAGAGAAAAAAAACATTAGAAATTTAGTTCTTTTTGTTTGACTTATGCAACAGGAAGCAGTTGCTACTGAAAGAGTCTTCAGTCTTTTTTTAGCCACTTGTCACATTATTTCCTGGTGTTTTCGCATGTGCGTAACTGGCACGTATGAAACGGTAGTCAATGTAACTGGGTTTCTTGCTGCGGTTTGAAGAGAATTACACTTTAATTCCCTTTGTTTGATTCATGCAATAGGAATCAATTGCTACTGAAAGAGTATTCAGTCTTTTTTTAGCCACTTATCACATTCATTTCTGGGTTTTTTACGCTGTGCATTGATATCATTTTGGCTTATTCAATGTGCAGAATTTAATGTGGTCCGAGTCAGAAAATCTAATTAAGGGACAAAGGGGCATCAAGGGTTTATTTCAAGGGAAGTAACTCTTGCAAGGGGGGCTTGAAAAGACCAAAACAAGGTCTTCTGCCACCCTGTTCTCTTAAATTTTGGCCCTTTTTCAGTGAAATCTGGCATGTGTGGATGGTGCATGCCTGGCAGTTTGCCAAGGACTGCACAGCAGCCTTCAAAGAAGACTTTAAATCCACTTTTATGCCGTTTTTTGTTCACTGTTTTCTATCGACATATTAGGGCGCCATTTCGAAGTAATTTTGAAGCTCTCTGATTGGCTGACTGGGCCCAGTTTTGAATTTCTCGAAGCCTCTGATTGGCTGACTGGGTCCCATGCTGATTTCCTTAGAGCTTATGTGATTGGATAATTCCCCTGATGGATATTGGGAAGGGGGGGTGGGGTACCTGTTTATCCTCATTAACCTTTTACCACACAATGACGCCTTTTTACACACCGGAAAGAGAAAGCTTTTGAAAATAATCTGAAAAAAGGAGACAATGCAGGTTTCCAGCATTTTCTCCTTTTCCCTCAATGTTTTCTACCCTATCAAAGAAAAAATGGATTATTACTTATTCTTACATCTTATTGTATCTTTATGGCCTATTTTTAAATTCTTCAAACTAGAACAAGATTTTTTTCGACCGGAAAAAGTTTCCGCAACACCAACCGGTTCCTTCTGAATTTTATATTTTTGCGCAGCAGTTAAACATAACGTTGACTTTTGACTCGCAAGGTCACCAAAATTGACCCTGGTAAGAAAACAGGGAAACATTCGGTTTACCTTTCTTTGATTTGTGCAACAGGTATTTGTTGCCTCCGAAAGTGTCCAAGTTGATTTTACGATTTTATGCGCAGCACGTAACCATCACGCATGGGTGAGATAGTCATCGTAACCAAATCAATGGCCCTAGTGAGAGAAAACGAAAAAGAAAAATCCCTATATTTGACTTGAGAAACGTGTGTCGTCTGCTTTAAAATGTTCCGTAAGTGGATTTTTCATGTTTTCGCGGATACGTAAGTGGCACCTATGAGAGACGGTAGTCTACGTAAATGGTTTTTTGTCATGGTATAAAGACAATGGAGAGAAAAAAAATATATCGGAAATTTAGTTCCCTACATTTGACTTAAGAAAGGTGTGTCGTCTGCTATAAAATGTTCCGTAAGTGGATTTTTCATGTTTTCACGGATACGTAAGTGGCACCTATGAGAGACGGTAGTCTACGTAAATGGGTATGTCGTCACGGTATAAAGAGATTGGAGAGAAAAAAAACATTAGAAATTTAGTTCTCTTTGTTTGACTTATGCAACAGGAAGCAGTTGCTACTGAAAGAGTCTTCAGTCTTTTTTTAGCCACTTGTCACATTATTTCCTGGTGTTTTCGCATGTGCGTAACTGGCACGTATGAAACGGTAGTCAATGTAACTGGGTTTCTTGCTGCGGTTTGAAGAGAATTACACTTTAATTCCCTTTGTTTGATTCATGCAATAGGAATCAATTGCTACTGAAAGAGTATTCAGTCTTTTTTTAGCCACTTATCACATTCATTTCTGGGTTTTTTACGCTGTGCATTGATATCATTTTGGCTTATTCAATGTGCAGAATTTAATGTGGTCCGAGTCAGAAAATCTAATTAAGGGACAAAGGGGCATCAAGGGTTTATTTCAAGGGAAGTAACTCTTGCAAGGGGGGCTTGAAAAGACCAAAACAAGGTCTTCTGCCACGCTGTTCTCTTAAATTTTGGCCCTTTTTCAGTGAAATCTGGCATGTGTGGATGGTGCATGCCTGGCAGTTTGCCAAGGACTGCACAGCAGCCTTCAAAGAAGACTTTAAATCCACTTTTATGCCGTTTTTTGTTCACTGTTTTCTATCGACATATTAGGGCGCCATTTCGAAGTAATTTTGAAGCTCTCTGATTGGCTGACTGGGCCCAGTTTTGAATTTCTCGAAGCCTCTGATTGGCTGACTGGGTCCCATGCTGATTTCCTTAGAGCTTATGTGATTGGATAATTCCCCTGATGGATATTGGGAAGGGGGGGTGGGGTACCTGTTTATCCTCATTAACCTTTTACCACACAATGACGCCTTTTTACACACCGGAAAGAGAAAGCTTTTGAAAATAATCTGAAAAAAGGAGACAATGCAGGTTTCCAGCATTTTCTCCTTTTCCCTCAATGTTTTCTACCCTATCAAAGAAAAAATGGATTATTACTTATTCTTACATCTTATTGTATCTTTATGGCCTATTTTTAAATTCTTCAAACTAGAACAAGATTTTTTTCGACCGGAAAAAGTTTCCGCAACACCAACCGGTTCCTTCTGAATTTTATATTTTTGCGCAGCAGTTAAACATAACGTTGACTTTTGACTCGCAAGGTCACCAAAATTGACCCTGGTAAGAAAACAGGGAAACATTCGGTTTACCTTTCTTTGATTTGTGCAACAGGTATTTGTTGCCTCCGAAAGTGTCCAAGTTGATTTTACGATTTTATGCGCAGCACGTAACCGTCACGCATGGGTGAGATAGTCATCGTAACCAAATCAATGGCCCTAGTGAGAGAAAACGAAAAAGAAAAATCCCTATATTTGACTTGAGAAACGTGTGTCGTCTGCTTTAAAATGTTCCGTAAGTGGATTTTTCATGTTTTCGCGGATACGTAAGTGGCACCTATGAGAGACGGTAGTCTACGTAAATGGTTTTTTGTCATGGTATAAAGACAACGGAGAGAAAAAAAATATATCGGAAATTTAGTTCCCTACATTTGACTTAAGAAAGGTGTGTCGTCTGCTATAAAATGTTCCGTAAGTGGATTTTTCATGTTTTCACGGATACGTAAGTGGCACCTATGAGAGACGGTAGTCTACGTAAATGGGTATGTCGTCACGGTATAAAGAGATTGGAGAGAAAAAAAACATTAGAAATTTAGTTCTCTTTGTTTGACTTATGCAACAGGAAGCAGTTGCTACTGAAAGAGTCTTCAGTCTTTTTTTAGCCACTTGTCACATTATTTCCTGGTGTTTTCGCATGTGCGTAACTGGCACGTATGAAACGGTAGTCAATGTAACTGGGTTTCTTGCTGCGGTTTGAAGAGAATTACACTTTAATTCCCTTTGTTTGATTCATGCAATAGGAATCAATTGCTACTGAAAGAGTATTCAGTCTTTTTTTAGCCACTTATCACATTCATTTCTGGGTTTTTTACGCTGTGCATTGATATCATTTTGGCTTATTCAATGTGCAGAATTTAATGTGGTCCGAGTCAGAAAATCTAATTAAGGGACAAAGGGGCATCAAGGGTTTATTTCAAGGGAAGTAACTCTTGCAAGGGGGGCTTGAAAAGACCAAAACAAGGTCTTCTGCCACCCTGTTCTCTTAAATTTTGGCCCTTTTTCAGTGAAATCTGGCATGTGTGGATGGTGCATGCCTGGCAGTTTGCCAAGGACTGCACAGCAGCCTTCAAAGAAGACTTTAAATCCACTTTTATGCCGTTTTTTGTTCACTGTTTTCTATCGACATATTAGGGCGCCATTTCGAAGTAATTTTGAAGCTCTCTGATTGGCTGACTGGGCCCAGTTTTGAATTTCTCGAAGCCTCTGATTGGCTGACTGGGTCCCATGCTGATTTCCTTAGAGCTTATGTGATTGGATAATTCCCCTGATGGATATTGGGAAGGGGGGGTGGGGTACCTGTTTATCCTCATTAACCTTTTACCACACAATGACGCCTTTTTACACACCGGAAAGAGAAAGCTTTTGAAAATAATCTGAAAAAAGGAGACAATGCAGGTTTCCAGCATTTTCTCCTTTTCCCTCAATGTTTTCTACCCTATCAAAGAAAAAATGGATTATTACTTATTCTTACATCTTATTGTATCTTTATGGCCTATTTTTAAATTCTTCAAACCAGAACAAGATTTTTTTCGACCGGAAAAAGTTTCCGCAACACCAACCGGTTGCTTCTGAATTTTATATTTTTGCGCAGCAGTTAAACATAACGTTGACTTTTGACTCGCAAGGTCACCAAAATTGACCCTGGTAAGAAAACAGGGAAACATTCGGTTTACCTTTCTTTGATTTGTGCAACAGGTATTTGTTGCCTCCGAAAGTGTCCAAGTTGATTTTACGATTTTATGCGCAGCACGTAACCGTCACGCATGGGTGAGATAGTCATCGTAACCAAATCAATGGCCCTAGTGAGAGAAAACGAAAAAGAAAAATCCCTATATTTGACTTGAGAAACGTGTGTCGTCTGCTTTAAAATGTTCCGTAAGTGGATTTTTCATGTTTTCGCGGATACGTAAGTGGCACCTATGAGAGACGGTAGTCTACGTAAATGGTTTTTTGTCATGGTATAAAGACAACGGAGAGAAAAAAAATATATCGGAAATTTAGTTCCCTACATTTGACTTAAGAAAGGTGTGTCGTCTGCTATAAAATGTTCCGTAAGTGGATTTTTCATGTTTTCACGGATACGTAAGTGGCACCTATGAGAGACAGTAGTCTACGTAAATGGGTATGTCGTCACGGTATAAAGAGATTGGAGAGAAAAAAAACATTAGAAATTTAGTTCTCTTTGTTTGACTTATGCAACAGGAAGCAGTTGCTACTGAAAGAGTCTTCAGTCTTTTTTTAGCCACTTGTCACATTATTTCCTGGTGTTTTCGCATGTGCGTAACTGGCACGTATGAAACGGTAGTCAATGTAACTGGGTTTCTTGCTGCGGTTTGAAGAGAATTACACTTTAATTCCCTTTGTTTGATTCATGCAATAGGAATCAATTGCTACTGAAAGAGTATTCAGTCTTTTTTTAGCCACTTATCACATTCATTTCTGGGTTTTTTACGCTGTGCATTGATATCATTTTGGCTTATTCAATGTGCAGAATTTAATGTGGTCCGAGTCAGAAAATCTAATTAAGGGACAAAGGGGCATCAAGGGTTTATTTCAAGGGAAGTAACTCTTGCAAGGGGGGCTTGAAAAGACCAAAACAAGGTCTTCTGCCACCCTGTTCTCTTAAATTTTGGCCCTTTTTCAGTGAAATCTGGCATGTGTGGATGGTGCATGCCTGGCAGTTTGCCAAGGACTGCACAGCAGCCTTCAAAGAAGACTTTAAATCCACTTTTATGCCGTTTTTTGTTCACTGTTTTCTATCGACATATTAGGGCGCCATTTCGAAGTAATTTTGAAGCTCTCTGATTGGCTGACTGGGCCCAGTTTTGAATTTCTCGAAGCCTCTGATTGGCTGACTGGGTCCCATGCTGATTTCCTTAGAGCTTATGTGATTGGATAATTCCCCTGATGGATATTGGGAAGGGGGGGTGGGGTACCTGTTTATCCTCATTAACCTTTTACCACACAATGACGCCTTTTTACACACCGGAAAGAGAAAGCTTTTGAAAATAATCTGAAAAAAGGAGACAATGCAGGTTTCCAGCATTTTCTCCTTTTCCCTCAATGTTTTCTACCCTATCAAAGAAAAAATGGATTATTACTTATTCTTACATCTTATTGTATCTTTATGGCCTATTTTTAAATTCTTCAAACTAGAACAAGATTTTTTTCGACCGGAAAAAGTTTCCGCAACACCAACCGGTTCCTTCTGAATTTTATATTTTTGCGCAGCAGTTAAACATAACGTTGACTTTTGACTCGCAAGGTCACCAAAATTGACCCTGGTAAGAAAACAGGGAAACATTCGGTTTACCTTTCTTTGATTTGTGCAACAGGTATTTGTTGCCTCCGAAAGTGTCCAAGTTGATTTTACGATTTTATGCGCAGCACGTAACCGTCACGCATGGGTGAGATAGTCATCGTAACCAAATCAATGGCCCTAGTGAGAGAAAACGAAAAAGAAAAATCCCTATATTTGACTTGAGAAACGTGTGTCGTCTGCTTTAAAATGTTCCGTAAGTGGATTTTTCATGTTTTCGCCGATACGTAAGTGGCACCTATGAGAGACGGTAGTCTACGTAAATGGTTTTTTGTCATGGTATAAAGACAATGGAGAGAAAAAAAATATATCGGAAATTTAGTTCCCTACATTTGACTTAAGAAAGGTGTGTCGTCTGCTATAAAATGTTCCGTAAGTGGATTTTTCATGTTTTCACGGATACGTAAGTGGCACCTATGAGAGACGGTAGTCTACGTAAATGGGTATGTCGTCACGGTATAAAGAGATTGGAGAGAAAAAAAACATTAGAAATTTAGTTCTCTTTGTTTGACTTATGCAACAGGAAGCAGTTGCTACTGAAAGAGTCTTCAGTCTTTTTTTAGCCACTTGTCACATTATTTCCTGGTGTTTTCGCATGTGCGTAACTGGCACGTATGAAACGGTAGTCAATGTAACTGGGTTTCTTGCTGCGGTTTGAAGAGAATTACACTTTAATTCCCTTTGTTTGATTCATGCAATAGGAATCAATTGCTACTGAAAGAGTATTCAGTCTTTTTTTAGCCACTTATCACATTCATTTCTGGGTTTTTTACGCTGTGCATTGATATCATTTTGGCTTATTCAATGTGCAGAATTTAATGTGGTCCGAGTCAGAAAATCTAATTAAGGGACAAAGGGGCATCAAGGGTTTATTTCAAGGGAAGTAACTCTTGCAAGGGGGGCTTGAAAAGACCAAAACAAGGTCTTCTGCCACGCTGTTCTCTTAAATTTTGGCCCTTTTTCAGTGAAATCTGGCATGTGTGGATGGTGCATGCCTGGCAGTTTGCCAAGGACTGCACAGCAGCCTTCAAAGAAGACTTTAAATCCACTTTTATGCCGTTTTTTGTTCACTGTTTTCTATCGACATATTAGGGCGCCATTTCGAAGTAATTTTGAAGCTCTCTGATTGGCTGACTGGGCCCAGTTTTGAATTTCTCGAAGCCTCTGATTGGCTGACTGGGTCCCATGCTGATTTCCTTAGAGCTTATGTGATTGGATAATTCCCCTGATGGATATTGGGAAGGGGGGGTGGGGTACCTGTTTATCCTCATTAACCTTTTACCACACAATGACGCCTTTTTACACACCGGAAAGAGAAAGCTTTTGAAAATAATCTGAAAAAAGGAGACAATGCAGGTTTCCAGCATTTTCTCCTTTTCCCTCAATGTTTTCTACCCTATCAAAGAAAAAATGGATTATTACTTATTCTTACATCTTATTGTATCTTTATGGCCTATTTTTAAATTCTTCAAACTAGAACAAGATTTTTTTCGACCGGAAAAAGTTTCCGCAACACCAACCGGTTCCTTCTGAATTTTATATTTTTGCGCAGCAGTTAAACATAACGTTGACTTTTGACTCGCAAGGTCACCAAAATTGACCCTGGTAAGAAAACAGGGAAACATTCGGTTTACCTTTCTTTGATTTGTGCAACAGGTATTTGTTGCCTCCGAAAGTGTCCAAGTTGATTTTACGATTTTATGCGCAGCACGTAACCGTCACGCATGGGTGAGATAGTCATCGTAACCAAATCAATGGCCCTAGTGAGAGAAAACGAAAAAGAAAAATCCCTATATTTGACTTGAGAAACGTGTGTCGTCTGCTTTAAAATGTTCCGTAAGTGGATTTTTCATGTTTTCGCGGATACGTAAGTGGCACCTATGAGAGACGGTAGTCTACGTAAATGGTTTTTTGTCATGGTATAAAGACAACGGAGAGAAAAAAAATATATCGGAAATTTAGTTCCCTACATTTGACTTAAGAAAGGTGTGTCGTCTGCTATAAAATGTTCCGTAAGTGGATTTTTCATGTTTTCACGGATACGTAAGTGGCACCTATGAGAGACGGTAGTCTACGTAAATGGGTATGTCGTCACGGTATAAAGAGATTGGAGAGAAAAAAAACATTAGAAATTTAGTTCTCTTTGTTTGACTTATGCAACAGGAAGCAGTTGCTACTGAAAGAGTCTTCAGTCTTTTTTTAGCCACTTGTCACATTATTTCCTGGTGTTTTCGCATGTGCGTAACTGGCACGTATGAAACGGTAGTCAATGTAACTGGGTTTCTTGCTGCGGTTTGAAGAGAATTACACTTTAATTCCCTTTGTTTGATTCATGCAATAGGAATCAATTGCTACTGAAAGAGTATTCAGTCTTTTTTTAGCCACTTATCACATTCATTTCTGGGTTTTTTACGCTGTGCATTGATATCATTTTGGCTTATTCAATGTGCAGAATTTAATGTGGTCCGAGTCAGAAAATCTAATTAAGGGACAAAGGGGCATCAAGGGTTTATTTCAAGGGAAGTAACTCTTGCAAGGGGGGCTTGAAAAGACCAAAACAAGGTCTTCTGCCACCCTGTTCTCTTAAATTTTGGCCCTTTTTCAGTGAAATCTGGCATGTGTGGATGGTGCATGCCTGGCAGTTTGCCAAGGACTGCACAGCAGCCTTCAAAGAAGACTTTAAATCCACTTTTATGCCGTTTTTTGTTCACTGTTTTCTATCGACATATTAGGGCGCCATTTCGAAGTAATTTTGAAGCTCTCTGATTGGCTGACTGGGCCCAGTTTTGAATTTCTCGAAGCCTCTGATTGGCTGACTGGGTCCCATGCTGATTTCCTTAGAGCTTATGTGATTGGATAATTCCCCTGATGGATATTGGGAAGGGGGGGTGGGGTACCTGTTTATCCTCATTAACCTTTTACCACACAATGACGCCTTTTTACACACCGGAAAGAGAAAGCTTTTGAAAATAATCTGAAAAAAGGAGACAATGCAGGTTTCCAGCATTTTCTCCTTTTCCCTCAATGTTTTCTACCCTATCAAAGAAAAAATGGATTATTACTTATTCTTACATCTTATTGTATCTTTATGGCCTATTTTTAAATTCTTCAAACTAGAACAAGATTTTTTTCGACCGGAAAAAGTTTCCGCAACACCAACCGGTTGCTTCTGAATTTTATATTTTTGCGCAGCAGTTAAACATAACGTTGACTTTTGACTCGCAAGGTCACCAAAATTGACCCTGGTAAGAAAACAGGGAAACATTCGGTTTACCTTTCTTTGATTTGTGCAACAGGTATTTGTTGCCTCCGAAAGTGTCCAAGTTGATTTTACGATTTTATGCGCAGCACGTAACCGTCACGCATGGGTGAGATAGTCATCGTAACCAAATCAATGGCCCTAGTGAGAGAAAACGAAAAAGAAAAATCCCTATATTTGACTTGAGAAACGTGTGTCGTCTGCTTTAAAATGTTCCGTAAGTGGATTTTTCATGTTTTCGCGGATACGTAAGTGGCACCTATGAGAGACGGTAGTCTACGTAAATGGTTTTTTGTCATGGTATAAAGACAACGGAGAGAAAAAAAATATATCGGAAATTTAGTTCCCTACATTTGACTTAAGAAAGGTGTGTCGTCTGCTATAAAATGTTCCGTAAGTGGATTTTTCATGTTTTCACGGATACGTAAGTGGCACCTATGAGAGACGGTAGTCTACGTAAATGGGTATGTCGTCACGGTATAAAGAGATTGGAGAGAAAAAAAACATTAGAAATTTAGTTCTCTTTGTTTGACTTATGCAACAGGAAGCAGTTGCTACTGAAAGAGTCTTCAGTCTTTTTTTAGCCACTTGTCACATTATTTCCTGGTGTTTTCGCATGTGCGTAACTGGCACGTATGAAACGGTAGTCAATGTAACTGGGTTTCTTGCTGCGGTTTGAAGAGAATTACACTTTAATTCCCTTTGTTTGATTCATGCAATAGGAATCAATTGCTACTGAAAGAGTATTCAGTCTTTTTTTAGCCACTTATCACATTCATTTCTGGGTTTTTTACGCTGTGCATTGATATCATTTTGGCTTATTCAATGTGCAGAATTTAATGTGGTCCGAGTCAGAAAATCTAATTAAGGGACAAAGGGGCATCAAGGGTTTATTTCAAGGGAAGTAACTCTTGCAAGGGGGGCTTGAAAAGACCAAAACAAGGTCTTCTGCCACCCTGTTCTCTTAAATTTTGGCCCTTTTTCAGTGAAATCTGGCATGTGTGGATGGTGCATGCCTGGCAGTTTGCCAAGGACTGCACAGCAGCCTTCAAAGAAGACTTTAAATCCACTTTTATGCCGTTTTTTGTTCACTGTTTTCTATCGACATATTAGGGCGCCATTTCGAAGTAATTTTGAAGCTCTCTGATTGGCTGACTGGGCCCAGTTTTGAATTTCTCGAAGCCTCTGATTGGCTGACTGGGTCCCATGCTGATTTCCTTAGAGCTTATGTGATTGGATAATTCCCCTGATGGATATTGGGAAGGGGGGGTGGGGTACCTGTTTATCCTCATTAACCTTTTACCACACAATGACGCCTTTTTACACACCGGAAAGAGAAAGCTTTTGAAAATAATCTGAAAAAAGGAGACAATGCAGGTTTCCAGCATTTTCTCCTTTTCCCTCAATGTTTTCTACCCTATCAAAGAAAAAATGGATTATTACTTATTCTTACATCTTATTGTATCTTTATGGCCTATTTTTAAATTCTTCAAACTAGAACAAGATTTTTTTCGACCGGAAAAAGTTTCCGCAACACCAACCGGTTCCTTCTGAATTTTATATTTTTGCGCAGCAGTTAAACATAACGTTGACTTTTGACTCGCAAGGTCACCAAAATTGACCCTGGTAAGAAAACAGGGAAACATTCGGTTTACCTTTCTTTGATTTGTGCAACAGGTATTTGTTGCCTCCGAAAGTGTCCAAGTTGATTTTACGATTTTATGCGCAGCACGTAACCGTCACGCATGGGTGAGATAGTCATCGTAACCAAATCAATGGCCCTAGTGAGAGAAAACGAAAAAGAAAAATCCCTATATTTGACTTGAGAAACGTGTGTCGTCTGCTTTAAAATGTTCCGTAAGTGGATTTTTCATGTTTTCGCGGATACGTAAGTGGCACCTATGAGAGACGGTAGTCTACGTAAATGGTTTTTTGTCATGGTATAAAGACAATGGAGAGAAAAAAAATATATCGGAAATTTAGTTCCCTACATTTGACTTAAGAAAGGTGTGTCGTCTGCTATAAAATGTTCCGTAAGTGGATTTTTCATGTTTTCACGGATACGTAAGTGGCACCTATGAGAGACGGTAGTCTACGTAAATGGGTATGTCGTCACGGTATAAAGAGATTGGAGAGAAAAAAAACATTAGAAATTTAGTTCTCTTTGTTTGACTTATGCAACAGGAAGCAGTTGCTACTGAAAGAGTCTTCAGTCTTTTTTTAGCCACTTGTCACATTATTTCCTGGTGTTTTCGCATGTGCGTAACTGGCACGTATGAAACGGTAGTCAATGTAACTGGGTTTCTTGCTGCGGTTTGAAGAGAATTACACTTTAATTCCCTTTGTTTGATTCATGCAATAGGAATCAATTGCTACTGAAAGAGTATTCAGTCTTTTTTTAGCCACTTATCACATTCATTTCTGGGTTTTTTACGCTGTGCATTGATATCATTTTGGCTTATTCAATGTGCAGAATTTAATGTGGTCCGAGTCAGAAAATCTAATTAAGGGACAAAGGGGCATCAAGGGTTTATTTCAAGGGAAGTAACTCTTGCAAGGGGGGCTTGAAAAGACCAAAACAAGGTCTTCTGCCACCCTGTTCTCTTAAATTTTGGCCCTTTTTCAGTGAAATCTGGCATGTGTGGATGGTGCATGCCTGGCAGTTTGCCAAGGACTGCACAGCAGCCTTCAAAGAAGACTTTAAATCCACTTTTATGCCGTTTTTTGTTCACTGTTTTCTATCGACATATTAGGGCGCCATTTCGAAGTAATTTTGAAGCTCTCTGATTGGCTGACTGGGCCCAGTTTTGAATTTCTCGAAGCCTCTGATTGGCTGACTGGGTCCCATGCTGATTTCCTTAGAGCTTATGTGATTGGATAATTCCCCTGATGGATATTGGGAAGGGGGGGTGGGGTACCTGTTTATCCTCATTAACCTTTTACCACACAATGACGCCTTTTTACACACCGGAAAGAGAAAGCTTTTGAAAATAATCTGAAAAAAGGAGACAATGCAGGTTTCCAGCATTTTCTCCTTTTCCCTCAATGTTTTCTACCCTATCAAAGAAAAAATGGATTATTACTTATTCTTACATCTTATTGTATCTTTATGGCCTATTTTTAAATTCTTCAAACTAGAACAAGATTTTTTTCGACCGGAAAAAGTTTCCGCAACACCAACCGGTTCCTTCTGAATTTTATATTTTTGCGCAGCAGTTAAACATAACGTTGACTTTTGACTCGCAAGGTCACCAAAATTGACCCTGGTAAGAAAACAGGGAAACATTCGGTTTACCTTTCTTTGATTTGTGCAACAGGTATTTGTTGCCTCCGAAAGTGTCCAAGTTGATTTTACGATTTTATGCGCAGCACGTAACCGTCACGCATGGGTGAGATAGTCATCGTAACCAAATCAATGGCCCTAGTGAGAGAAAACGAAAAAGAAAAATCCCTATATTTGACTTGAGAAACGTGTGTCGTCTGCTTTAAAATGTTCCGTAAGTGGATTTTTCATGTTTTCGCGGATACGTAAGTGGCACCTATGAGAGACGGTAGTCTACGTAAATGGTTTTTTGTCATGGTATAAAGACAATGGAGAGAAAAAAAATATATCGGAAATTTAGTTCCCTACATTTGACTTAAGAAAGGTGTGTCGTCTGCTATAAAATGTTCCGTAAGTGGATTTTTCATGTTTTCACGGATACGTAAGTGGCACCTATGAGAGACGGTAGTCTACGTAAATGGGTATGTCGTCACGGTATAAAGAGATTGGAGAGAAAAAAAACATTAGAAATTTAGTTCTCTTTGTTTGACTTATGCAACAGGAAGCAGTTGCTACTGAAAGAGTCTTCAGTCTTTTTTTAGCCACTTGTCACATTATTTCCTGGTGTTTTCGCATGTGCGTAACTGGCACGTATGAAACGGTAGTCAATGTAACTGGGTTTCTTGCTGCGGTTTGAAGAGAATTACACTTTAATTCCCTTTGTTTGATTCATGCAATAGGAATCAATTGCTACTGAAAGAGTATTCAGTCTTTTTTTAGCCACTTATCACATTCATTTCTGGGTTTTTTACGCTGTGCATTGATATCATTTTGGCTTATTCAATGTGCAGAATTTAATGTGGTCCGAGTCAGAAAATCTAATTAAGGGACAAAGGGGCATCAAGGGTTTATTTCAAGGGAAGTAACTCTTGCAAGGGGGGCTTGAAAAGACCAAAACAAGGTCTTCTGCCACCCTGTTCTCTTAAATTTTGGCCCTTTTTCAGTGAAATCTGGCATGTGTGGATGGTGCATGCCTGGCAGTTTGCCAAGGACTGCACAGCAGCCTTCAAAGAAGACTTTAAATCCACTTTTATGCCGTTTTTTGTTCACTGTTTTCTATCGACATATTAGGGCGCCATTTCGAAGTAATTTTGAAGCTCTCTGATTGGCTGACTGGGCCCAGTTTTGAATTTCTCGAAGCCTCTGATTGGCTGACTGGGTCCCATGCTGATTTCCTTAGAGCTTATGTGATTGGATAATTCCCCTGATGGATATTGGGAAGGGGGGGTGGGGTACCTGTTTATCCTCATTAACCTTTTACCACACAATGACGCCTTTTTACACACCGGAAAGAGAAAGCTTTTGAAAATAATCTGAAAAAAGGAGACAATGCAGGTTTCCAGCATTTTCTCCTTTTCCCTCAATGTTTTCTACCCTATCAAAGAAAAAATGGATTATTACTTATTCTTACATCTTATTGTATCTTTATGGCCTATTTTTAAATTCTTCAAACTAGAACAAGATTTTTTTCGACCGGAAAAAGTTTCCGCAACACCAACCGGTTCCTTCTGAATTTTATATTTTTGCGCAGCAGTTAAACATAACGTTGACTTTTGACTCGCAAGGTCACCAAAATTGACCCTGGTAAGAAAACAGGGAAACATTCGGTTTACCTTTCTTTGATTTGTGCAACAGGTATTTGTTGCCTCCGAAAGTGTCCAAGTTGATTTTACGATTTTATGCGCAGCACGTAACCGTCACGCATGGGTGAGATAGTCATCGTAACCAAATCAATGGCCCTAGTGAGAGAAAACGAAAAAGAAAAATCCCTATATTTGACTTGAGAAACGTGTGTCGTCTGCTTTAAAATGTTCCGTAAGTGGATTTTTCATGTTTTCGCGGATACGTAAGTGGCACCTATGAGAGACGGTAGTCTACGTAAATGGTTTTTTGTCATGGTATAAAGACAACGGAGAGAAAAAAAATATATCGGAAATTTAGTTCCCTACATTTGACTTAAGAAAGGTGTGTCGTCTGCTATAAAATGTTCCGTAAGTGGATTTTTCATGTTTTCACGGATACGTAAGTGGCACCTATGAGAGACGGTAGTCTACGTAAATGGGTATGTCGTCACGGTATAAAGAGATTGGAGAGAAAAAAAACATTAGAAATTTAGTTCTCTTTGTTTGACTTATGCAACAGGAAGCAGTTGCTACTGAAAGAGTCTTCAGTCTTTTTTTAGCCACTTGTCACATTATTTCCTGGTGTTTTCGCATGTGCGTAACTGGCACGTATGAAACGGTAGTCAATGTAACTGGGTTTCTTGCTGCGGTTTGAAGAGAATTACACTTTAATTCCCTTTGTTTGATTCATGCAATAGGAATCAATTGCTACTGAAAGAGTATTCAGTCTTTTTTTAGCCACTTATCACATTCATTTCTGGGTTTTTTACGCTGTGCATTGATATCATTTTGGCTTATTCAATGTGCAGAATTTAATGTGGTCCGAGTCAGAAAATCTAATTAAGGGACAAAGGGGCATCAAGGGTTTATTTCAAGGGAAGTAACTCTTGCAAGGGGGGCTTGAAAAGACCAAAACAAGGTCTTCTGCCACCCTGTTCTCTTAAATTTTGGCCCTTTTTCAGTGAAATCTGGCATGTGTGGATGGTGCATGCCTGGCAGTTTGCCAAGGACTGCACAGCAGCCTTCAAAGAAGACTTTAAATCCACTTTTATGCCGTTTTTTGTTCACTGTTTTCTATCGACATATTAGGGCGCCATTTCGAAGTAATTTTGAAGCTCTCTGATTGGCTGACTGGGCCCAGTTTTGAATTTCTCGAAGCCTCTGATTGGCTGACTGGGTCCCATGCTGATTTCCTTAGAGCTTATGTGATTGGATAATTCCCCTGATGGATATTGGGAAGGGGGGGGTGGGGTACCTGTTTATCCTCATTAACCTTTTACCACACAATGACGCCTTTTTACACACCGGAAAGAGAAAGCTTTTGAAAATAATCTGAAAAAAGGAGACAATGCAGGTTTCCAGCATTTTCTCCTTTTCCCTCAATGTTTTCTACCCTATCAAAGAAAAAATGGATTATTACTTATTCTTACATCTTATTGTATCTTTATGGCCTATTTTTAAATTCTTCAAACTAGAACAAGATTTTTTTCGACCGGAAAAAGTTTCCGCAACACCAACCGGTTGCTTCTGAATTTTATATTTTTGCGCAGCAGTTAAACATAACGTTGACTTTTGACTCGCAAGGTCACCAAAATTGACCCTGGTAAGAAAACAGGGAAACATTCGGTTTACCTTTCTTTGATTTGTGCAACAGGTATTTGTTGCCTCCGAAAGTGTCCAAGTTGATTTTACGATTTTATGCGCAGCACGTAACCGTCACGCATGGGTGAGATAGTCATCGTAACCAAATCAATGGCCCTAGTGAGAGAAAACGAAAAAGAAAAATCCCTATATTTGACTTGAGAAACGTGTGTCGTCTGCTTTAAAATGTTCCGTAAGTGGATTTTTCATGTTTTCGCGGATACGTAAGTGGCACCTATGAGAGACGGTAGTCTACGTAAATGGTTTTTTGTCATGGTATAAAGACAATGGAGAGAAAAAAAATATATCGGAAATTTAGTTCCCTACATTTGACTTAAGAAAGGTGTGTCGTCTGCTATAAAATGTTCCGTAAGTGGATTTTTCATGTTTTCACGGATACGTAAGTGGCACCTATGAGAGACGGTAGTCTACGTAAATGGGTATGTCGTCACGGTATAAAGAGATTGGAGAGAAAAAAAACATTAGAAATTTAGTTCTCTTTGTTTGACTTATGCAACAGGAAGCAGTTGCTACTGAAAGAGTCTTCAGTCTTTTTTTAGCCACTTGTCACATTATTTCCTGGTGTTTTCGCATGTGCGTAACTGGCACGTATGAAACGGTAGTCAATGTAACTGGGTTTCTTGCTGCGGTTTGAAGAGAATTACACTTTAATTCCCTTTGTTTGATTCATGCAATAGGAATCAATTGCTACTGAAAGAGTATTCAGTCTTTTTTTAGCCACTTATCACATTCATTTCTGGGTTTTTTACGCTGTGCATTGATATCATTTTGGCTTATTCAATGTGCAGAATTTAATGTGGTCCGAGTCAGAAAATCTAATTAAGGGACAAAGGGGCATCAAGGGTTTATTTCAAGGGAAGTAACTCTTGCAAGGGGGGCTTGAAAAGACCAAAACAAGGTCTTCTGCCACCCTGTTCTCTTAAATTTTGGCCCTTTTTCAGTGAAATCTGGCATGTGTGGATGGTGCATGCCTGGCAGTTTGCCAAGGACTGCACAGCAGCCTTCAAAGAAGACTTTAAATCCACTTTTATGCCGTTTTTTGTTCACTGTTTTCTATCGACATATTAGGGCGCCATTTCGAAGTAATTTTGAAGCTCTCTGATTGGCTGACTGGGCCCAGTTTTGAATTTCTCGAAGCCTCTGATTGGCTGACTGGGTCCCATGCTGATTTCCTTAGAGCTTATGTGATTGGATAATTCCCCTGATGGATATTGGGAAGGGGGGGTGGGGTACCTGTTTATCCTCATTAACCTTTTACCACACAATGACGCCTTTTTACACACCGGAAAGAGAAAGCTTTTGAAAATAATCTGAAAAAAGGAGACAATGCAGGTTTCCAGCATTTTCTCCTTTTCCCTCAATGTTTTCTACCCTATCAAAGAAAAAATGGATTATTACTTATTCTTACATCTTATTGTATCTTTATGGCCTATTTTTAAATTCTTCAAACTAGAACAAGATTTTTTTCGACCGGAAAAAGTTTCCGCAACACCAACCGGTTCCTTCTGAATTTTATATTTTTGCGCAGCAGTTAAACATAACGTTGACTTTTGACTCGCAAGGTCACCAAAATTGACCCTGGTAAGAAAACAGGGAAACATTCGGTTTACCTTTCTTTGATTTGTGCAACAGGTATTTGTTGCCTCCGAAAGTGTCCAAGTTGATTTTACGATTTTATGCGCAGCACGTAACCGTCACGCATGGGTGAGATAGTCATCGTAACCAAATCAATGGCCCTAGTGAGAGAAAACGAAAAAGAAAAATCCCTATATTTGACTTGAGAAACGTGTGTCGTCTGCTTTAAAATGTTCCGTAAGTGGATTTTTCATGTTTTCGCGGATACGTAAGTGGCACCTATGAGAGACGGTAGTCTACGTAAATGGTTTTTTGTCATGGTATAAAGACAACGGAGAGAAAAAAAATATATCGGAAATTTAGTTCCCTACATTTGACTTAAGAAAGGTGTGTCGTCTGCTATAAAATGTTCCGTAAGTGGATTTTTCATGTTTTCACGGATACGTAAGTGGCACCTATGAGAGACGGTAGTCTACGTAAATGGGTATGTCGTCACGGTATAAAGAGATTGGAGAGAAAAAAAACATTAGAAATTTAGTTCTCTTTGTTTGACTTATGCAACAGGAAGCAGTTGCTACTGAAAGAGTCTTCAGTCTTTTTTTAGCCACTTGTCACATTATTTCCTGGTGTTTTCGCATGTGCGTAACTGGCACGTATGAAACGGTAGTCAATGTAACTGGGTTTCTTGCTGCGGTTTGAAGAGAATTACACTTTAATTCCCTTTGTTTGATTCATGCAATAGGAATCAATTGCTACTGAAAGAGTATTCAGTCTTTTTTTAGCCACTTATCACATTCATTTCTGGGTTTTTTACGCTGTGCATTGATATCATTTTGGCTTATTCAATGTGCAGAATTTAATGTGGTCCGAGTCAGAAAATCTAATTAAGGGACAAAGGGGCATCAAGGGTTTATTTCAAGGGAAGTAACTCTTGCAAGGGGGGCTTGAAAAGACCAAAACAAGGTCTTCTGCCACCCTGTTCTCTTAAATTTTGGCCCTTTTTCAGTGAAATCTGGCATGTGTGGATGGTGCATGCCTGGCAGTTTGCCAAGGACTGCACAGCAGCCTTCAAAGAAGACTTTAAATCCACTTTTATGCCGTTTTTTGTTCACTGTTTTCTATCGACATATTAGGGCGCCATTTCGAAGTAATTTTGAAGCTCTCTGATTGGCTGACTGGGCCCAGTTTTGAATTTCTCGAAGCCTCTGATTGGCTGACTGGGTCCCATGCTGATTTCCTTAGAGCTTATGTGATTGGATAATTCCCCTGATGGATATTGGGAAGGGGGGGTGGGGTACCTGTTTATCCTCATTAACCTTTTACCACACAATGACGCCTTTTTACACACCGGAAAGAGAAAGCTTTTGAAAATAATCTGAAAAAAGGAGACAATGCAGGTTTCCAGCATTTTCTCCTTTTCCCTCAATGTTTTCTACCCTATCAAAGAAAAAATGGATTATTACTTATTCTTACATCTTATTGTATCTTTATGGCCTATTTTTAAATTCTTCAAACTAGAACAAGATTTTTTTCGACCGGAAAAAGTTTCCGCAACACCAACCGGTTCCTTCTGAATTTTATATTTTTGCGCAGCAGTTAAACATAACGTTGACTTTTGACTCGCAAGGTCACCAAAATTGACCCTGGTAAGAAAACAGGGAAACATTCGGTTTACCTTTCTTTGATTTGTGCAACAGGTATTTGTTGCCTCCGAAAGTGTCCAAGTTGATTTTACGATTTTATGCGCAGCACGTAACCGTCACGCATGGGTGAGATAGTCATCGTAACCAAATCAATGGCCCTAGTGAGAGAAAACGAAAAAGAAAAATCCCTATATTTGACTTGAGAAACGTGTGTCGTCTGCTTTAAAATGTTCCGTAAGTGGATTTTTCATGTTTTCGCGGATACGTAAGTGGCACCTATGAGAGACGGTAGTCTACGTAAATGGTTTTTTGTCATGGTATAAAGACAATGGAGAGAAAAAAAATATATCGGAAATTTAGTTCCCTACATTTGACTTAAGAAAGGTGTGTCGTCTGCTATAAAATGTTCCGTAAGTGGATTTTTCATGTTTTCACGGATACGTAAGTGGCACCTATGAGAGACGGTAGTCTACGTAAATGGGTATGTCGTCACGGTATAAAGAGATTGGAGAGAAAAAAAACATTAGAAATTTAGTTCTCTTTGTTTGACTTATGCAACAGGAAGCAGTTGCTACTGAAAGAGTCTTCAGTCTTTTTTTAGCCACTTGTCACATTATTTCCTGGTGTTTTCGCATGTGCGTAACTGGCACGTATGAAACGGTAGTCAATGTAACTGGGTTTCTTGCTGCGGTTTGAAGAGAATTACACTTTAATTCCCTTTGTTTGATTCATGCAATAGGAATCAATTGCTACTGAAAGAGTATTCAGTCTTTTTTTAGCCACTTATCACATTCATTTCTGGGTTTTTTACGCTGTGCATTGATATCATTTTGGCTTATTCAATGTGCAGAATTTAATGTGGTCCGAGTCAGAAAATCTAATTAAGGGACAAAGGGGCATCAAGGGTTTATTTCAAGGGAAGTAACTCTTGCAAGGGGGGCTTGAAAAGACCAAAACAAGGTCTTCTGCCACCCTGTTCTCTTAAATTTTGGCCCTTTTTCAGTGAAATCTGGCATGTGTGGATGGTGCATGCCTGGCAGTTTGCCAAGGACTGCACAGCAGCCTTCAAAGAAGACTTTAAATCCACTTTTATGCCGTTTTTTGTTCACTGTTTTCTATCGACATATTAGGGCGCCATTTCGAAGTAATTTTGAAGCTCTCTGATTGGCTGACTGGGCCCAGTTTTGAATTTCTCGAAGCCTCTGATTGGCTGACTGGGTCCCATGCTGATTTCCTTAGAGCTTATGTGATTGGATAATTCCCCTGATGGATATTGGGAAGGGGGGTGGGGTACCTGTTTATCCTCATTAACCTTTTACCACACAATGACGCCTTTTTACACACCGGAAAGAGAAAGCTTTTGAAAATAATCTGAAAAAAGGAGACAATGCAGGTTTCCAGCATTTTCTCCTTTTCCCTCAATGTTTTCTACCCTATCAAAGAAAAAATGGATTATTACTTATTCTTACATCTTATTGTATCTTTATGGCCTATTTTTAAATTCTTCAAACTAGAACAAGATTTTTTTCGACCGGAAAAAGTTTCCGCAACACCAACCGGTTGCTTCTGAATTTTATATTTTTGCGCAGCAGTTAAACATAACGTTGACTTTTGACTCGCAAGGTCACCAAAATTGACCCTGGTAAGAAAACAGGGAAACATTCGGTTTACCTTTCTTTGATTTGTGCAACAGGTATTTGTTGCCTCCGAAAGTGTCCAAGTTGATTTTATGATTTTATGCGCAGCACGTAACCGTCACGCATGGGTGAGATAGTCATCGTAACCAAATCAATGGCCCTAGTGAGAGAAAACGAAAAAGAAAAATCCCTATATTTGACTTGAGAAACGTGTGTCGTCTGCTTTAAAATGTTCCGTAAGTGGATTTTTCATGTTTTCGCGGATACGTAAGTGGCACCTATGAGAGACGGTAGTCTACGTAAATGGTTTTTTGTCATGGTATAAAGACAATGGAGAGAAAAAAAATATATCGGAAATTTAGTTCCCTACATTTGACTTAAGAAAGGTGTGTCGTCTGCTATAAAATGTTCCGTAAGTGGATTTTTCATGTTTTCACGGATACGTAAGTGGCACCTATGAGAGACGGTAGTCTACGTAAATGGGTATGTCGTCATGGTATAAAGAGATTGGAGAGAAAAAAAACATTAGAAATTTAGTTCTCTTTGTTTGACTTATGCAACAGGAAGCAGTTGCTACTGAAAGAGTCTTCAGTCTTTTTTTAGCCACTTGTCACATTATTTCCTGGTGTTTTCGCATGTGCGTAACTGGCACGTATGAAACGGTAGTCAATGTAACTGGGTTTCTTGCTGCGGTTTGAAGAGAATTACACTTTAATTCCCTTTGTTTGATTCATGCAATAGGAATCAATTGCTACTGAAAGAGTATTCAGTCTTTTTTTAGCCACTTATCACATTCATTTCTGGGTTTTTTACGCTGTGCATTGATATCATTTTGGCTTATTCAATGTGCAGAATTTAATGTGGTCCGAGTCAGAAAATCTAATTAAGGGACAAAGGGGCATCAAGGGTTTATTTCAAGGGAAGTAACTCTTGCAAGGGGGGCTTGAAAAGACCAAAACAAGGTCTTCTGCCACCCTGTTCTCTTAAATTTTGGCCCTTTTTCAGTGAAATCTGGCATGTGTGGATGGTGCATGCCTGGCAGTTTGCCAAGGACTGCACAGCAGCCTTCAAAGAAGACTTTAAATCCACTTTTATGCCGTTTTTTGTTCACTGTTTTCTATCGACATATTAGGGCGCCATTTCGAAGTAATTTTGAAGCTCTCTGATTGGCTGACTGGGCCCAGTTTTGAATTTCTCGAAGCCTCTGATTGGCTGACTGGGTCCCATGCTGATTTCCTTAGAGCTTATGTGATTGGATAATTCCCCTGATGGATATTGGGAAGGGGGGGTGGGGTACCTGTTTATCCTCATTAACCTTTTACCACACAATGACGCCTTTTTACACACCGGAAAGAGAAAGCTTTTGAAAATAATCTGAAAAAAGGAGACAATGCAGGTTTCCAGCATTTTCTCCTTTTCCCTCAATGTTTTCTACCCTATCAAAGAAAAAATGGATTATTACTTATTCTTACATCTTATTGTATCTTTATGGCCTATTTTTAAATTCTTCAAACTAGAACAAGATTTTTTTCGACCGGAAAAAGTTTCCGCAACACCAACCGGTTGCTTCTGAATTTTATATTTTTGCGCAGCAGTTAAACATAACGTTGACTTTTGACTCGCAAGGTCACCAAAATTGACCCTGGTAAGAAAACAGGGAAACATTCGGTTTACCTTTCTTTGATTTGTGCAACAGGTATTTGTTGCCTCCGAAAGTGTCCAAGTTGATTTTACGATTTTATGCGCAGCACGTAACCGTCACGCATGGGTGAGATAGTCATCGTAACCAAATCAATGGCCCTAGTGAGAGAAAACGAAAAAGAAAAATCCCTATATTTGACTTGAGAAACGTGTGTCGTCTGCTTTAAAATGTTCCGTAAGTGGATTTTTCATGTTTTCGCGGATACGTAAGTGGCACCTATGAGAGACGGTAGTCTACGTAAATGGTTTTTTGTCATGGTATAAAGACAATGGAGAGAAAAAAAATATATCGGAAATTTAGTTCCCTACATTTGACTTAAGAAAGGTGTGTCGTCTGCTATAAAATGTTCCGTAAGTGGATTTTTCATGTTTTCACGGATACGTAAGTGGCACCTATGAGAGATGGTAGTCTACGTAAATGGGTATGTCGTCACGGTATAAAGAGATTGGAGAGAAAAAAAACATTAGAAATTTAGTTCTCTTTGTTTGACTTATGCAACAGGAAGCAGTTGCTACTGAAAGAGTCTTCAGTCTTTTTTTAGCCACTTGTCACATTATTTCCTGGTGTTTTCGCATGTGCGTAACTGGCACGTATGAAACGGTAGTCAATGTAACTGGGTTTCTTGCTGCGGTTTGAAGAGAATTACACTTTAATTCCCTTTGTTTGATTCATGCAATAGGAATCAATTGCTACTGAAAGAGTATTCAGTCTTTTTTTAGCCACTTATCACATTCATTTCTGGGTTTTTTACGCTGTGCATTGATATCATTTTGGCTTATTCAATGTGCAGAATTTAATGTGGTCCGAGTCAGAAAATCTAATTAAGGGACAAAGGGGCATCAAGGGTTTATTTCAAGGGAAGTAACTCTTGCAAGGGGGGCTTGAAAAGACCAAAACAAGGTCTTCTGCCACCCTGTTCTCTTAAATTTTGGCCCTTTTTCAGTGAAATCTGGCATGTGTGGATGGTGCATGCCTGGCAGTTTGCCAAGGACTGCACAGCAGCCTTCAAAGAAGACTTTAAATCCACTTTTATGCCGTTTTTTGTTCACTGTTTTCTATCGACATATTAGGGCGCCATTTCGAAGTAATTTTGAAGCTCTCTGATTGGCTGACTGGGCCCAGTTTTGAATTTCTCGAAGCCTCTGATTGGCTGACTGGGTCCCATGCTGATTTCCTTAGAGCTTATGTGATTGGATAATTCCCCTGATGGATATTGGGAAGGGGGGGTGGGGTACCTGTTTATCCTCATTAACCTTTTACCACACAATGACGCCTTTTTACACACCGGAAAGAGAAAGCTTTTGAAAGTAATCTGAAAAAAGGAGACAATGCAGGTTTCCAGCATTTTCTCCTTTTCCCTCAATGTTTTCTACCCTATCAAAGAAAAAATGGATTATTACTTATTCTTACATCTTATTGTATCTTTATGGCCTATTTTTAAATTCTTCAAACTAGAACAAGATTTTTTTCGACCGGAAAAAGTTTCTGCAACACCAACCGGTTGCTTCTGAATTTTATATTTTTGCGCAGCAGTTAAACATAACGTTGACTTTTGACTCGCAAGGTCACCAAAATTGACCCTGGTAAGAAAACAGGGAAACATTCGGTTTACCTTTCTTTGATTTGTGCAACAGGTATTTGTTGCCTCCGAAAGTGTCCAAGTTGATTTTACGATTTTATGCGCAGCACGTAACCGTCACGCATGGGTGAGATAGTCATCGTAACCAAATCAATGGCCCTAGTGAGAGAAAACGAAAAAGAAAAATCCCTATATTTGACTTGAGAAACGTGTGTCGTCTGCTTTAAAATGTTCCGTAAGTGGATTTTTCATGTTTTCGCGGATACGTAAGTGGCACCTATGAGAGACGGTAGTCTACGTAAATGGTTTTTTGTCATGGTATAAAGACAATGGAGAGAAAAAAAATATATCGGAAATTTAGTTCCCTACATTTGACTTAAGAAAGGTGTGTCGTCTGCTATAAAATGTTCCGTAAGTGGATTTTTCATGTTTTCACAGATACGTAAGTGGCACCTATGAGAGACGGTAGTCTACGTAAATGGGTATGTCGTCACGGTATAAAGAGATTGGAGAGAAAAAAAACATTAGAAATTTAGTTCTCTTTGTTTGACTTATGCAACAGGAAGCAGTTGCTACTGAAAGAGTCTTCAGTCTTTTTTTAGCCACTTGTCACATTATTTCCTGGTGTTTTCGCATGTGCGTAACTGGCACGTATGAAACGGTAGTCAATGTAACTGGGTTTCTTGCTGCGGTTTGAAGAGAATTACACTTTAATTCCCTTTGTTTGATTCATGCAATAGGAATCAATTGCTACTGAAAGAGTATTCAGTCTTTTTTTAGCCACTTATCACATTCATTTCTGGGTTTTTTACGCTGTGCATTGATATCATTTTGGCTTATTCAATGTGCAGAATTTAATGTGGTCCGAGTCAGAAAATCTAATTAAGGGACAAAGGGGCATCAAGGGTTTATTTCAAGGGAAGTAACTCTTGCAAGGGGGGCTTGAAAAGACCAAAACAAGGTCTTCTGCCACCCTGTTCTCTTAAATTTTGGCCCTTTTTCAGTGAAATCTGGCATGTGTGGATGGTGCATGCCTGGCAGTTTGCCAAGGACTGCACAGCAGCCTTCAAAGAAGACTTTAAATCCACTTTTATGCCGTTTTTTGTTCACTGTTTTCTATCGACATATTAGGGCGCCATTTCGAAGTAATTTTGAAGCTCTCTGATTGGCTGACTGGGCCCAGTTTTGAATTTCTCGAAGCCTCTGATTGGCTGACTGGGTCCCATGCTGATTTCCTTAGAGCTTATGTGATTGGATAATTCCCCTGATGGATATTGGGAAGGGGGGGTGGGGTACCTGTTTATCCTCATTAACCTTTTACCACACAATGACGCCTTTTTACACACCGGAAAGAGAAAGCTTTTGAAAGTAATCTGAAAAAAGGAGACAATGCAGGTTTCCAGCATTTTCTCCTTTTCCCTCAATGTTTTCTACCCTATCAAAGAAAAAATGGATTATTACTTATTCTTACATCTTATTGTATCTTTATGGCCTATTTTTAAATTCTTCAAACTAGAACAAGATTTTTTTCGACCGGAAAAAGTTTCCGCAACACCAACCGGTTGCTTCTGAATTTTATATTTTTGCGCAGCAGTTAAACATAACGTTGACTTTTGACTCGCAAGGTCACCAAAATTGACCCTGGTAAGAAAACAGGGAAACATTCGGTTTACCTTTCTTTGATTTGTGCAACAGGTATTTGTTGCCTCCGAAAGTGTCCAAGTTGATTTTACGATTTTATGCGCAGCACGTAACCGTCACGCATGGGTGAGATAGTCATCGTAACCAAATCAATGGCCCTAGTGAGAGAAAACGAAAAAGAAAAATCCCTATATTTGACTTGAGAAACGTGTGTCGTCTGCTTTAAAATGTTCCGTAAGTGGATTTTTCATGTTTTCGCGGATACGTAAGTGGCACCTATGAGAGACGGTAGTCTACGTAAATGGTTTTTTGTCATGGTATAAAGACAATGGAGAGAAAAAAAATATATCGGAAATTTAGTTCCCTACATTTGACTTAAGAAAGGTGTGTCGTCTGCTATAAAATGTTCCGTAAGTGGATTTTTCATGTTTTCACGGATACGTAAGTGGCACCTATGAGAGACGGTAGTCTACGTAAATGGGTATGTCGTCACGGTATAAAGAGATTGGAGAGAAAAAAAACATTAGAAATTTAGTTCTCTTTGTTTGACTTATGCAACAGGAAGCAGTTGCTACTGAAAGAGTCTTCAGTCTTTTTTTAGCCACTTGTCACATTATTTCCTGGTGTTTTCGCATGTGCGTAACTGGCACGTATGAAACGGTAGTCAATGTAACTGGGTTTCTTGCTGCGGTTTGAAGAGAATTACACTTTAATTCCCTTTGTTTGATTCATGCAATAGGAATCAATGCTACTGAAAGAGTATTCAGTCTTTTTTTAGCCACTTATCACATTCATTTCTGGGTTTTTTACGCTGTGCATTGATATCATTTTGGCTTATTCAATGTGCAGAATTTAATGTGGTCCGAGTCAGAAAATCTAATTAAGGGACAAAGGGGCATCAAGGGTTTATTTCAAGGGAAGTAACTCTTGCAAGGGGGGCTTGAAAAGACCAAAACAAGGTCTTCTGCCACCCTGTTCTCTTAAATTTTGGCCCTTTTTCAGTGAAATCTGGCATGTGTGGATGGTGCATGCCTGGCAGTTTGCCAAGGACTGCACAGCAGCCTTCAAAGAAGACTTTAAATCCACTTTTATGCCGTTTTTTGTTCACTGTTTTCTATCGACATATTAGGGCGCCATTTCGAAGTAATTTTGAAGCTCTCTGATTGGCTGACTGGGCCCAGTTTTGAATTTCTCGAAGCCTCTGATTGGCTGACTGGGTCCCATGCTGATTTCCTTAGAGCTTATGTGATTGGATAATTCCCCTGATGGATATTGGGAAGGGGGGGTGGGGTACCTGTTTATCCTCATTAACCTTTTACCACACAATGACGCCTTTTTACACACCGGAAAGAGAAAGCTTTTGAAAATAATCTGAAAAAAGGAGACAATGCAGGTTTCCAGCATTTTCTCCTTTTCCCTCAATGTTTTCTACCCTATCAAAGAAAAAATGGATTATTACTTATTCTTACATCTTATTGTATCTTTATGGCCTATTTTTAAATTCTTCAAACTAGAACAAGATTTTTTTCGACCGGAAAAAGTTTCCGCAACACCAACCGGTTGCTTCTGAATTTTATATTTTTGCGCAGCAGTTAAACATAACGTTGACTTTTGACTCGCAAGGTCACCAAAATTGACCCTGGTAAGAAAACAGGGAAACATTCGGTTTACCTTTCTTTGATTTGTGCAACAGGTATTTGTTGCCTCCGAAAGTGTCCAAGTTGATTTTACGATTTTATGCGCAGCACGTAACCGTCACGCATGGGTGAGATAGTCATCGTAACCAAATCAATGGCCCTAGTGAGAGAAAACGAAAAAGAAAAATCCCTATATTTGACTTGAGAAACGTGTGTCGTCTGCTTTAAAATGTTCCGTAAGTGGATTTTTCATGTTTTCGCGGATACGTAAGTGGCACCTATGAGAGACGGTAGTCTACGTAAATGGTTTTTTGTCATGGTATAAAGACAATGGAGAGAAAAAAAATATATCGGAAATTTAGTTCCCTACATTTGACTTAAGAAAGGTGTGTCGTCTGCTATAAAATGTTCCGTAAGTGGATTTTTCATGTTTTCACGGATACGTAAGTGGCACCTATGAGAGACGGTAGTCTACGTAAATGGGTATGTCGTCACGGTATAAAGAGATTGGAGAGAAAAAAAACATTAGAAATTTAGTTCTCTTTGTTTGACTTATGCAACAGGAAGCAGTTGCTACTGAAAGAGTCTTCAGTCTTTTTTTAGCCACTTGTCACATTATTTCCTGGTGTTTTCGCATGTGCGTAACTGGCACGTATGAAACGGTAGTCAATGTAACTGGGTTTCTTGCTGCGGTTTGAAGAGAATTACACTTTAATTCCCTTTGTTTGATTCATGCAATAGGAATCAATTGCTACTGAAAGAGTATTCAGTCTTTTTTTAGCCACTTATCACATTCATTTCTGGGTTTTTTACGCTGTGCATTGATATCATTTTGGCTTATTCAATGTGCAGAATTTAATGTGGTCCGAGTCAGAAAATCTAATTAAGGGACAAAGGGGCATCAAGGGTTTATTTCAAGGGAAGTAACTCTTGCAAGGGGGGCTTGAAAAGACCAAAACAAGGTCTTCTGCCACCCTGTTCTCTTAAATTTTGGCCCTTTTTCAGTGAAATCTGGCATGTGTGGATGGTGCATGCCTGGCAGTTTGCCAAGGACTGCACAGCAGCCTTCAAAGAAGACTTTAAATCCACTTTTATGCCGTTTTTTGTTCACTGTTTTCTATCGACATATTAGGGCGCCATTTCGAAGTAATTTTGAAGCTCTCTGATTGGCTGACTGGGCCCAGTTTTGAATTTCTCGAAGCCTCTGATTGGCTGACTGGGTCCCATGCTGATTTCCTTAGAGCTTATGTGATTGGATAATTCCCCTGATGGATATTGGGAAGGGGGGGTGGGGTACCTGTTTATCCTCATTAACCTTTTACCACACAATGACGCCTTTTTACACACCGGAAAGAGAAAGCTTTTGAAAATAATCTGAAAAAAGGAGACAATGCAGGTTTCCAGCATTTTCTCCTTTTCCCTCAATGTTTTCTACCCTATCAAAGAAAAAATGGATTATTACTTATTCTTACATCTTATTGTATCTTTATGGCCTATTTTTAAATTCTTCAAACTAGAACAAGATTTTTTTCGACCGGAAAAAGTTTCCGCAACACCAACCGGTTGCTTCTGAATTTTATATTTTTGCGCAGCAGTTAAACATAACGTTGACTTTTGACTCGCAAGGTCACCAAAATTGACCCTGGTAAGAAAACAGGGAAACATTCGGTTTACCTTTCTTTGATTTGTGCAACAGGTATTTGTTGCCTCCGAAAGTGTCCAAGTTGATTTTACGATTTTATGCGCAGCACGTAACCGTCACGCATGGGTGAGATAGTCATCGTAACCAAATCAATGGCCCTAGTGAGAGAAAACGAAAAAGAAAAATCCCTATATTTGACTTGAGAAACGTGTGTCGTCTGCTTTAAAATGTTCCGTAAGTGGATTTTTCATGTTTTCGCGGATACGTAAGTGGCACCTATGAGAGACGGTAGTCTACGTAAATGGTTTTTTGTCATGGTATAAAGACAATGGAGAGAAAAAAAATATATCGGAAATTTAGTTCCCTACATTTGACTTAAGAAAGGTGTGTCGTCTGCTATAAAATGTTCCGTAAGTGGATTTTTCATGTTTTCACGGATACGTAAGTGGCACCTATGAGAGACGGTAGTCTACGTAAATGGGTATGTCGTCACGGTATAAAGAGATTGGAGAGAAAAAAAACATTAGAAATTTAGTTCTCTTTGTTTGACTTATGCAACAGGAAGCAGTTGCTACTGAAAGAGTCTTCAGTCTTTTTTTAGCCACTTGTCACATTATTTCCTGGTGTTTTCGCATGTGCGTAACTGGCACGTATGAAACGGTAGTCAATGTAACTGGGTTTCTTGCTGCGGTTTGAAGAGAATTACACTTTAATTCCCTTTGTTTGATTCATGCAATAGGAATCAATTGCTACTGAAAGAGTATTCAGTCTTTTTTTAGCCACTTATCACATTCATTTCTGGGTTTTTTACGCTGTGCATTGATATCATTTTGGCTTATTCAATGTGCAGAATTTAATGTGGTCCGAGTCAGAAAATCTAATTAAGGGACAAAGGGGCATCAAGGGTTTATTTCAAGGGAAGTAACTCTTGCAAGGGGGGCTTGAAAAGACCAAAACAAGGTCTTCTGCCACCCTGTTCTCTTAAATTTTGGCCCTTTTTCAGTGAAATCTGGCATGTGTGGATGGTGCATGCCTGGCAGTTTGCCAAGGACTGCACAGCAGCCTTCAAAGAAGACTTTAAATCCACTTTTATGCCGTTTTTTGTTCACTGTTTTCTATCGACATATTAGGGCGCCATTTCGAAGTAATTTTGAAGCTCTCTGATTGGCTGACTGGGCCCAGTTTTGAATTTCTCGAAGCCTCTGATTGGCTGACTGGGTCCCATGCTGATTTCCTTAGAGCTTATGTGATTGGATAATTCCCCTGATGGATATTGGGAAGGGGGGGTGGGGTACCTGTTTATCCTCATTAACCTTTTACCACACAATGACGCCTTTTTACACACCGGAAAGAGAAAGCTTTTGAAAATAATCTGAAAAAAGGAGACAATGCAGGTTTCCAGCATTTTCTCCTTTTCCCTCAATGTTTTCTACCCTATCAAAGAAAAAATGGATTATTACTTATTCTTACATCTTATTGTATCTTTATGGCCTATTTTTAAATTCTTCAAACTAGAACAAGATTTTTTTCGACCGGAAAAAGTTTCCGCAACACCAACCGGTTGCTTCTGAATTTTATATTTTTGCGCAGCAGTTAAACATAACGTTGACTTTTGACTCGCAAGGTCACCAAAATTGACCCTGGTAAGAAAACAGGGAAACATTCGGTTTACCTTTCTTTGATTTGTGCAACAGGTATTTGTTGCCTCCGAAAGTGTCCAAGTTGATTTTACGATTTTATGCGCAGCACGTAACCGTCACGCATGGGTGAGATAGTCATCGTAACCAAATCAATGGCCCTAGTGAGAGAAAACGAAAAAGAAAAATCCCTATATTTGACTTGAGAAACGTGTGTCGTCTGCTTTAAAATGTTCCGTAAGTGGATTTTTCATGTTTTCGCGGATACGTAAGTGGCACCTATGAGAGACGGTAGTCTACGTAAATGGTTTTTTGTCATGGTATAAAGACAATGGAGAGAAAAAAAATATATCGGAAATTTAGTTCCCTACATTTGACTTAAGAAAGGTGTGTCGTCTGCTATGAAATGTTCCGTAAGTGGATTTTTCATGTTTTCACGGATACGTAAGTGGCACCTATGAGAGACGGTAGTCTACGTAAATGGGTATGTCGTCACGGTATAAAGAGATTGGAGAGAAAAAAAACATTAGAAATTTAGTTCTCTTTGTTTGACTTATGCAACAGGAAGCAGTTGCTACTGAAAGAGTCTTCAGTCTTTTTTTAGCCACTTGTCACATTATTTCCTGGTGTTTTCGCATGTGCGTAACTGGCACCTATGAAACGGTAGTCAATGTAACTGGGTTTCTTGCTGCGGTTTGAAGAGAATTACACTTTAATTCCCTTTGTTTGATTCATGCAATAGGAATCAATTGCTACTGAAAGAGTATTCAGTCTTTTTTTAGCCACTTATCACATTCATTTCTGGGTTTTTTACGCTGTGCATTGATATCATTTTGGCTTATTCAATGTGCAGAATTTAATGTGGTCCGAGTCAGAAAATCTAATTAAGGGACAAAGGGGCATCAAGGGTTTATTTCAAGGGAAGTAACTCTTGCAAGGGGGGCTTGAAAAGACCAAAACAAGGTCTTCTGCCACCCTGTTCTCTTAAATTTTGGCCCTTTTTCAGTGAAATCTGGCATGTGTGGATGGTGCATGCCTGGCAGTTTGCCAAGGACTGCACAGCAGCCTTCAAAGAAGACTTTAAATCCACTTTTATGCCGTTTTTTGTTCACTGTTTTCTATCGACATATTAGGGCGCCATTTCGAAGTAATTTTGAAGCTCTCTGATTGGCTGACTGGGCCCAGTTTTGAATTTCTCGAAGCCTCTGATTGGCTGACTGGGTCCCATGCTGATTTCCTTAGAGCTTATGTGATTGGATAATTCCCCTGATGGATATTGGGAAGGGGGGGTGGGGTACCTGTTTATCCTCATTAACCTTTTACCACACAATGACGCCTTTTTACACACCGGAAAGAGAAAGCTTTTGAAAATAATCTGAAAAAAGGAGACAATGCAGGTTTCCAGCATTTTCTCCTTTTCCCTCAATGTTTTCTACCCTATCAAAGAAAAAATGGATTATTACTTATTCTTACATCTTATTGTATCTTTATGGCCTATTTTTAAATTCTTCAAACTAGAACAAGATTTTTTTCGACCGGAAAAAGTTTCCGCAACACCAACCGGTTGCTTCTGAATTTTATATTTTTGCGCAGCAGTTAAACATAACGTTGACTTTTGACTCGCAAGGTCACCAAAATTGACCCTGGTAAGAAAACAGGGAAACATTCGGTTTACCTTTCTTTGATTTGTGCAACAGGTATTTGTTGCCTCCGAAAGTGTCCAAGTTGATTTTACGATTTTATGCGCAGCACGTAACCGTCACGCATGGGTGAGATAGTCATCGTAACCAAATCAATGGCCCTAGTGAGAGAAAACGAAAAAGAAAAATCCCTATATTTGACTTGAGAAACGTGTGTCGTCTGCTTTAAAATGTTCCGTAAGTGGATTTTTCATGTTTTCGCGGATACGTAAGTGGCACCTATGAGAGACGGTAGTCTACGTAAATGGTTTTTTGTCATGGTATAAAGACAATGGAGAGAAAAAAAATATATCGGAAATTTAGTTCCCTACATTTGACTTAAGAAAGGTGTGTCGTCTGCTATAAAATGTTCCGTAAGTGGATTTTTCATGTTTTCACGGATACGTAAGTGGCACCTATGAGAGACGGTAGTCTACGTAAATGGGTATGTCGTCACGGTATAAAGAGATTGGAGAGAAAAAAAACATTAGAAATTTAGTTCTCTTTGTTTGACTTATGCAACAGGAAGCAGTTGCTACTGAAAGAGTCTTCAGTCTTTTTTTAGCCACTTGTCACATTATTTCCTGGTGTTTTCGCATGTGCGTAACTGGCACGTATGAAACGGTAGTCAATGTAACTGGGTTTCTTGCTGCGGTTTGAAGAGAATTACACTTTAATTCCCTTTGTTTGATTCATGCAATAGGAATCAATTGCTACTGAAAGAGTATTCAGTCTTTTTTTAGCCACTTATCACATTCATTTCTGGGTTTTTTACGCTGTGCATTGATATCATTTTGGCTTATTCAATGTGCAGAATTTAATGTGGTCCGAGTCAGAAAATCTAATTAAGGGACAAAGGGGCATCAAGGGTTTATTTCAAGGGAAGTAACTCTTGCAAGGGGGGCTTGAAAAGACCAAAACAAGGTCTTCTGCCACCCTGTTCTCTTAAATTTTGGCCCTTTTTCAGTGAAATCTGGCATGTGTGGATGGTGCATGCCTGGCAGTTTGCCAAGGACTGCACAGCAGCCTTCAAAGAAGACTTTAAATCCACTTTTATGCCGTTTTTTGTTCACTGTTTTCTATCGACATATTAGGGCGCCATTTCGAAGTAATTTTGAAGCTCTCTGATTGGCTGACTGGGCCCAGTTTTGAATTTCTCGAAGCCTCTGATTGGCTGACTGGGTCCCATGCTGATTTCCTTAGAGCTTATGTGATTGGATAATTCCCCTGATGGATATTGGGAAGGGGGGGTGGGGTACCTGTTTATCCTCATTAACCTTTTACCACACAATGACGCCTTTTTACACACCGGAAAGAGAAAGCTTTTGAAAATAATCTGAAAAAAGGAGACAATGCAGGTTTCCAGCATTTTCTCCTTTTCCCTCAATGTTTTCTACCCTATCAAAGAAAAAATGGATTATTACTTATTCTTACATCTTATTGTATCTTTATGGCCTATTTTTAAATTCTTCAAACTAGAACAAGATTTTTTTCGACCGGAAAAAGTTTCCGCAACACCAACCGGTTGCTTCTGAATTTTATATTTTTGCGCAGCAGTTAAACATAACGTTGACTTTTGACTCGCAAGGTCACCAAAATTGACCCTGGTAAGAAAACAGGGAAACATTCGGTTTACCTTTCTTTGATTTGTGCAACAGGTATTTGTTGCCTCCGAAAGTGTCCAAGTTGATTTTACGATTTTATGCGCAGCACGTAACCGTCACGCATGGGTGAGATAGTCATCGTAACCAAATCAATGGCCCTAGTGAGAGAAAACGAAAAAGAAAAATCCCTATATTTGACTTGAGAAACGTGTGTCGTCTGCTTTAAAATGTTCCGTAAGTGGATTTTTCATGTTTTCGCGGATACGTAAGTGGCACCTATGAGAGACGGTAGTCTACGTAAATGGTTTTTTGTCATGGTATAAAGACAATGGAGAGAAAAAAAATATATCGGAAATTTAGTTCCCTACATTTGACTTAAGAAAGGTGTGTCGTCTGCTATGTAATGTTCCGTAAGTGGATTTTTCATGTTTTCACGGATACGTAAGTGGCACCTATGAGAGACGGTAGTCTACGTAAATGGGTATGTCGTCACGGTATAAAGAGATTGGAGAGAAAAAAAACATTAGAAATTTAGTTCTCTTTGTTTGACTTATGCAACAGGAAGCAGTTGCTACTGAAAGAGTCTTCAGTCTTTTTTTAGCCACTTGTCACATTATTTCCTGGTGTTTTCGCATGTGCGTAACTGGCACGTATGAAACGGTAGTCAATGTAACTGGGTTTCTTGCTGCGGTTTGAAGAGAATTACACTTTAATTCCCTTTGTTTGATTCATGCAATAGGAATCAATTGCTACTGAAAGAGTATTCAGTCTTTTTTTAGCCACTTATCACATTCATTTCTGGGTTTTTTACGCTGTACATTGATATCATTTTGGCTTATTCAATGTGCAGAATTTAATGTGGTCCGAGTCAGAAAATCTAATTAAGGGACAAAGGGGCATCAAGGGTTTATTTCAAGGGAAGTAACTCTTGCAAGGGGGGCTTGAAAAGACCAAAACAAGGTCTTCTGCCACCCTGTTCTCTTAAATTTTGGCCCTTTTTCAGTGAAATCTGGCATGTGTGGATGGTGCATGCCTGGCAGTTTGCCAAGGACTGCACAGCAGCCTTCAAAGAAGACTTTAAATCCACTTTTATGCCGTTTTTTGTTCACTGTTTTCTATCGACATATTAGGGCGCCATTTCGAAGTAATTTTGAAGCTCTCTGATTGGCTGACTGGGCCCAGTTTTGAATTTCTCGAAGCCTCTGATTGGCTGACTGGGTCCCATGCTGATTTCCTTAGAGCTTATGTGATTGGATAATTCCCCTGATGGATATTGGGAAGGGGGGGTGGGGTACCTGTTTATCCTCATTAACCTTTTACCACACAATGACGCCTTTTTACACACCAGAAAGAGAAAGCTTTTGAAAATAATCTGAAAAAAGGAGACAATGCAGGTTTCCAGCATTTTCTCCTTTTCCCTCAATGTTTTCTACCCTATCAAAGAAAAAATGGATTATTACTTATTCTTACATCTTATTGTATCTTTATGGCCTATTTTTAAATTCTTCAAACTAGAACAAGATTTTTTTTCGACCGGAAAAAGTTTCCGCAACACCAACCGGTTGCTTCTGAATTTTATATTTTTGCGCAGCAGTTAAACATAACGTTGACTTTTGACTCGCAAGGTCACCAAAATTGACCCTGGTAAGAAAACAGGGAAACATTCGGTTTACCTTTCTTTGATTTGTGCAACAGGTATTTGTTGCCTCCGAAAGTGTCCAAGTTGATTTTACGATTTTATGCGCAGCACGTAACCGTCACGCATGGGTGAGATAGTCATCGTAACCAAATCAATGGCCCTAGTGAGAGAAAACGAAAAAGAAAAATCCCTATATTTGACTTGAGAAACGTGTGTCGTCTGCTTTAAAATGTTCCGTAAGTGGATTTTTCATGTTTTCGCGGATACGTAAGTGGCACCTATGAGAGACGGTAGTCTACGTAAATGGTTTTTTGTCATGGTATAAAGACAATGGAGAGAAAAAAAATATATCGGAAATTTAGTTCCCTACATTTGACTTAAGAAAGGTGTGTCGTCTGCTATGAAATGTTCCGTAAGTGGATTTTTCATGTTTTCACGGATACGTAAGTGGCACCTATGAGAGACGGTAGTCTACGTAAATGGGTATGTCGTCACGGTATAAAGAGATTGGAGAGAAAAAAAACATTAGAAATTTAGTTCTCTTTGTTTGACTTATGCAACAGGAAGCAGTTGCTACTGAAAGAGTCTTCAGTCTTTTTTTAGCCACTTGTCACATTATTTCCTGGTGTTTTCGCATGTGCGTAACTGGCACGTATGAAACGGTAGTCAATGTAACTGGGTTTCTTGCTGCGGTTTGAAGAGAATTACACTTTAATTCCCTTTGTTTGATTCATGCAATAGGAATCAATTGCTACTGAAAGAGTATTCAGTCTTTTTTTAGCCACTTATCACATTCATTTCTGGGTTTTTTACGCTGTGCATTGATATCATTTTGGCTTATTCAATGTGCAGAATTTAATGTGGTCCGAGTCAGAAAATCTAATTAAGGGACAAAGGGGCATCAAGGGTTTATTTCAAGGGAAGTAACTCTTGCAAGGGGGGCTTGAAAAGACCAAAACAAGGTCTTCTGCCACCCTGTTCTCTTAAATTTTGGCCCTTTTTCAGTGAAATCTGGCATGTGTGGATGGTGCATGCCTGGCAGTTTGCCAAGGACTGCACAGCAGCCTTCAAAGAAGACTTTAAATCCACTTTTATGCCGTTTTTTGTTCACTGTTTTCTATCGACATATTAGGGCGCCATTTCGAAGTAATTTTGAAGCTCTCTGATTGGCTGACTGGGCCCAGTTTTGAATTTCTCGAAGCCTCTGATTGGCTGACTGGGTCCCATGCTGATTTCCTTAGAGCTTATGTGATTGGATAATTCCCCTGATGGATATTGGGAAGGGGGGGTGGGGTACCTGTTTATCCTCATTAACCTTTTACCACACAATGACGCCTTTTTACACACCAGAAAGAGAAAGCTTTTGAAAATAATCTGAAAAAAGGAGACAATGCAGGTTTCCAGCATTTTCTCCTTTTCCCTCAATGTTTTCTACCCTATCAAAGAAAAAATGGATTATTACTTATTCTTACATCTTATTGTATCTTTATGGCCTATTTTTAAATTCTTCAAACTAGAACAAGATTTTTTTTCGACCGGAAAAAGTTTCCGCAACACCAACCGGTTGCTTCTGAATTTTATATTTTTGCGCAGCAGTTAAACATAACGTTGACTTTTGACTCGCAAGGTCACCAAAATTGACCCTGGTAAGAAAACAGGGAAACATTCGGTTTACCTTTCTTTGATTTGTGCAACAGGTATTTGTTGCCTCCGAAAGTGTCCAAGTTGATTTTACGATTTTATGCGCAGCACGTAACCGTCACGCATGGGTGAGATAGTCATCGTAACCAAATCAATGGCCCTAGTGAGAGAAAACGAAAAAGAAAAATCCCTATATTTGACTTGAGAAACGTGTGTCGTCTGCTTTAAAATGTTCCGTAAGTGGATTTTTCATGTTTTCGCGGATATGTAAGTGGCACCTATGAGAGACGGTAGTCTACGTAAATGGTTTTTTGTCATGGTATAAAGACAATGGAGAGAAAAAAAATATATCGGAAATTTAGTTCCCTACATTTGACTTAAGAAAGGTGTGTCGTCTGCTATAAAATGTTCCGTAAGTGGATTTTTCATGTTTTCACGGATACGTAAGTGGCACCTATGAGAGACGGTAGTCTACGTAAATGGGTATGTCGTCACGGTATAAAGAGATTGGAGAGAAAAAAAACATTAGAAATTTAGTTCTCTTTGTTTGACTTATGCAACAGGAAGCAGTTGCTACTGAAAGAGTCTTCAGTCTTTTTTTAGCCACTTGTCACATTATTTCCTGGTGTTTTCGCATGTGCGTAACTGGCACGTATGAAACGGTAGTCAATGTAACTGGGTTTCTTGCTGCGGTTTGAAGAGAATTACACTTTAATTCCCTTTGTTTGATTCATGCAATAGGAATCAATTGCTACTGAAAGAGTATTCAGTCTTTTTTTAGCCACTTATCACATTCATTTCTGGGTTTTTTACGCTGTGCATTGATATCATTTTGGCTTATTCAATGTGCAGAATTTAATGTGGTCCGAGTCAGAAAATCTAATTAAGGGACAAAGGGGCATCAAGGGTTTATTTCAAGGGAAGTAACTCTTGCAAGGGGGGCTTGAAAAGACCAAAACAAGGTCTTCTGCCACCCTGTTCTCTTAAATTTTGGCCCTTTTTCAGTGAAATCTGGCATGTGTGGATGGTGCATGCCTGGCAGTTTGCCAAGGACTGCACAGCAGCCTTCAAAGAAGACTTTAAATCCACTTTTATGCCGTTTTTTGTTCACTGTTTTCTATCGACATATTAGGGCGCCATTTCGAAGTAATTTTGAAGCTCTCTGATTGGCTGACTGGGCCCAGTTTTGAATTTCTCGAAGCCTCTGATTGGCTGACTGGGTCCCATGCTGATTTCCTTAGAGCTTATGTGATTGGATAATTCCCCTGATGGATATTGGGAAGGGGGGGTGGGGTACCTGTTTATCCTCATTAACCTTTTACCACACAATGACGCCTTTTTACACACCGGAAAGAGAAAGCTTTTGAAAATAATCTGAAAAAAGGAGACAATGCAGGTTTCCAGCATTTTCTCCTTTTCCCTCAATGTTTTCTACCCTATCAAAGAAAAAATGGATTATTACTTATTCTTACATCTTATTGTATCTTTATGGCCTATTTTTAAATTCTTCAAACTAGAACAAGATTTTTTTCAACCGGAAAAAGTTTCCGCAACACCAACCGGTTGCTTCTGAATTTTATATTTTTGCGCAGCAGTTAAACATAACGTTGACTTTTGACTCGCAAGGTCACCAAAATTGACCCTGGTAAGAAAACAGGGAAACATTCGGTTTACCTTTCTTTGATTTGTGCAACAGGTATTTGTTGCCTCCGAAAGTGTCCAAGTTGATTTTACGATTTTATGCGCAGCACGTAACCGTCACGCATGGGTGAGATAGTCATCGTAACCAAATCAATGGCCCTAGTGAGAGAAAACGAAAAAGAAAAATCCCTATATTTGACTTGAGAAACGTGTGTCGTCTGCTTTAAAATGTTCCGTAAGTGGATTTTTCATGTTTTCGCAGATACGTAAGTGGCACCTATGAGAGACGGTAGTCTACGTAAATGGTTTTTTGTCATGGTATAAAGACAATGGAGAGAAAAAAAATATATCGGAAATTTAGTTCCCTACATTTGACTTAAGAAAGGTGTGTCGTCTGCTATAAAATGTTCCGTAAGTGGATTTTTCATGTTTTCACGGATACGTAAGTGGCACCTATGAGAGACGGTAGTCTACGTAAATGGGTATGTCGTCACGGTATAAAGAGATTGGAGAGAAAAAAAACATTAGAAATTTAGTTCTCTTTGTTTGACTTATGCAACAGGAAGCAGTTGCTACTGAAAGAGTCTTCAGTCTTTTTTTAGCCACTTGTCACATTATTTCCTGGTGTTTTCGCATGTGCGTAACTGGCACGTATGAAACGGTAGTCAATGTAACTGGGTTTCTTGCTGCGGTTTGAAGAGAATTACACTTTAATTCCCTTTGTTTGATTCATGCAATAGGAATCAATTGCTACTGAAAGAGTATTCAGTCTTTTTTTAGCCACTTATCACATTCATTTCTGGGTTTTTTACGCTGTGCATTGATATCATTTTGGCTTATTCAATGTGCAGAATTTAATGTGGTCCGAGTCAGAAAATCTAATTAAGGGACAAAGGGGCATCAAGGGTTTATTTCAAGGGAAGTAACTCTTGCAAGGGGGGCTTGAAAAGACCAAAACAAGGTCTTCTGCCACCCTGTTCTCTTAAATTTTGGCCCTTTTTCAGTGAAATCTGGCATGTGTGGATGGTGCATGCCTGGCAGTTTGCCAAGGACTGCACAGCAGCCTTCAAAGAAGACTTTAAATCCACTTTTATGCCGTTTTTTGTTCACTGTTTTCTATCGACATATTAGGGCGCCATTTCGAAGTAATTTTGAAGCTCTCTGATTGGCTGACTGGGCCCAGTTTTGAATTTCTCGAAGCCTCTGATTGGCTGACTGGGTCCCATGCTGATTTCCTTAGAGCTTATGTGATTGGATAATTCCCCTGATGGATATTGGGAAGGGGGGGTGGGGTACCTGTTTATCCTCATTAACCTTTTACCACACAATGACGCCTTTTTACACACCGGAAAGAGAAAGCTTTTGAAAATAATCTGAAAAAAGGAGACAATGCAGGTTTCCAGCATTTTCTCCTTTTCCCTCAATGTTTTCTACCCTATCAAAGAAAAAATGGATTATTACTTATTCTTACATCTTATTGTATCTTTATGGCCTATTTTTAAATTCTTCAAACTAGAACAAGATTTTTTTCAACCGGAAAAAGTTTCCGCAACACCAACCGGTTGCTTCTGAATTTTATATTTTTGCGCAGCAGTTAAACATAACGTTGACTTTTGACTCGCAAGGTCACCAAAATTGACCCTGGTAAGAAAACAGGGAAACATTCGGTTTACCTTTCTTTGATTTGTGCAACAGGTATTTGTTGCCTCCGAAAGTGTCCAAGTTGATTTTACGATTTTATGCGCAGCACGTAACCGTCACGCATGGGTGAGATAGTCATCGTAACCAAATCAATGGCCCTAGTGAGAGAAAACGAAAAAGAAAAATCCCTATATTTGACTTGAGAAACGTGTGTCGTCTGCTTTAAAATGTTCCGTAAGTGGATTTTTCATGTTTTCGCAGATACGTAAGTGGCACCTATGAGAGACGGTAGTCTACGTAAATGGTTTTTTGTCATGGTATAAAGACAATGGAGAGAAAAAAAATATATCGGAAATTTAGTTCCCTACATTTGACTTAAGAAAGGTGTGTCGTCTGCTATAAAATGTTCCGTAAGTGGATTTTTCATGTTTTCACGGATACGTAAGTGGCACCTATGAGAGACGGTAGTCTACGTAAATGGGTATGTCGTCACGGTATAAAGAGATTGGAGAGAAAAAAAACATTAGAAATTTAGTTCTCTTTGTTTGACTTATGCAACAGGAAGCAGTTGCTACTGAAAGAGTCTTCAGTCTTTTTTTAGCCACTTGTCACATTATTTCCTGGTGTTTTCGCATGTGCGTAACTGGCACGTATGAAACGGTAGTCAATGTAACTGGGTTTCTTGCTGCGGTTTGAAGAGAATTACACTTTAATTCCCTTTGTTTGATTCATGCAATAGGAATCAATTGCTACTGAAAGAGTATTCAGTCTTTTTTTAGCCACTTATCACATTCATTTCTGGGTTTTTTACGCTGTGCATTGATATCATTTTGGCTTATTCAATGTGCAGAATTTAATGTGGTCCGAGTCAGAAAATCTAATTAAGGGACAAAGGGGCATCAAGGGTTTATTTCAAGGGAAGTAACTCTTGCAAGGGGGGCTTGAAAAGACCAAAACAAGGTCTTCTGCCACCCTGTTCTCTTAAATTTTGGCCCTTTTTCAGTGAAATCTGGCATGTGTGGATGGTGCATGCCTGGCAGTTTGCCAAGGACTGCACAGCAGCCTTCAAAGAAGACTTTAAATCCACTTTTATGCCGTTTTTTGTTCACTGTTTTCTATCGACATATTAGGGCGCCATTTCGAAGTAATTTTGAAGCTCTCTGATTGGCTGACTGGGCCCAGTTTTGAATTTCTCGAAGCCTCTGATTGGCTGACTGGGTCCCATGCTGATTTCCTTAGAGCTTATGTGATTGGATAATTCCCCTGATGGATATTGGGAAGGGGGGGTGGGGTACCTGTTTATCCTCATTAACCTTTTACCACACAATGACGCCTTTTTACACACCGGAAAGAGAAAGCTTTTGAAAATAATCTGAAAAAAGGAGACAATGCAGGTTTCCAGCATTTTCTCCTTTTCCCTCAATGTTTTCTACCCTATCAAAGAAAAAATGGATTATTACTTATTCTTACATCTTATTGTATCTTTATGGCCTATTTTTAAATTCTTCAAACTAGAACAAGATTTTTTTCAACCGGAAAAAGTTTCCGCAACACCAACCGGTTGCTTCTGAATTTTATATTTTTGCGCAGCAGTTAAACATAACGTTGACTTTTGACTCGCAAGGTCACCAAAATTGACCCTGGTAAGAAAACAGGGAAACATTCGGTTTACCTTTCTTTGATTTGTGCAACAGGTATTTGTTGCCTCCGAAAGTGTCCAAGTTGATTTTACGATTTTATGCGCAGCACGTAACCGTCACGCATGGGTGAGATAGTCATCGTAACCAAATCAATGGCCCTAGTGAGAGAAAACGAAAAAGAAAAATCCCTATATTTGACTTGAGAAACGTGTGTCGTCTGCTTTAAAATGTTCCGTAAGTGGATTTTTCATGTTTTCGCAGATACGTAAGTGGCACCTATGAGAGACGGTAGTCTACGTAAATGGTTTTTTGTCATGGTATAAAGACAATGGAGAGAAAAAAAATATATCGGAAATTTAGTTCCCTACATTTGACTTAAGAAAGGTGTGTCGTCTGCTATAAAATGTTCCGTAAGTGGATTTTTCATGTTTTCACGGATACGTAAGTGGCACCTATGAGAGACGGTAGTCTACGTAAATGGGTATGTCGTCACGGTATAAAGAGATTGGAGAGAAAAAAAACATTAGAAATTTAGTTCTCTTTGTTTGACTTATGCAACAGGAAGCAGTTGCTACTGAAAGAGTCTTCAGTCTTTTTTTAGCCACTTGTCACATTATTTCCTGGTGTTTTCGCATGTGCGTAACTGGCACGTATGAAACGGTAGTCAATGTAACTGGGTTTCTTGCTGCGGTTTGAAGAGAATTACACTTTAATTCCCTTTGTTTGATTCATGCAATAGGAATCAATTGCTACTGAAAGAGTATTCAGTCTTTTTTTAGCCACTTATCACATTCATTTCTGGGTTTTTTACGCTGTGCATTGATATCATTTTGGCTTATTCAATGTGCAGAATTTAATGTGGTCCGAGTCAGAAAATCTAATTAAGGGACAAAGGGGCATCAAGGGTTTATTTCAAGGGAAGTAACTCTTGCAAGGGGGGCTTGAAAAGACCAAAACAAGGTCTTCTGCCACCCTGTTCTCTTAAATTTTGGCCCTTTTTCAGTGAAATCTGGCATGTGTGGATGGTGCATGCCTGGCAGTTTGCCAAGGACTGCACAGCAGCCTTCAAAGAAGACTTTAAATCCACTTTTATGCCGTTTTTTGTTCACTGTTTTCTATCGACATATTAGGGCGCCATTTCGAAGTAATTTTGAAGCTCTCTGATTGGCTGACTGGGCCCAGTTTTGAATTTCTCGAAGCCTCTGATTGGCTGACTGGGTCCCATGCTGATTTCCTTAGAGCTTATGTGATTGGATAATTCCCCTGATGGATATTGGGAAGGGGGGGTGGGGTACCTGTTTATCCTCATTAACCTTTTACCACACAATGACGCCTTTTTACACACCGGAAAGAGAAAGCTTTTGAAAATAATCTGAAAAAAGGAGACAATGCAGGTTTCCAGCATTTTCTCCTTTTCCCTCAATGTTTTCTACCCTATCAAAGAAAAAATGGATTATTACTTATTCTTACATCTTATTGTATCTTTATGGCCTATTTTTAAATTCTTCAAACTAGAACAAGATTTTTTTCAACCGGAAAAAGTTTCCGCAACACCAACCGGTTGCTTCTGAATTTTATATTTTTGCGCAGCAGTTAAACATAACGTTGACTTTTGACTCGCAAGGTCACCAAAATTGACCCTGGTAAGAAAACAGGGAAACATTCGGTTTACCTTTCTTTGATTTGTGCAACAGGTATTTGTTGCCTCCGAAAGTGTCCAAGTTGATTTTACGATTTTATGCGCAGCACGTAACCGTCACGCATGGGTGAGATAGTCATCGTAACCAAATCAATGGCCCTAGTGAGAGAAAACGAAAAAGAAAAATCCCTATATTTGACTTGAGAAACGTGTGTCGTCTGCTTTAAAATGTTCCGTAAGTGGATTTTTCATGTTTTCGCAGATACGTAAGTGGCACCTATGAGAGACGGTAGTCTACGTAAATGGTTTTTTGTCATGGTATAAAGACAATGGAGAGAAAAAAAATATATCGGAAATTTAGTTCCCTACATTTGACTTAAGAAAGGTGTGTCGTCTGCTATAAAATGTTCCGTAAGTGGATTTTTCATGTTTTCACGGATACGTAAGTGGCACCTATGAGAGACGGTAGTCTACGTAAATGGGTATGTCGTCACGGTATAAAGAGATTGGAGAGAAAAAAAACATTAGAAATTTAGTTCTCTTTGTTTGACTTATGCAACAGGAAGCAGTTGCTACTGAAAGAGTCTTCAGTCTTTTTTTAGCCACTTGTCACATTATTTCCTGGTGTTTTCGCATGTGCGTAACTGGCACGTATGAAACGGTAGTCAATGTAACTGGGTTTCTTGCTGCGGTTTGAAGAGAATTACACTTTAATTCCCTTTGTTTGATTCATGCAATAGGAATCAATTGCTACTGAAAGAGTATTCAGTCTTTTTTTAGCCACTTATCACATTCATTTCTGGGTTTTTTACGCTGTGCATTGATATCATTTTGGCTTATTCAATGTGCAGAATTTAATGTGGTCCGAGTCAGAAAATCTAATTAAGGGACAAAGGGGCATCAAGGGTTTATTTCAAGGGAAGTAACTCTTGCAAGGGGGGCTTGAAAAGACCAAAACAAGGTCTTCTGCCACCCTGTTCTCTTAAATTTTGGCCCTTTTTCAGTGAAATCTGGCATGTGTGGATGGTGCATGCCTGGCAGTTTGCCAAGGACTGCACAGCAGCCTTCAAAGAAGACTTTAAATCCACTTTTATGCCGTTTTTTGTTCACTGTTTTCTATCGACATATTAGGGCGCCATTTCGAAGTAATTTTGAAGCTCTCTGATTGGCTGACTGGGCCCAGTTTTGAATTTCTCGAAGCCTCTGATTGGCTGACTGGGTCCCATGCTGATTTCCTTAGAGCTTATGTGATTGGATAATTCCCCTGATGGATATTGGGAAGGGGGGGTGGGGTACCTGTTTATCCTCATTAACCTTTTACCACACAATGACGCCTTTTTACACACCGGAAAGAGAAAGCTTTTGAAAATAATCTGAAAAAAGGAGACAATGCAGGTTTCCAGCATTTTCTCCTTTTCCCTCAATGTTTTCTACCCTATCAAAGAAAAAATGGATTATTACTTATTCTTACATCTTATTGTATCTTTATGGCCTATTTTTAAATTCTTCAAACTAGAACAAGATTTTTTTCGACCGGAAAAAGTTTCCGCAACACCAACCGGTTGCTTCTGAATTTTATATTTTTGCGCAGCAGTTAAACATAACGTTGACTTTTGACTCGCAAGGTCACCAAAATTGACCCTGGTAAGAAAACAGGGAAACATTCGGTTTACCTTTCTTTGATTTGTGCAACAGGTATTTGTTGCCTCCGAAAGTGTCCAAGTTGATTTTACGATTTTATGCGCAGCACGTAACCGTCACGCATGGGTGAGATAGTCATCGTAACCAAATCAATGGCCCTAGTGAGAGAAAACGAAAAAGAAAAATCCCTATATTTGACTTGAGAAACGTGTGTCGTCTGCTTTAAAATGTTCCGTAAGTGGATTTTTCATGTTTTCGCAGATACGTAAGTGGCACCTATGAGAGACGGTAGTCTACGTAAATGGTTTTTTGTCATGGTATAAAGACAATGGAGAGAAAAAAAATATATCGGAAATTTAGTTCCCTACATTTGACTTAAGAAAGGTGTGTCGTCTGCTATAAAATGTTCCGTAAGTGGATTTTTCATGTTTTCACGGATACGTAAGTGGCACCTATGAGAGACGGTAGTCTACGTAAATGGGTATGTCGTCACGGTATAAAGAGATTGGAGAGAAAAAAAACATTAGAAATTTAGTTCTCTTTGTTTGACTTATGCAACAGGAAGCAGTTGCTACTGAAAGAGTCTTCAGTCTTTTTTTAGCCACTTGTCACATTATTTCCTGGTGTTTTCGCATGTGCGTAACTGGCACGTATGAAACGGTAGTCAATGTAACTGGGTTTCTTGCTGCGGTTTGAAGAGAATTACACTTTAATTCCCTTTGTTTGATTCATGCAATAGGAATCAATTGCTACTGAAAGAGTATTCAGTCTTTTTTTAGCCACTTATCACATTCATTTCTGGGTTTTTTACGCTGTGCATTGATATCATTTTGGCTTATTCAATGTGCAGAATTTAATGTGGTCCGAGTCAGAAAATCTAATTAAGGGACAAAGGGGCATCAAGGGTTTATTTCAAGGGAAGTAACTCTTGCAAGGGGGGCTTGAAAAGACCAAAACAAGGTCTTCTGCCACCCTGTTCTCTTAAATTTTGGCCCTTTTTCAGTGAAATCTGGCATGTGTGGATGGTGCATGCCTGGCAGTTTGCCAAGGACTGCACAGCAGCCTTCAAAGAAGACTTTAAATCCACTTTTATGCCGTTTTTTGTTCACTGTTTTCTATCGACATATTAGGGCGCCATTTCGAAGTAATTTTGAAGCTCTCTGATTGGCTGACTGGGCCCAGTTTTGAATTTCTCGAAGCCTCTGATTGGCTGACTGGGTCCCATGCTGATTTCCTTAGAGCTTATGTGATTGGATAATTCCCCTGATGGATATTGGGAAGGGGGGGTGGGGTACCTGTTTATCCTCATTAACCTTTTACCACACAATGACGCCTTTTTACACACCGGAAAGAGAAAGCTTTTGAAAATAATCTGAAAAAAGGAGACAATGCAGGTTTCCAGCATTTTCTCCTTTTCCCTCAATGTTTTCTACCCTATCAAAGAAAAAATGGATTATTACTTATTCTTACATCTTATTGTATCTTTATGGCCTATTTTTAAATTCTTCAAACTAGAACAAGATTTTTTTCAACCGGAAAAAGTTTCCGCAACACCAACCGGTTGCTTCTGAATTTTATATTTTTGCGCAGCAGTTAAACATAACGTTGACTTTTGACTCGCAAGGTCACCAAAATTGACCCTGGTAAGAAAACAGGGAAACATTCGGTTTACCTTTCTTTGATTTGTGCAACAGGTATTTGTTGCCTCCGAAAGTGTCCAAGTTGATTTTACGATTTTATGCGCAGCACGTAACCGTCACGCATGGGTGAGATAGTCATCGTAACCAAATCAATGGCCCTAGTGAGAGAAAACGAAAAAGAAAAATCCCTATATTTGACTTGAGAAACGTGTGTCGTCTGCTTTAAAATGTTCCGTAAGTGGATTTTTCATGTTTTCGCAGATACGTAAGTGGCACCTATGAGAGACGGTAGTCTACGTAAATGGTTTTTTGTCATGGTATAAAGACAATGGAGAGAAAAAAAATATATCGGAAATTTAGTTCCCTACATTTGACTTAAGAAAGGTGTGTCGTCTGCTATAAAATGTTCCGTAAGTGGATTTTTCATGTTTTCACGGATACGTAAGTGGCACCTATGAGAGACGGTAGTCTACGTAAATGGGTATGTCGTCACGGTATAAAGAGATTGGAGAGAAAAAAAACATTAGAAATTTAGTTCTCTTTGTTTGACTTATGCAACAGGAAGCAGTTGCTACTGAAAGAGTCTTCAGTCTTTTTTTAGCCACTTGTCACATTATTTCCTGGTGTTTTCGCATGTGCGTAACTGGCACGTATGAAACGGTAGTCAATGTAACTGGGTTTCTTGCTGCGGTTTGAAGAGAATTACACTTTAATTCCCTTTGTTTGATTCATGCAATAGGAATCAATTGCTACTGAAAGAGTATTCAGTCTTTTTTTAGCCACTTATCACATTCATTTCTGGGTTTTTTACGCTGTGCATTGATATCATTTTGGCTTATTCAATGTGCAGAATTTAATGTGGTCCGAGTCAGAAAATCTAATTAAGGGACAAAGGGGCATCAAGGGTTTATTTCAAGGGAAGTAACTCTTGCAAGGGGGGCTTGAAAAGACCAAAACAAGGTCTTCTGCCACCCTGTTCTCTTAAATTTTGGCCCTTTTTCAGTGAAATCTGGCATGTGTGGATGGTGCATGCCTGGCAGTTTGCCAAGGACTGCACAGCAGCCTTCAAAGAAGACTTTAAATCCACTTTTATGCCGTTTTTTGTTCACTGTTTTCTATCGACATATTAGGGCGCCATTTCGAAGTAATTTTGAAGCTCTCTGATTGGCTGACTGGGCCCAGTTTTGAATTTCTCGAAGCCTCTGATTGGCTGACTGGGTCCCATGCTGATTTCCTTAGAGCTTATGTGATTGGATAATTCCCCTGATGGATATTGGGAAGGGGGGGTGGGGTACCTGTTTATCCTCATTAACCTTTTACCACACAATGACGCCTTTTTACACACCGGAAAGAGAAAGCTTTTGAAAATAATCTGAAAAAAGGAGACAATGCAGGTTTCCAGCATTTTCTCCTTTTCCCTCAATGTTTTCTACCCTATCAAAGAAAAAATGGATTATTACTTATTCTTACATCTTATTGTATCTTTATGGCCTATTTTTAAATTCTTCAAACTAGAACAAGATTTTTTTCAACCGGAAAAAGTTTCCGCAACACCAACCGGTTGCTTCTGAATTTTATATTTTTGCGCAGCAGTTAAACATAACGTTGACTTTTGACTCGCAAGGTCACCAAAATTGACCCTGGTAAGAAAACAGGGAAACATTCGGTTTACCTTTCTTTGATTTGTGCAACAGGTATTTGTTGCCTCCGAAAGTGTCCAAGTTGATTTTACGATTTTATGCGCAGCACGTAACCGTCACGCATGGGTGAGATAGTCATCGTAACCAAATCAATGGCCCTAGTGAGAGAAAACGAAAAAGAAAAATCCCTATATTTGACTTGAGAAACGTGTGTCGTCTGCTTTAAAATGTTCCGTAAGTGGATTTTTCATGTTTTCGCCGATACGTAAGTGGCACCTATGAGAGACGGTAGTCTACGTAAATGGTTTTTTGTCATGGTATAAAGACAATGGAGAGAAAAAAAATATATCGGAAATTTAGTTCCCTACATTTGACTTAAGAAAGGTGTGTCGTCTGCTATAAAATGTTCCGTAAGTGGATTTTTCATGTTTTCACGGATACGTAAGTGGCACCTATGAGAGACGGTAGTCTACGTAAATGGGTATGTCGTCACGGTATAAAGAGATTGGAGAGAAAAAAAACATTAGAAATTTAGTTCTCTTTGTTTGACTTATGCAACAGGAAGCAGTTGCTACTGAAAGAGTCTTCAGTCTTTTTTTAGCCACTTGTCACATTATTTCCTGGTGTTTTCGCATGTGCGTAACTGGCACGTATGAAACGGTAGTCAATGTAACTGGGTTTCTTGCTGCGGTTTGAAGAGAATTACACTTTAATTCCCTTTGTTTGATTCATGCAATAGGAATCAATTGCTACTGAAAGAGTATTCAGTCTTTTTTTAGCCACTTATCACATTCATTTCTGGGTTTTTTACGCTGTGCATTGATATCATTTTGGCTTATTCAATGTGCAGAATTTAATGTGGTCCGAGTCAGAAAATCTAATTAAGGGACAAAGGGGCATCAAGGGTTTATTTCAAGGGAAGTAACTCTTGCAAGGGGGGCTTGAAAAGACCAAAACAAGGTCTTCTGCCACCCTGTTCTCTTAAATTTTGGCCCTTTTTCAGTGAAATCTGGCATGTGTGGATGGTGCATGCCTGGCAGTTTGCCAAGGACTGCACAGCAGCCTTCAAAGAAGACTTTAAATCCACTTTTATGCCGTTTTTTGTTCACTGTTTTCTATCGACATATTAGGGCGCCATTTCGAAGTAATTTTGAAGCTCTCTGATTGGCTGACTGGGCCCAGTTTTGAATTTCTCGAAGCCTCTGATTGGCTGACTGGGTCCCATGCTGATTTCCTTAGAGCTTATGTGATTGGATAATTCCCCTGATGGATATTGGGAAGGGGGGGTGGGGTACCTGTTTATCCTCATTAACCTTTTACCACACAATGACGCCTTTTTACACACCGGAAAGAGAAAGCTTTTGAAAATAATCTGAAAAAAGGAGACAATGCAGGTTTCCAGCATTTTCTCCTTTTCCCTCAATGTTTTCTACCCTATCAAAGAAAAAATGGATTATTACTTATTCTTACATCTTATTGTATCTTTATGGCCTATTTTTAAATTCTTCAAACTAGAACAAGATTTTTTTCGACCGGAAAAAGTTTCCGCAACACCAACCGGTTGCTTCTGAATTTTATATTTTTGCGCAGCAGTTAAACATAACGTTGACTTTTGACTCGCAAGGTCACCAAAATTGACCCTGGTAAGAAAACAGGGAAACATTCGGTTTACCTTTCTTTGATTTGTGCAACAGGTATTTGTTGCCTCCGAAAGTGTCCAAGTTGATTTTACGATTTTATGCGCAGCACGTAACCGTCACGCATGGGTGAGATAGTCATCGTAACCAAATCAATGGCCCTAGTGAGAGAAAACGAAAAAGAAAAATCCCTATATTTGACTTGAGAAACGTGTGTCGTCTGCTTTAAAATGTTCCGTAAGTGGATTTTTCATGTTTTCGCGGATACGTAAGTGGCACCTATGAGAGACGGTAGTCTACGTAAATGGTTTTTTGTCATGGTATAAAGACAATGGAGAGAAAAAAAATATATCGGAAATTTAGTTCCCTACATTTGACTTAAGAAAGGTGTGTCGTCTGCTATAAAATGTTCCGTAAGTGGATTTTTCATGTTTTCACGGATACGTAAGTGGCACCTATGAGAGACGGTAGTCTACGTAAATGGGTATGTCGTCACGGTATAAAGAGATTGGAGAGAAAAAAAACATTAGAAATTTAGTTCTCTTTGTTTGACTTATGCAACAGGAAGCAGTTGCTACTGAAAGAGTCTTCAGTCTTTTTTTAGCCACTTGTCACATTATTTCCTGGTGTTTTCGCATGTGCGTAACTGGCACGTATGAAACGGTAGTCAATGTAACTGGGTTTCTTGCTGCGGTTTGAAGAGAATTACACTTTAATTCCCTTTGTTTGATTCATGCAATAGGAATCAATTGCTACTGAAAGAGTATTCAGTCTTTTTTTAGCCACTTATCACATTCATTTCTGGGTTTTTTACGCTGTGCATTGATATCATTTTGGCTTATTCAATGTGCAGAATTTAATGTGGTCCGAGTCAGAAAATCTAATTAAGGGACAAAGGGGCATCAAGGGTTTATTTCAAGGGAAGTAACTCTTGCAAGGGGGGCTTGAAAAGACCAAAACAAGGTCTTCTGCCACCCTGTTCTCTTAAATTTTGGCCCTTTTTCAGTGAAATCTGGCATGTGTGGATGGTGCATGCCTGGCAGTTTGCCAAGGACTGCACAGCAGCCTTCAAAGAAGACTTTAAATCCACTTTTATGCCGTTTTTTGTTCACTGTTTTCTATCGACATATTAGGGCGCCATTTCGAAGTAATTTTGAAGCTCTCTGATTGGCTGACTGGGCCCAGTTTTGAATTTCTCGAAGCCTCTGATTGGCTGACTGGGTCCCATGCTGATTTCCTTAGAGCTTATGTGATTGGATAATTCCCCTGATGGATATTGGGAAGGGGGGGTGGGGTACCTGTTTATCCTCATTAACCTTTTACCACACAATGACGCCTTTTTACACACCGGAAAGAGAAAGCTTTTGAAAATAATCTGAAAAAAGGAGACAATGCAGGTTTCCAGCATTTTCTCCTTTTCCCTCAATGTTTTCTACCCTATCAAAGAAAAAATGGATTATTACTTATTCTTACATCTTATTGTATCTTTATGGCCTATTTTTAAATTCTTCAAACTAGAACAAGATTTTTTTCGACCGGAAAAAGTTTCCGCAACACCAACCGGTTGCTTCTGAATTTTATATTTTTGCGCAGCAGTTAAACATAACGTTGACTTTTGACTCGCAAGGTCACCAAAATTGACCCTGGTAAGAAAACAGGGAAACATTCGGTTTACCTTTCTTTGATTTGTGCAACAGGTATTTGTTGCCTCCGAAAGTGTCCAAGTTGATTTTACGATTTTATGCGCAGCACGTAACCGTCACGCATGGGTGAGATAGTCATCGTAACCAAATCAATGGCCCTAGTGAGAGAAAACGAAAAAGAAAAATCCCTATATTTGACTTGAGAAACGTGTGTCGTCTGCTTTAAAATGTTCCGTAAGTGGATTTTTCATGTTTTCGCGGATACGTAAGTGGCACCTATGAGAGACGGTAGTCTACGTAAATGGTTTTTTGTCATGGTATAAAGACAATGGAGAGAAAAAAAATATATCGGAAATTTAGTTCCCTACATTTGACTTAAGAAAGGTGTGTCGTCTGCTATAAAATGTTCCGTAAGTGGATTTTTCATGTTTTCACGGATACGTAAGTGGCACCTATGAGAGACGGTAGTCTACGTAAATGGGTATGTCGTCACGGTATAAAGAGATTGGAGAGAAAAAAAACATTAGAAATTTAGTTCTCTTTGTTTGACTTATGCAACAGGAAGCAGTTGCTACTGAAAGAGTCTTCAGTCTTTTTTTAGCCACTTGTCACATTATTTCCTGGTGTTTTCGCATGTGCGTAACTGGCACGTATGAAACGGTAGTCAATGTAACTGGGTTTCTTGCTGCGGTTTGAAGAGAATTACACTTTAATTCCCTTTGTTTGATTCATGCAATAGGAATCAATTGCTACTGAAAGAGTATTCAGTCTTTTTTTAGCCACTTATCACATTCATTTCTGGGTATTTTACGCTGTGCATTGATATCATTTTGGCTTATTCAATGTGCAGAATTTAATGTGGTCCGAGTCAGAAAATCTAATTAAGGGACAAAGGGGCATCAAGGGTTTATTTCAAGGGAAGTAACTCTTGCAAGGGGGGCTTGAAAAGACCAAAACAAGGTCTTCTGCCACCCTGTTCTCTTAAATTTTGGCCCTTTTTCAGTGAAATCTGGCATGTGTGGATGGTGCATGCCTGGCAGTTTGCCAAGGACTGCACAGCAGCCTTCAAAGAAGACTTTAAATCCACTTTTATGCCGTTTTTTGTTCACTGTTTTCTATCGACATATTAGGGCGCCATTTCGAAGTAATTTTGAAGCTCTCTGATTGGCTGACTGGGCCCAGTTTTGAATTTCTCGAAGCCTCTGATTGGCTGACTGGGTCCCATGCTGATTTCCTTAGAGCTTATGTGATTGGATAATTCCCCTGATGGATATTGGGAAGGGGGGGTGGGGTACCTGTTTATCCTCATTAACCTTTTACCACACAATGACGCCTTTTTACACACCGGAAAGAGAAAGCTTTTGAAAATAATCTGAAAAAAGGAGACAATGCAGGTTTCCAGCATTTTCTCCTTTTCCCTCAATGTTTTCTACCCTATCAAAGAAAAAATGGATTATTACTTATTCTTACATCTTATTGTATCTTTATGGCCTATTTTTAAATTCTTCAAACTAGAACAAGATTTTTTTCGACCGGAAAAAGTTTCCGCAACACCAACCGGTTGCTTCTGAATTTTATATTTTTGCGCAGCAGTTAAACATAACGTTGACTTTTGACTCGCAAGGTCACCAAAATTGACCCTGGTAAGAAAACAGGGAAACATTCGGTTTACCTTTCTTTGATTTGTGCAACAGGTATTTGTTGCCTCCGAAAGTGTCCAAGTTGATTTTACGATTTTATGCGCAGCACGTAACCGTCACGCATGGGTGAGATAGTCATCGTAACCAAATCAATGGCCCTAGTGAGAGAAAACGAAAAAGAAAAATCCCTATATTTGACTTGAGAAACGTGTGTCGTCTGCTTTAAAATGTTCCGTAAGTGGATTTTTCATGTTTTCGCCGATACGTAAGTGGCACCTATGAGAGACGGTAGTCTACGTAAATGGTTTTTTGTCATGGTATAAAGACAATGGAGAGAAAAAAAATATATCGGAAATTTAGTTCCCTACATTTGACTTAAGAAAGGTGTGTCGTCTGCTATAAAATGTTCCGTAAGTGGATTTTTCATGTTTTCACGGATACGTAAGTGGCACCTATGAGAGACGGTAGTCTACGTAAATGGGTATGTCGTCACGGTATAAAGAGATTGGAGAGAAAAAAAACATTAGAAATTTAGTTCTCTTTGTTTGACTTATGCAACAGGAAGCAGTTGCTACTGAAAGAGTCTTCAGTCTTTTTTTAGCCACTTGTCACATTATTTCCTGGTGTTTTCGCATGTGCGTAACTGGCACGTATGAAACGGTAGTCAATGTAACTGGGTTTCTTGCTGCGGTTTGAAGAGAATTACACTTTAATTCCCTTTGTTTGATTCATGCAATAGGAATCAATTGCTACTGAAAGAGTATTCAGTCTTTTTTTAGCCACTTATCACATTCATTTCTGGGTTTTTTACGCTGTGCATTGATATCATTTTGGCTTATTCAATGTGCAGAATTTAATGTGGTCCGAGTCAGAAAATCTAATTAAGGGACAAAGGGGCATCAAGGGTTTATTTCAAGGGAAGTAACTCTTGCAAGGGGGGCTTGAAAAGACCAAAACAAGGTCTTCTGCCACCCTGTTCTCTTAAATTTTGGCCCTTTTTCAGTGAAATCTGGCATGTGTGGATGGTGCATGCCTGGCAGTTTGCCAAGGACTGCACAGCAGCCTTCAAAGAAGACTTTAAATCCACTTTTATGCCGTTTTTTGTTCACTGTTTTCTATCGACATATTAGGGCGCCATTTCGAAGTAATTTTGAAGCTCTCTGATTGGCTGACTGGGCCCAGTTTTGAATTTCTCGAAGCCTCTGATTGGCTGACTGGGTCCCATGCTGATTTCCTTAGAGCTTATGTGATTGGATAATTCCCCTGATGGATATTGGGAAGGGGGGGTGGGGTACCTGTTTATCCTCATTAACCTTTTACCACACAATGACGCCTTTTTACACACCGGAAAGAGAAAGCTTTTGAAAATAATCTGAAAAAAGGAGACAATGCAGGTTTCCAGCATTTTCTCCTTTTCCCTCAATGTTTTCTACCCTATCAAAGAAAAAATGGATTATTACTTATTCTTACATCTTATTGTATCTTTATGGCCTATTTTTAAATTCTTCAAACTAGAACAAGATTTTTTTCGACCGGAAAAAGTTTCCGCAACACCAACCGGTTGCTTCTGAATTTTATATTTTTGCGCAGCAGTTAAACATAACGTTGACTTTTGACTCGCAAGGTCACCAAAATTGACCCTGGTAAGAAAACAGGGAAACATTCGGTTTACCTTTCTTTGATTTGTGCAACAGGTATTTGTTGCCTCCGAAAGTGTCCAAGTTGATTTTACGATTTTATGCGCAGCACGTAACCGTCACGCATGGGTGAGATAGTCATCGTAACCAAATCAATGGCCCTAGTGAGAGAAAACGAAAAAGAAAAATCCCTATATTTGACTTGAGAAACGTGTGTCGTCTGCTTTAAAATGTTCCGTAAGTGGATTTTTCATGTTTTCGCAGATACGTAAGTGGCACCTATGAGAGACGGTAGTCTACGTAAATGGTTTTTTGTCATGGTATAAAGACAATGGAGAGAAAAAAAATATATCGGAAATTTAGTTCCCTACATTTGACTTAAGAAAGGTGTGTCGTCTGCTATAAAATGTTCCGTAAGTGGATTTTTCATGTTTTCACGGATACGTAAGTGGCACCTATGAGAGACGGTAGTCTACGTAAATGGGTATGTCGTCACGGTATAAAGAGATTGGAGAGAAAAAAAACATTAGAAATTTAGTTCTCTTTGTTTGACTTATGCAACAGGAAGCAGTTGCTACTGAAAGAGTCTTCAGTCTTTTTTTAGCCACTTGTCACATTATTTCCTGGTGTTTTCGCATGTGCGTAACTGGCACGTATGAAACGGTAGTCAATGTAACTGGGTTTCTTGCTGCGGTTTGAAGAGAATTACACTTTAATTCCCTTTGTTTGATTCATGCAATAGGAATCAATTGCTACTGAAAGAGTATTCAGTCTTTTTTTAGCCACTTATCACATTCATTTCTGGGTTTTTTACGCTGTGCATTGATATCATTTTGGCTTATTCAATGTGCAGAATTTAATGTGGTCCGAGTCAGAAAATCTAATTAAGGGACAAAGGGGCATCAAGGGTTTATTTCAAGGGAAGTAACTCTTGCAAGGGGGGCTTGAAAAGACCAAAACAAGGTCTTCTGCCACCCTGTTCTCTTAAATTTTGGCCCTTTTTCAGTGAAATCTGGCATGTGTGGATGGTGCATGCCTGGCAGTTTGCCAAGGACTGCACAGCAGCCTTCAAAGAAGACTTTAAATCCACTTTTATGCCGTTTTTTGTTCACTGTTTTCTATCGACATATTAGGGCGCCATTTCGAAGTAATTTTGAAGCTCTCTGATTGGCTGACTGGGCCCAGTTTTGAATTTCTCGAAGCCTCTGATTGGCTGACTGGGTCCCATGCTGATTTCCTTAGAGCTTATGTGATTGGATAATTCCCCTGATGGATATTGGGAAGGGGGGGTGGGGTACCTGTTTATCCTCATTAACCTTTTACCACACAATGACGCCTTTTTACACACCGGAAAGAGAAAGCTTTTGAAAATAATCTGAAAAAAGGAGACAATGCAGGTTTCCAGCATTTTCTCCTTTTCCCTCAATGTTTTCTACCCTATCAAAGAAAAAATGGATTATTACTTATTCTTACATCTTATTGTATCTTTATGGCCTATTTTTAAATTCTTCAAACTAGAACAAGATTTTTTTCGACCGGAAAAAGTTTCCGCAACACCAACCGGTTGCTTCTGAATTTTATATTTTTGCGCAGCAGTTAAACATAACGTTGACTTTTGACTCGCAAGGTCACCAAAATTGACCCTGGTAAGAAAACAGGGAAACATTCGGTTTACCTTTCTTTGATTTGTGCAACAGGTATTTGTTGCCTCCGAAAGTGTCCAAGTTGATTTTACGATTTTATGCGCAGCACGTAACCGTCACGCATGGGTGAGATAGTCATCGTAACCAAATCAATGGCCCTAGTGAGAGAAAACGAAAAAGAAAAATCCCTATATTTGACTTGAGAAACGTGTGTCGTCTGCTTTAAAATGTTCCGTAAGTGGATTTTTCATGTTTTCGCGGATACGTAAGTGGCACCTATGAGAGACGGTAGTCTACGTAAATGGTTTTTTGTCATGGTATAAAGACAATGGAGAGAAAAAAAATATATCGGAAATTTAGTTCCCTACATTTGACTTAAGAAAGGTGTGTCGTCTGCTATAAAATGTTCCGTAAGTGGATTTTTCATGTTTTCACGGATACGTAAGTGGCACCTATGAGAGACGGTAGTCTACGTAAATGGGTATGTCGTCACGGTATAAAGAGATTGGAGAGAAAAAAAACATTAGAAATTTAGTTCTCTTTGTTTGACTTATGCAACAGGAAGCAGTTGCTACTGAAAGAGTCTTCAGTCTTTTTTTAGCCACTTGTCACATTATTTCCTGGTGTTTTCGCATGTGCGTAACTGGCACGTATGAAACGGTAGTCAATGTAACTGGGTTTCTTGCTGCGGTTTGAAGAGAATTACACTTTAATTCCCTTTGTTTGATTCATGCAATAGGAATCAATTGCTACTGAAAGAGTATTCAGTCTTTTTTTAGCCACTTATCACATTCATTTCTGGGTTTTTTACGCTGTGCATTGATATCATTTTGGCTTATTCAATGTGCAGAATTTAATGTGGTCCGAGTCAGAAAATCTAATTAAGGGACAAAGGGGCATCAAGGGTTTATTTCAAGGGAAGTAACTCTTGCAAGGGGGGCTTGAAAAGACCAAAACAAGGTCTTCTGCCACCCTGTTCTCTTAAATTTTGGCCCTTTTTCAGTGAAATCTGGCATGTGTGGATGGTGCATGCCTGGCAGTTTGCCAAGGACTGCACAGCAGCCTTCAAAGAAGACTTTAAATCCACTTTTATGCCGTTTTTTGTTCACTGTTTTCTATCGACATATTAGGGCGCCATTTCGAAGTAATTTTGAAGCTCTCTGATTGGCTGACTGGGCCCAGTTTTGAATTTCTCGAAGCCTCTGATTGGCTGACTGGGTCCCATGCTGATTTCCTTAGAGCTTATGTGATTGGATAATTCCCCTGATGGATATTGGGAAGGGGGGGTGGGGTACCTGTTTATCCTCATTAACCTTTTACCACACAATGACGCCTTTTTACACACCGGAAAGAGAAAGCTTTTGAAAATAATCTGAAAAAAGGAGACAATGCAGGTTTCCAGCATTTTCTCCTTTTCCCTCAATGTTTTCTACCCTATCAAAGAAAAAATGGATTATTACTTATTCTTACATCTTATTGTATCTTTATGGCCTATTTTTAAATTCTTCAAACTAGAACAAGATTTTTTTCGACCGGAAAAAGTTTCCGCAACACCAACCGGTTGCTTCTGAATTTTATATTTTTGCGCAGCAGTTAAACATAACGTTGACTTTTGACTCGCAAGGTCACCAAAATTGACCCTGGTAAGAAAACAGGGAAACATTCGGTTTACCTTTCTTTGATTTGTGCAACAGGTATTTGTTGCCTCCGAAAGTGTCCAAGTTGATTTTACGATTTTATGCGCAGCACGTAACCGTCACGCATGGGTGAGATAGTCATCGTAACCAAATCAATGGCCCTAGTGAGAGAAAACGAAAAAGAAAAATCCCTATATTTGACTTGAGAAACGTGTGTCGTCTGCTTTAAAATGTTCCGTAAGTGGATTTTTCATGTTTTCGCGGATACGTAAGTGGCACCTATGAGAGACGGTAGTCTACGTAAATGGTTTTTTGTCATGGTATAAAGACAATGGAGAGAAAAAAAATATATCGGAAATTTAGTTCCCTACATTTGACTTAAGAAAGGTGTGTCGTCTGCTATAAAATGTTCCGTAAGTGGATTTTTCATGTTTTCACGGATACGTAAGTGGCACCTATGAGAGACGGTAGTCTACGTAAATGGGTATGTCGTCACGGTATAAAGAGATTGGAGAGAAAAAAAACATTAGAAATTTAGTTCTCTTTGTTTGACTTATGCAACAGGAAGCAGTTGCTACTGAAAGAGTCTTCAGTCTTTTTTTAGCCACTTGTCACATTATTTCCTGGTGTTTTCGCATGTGCGTAACTGGCACGTATGAAACGGTAGTCAATGTAACTGGGTTTCTTGCTGCGGTTTGAAGAGAATTACACTTTAATTCCCTTTGTTTGATTCATGCAATAGGAATCAATTGCTACTGAAAGAGTATTCAGTCTTTTTTTAGCCACTTATCACATTCATTTCTGGGTTTTCTACGCTGTGCATTGATATCATTTTGGCTTATTCAATGTGCAGAATTTAATGTGGTCCGAGTCAGAAAATCTAATTAAGGGACAAAGGGGCATCAAGGGTTTATTTCAAGGGAAGTAACTCTTGCAAGGGGGGCTTGAAAAGACCAAAACAAGGTCTTCTGCCACCCTGTTCTCTTAAATTTTGGCCCTTTTTCAGTGAAATCTGGCATGTGTGGATGGTGCATGCCTGGCAGTTTGCCAAGGACTGCACAGCAGCCTTCAAAGAAGACTTTAAATCCACTTTTATGCCGTTTTTTGTTCACTGTTTTCTATCGACATATTAGGGCGCCATTTCGAAGTAATTTTGAAGCTCTCTGATTGGCTGACTGGGCCCAGTTTTGAATTTCTCGAAGCCTCTGATTGGCTGACTGGGTCCCATGCTGATTTCCTTAGAGCTTATGTGATTGGATAATTCCCCTGATGGATATTGGGAAGGGGGGGTGGGGTACCTGTTTATCCTCATTAACCTTTTACCACACAATGACGCCTTTTTACACACCGGAAAGAGAAAGCTTTTGAAAATAATCTGAAAAAAGGAGACAATGCAGGTTTCCAGCATTTTCTCCTTTTCCCTCAATGTTTTCTACCCTATCAAAGAAAAAATGGATTATTACTTATTCTTACATCTTATTGTATCTTTATGGCCTATTTTTAAATTCTTCAAACTAGAACAAGATTTTTTTCGACCGGAAAAAGTTTCCGCAACACCAACCGGTTGCTTCTGAATTTTATATTTTTGCGCAGCAGTTAAACATAACGTTGACTTTTGACTCGCAAGGTCACCAAAATTGACCCTGGTAAGAAAACAGGGAAACATTCGGTTTACCTTTCTTTGATTTGTGCAACAGGTATTTGTTGCCTCCGAAAGTGTCCAAGTTGATTTTACGATTTTATGCGCAGCACGTAACCGTCACGCATGGGTGAGATAGTCATCGTAACCAAATCAATGGCCCTAGTGAGAGAAAACGAAAAAGAAAAATCCCTATATTTGACTTGAGAAACGTGTGTCGTCTGCTTTAAAATGTTCCGTAAGTGGATTTTTCATGTTTTCGCAGATACGTAAGTGGCACCTATGAGAGACGGTAGTCTACGTAAATGGTTTTTTGTCATGGTATAAAGACAATGGAGAGAAAAAAAATATATCGGAAATTTAGTTCCCTACATTTGACTTAAGAAAGGTGTGTCGTCTGCTATAAAATGTTCCGTAAGTGGATTTTTCATGTTTTCACGGATACGTAAGTGGCACCTATGAGAGACGGTAGTCTACGTAAATGGGTATGTCGTCACGGTATAAAGAGATTGGAGAGAAAAAAAAACATTAGAAATTTAGTTCTCTTTGTTTGACTTATGCAACAGGAAGCAGTTGCTACTGAAAGAGTCTTCAGTCTTTTTTTAGCCACTTGTCACATTATTTCCTGGTGTTTTCGCATGTGCGTAACTGGCACGTATGAAACGGTAGTCAATGTAACTGGGTTTCTTGCTGCGGTTTGAAGAGAATTACACTTTAATTCCCTTTGTTTGATTCATGCAATAGGAATCAATTGCTACTGAAAGAGTATTCAGTCTTTTTTTAGCCACTTATCACATTCATTTCTGGGTTTTTTACGCTGTGCATTGATATCATTTTGGCTTATTCAATGTGCAGAATTTAATGTGGTCCGAGTCAGAAAATCTAATTAAGGGACAAAGGGGCATCAAGGGTTTATTTCAAGGGAAGTAACTCTTGCAAGGGGGGCTTGAAAAGACCAAAACAAGGTCTTCTGCCACCCTGTTCTCTTAAATTTTGGCCCTTTTTCAGTGAAATCTGGCATGTGTGGATGGTGCATGCCTGGCAGTTTGCCAAGGACTGCACAGCAGCCTTCAAAGAAGACTTTAAATCCACTTTTATGCCGTTTTTTGTTCACTGTTTTCTATCGACATATTAGGGCGCCATTTCGAAGTAATTTTGAAGCTCTCTGATTGGCTGACTGGGCCCAGTTTTGAATTTCTCGAAGCCTCTGATTGGCTGACTGGGTCCCATGCTGATTTCCTTAGAGCTTATGTGATTGGATAATTCCCCTGATGGATATTGGGAAGGGGGGGTGGGGTACCTGTTTATCCTCATTAACCTTTTACCACACAATGACGCCTTTTTACACACCGGAAAGAGAAAGCTTTTGAAAATAATCTGAAAAAAGGAGACAATGCAGGTTTCCAGCATTTTCTCCTTTTCCCTCAATGTTTTCTACCCTATCAAAGAAAAAATGGATTATTACTTATTCTTACATCTTATTGTATCTTTATGGCCTATTTTTAAATTCTTCAAACTAGAACAAGATTTTTTTCGACCGGAAAAAGTTTCCGCAACACCAACCGGTTGCTTCTGAATTTTATATTTTTGCGCAGCAGTTAAACATAACGTTGACTTTTGACTCGCAAGGTCACCAAAATTGACCCTGGTAAGAAAACAGGGAAACATTCGGTTTACCTTTCTTTGATTTGTGCAACAGGTATTTGTTGCCTCCGAAAGTGTCCAAGTTGATTTTACGATTTTATGCGCAGCACGTAACCGTCACGCATGGGTGAGATAGTCATCGTAACCAAATCAATGGCCCTAGTGAGAGAAAACGAAAAAGAAAAATCCCTATATTTGACTTGAGAAACGTGTGTCGTCTGCTTTAAAATGTTCCGTAAGTGGATTTTTCATGTTTTCGCAGATACGTAAGTGGCACCTATGAGAGACGGTAGTCTACGTAAATGGTTTTTTGTCATGGTATAAAGACAATGGAGAGAAAAAAAATATATCGGAAATTTAGTTCCCTACATTTGACTTAAGAAAGGTGTGTCGTCTGCTATAAAATGTTCCGTAAGTGGATTTTTCATGTTTTCACGGATACGTAAGTGGCACCTATGAGAGACGGTAGTCTACGTAAATGGGTATGTCGTCACGGTATAAAGAGATTGGAGAGAAAAAAAACATTAGAAATTTAGTTCTCTTTGTTTGACTTATGCAACAGGAAGCAGTTGCTACTGAAAGAGTCTTCAGTCTTTTTTTAGCCACTTGTCACATTATTTCCTGGTGTTTTCGCATGTGCGTAACTGGCACGTATGAAACGGTAGTCAATGTAACTGGGTTTCTTGCTGCGGTTTGAAGAGAATTACACTTTAATTCCCTTTGTTTGATTCATGCAATAGGAATCAATTGCTACTGAAAGAGTATTCAGTCTTTTTTTAGCCACTTATCACATTCATTTCTGGGTTTTTTACGCTGTGCATTGATATCATTTTGGCTTATTCAATGTGCAGAATTTAATGTGGTCCGAGTCAGAAAATCTAATTAAGGGACAAAGGGGCATCAAGGGTTTATTTCAAGGGAAGTAACTCTTGCAAGGGGGGCTTGAAAAGACCAAAACAAGGTCTTCTGCCACCCTGTTCTCTTAAATTTTGGCCCTTTTTCAGTGAAATCTGGCATGTGTGGATGGTGCATGCCTGGCAGTTTGCCAAGGACTGCACAGCAGCCTTCAAAGAAGACTTTAAATCCACTTTTATGCCGTTTTTTGTTCACTGTTTTCTATCGACATATTAGGGCGCCATTTCGAAGTAATTTTGAAGCTCTCTGATTGGCTGACTGGGCCCAGTTTTGAATTTCTCGAAGCCTCTGATTGGCTGACTGGGTCCCATGCTGATTTCCTTAGAGCTTATGTGATTGGATAATTCCCCTGATGGATATTGGGAAGGGGGGGTGGGGTACCTGTTTATCCTCATTAACCTTTTACCACACAATGACGCCTTTTTACACACCGGAAAGAGAAAGCTTTTGAAAATAATCTGAAAAAAGGAGACAATGCAGGTTTCCAGCATTTTCTCCTTTTCCCTCAATGTTTTCTACCCTATCAAAGAAAAAATGGATTATTACTTATTCTTACATCTTATTGTATCTTTATGGCCTATTTTTAAATTCTTCAAACTAGAACAAGATTTTTTTCGACCGGAAAAAGTTTCCGCAACACCAACCGGTTGCTTCTGAATTTTATATTTTTGCGCAGCAGTTAAACATAACGTTGACTTTTGACTCGCAAGGTCACCAAAATTGACCCTGGTAAGAAAACAGGGAAACATTCGGTTTACCTTTCTTTGATTTGTGCAACAGGTATTTGTTGCCTCCGAAAGTGTCCAAGTTGATTTTACGATTTTATGCGCAGCACGTAACCGTCACGCATGGGTGAGATAGTCATCGTAACCAAATCAATGGCCCTAGTGAGAGAAAACGAAAAAGAAAAATCCCTATATTTGACTTGAGAAACGTGTGTCGTCTGCTTTAAAATGTTCCGTAAGTGGATTTTTCATGTTTTCGCGGATACGTAAGTGGCACCTATGAGAGACGGTAGTCTACGTAAATGGTTTTTTGTCATGGTATAAAGACAATGGAGAGAAAAAAAATATATCGGAAATTTAGTTCCCTACATTTGACTTAAGAAAGGTGTGTCGTCTGCTATAAAATGTTCCGTAAGTGGATTTTTCATGTTTTCACGGATACGTAAGTGGCACCTATGAGAGACGGTAGTCTACGTAAATGGGTATGTCGTCACGGTATAAAGAGATTGGAGAGAAAAAAAACATTAGAAATTTAGTTCTCTTTGTTTGACTTATGCAACAGGAAGCAGTTGCTACTGAAAGAGTCTTCAGTCTTTTTTTAGCCACTTGTCACATTATTTCCTGGTGTTTTCGCATGTGCGTAACTGGCATGTATGAAACGGTAGTCAATGTAACTGGGTTTCTTGCTGCGGTTTGAAGAGAATTACACTTTAATTCCCTTTGTTTGATTCATGCAATAGGAATCAATTGCTACTGAAAGAGTATTCAGTCTTTTTTTAGCCACTTATCACATTCATTTCTGGGTTTTTTACGCTGTGCATTGATATCATTTTGGCTTATTCAATGTGCAGAATTTAATGTGGTCCGAGTCAGAAAATCTAATTAAGGGACAAAGGGGCATCAAGGGTTTATTTCAAGGGAAGTAACTCTTGCAAGGGGGGCTTGAAAAGACCAAAACAAGGTCTTCTGCCACCCTGTTCTCTTAAATTTTGGCCCTTTTTCAGTGAAATCTGGCATGTGTGGATGGTGCATGCCTGGCAGTTTGCCAAGGACTGCACAGCAGCCTTCAAAGAAGACTTTAAATCCACTTTTATGCCGTTTTTTGTTCACTGTTTTCTATCGACATATTAGGGCGCCATTTCGAAGTAATTTTGAAGCTCTCTGATTGGCTGACTGGGCCCAGTTTTGAATTTCTCGAAGCCTCTGATTGGCTGACTGGGTCCCATGCTGATTTCCTTAGAGCTTATGTGATTGGATAATTCCCCTGATGGATATTGGGAAGGGGGGGTGGGGTACCTGTTTATCCTCATTAACCTTTTACCACACAATGACGCCTTTTTACACACCGGAAAGAGAAAGCTTTTGAAAATAATCTGAAAAAAGGAGACAATGCAGGTTTCCAGCATTTTCTCCTTTTCCCTCAATGTTTTCTACCCTATCAAAGAAAAAATGGATTATTACTTATTCTTACATCTTATTGTATCTTTATGGCCTATTTTTAAATTCTTCAAACTAGAACAAGATTTTTTTCGACCGGAAAAAGTTTCCGCAACACCAACCGGTTGCTTCTGAATTTTATATTTTTGCGCAGCAGTTAAACATAACGTTGACTTTTGACTCGCAAGGTCACCAAAATTGACCCTGGTAAGAAAACAGGGAAACATTCGGTTTACCTTTCTTTGATTTGTGCAACAGGTATTTGTTGCCTCCGAAAGTGTCCAAGTTGATTTTACGATTTTATGCGCAGCACGTAACCGTCACGCATGGGTGAGATAGTCATCGTAACCAAATCAATGGCCCTAGTGAGAGAAAACGAAAAAGAAAAATCCCTATATTTGACTTGAGAAACGTGTGTCGTCTGCTTTAAAATGTTCCGTAAGTGGATTTTTCATGTTTTCGCGGATACGTAAGTGGCACCTATGAGAGACGGTAGTCTACGTAAATGGTTTTTTGTCATGGTATAAAGACAATGGAGAGAAAAAAAATATATCGGAAATTTAGTTCCCTACATTTGACTTAAGAAAGGTGTGTCGTCTGCTATAAAATGTTCCGTAAGTGGATTTTTCATGTTTTCACGGATACGTAAGTGGCACCTATGAGAGACGGTAGTCTACGTAAATGGGTATGTCGTCACGGTATAAAGAGATTGGAGAGAAAAAAAACATTAGAAATTTAGTTCTCTTTGTTTGACTTATGCAACAGGAAGCAGTTGCTACTGAAAGAGTCTTCAGTCTTTTTTTAGCCACTTGTCACATTATTTCCTGGTGTTTTCGCATGTGCGTAACTGGCACGTATGAAACGGTAGTCAATGTAACTGGGTTTCTTGCTGCGGTTTGAAGAGAATTACACTTTAATTCCCTTTGTTTGATTCATGCAATAGGAATCAATTGCTACTGAAAGAGTATTCAGTCTTTTTTTAGCCACTTATCACATTCATTTCTGGGTTTTTTACGCTGTGCATTGATATCATTTTGGCTTATTCAATGTGCAGAATTTAATGTGGTCCGAGTCAGAAAATCTAATTAAGGGACAAAGGGGCATCAAGGGTTTATTTCAAGGGAAGTAACTCTTGCAAGGGGGGCTTGAAAAGACCAAAACAAGGTCTTCTGCCACCCTGTTCTCTTAAATTTTGGCCCTTTTTCAGTGAAATCTGGCATGTGTGGATGGTGCATGCCTGGCAGTTTGCCAAGGACTGCACAGCAGCCTTCAAAGAAGACTTTAAATCCACTTTTATGCCGTTTTTTGTTCACTGTTTTCTATCGACATATTAGGGCGCCATTTCGAAGTAATTTTGAAGCTCTCTGATTGGCTGACTGGGCCCAGTTTTGAATTTCTCGAAGCCTCTGATTGGCTGACTGGGTCCCATGCTGATTTCCTTAGAGCTTATGTGATTGGATAATTCCCCTGATGGATATTGGGAAGGGGGGGTGGGGTACCTGTTTATCCTCATTAACCTTTTACCACACAATGACGCCTTTTTACACACCGGAAAGAGAAAGCTTTTGAAAATAATCTGAAAAAAGGAGACAATGCAGGTTTCCAGCATTTTCTCCTTTTCCCTCAATGTTTTCTACCCTATCAAAGAAAAAATGGATTATTACTTATTCTTACATCTTATTGTATCTTTATGGCCTATTTTTAAATTCTTCAAACTAGAACAAGATTTTTTTCGACCGGAAAAAGTTTCCGCAACACCAACCGGTTGCTTCTGAATTTTATATTTTTGCGCAGCAGTTAAACATAACGTTGACTTTTGACTCGCAAGGTCACCAAAATTGACCCTGGTAAGAAAACAGGGAAACATTCGGTTTACCTTTCTTTGATTTGTGCAACAGGTATTTGTTGCCTCCGAAAGTGTCCAAGTTGATTTTACGATTTTATGCGCAGCACGTAACCGTCACGCATGGGTGAGATAGTCATCGTAACCAAATCAATGGCCCTAGTGAGAGAAAACGAAAAAGAAAAATCCCTATATTTGACTTGAGAAACGTGTGTCGTCTGCTTTAAAATGTTCCGTAAGTGGATTTTTCATGTTTTCGCGGATACGTAAGTGGCACCTATGAGAGACGGTAGTCTACGTAAATGGTTTTTTGTCATGGTATAAAGACAATGGAGAGAAAAAAAATATATCGGAAATTTAGTTCCCTACATTTGACTTAAGAAAGGTGTGTCGTCTGCTATAAAATGTTCCGTAAGTGGATTTTTCATGTTTTCACGGATACGTAAGTGGCACCTATGAGAGACGGTAGTCTACGTAAATGGGTATGTCGTCACGGTATAAAGAGATTGGAGAGAAAAAAAACATTAGAAATTTAGTTCTCTTTGTTTGACTTATGCAACAGGAAGCAGTTGCTACTGAAAGAGTCTTCAGTCTTTTTTTAGCCACTTGTCACATTATTTCCTGGTGTTTTCGCATGTGCGTAACTGGCACGTATGAAACGGTAGTCAATGTAACTGGGTTTCTTGCTGCGGTTTGAAGAGAATTACACTTTAATTCCCTTTGTTTGATTCATGCAATAGGAATCAATTGCTACTGAAAGAGTATTCAGTCTTTTTTTAGCCACTTATCACATTCATTTCTGGGTTTTTTACGCTGTGCATTGATATCATTTTGGCTTATTCAATGTGCAGAATTTAATGTGGTCCGAGTCAGAAAATCTAATTAAGGGACAAAGGGGCATCAAGGGTTTATTTCAAGGGAAGTAACTCTTGCAAGGGGGGCTTGAAAAGACCAAAACAAGGTCTTCTGCCACCCTGTTCTCTTAAATTTTGGCCCTTTTTCAGTGAAATCTGGCATGTGTGGATGGTGCATGCCTGGCAGTTTGCCAAGGACTGCACAGCAGCCTTCAAAGAAGACTTTAAATCCACTTTTATGCCGTTTTTTGTTCACTGTTTTCTATCGACATATTAGGGCGCCATTTCGAAGTAATTTTGAAGCTCTCTGATTGGCTGACTGGGCCCAGTTTTGAATTTCTCGAAGCCTCTGATTGGCTGACTGGGTCCCATGCTGATTTCCTTAGAGCTTATGTGATTGGATAATTCCCCTGATGGATATTGGGAAGGGGGGGTGGGGTACCTGTTTATCCTCATTAACCTTTTACCACACAATGACGCCTTTTTACACACCGGAAAGAGAAAGCTTTTGAAAATAATCTGAAAAAAGGAGACAATGCAGGTTTCCAGCATTTTCTCCTTTTCCCTCAATGTTTTCTACCCTATCAAAGAAAAAATGGATTATTACTTATTCTTACATCTTATTGTATCTTTATGGCCTATTTTTAAATTCTTCAAACTAGAACAAGATTTTTTTCGACCGGAAAAAGTTTCCGCAACACCAACCGGTTGCTTCTGAATTTTATATTTTTGCGCAGCAGTTAAACATAACGTTGACTTTTGACTCGCAAGGTCACCAAAATTGACCCTGGTAAGAAAACAGGGAAACATTCGGTTTACCTTTCTTTGATTTGTGCAACAGGTATTTGTTGCCTCCGAAAGTGTCCAAGTTGATTTTACGATTTTATGCGCAGCACGTAACCGTCACGCATGGGTGAGATAGTCATCGTAACCAAATCAATGGCCCTAGTGAGAGAAAACGAAAAAGAAAAATCCCTATATTTGACTTGAGAAACGTGTGTCGTCTGCTTTAAAATGTTCCGTAAGTGGATTTTTCATGTTTTCGCGGATACGTAAGTGGCACCTATGAGAGACGGTAGTCTACGTAAATGGTTTTTTGTCATGGTATAAAGACAATGGAGAGAAAAAAAATATATCGGAAATTTAGTTCCCTACATTTGACTCAAGAAAGGTGTGTCGTCTGCTATGAAATGTTCCGTAAGTGGATTTTTCATGTTTTCACGGATACGTAAGTGGCACCTATGAGAGACGGTAGTCTACGTAAATGGGTATGTCGTCACGGTATAAAGAGATTGGAGAGAAAAAAAACATTAGAAATTTAGTTCTCTTTGTTTGACTTATGCAACAGGAAGCAGTTGCTACTGAAAGAGTCTTCAGTCTTTTTTTAGCCACTTGTCACATTATTTCCTGGTGTTTTCGCATGTGCGTAACTGGCACGTATGAAACGGTAGTCAATGTAACTGGGTTTCTTGCTGCGGTTTGAAGAGAATTACACTTTAATTCCCTTTGTTTGATTCATGCAATAGGAATCAATTGCTACTGAAAGAGTATTCAGTCTTTTTTTAGCCACTTATCACATTCATTTCTGGGTTTTTTACGCTGTGCATTGATATCATTTTGGTTTATTCAATGTGCAGAATTTAATGTGGTCCGAGTCAGAAAATCTAATTAAGGGACAAAGGGGCATCAAGGGTTTATTTCAAGGGAAGTAACTCTTGCAAGGGGGGCTTGAAAAGACCAAAACAAGGTCTTCTGCCACCCTGTTCTCTTAAATTTTGGCCCTTTTTCAGTGAAATCTGGCATGTGTGGATGGTGCATGCCTGGCAGTTTGCCAAGGACTGCACAGCAGCCTTCAAAGAAGACTTTAAATCCACTTTTATGCCGTTTTTTGTTCACTGTTTTCTATCGACATATTAGGGCGCCATTTCGAAGTAATTTTGAAGCTCTCTGATTGGCTGACTGGGCCCAGTTTTGAATTTCTCGAAGCCTCTGATTGGCTGACTGGGTCCCATGCTGATTTCCTTAGAGCTTATGTGATTGGATAATTCCCCTGATGGATATTGGGAAGGGGGGGTGGGGTACCTGTTTATCCTCATTAACCTTTTACCACACAATGACGCCTTTTTACACACCAGAAAGAGAAAGCTTTTGAAAATAATCTGAAAAAAGGAGACAATGCAGGTTTCCAGCATTTTCTCCTTTTCCCTCAATGTTTTCTACCCTATCAAAGAAAAAATGGATTATTACTTATTCTTACATCTTATTGTATCTTTATGGCCTATTTTTAAATTCTTCAAACTAGAACAAGATTTTTTTTCGACCGGAAAAAGTTTCCGCAACACCAACCGGTTGCTTCTGAATTTTATATTTTTGCGCAGCAGTTAAACATAACGTTGACTTTTGACTCGCAAGGTCACCAAAATTGACCCTGGTAAGAAAACAGGGAAACATTCGGTTTACCTTTCTTTGATTTGTGCAACAGGTATTTGTTGCCTCCGAAAGTGTCCAAGTTGATTTTACGATTTTATGCGCAGCACGTAACCGTCACGCATGGGTGAGATAGTCATCGTAACCAAATCAATGGCCCTAGTGAGAGAAAACGAAAAAGAAAAATCCCTATATTTGACTTGAGAAACGTGTGTCGTCTGCTTTAAAATGTTCCGTAAGTGGATTTTTCATGTTTTCGCGGATATGTAAGTGGCACCTATGAGAGACGGTAGTCTACGTAAATGGTTTTTTGTCATGGTATAAAGACAATGGAGAGAAAAAAAATATATCGGAAATTTAGTTCCCTACATTTGACTTAAGAAAGGTGTGTCGTCTGCTATAAAATGTTCCGTAAGTGGATTTTTCATGTTTTCACGGATACGTAAGTGGCACCTATGAGAGACGGTAGTCTACGTAAATGGGTATGTCGTCACGGTATAAAGAGATTGGAGAGAAAAAAAACATTAGAAATTTAGTTCTCTTTGTTTGACTTATGCAACAGGAAGCAGTTGCTACTGAAAGAGTCTTCAGTCTTTTTTTAGCCACTTGTCACATTATTTCCTGGTGTTTTCGCATGTGCGTAACTGGCACGTATGAAACGGTAGTCAATGTAACTGGGTTTCTTGCTGCGGTTTGAAGAGAATTACACTTTAATTCCCTTTGTTTGATTCATGCAATAGGAATCAATTGCTACTGAAAGAGTATTCAGTCTTTTTTTAGCCACTTATCACATTCATTTCTGGGTTTTTTACGCTGTGCATTGATATCATTTTGGCTTATTCAATGTGCAGAATTTAATGTGGTCCGAGTCAGAAAATCTAATTAAGGGACAAAGGGGCATCAAGGGTTTATTTCAAGGGAAGTAACTCTTGCAAGGGGGGCTTGAAAAGACCAAAACAAGGTCTTCTGCCACCCTGTTCTCTTAAATTTTGGCCCTTTTTCAGTGAAATCTGGCATGTGTGGATGGTGCATGCCTGGCAGTTTGCCAAGGACTGCACAGCAGCCTTCAAAGAAGACTTTAAATCCACTTTTATGCCGTTTTTTGTTCACTGTTTTCTATCGACATATTAGGGCGCCATTTCGAAGTAATTTTGAAGCTCTCTGATTGGCTGACTGGGCCCAGTTTTGAATTTCTCGAAGCCTCTGATTGGCTGACTGGGTCCCATGCTGATTTCCTTAGAGCTTATGTGATTGGATAATTCCCCTGATGGATATTGGGAAGGGGGGGTGGGGTACCTGTTTATCCTCATTAACCTTTTACCACACAATGACGCCTTTTTACACACCGGAAAGAGAAAGCTTTTGAAAATAATCTGAAAAAAGGAGACAATGCAGGTTTCCAGCATTTTCTCCTTTTCCCTCAATGTTTTCTACCCTATCAAAGAAAAAATGGATTATTACTTATTCTTACATCTTATTGTATCTTTATGGCCTATTTTTAAATTCTTCAAACTAGAACAAGATTTTTTTCGACCGGAAAAAGTTTCCGCAACACCAACCGGTTGCTTCTGAATTTTATATTTTTGCGCAGCAGTTAAACATAACGTTGACTTTTGACTCGCAAGGTCACCAAAATTGACCCTGGTAAGAAAACAGGGAAACATTCGGTTTACCTTTCTTTGATTTGTGCAACAGGTATTTGTTGCCTCCGAAAGTGTCCAAGTTGATTTTACGATTTTATGCGCAGCACGTAACCGTCACGCATGGGTGAGATAGTCATCGTAACCAAATCAATGGCCCTAGTGAGAGAAAACGAAAAAGAAAAATCCCTATATTTGACTTGAGAAACGTGTGTCGTCTGCTTTAAAATGTTCCGTAAGTGGATTTTTCATGTTTTCGCGGATACGTAAGTGGCACCTATGAGAGACGGTAGTCTACGTAAATGGTTTTTTGTCATGGTATAAAGACAATGGAGAGAAAAAAAATATATCGGAAATTTAGTTCCCTACATTTGACTTAAGAAAGGTGTGTCGTCTGCTATAAAATGTTCCGTAAGTGGATTTTTCATGTTTTCACGGATACGTAAGTGGCACCTATGAGAGACGGTAGTCTACGTAAATGGGTATGTCGTCACGGTATAAAGAGATTGGAGAGAAAAAAAACATTAGAAATTTAGTTCTCTTTGTTTGACTTATGCAACAGGAAGCAGTTGCTACTGAAAGAGTCTTCAGTCTTTTTTTAGCCACTTGTCACATTATTTCCTGGTGTTTTCGCATGTGCGTAACTGGCACGTATGAAACGGTAGTCAATGTAACTGGGTTTCTTGCTGCGGTTTGAAGAGAATTACACTTTAATTCCCTTTGTTTGATTCATGCAATAGGAATCAATTGCTACTGAAAGAGTATTCAGTCTTTTTTTAGCCACTTATCACATTCATTTCTGGGTTTTTTACGCTGTGCATTGATATCATTTTGGCTTATTCAATGTGCAGAATTTAATGTGGTCCGAGTCAGAAAATCTAATTAAGGGACAAAGGGGCATCAAGGGTTTATTTCAAGGGAAGTAACTCTTGCAAGGGGGGCTTGAAAAGACCAAAACAAGGTCTTCTGCCACCCTGTTCTCTTAAATTTTGGCCCTTTTTCAGTGAAATCTGGCATGTGTGGATGGTGCATGCCTGGCAGTTTGCCAAGGACTGCACAGCAGCCTTCAAAGAAGACTTTAAATCCACTTTTATGCCGTTTTTTGTTCACTGTTTTCTATCGACATATTAGGGCGCCATTTCGAAGTAATTTTGAAGCTCTCTGATTGGCTGACTGGGCCCAGTTTTGAATTTCTCGAAGCCTCTGATTGGCTGACTGGGTCCCATGCTGATTTCCTTAGAGCTTATGTGATTGGATAATTCCCCTGATGGATATTGGGAAGGGGGGGTGGGGTACCTGTTTATCCTCATTAACCTTTTACCACACAATGACGCCTTTTTACACACCGGAAAGAGAAAGCTTTTGAAAATAATCTGAAAAAAGGAGACAATGCAGGTTTCCAGCATTTTCTCCTTTTCCCTCAATGTTTTCTACCCTATCAAAGAAAAAATGGATTATTACTTATTCTTACATCTTATTGTATCTTTATGGCCTATTTTTAAATTCTTCAAACTAGAACAAGATTTTTTTCGACCGGAAAAAGTTTCCGCAACACCAACCGGTTGCTTCTGAATTTTATATTTTTGCGCAGCAGTTAAACATAACGTTGACTTTTGACTCGCAAGGTCACCAAAATTGACCCTGGTAAGAAAACAGGGAAACATTCGGTTTACCTTTCTTTGATTTGTGCAACAGGTATTTGTTGCCTCCGAAAGTGTCCAAGTTGATTTTACGATTTTATGCGCAGCACGTAACCGTCACGCATGGGTGAGATAGTCATCGTAACCAAATCAATGGCCCTAGTGAGAGAAAACGAAAAAGAAAAATCCCTATATTTGACTTGAGAAACGTGTGTCGTCTGCTTTAAAATGTTCCGTAAGTGGATTTTTCATGTTTTCGCGGATACGTAAGTGGCACCTATGAGAGACGGTAGTCTACGTAAATGGTTTTTTGTCATGGTATAAAGACAATGGAGAGAAAAAAAATATATCGGAAATTTAGTTCCCTACATTTGACTTAAGAAAGGTGTGTCGTCTGCTATAAAATGTTCCGTAAGTGGATTTTTCATGTTTTCACGGATACGTAAGTGGCACCTATGAGAGACGGTAGTCTACGTAAATGGGTATGTCGTCACGGTATAAAGAGATTGGAGAGAAAAAAAACATTAGAAATTTAGTTCTCTTTGTTTGACTTATGCAACAGGAAGCAGTTGCTACTGAAAGAGTCTTCAGTCTTTTTTTAGCCACTTGTCACATTATTTCCTGGTGTTTTCGCATGTGCGTAACTGGCACGTATGAAACGGTAGTCAATGTAACTGGGTTTCTTGCTGCGGTTTGAAGAGAATTACACTTTAATTCCCTTTGTTTGATTCATGCAATAGGAATCAATTGCTACTGAAAGAGTATTCAGTCTTTTTTTAGCCACTTATCACATTCATTTCTGGGTTTTTTACGCTGTGCATTGATATCATTTTGGCTTATTCAATGTGCAGAATTTAATGTGGTCCGAGTCAGAAAATCTAATTAAGGGACAAAGGGGCATCAAGGGTTTATTTCAAGGGAAGTAACTCTTGCAAGGGGGGCTTGAAAAGACCAAAACAAGGTCTTCTGCCACCCTGTTCTCTTAAATTTTGGCCCTTTTTCAGTGAAATCTGGCATGTGTGGATGGTGCATGCCTGGCAGTTTGCCAAGGACTGCACAGCAGCCTTCAAAGAAGACTTTAAATCCACTTTTATGCCGTTTTTTGTTCACTGTTTTCTATCGACATATTAGGGCGCCATTTCGAAGTAATTTTGAAGCTCTCTGATTGGCTGACTGGGCCCAGTTTTGAATTTCTCGAAGCCTCTGATTGGCTGACTGGGTCCCATGCTGATTTCCTTAGAGCTTATGTGATTGGATAATTCCCCTGATGGATATTGGGAAGGGGGGGTGGGGTACCTGTTTATCCTCATTAACCTTTTACCACACAATGACGCCTTTTTACACACCGGAAAGAGAAAGCTTTTGAAAATAATCTGAAAAAAGGAGACAATGCAGGTTTCCAGCATTTTCTCCTTTTCCCTCAATGTTTTCTACCCTATCAAAGAAAAAATGGATTATTACTTATTCTTACATCTTATTGTATCTTTATGGCCTATTTTTAAATTCTTCAAACTAGAACAAGATTTTTTTCGACCGGAAAAAGTTTCCGCAACACCAACCGGTTGCTTCTGAATTTTATATTTTTGCGCAGCAGTTAAACATAACGTTGACTTTTGACTCGCAAGGTCACCAAAATTGACCCTGGTAAGAAAACAGGGAAACATTCGGTTTACCTTTCTTTGATTTGTGCAACAGGTATTTGTTGCCTCCGAAAGTGTCCAAGTTGATTTTACGATTTTATGCGCAGCACGTAACCGTCACGCATGGGTGAGATAGTCATCGTAACCAAATCAATGGCCCTAGTGAGAGAAAACGAAAAAGAAAAATCCCTATATTTGACTTGAGAAACGTGTGTCGTCTGCTTTAAAATGTTCCGTAAGTGGATTTTTCATGTTTTCGCGGATACGTAAGTGGCACCTATGAGAGACGGTAGTCTACGTAAATGGTTTTTTGTCATGGTATAAAGACAATGGAGAGAAAAAAAATATATCGGAAATTTAGTTCCCTACATTTGACTCAAGAAAGGTGTGTCGTCTGCTATGAAATGTTCCGTAAGTGGATTTTTCATGTTTTCACGGATACGTAAGTGGCACCTATGAGAGACGGTAGTCTACGTAAATGGGTATGTCGTCACGGTATAAAGAGATTGGAGAGAAAAAAAACATTAGAAATTTAGTTCTCTTTGTTTGACTTATGCAACAGGAAGCAGTTGCTACTGAAAGAGTCTTCAGTCTTTTTTTAGCCACTTGTCACATTATTTCCTGGTGTTTTCGCATGTGCGTAACTGGCACGTATGAAACGGTAGTCAATGTAACTGGGTTTCTTGCTGCGGTTTGAAGAGAATTACACTTTAATTCCCTTTGTTTGATTCATGCAATAGGAATCAATTGCTACTGAAAGAGTATTCAGTCTTTTTTTAGCCACTTATCACATTCATTTCTGGGTTTTTTACGCTGTGCATTGATATCATTTTGGTTTATTCAATGTGCAGAATTTAATGTGGTCCGAGTCAGAAAATCTAATTAAGGGACAAAGGGGCATCAAGGGTTTATTTCAAGGGAAGTAACTCTTGCAAGGGGGGCTTGAAAAGACCAAAACAAGGTCTTCTGCCACCCTGTTCTCTTAAATTTTGGCCCTTTTTCAGTGAAATCTGGCATGTGTGGATGGTGCATGCCTGGCAGTTTGCCAAGGACTGCACAGCAGCCTTCAAAGAAGACTTTAAATCCACTTTTATGCCGTTTTTTGTTCACTGTTTTCTATCGACATATTAGGGCGCCATTTCGAAGTAATTTTGAAGCTCTCTGATTGGCTGACTGGGCCCAGTTTTGAATTTCTCGAAGCCTCTGATTGGCTGACTGGGTCCCATGCTGATTTCCTTAGAGCTTATGTGATTGGATAATTCCCCTGATGGATATTGGGAAGGGGGGGTGGGGTACCTGTTTATCCTCATTAACCTTTTACCACACAATGACGCCTTTTTACACACCAGAAAGAGAAAGCTTTTGAAAATAATCTGAAAAAAGGAGACAATGCAGGTTTCCAGCATTTTCTCCTTTTCCCTCAATGTTTTCTACCCTATCAAAGAAAAAATGGATTATTACTTATTCTTACATCTTATTGTATCTTTATGGCCTATTTTTAAATTCTTCAAACTAGAACAAGATTTTTTTTCGACCGGAAAAAGTTTCCGCAACACCAACCGGTTGCTTCTGAATTTTATATTTTTGCGCAGCAGTTAAACATAACGTTGACTTTTGACTCGCAAGGTCACCAAAATTGACCCTGGTAAGAAAACAGGGAAACATTCGGTTTACCTTTCTTTGATTTGTGCAACAGGTATTTGTTGCCTCCGAAAGTGTCCAAGTTGATTTTACGATTTTATGCGCAGCACGTAACCGTCACGCATGGGTGAGATAGTCATCGTAACCAAATCAATGGCCCTAGTGAGAGAAAACGAAAAAGAAAAATCCCTATATTTGACTTGAGAAACGTGTGTCGTCTGCTTTAAAATGTTCCGTAAGTGGATTTTTCATGTTTTCGCGGATATGTAAGTGGCACCTATGAGAGACGGTAGTCTACGTAAATGGTTTTTTGTCATGGTATAAAGACAATGGAGAGAAAAAAAATATATCGGAAATTTAGTTCCCTACATTTGACTTAAGAAAGGTGTGTCGTCTGCTATAAAATGTTCCGTAAGTGGATTTTTCATGTTTTCACGGATACGTAAGTGGCACCTATGAGAGACGGTAGTCTACGTAAATGGGTATGTCGTCACGGTATAAAGAGATTGGAGAGAAAAAAAACATTAGAAATTTAGTTCTCTTTGTTTGACTTATGCAACAGGAAGCAGTTGCTACTGAAAGAGTCTTCAGTCTTTTTTTAGCCACTTGTCACATTATTTCCTGGTGTTTTCGCATGTGCGTAACTGGCACGTATGAAACGGTAGTCAATGTAACTGGGTTTCTTGCTGCGGTTTGAAGAGAATTACACTTTAATTCCCTTTGTTTGATTCATGCAATAGGAATCAATTGCTACTGAAAGAGTATTCAGTCTTTTTTTAGCCACTTATCACATTCATTTCTGGGTTTTTTACGCTGTGCATTGATATCATTTTGGCTTATTCAATGTGCAGAATTTAATGTGGTCCGAGTCAGAAAATCTAATTAAGGGACAAAGGGGCATCAAGGGTTTATTTCAAGGGAAGTAACTCTTGCAAGGGGGGCTTGAAAAGACCAAAACAAGGTCTTCTGCCACCCTGTTCTCTTAAATTTTGGCCCTTTTTCAGTGAAATCTGGCATGTGTGGATGGTGCATGCCTGGCAGTTTGCCAAGGACTGCACAGCAGCCTTCAAAGAAGACTTTAAATCCACTTTTATGCCGTTTTTTGTTCACTGTTTTCTATCGACATATTAGGGCGCCATTTCGAAGTAATTTTGAAGCTCTCTGATTGGCTGACTGGGCCCAGTTTTGAATTTCTCGAAGCCTCTGATTGGCTGACTGGGTCCCATGCTGATTTCCTTAGAGCTTATGTGATTGGATAATTCCCCTGATGGATATTGGGAAGGGGGGGTGGGGTACCTGTTTATCCTCATTAACCTTTTACCACACAATGACGCCTTTTTACACACCGGAAAGAGAAAGCTTTTGAAAATAATCTGAAAAAAGGAGACAATGCAGGTTTCCAGCATTTTCTCCTTTTCCCTCAATGTTTTCTACCCTATCAAAGAAAAAATGGATTATTACTTATTCTTACATCTTATTGTATCTTTATGGCCTATTTTTAAATTCTTCAAACTAGAACAAGATTTTTTTCGACCGGAAAAAGTTTCCGCAACACCAACCGGTTGCTTCTGAATTTTATATTTTTGCGCAGCAGTTAAACATAACGTTGACTTTTGACTCGCAAGGTCACCAAAATTGACCCTGGTAAGAAAACAGGGAAACATTCGGTTTACCTTTCTTTGATTTGTGCAACAGGTATTTGTTGCCTCCGAAAGTGTCCAAGTTGATTTTACGATTTTATGCGCAGCACGTAACCGTCACGCATGGGTGAGATAGTCATCGTAACCAAATCAATGGCCCTAGTGAGAGAAAACGAAAAAGAAAAATCCCTATATTTGACTTGAGAAACGTGTGTCGTCTGCTTTAAAATGTTCCGTAAGTGGATTTTTCATGTTTTCGCGGATACGTAAGTGGCACCTATGAGAGACGGTAGTCTACGTAAATGGTTTTTTGTCATGGTATAAAGACAATGGAGAGAAAAAAAATATATCGGAAATTTAGTTCCCTACATTTGACTTAAGAAAGGTGTGTCGTCTGCTATAAAATGTTCCGTAAGTGGATTTTTCATGTTTTCACGGATACGTAAGTGGCACCTATGAGAGACGGTAGTCTACGTAAATGGGTATGTCGTCACGGTATAAAGAGATTGGAGAGAAAAAAAACATTAGAAATTTAGTTCTCTTTGTTTGACTTATGCAACAGGAAGCAGTTGCTACTGAAAGAGTCTTCAGTCTTTTTTTAGCCACTTGTCACATTATTTCCTGGTGTTTTCGCATGTGCGTAACTGGCACGTATGAAACGGTAGTCAATGTAACTGGGTTTCTTGCTGCGGTTTGAAGAGAATTACACTTTAATTCCCTTTGTTTGATTCATGCAATAGGAATCAATTGCTACTGAAAGAGTATTCAGTCTTTTTTTAGCCACTTATCACATTCATTTCTGGGTTTTTTACGCTGTGCATTGATATCATTTTGGCTTATTCAATGTGCAGAATTTAATGTGGTCCGAGTCAGAAAATCTAATTAAGGGACAAAGGGGCATCAAGGGTTTATTTCAAGGGAAGTAACTCTTGCAAGGGGGGCTTGAAAAGACCAAAACAAGGTCTTCTGCCACCCTGTTCTCTTAAATTTTGGCCCTTTTTCAGTGAAATCTGGCATGTGTGGATGGTGCATGCCTGGCAGTTTGCCAAGGACTGCACAGCAGCCTTCAAAGAAGACTTTAAATCCACTTTTATGCCGTTTTTTGTTCACTGTTTTCTATCGACATATTAGGGCGCCATTTCGAAGTAATTTTGAAGCTCTCTGATTGGCTGACTGGGCCCAGTTTTGAATTTCTCGAAGCCTCTGATTGGCTGACTGGGTCCCATGCTGATTTCCTTAGAGCTTATGTGATTGGATAATTCCCCTGATGGATATTGGGAAGGGGGGGTGGGGTACCTGTTTATCCTCATTAACCTTTTACCACACAATGACGCCTTTTTACACACCGGAAAGAGAAAGCTTTTGAAAATAATCTGAAAAAAGGAGACAATGCAGGTTTCCAGCATTTTCTCCTTTTCCCTCAATGTTTTCTACCCTATCAAAGAAAAAATGGATTATTACTTATTCTTACATCTTATTGTATCTTTATGGCCTATTTTTAAATTCTTCAAACTAGAACAAGATTTTTTTCGACCGGAAAAAGTTTCCGCAACACCAACCGGTTGCTTCTGAATTTTATATTTTTGCGCAGCAGTTAAACATAACGTTGACTTTTGACTCGCAAGGTCACCAAAATTGACCCTGGTAAGAAAACAGGGAAACATTCGGTTTACCTTTCTTTGATTTGTGCAACAGGTATTTGTTGCCTCCGAAAGTGTCCAAGTTGATTTTACGATTTTATGCGCAGCACGTAACCGTCACGCATGGGTGAGATAGTCATCGTAACCAAATCAATGGCCCTAGTGAGAGAAAACGAAAAAGAAAAATCCCTATATTTGACTTGAGAAACGTGTGTCGTCTGCTTTAAAATGTTCCGTAAGTGGATTTTTCATGTTTTCGCGGATACGTAAGTGGCACCTATGAGAGACGGTAGTCTACGTAAATGGTTTTTTGTCATGGTATAAAGACAATGGAGAGAAAAAAAATATATATCGGAAATTTAGTTCCCTACATTTGACTCAAGAAAGGTGTGTCGTCTGCTATGAAATGTTCCGTAAGTGGATTTTTCATGTTTTCACGGATACGTAAGTGGCACCTATGAGAGACGGTAGTCTACGTAAATGGGTATGTCGTCACGGTATAAAGAGATTGGAGAGAAAAAAAACATTAGAAATTTAGTTCTCTTTGTTTGACTTATGCAACAGGAAGCAGTTGCTACTGAAAGAGTCTTCAGTCTTTTTTTAGCCACTTGTCACATTATTTCCTGGTGTTTTCGCATGTGCGTAACTGGCACGTATGAAACGGTAGTCAATGTAACTGGGTTTCTTGCTGCGGTTTGAAGAGAATTACACTTTAATTCCCTTTGTTTGATTCATGCAATAGGAATCAATTGCTACTGAAAGAGTATTCAGTCTTTTTTTAGCCACTTATCACATTCATTTCTGGGTTTTTTACGCTGTGCATTGATATCATTTTGGTTTATTCAATGTGCAGAATTTAATGTGGTCCGAGTCAGAAAATCTAATTAAGGGACAAAGGGGCATCAAGGGTTTATTTCAAGGGAAGTAACTCTTGCAAGGGGGGCTTGAAAAGACCAAAACAAGGTCTTCTGCCACCCTGTTCTCTTAAATTTTGGCCCTTTTTCAGTGAAATCTGGCATGTGTGGATGGTGCATGCCTGGCAGTTTGCCAAGGACTGCACAGCAGCCTTCAAAGAAGACTTTAAATCCACTTTTATGCCGTTTTTTGTTCACTGTTTTCTATCGACATATTAGGGCGCCATTTCGAAGTAATTTTGAAGCTCTCTGATTGGCTGACTGGGCCCAGTTTTGAATTTCTCGAAGCCTCTGATTGGCTGACTGGGTCCCATGCTGATTTCCTTAGAGCTTATGTGATTGGATAATTCCCCTGATGGATATTGGGAAGGGGGGGTGGGGTACCTGTTTATCCTCATTAACCTTTTACCACACAATGACGCCTTTTTACACACCAGAAAGAGAAAGCTTTTGAAAATAATCTGAAAAAAGGAGACAATGCAGGTTTCCAGCATTTTCTCCTTTTCCCTCAATGTTTTCTACCCTATCAAAGAAAAAATGGATTATTACTTATTCTTACATCTTATTGTATCTTTATGGCCTATTTTTAAATTCTTCAAACTAGAACAAGATTTTTTTTCGACCGGAAAAAGTTTCCGCAACACCAACCGGTTGCTTCTGAATTTTATATTTTTGCGCAGCAGTTAAACATAACGTTGACTTTTGACTCGCAAGGTCACCAAAATTGACCCTGGTAAGAAAACAGGGAAACATTCGGTTTACCTTTCTTTGATTTGTGCAACAGGTATTTGTTGCCTCCGAAAGTGTCCAAGTTGATTTTACGATTTTATGCGCAGCACGTAACCGTCACGCATGGGTGAGATAGTCATCGTAACCAAATCAATGGCCCTAGTGAGAGAAAACGAAAAAGAAAAATCCCTATATTTGACTTGAGAAACGTGTGTCGTCTGCTTTAAAATGTTCCGTAAGTGGATTTTTCATGTTTTCGCGGATATGTAAGTGGCACCTATGAGAGACGGTAGTCTACGTAAATGGTTTTTTGTCATGGTATAAAGACAATGGAGAGAAAAAAAATATATCGGAAATTTAGTTCCCTACATTTGACTTAAGAAAGGTGTGTCGTCTGCTATAAAATGTTCCGTAAGTGGATTTTTCATGTTTTCACGGATACGTAAGTGGCACCTATGAGAGACGGTAGTCTACGTAAATGGGTATGTCGTCACGGTATAAAGAGATTGGAGAGAAAAAAAACATTAGAAATTTAGTTCTCTTTGTTTGACTTATGCAACAGGAAGCAGTTGCTACTGAAAGAGTCTTCAGTCTTTTTTTAGCCACTTGTCACATTATTTCCTGGTGTTTTCGCATGTGCGTAACTGGCACGTATGAAACGGTAGTCAATGTAACTGGGTTTCTTGCTGCGGTTTGAAGAGAATTACACTTTAATTCCCTTTGTTTGATTCATGCAATAGGAATCAATTGCTACTGAAAGAGTATTCAGTCTTTTTTTAGCCACTTATCACATTCATTTCTGGGTTTTTTACGCTGTGCATTGATATCATTTTGGCTTATTCAATGTGCAGAATTTAATGTGGTCCGAGTCAGAAAATCTAATTAAGGGACAAAGGGGCATCAAGGGTTTATTTCAAGGGAAGTAACTCTTGCAAGGGGGGCTTGAAAAGACCAAAACAAGGTCTTCTGCCACCCTGTTCTCTTAAATTTTGGCCCTTTTTCAGTGAAATCTGGCATGTGTGGATGGTGCATGCCTGGCAGTTTGCCAAGGACTGCACAGCAGCCTTCAAAGAAGACTTTAAATCCACTTTTATGCCGTTTTTTGTTCACTGTTTTCTATCGACATATTAGGGCGCCATTTCGAAGTAATTTTGAAGCTCTCTGATTGGCTGACTGGGCCCAGTTTTGAATTTCTCGAAGCCTCTGATTGGCTGACTGGGTCCCATGCTGATTTCCTTAGAGCTTATGTGATTGGATAATTCCCCTGATGGATATTGGGAAGGGGGGGTGGGGTACCTGTTTATCCTCATTAACCTTTTACCACACAATGACGCCTTTTTACACACCGGAAAGAGAAAGCTTTTGAAAATAATCTGAAAAAAGGAGACAATGCAGGTTTCCAGCATTTTCTCCTTTTCCCTCAATGTTTTCTACCCTATCAAAGAAAAAATGGATTATTACTTATTCTTACATCTTATTGTATCTTTATGGCCTATTTTTAAATTCTTCAAACTAGAACAAGATTTTTTTCGACCGGAAAAAGTTTCCGCAACACCAACCGGTTGCTTCTGAATTTTATATTTTTGCGCAGCAGTTAAACATAACGTTGACTTTTGACTCGCAAGGTCACCAAAATTGACCCTGGTAAGAAAACAGGGAAACATTCGGTTTACCTTTCTTTGATTTGTGCAACAGGTATTTGTTGCCTCCGAAAGTGTCCAAGTTGATTTTACGATTTTATGCGCAGCACGTAACCGTCACGCATGGGTGAGATAGTCATCGTAACCAAATCAATGGCCCTAGTGAGAGAAAACGAAAAAGAAAAATCCCTATATTTGACTTGAGAAACGTGTGTCGTCTGCTTTAAAATGTTCCGTAAGTGGATTTTTCATGTTTTCGCGGATACGTAAGTGGCACCTATGAGAGACGGTAGTCTACGTAAATGGTTTTTTGTCATGGTATAAAGACAATGGAGAGAAAAAAAATATATCGGAAATTTAGTTCCCTACATTTGACTTAAGAAAGGTGTGTCGTCTGCTATAAAATGTTCCGTAAGTGGATTTTTCATGTTTTCACGGATACGTAAGTGGCACCTATGAGAGACGGTAGTCTACGTAAATGGGTATGTCGTCACGGTATAAAGAGATTGGAGAGAAAAAAAACATTAGAAATTTAGTTCTCTTTGTTTGACTTATGCAACAGGAAGCAGTTGCTACTGAAAGAGTCTTCAGTCTTTTTTTAGCCACTTGTCACATTATTTCCTGGTGTTTTCGCATGTGCGTAACTGGCACGTATGAAACGGTAGTCAATGTAACTGGGTTTCTTGCTGCGGTTTGAAGAGAATTACACTTTAATTCCCTTTGTTTGATTCATGCAATAGGAATCAATTGCTACTGAAAGAGTATTCAGTCTTTTTTTAGCCACTTATCACATTCATTTCTGGGTTTTTTACGCTGTGCATTGATATCATTTTGGCTTATTCAATGTGCAGAATTTAATGTGGTCCGAGTCAGAAAATCTAATTAAGGGACAAAGGGGCATCAAGGGTTTATTTCAAGGGAAGTAACTCTTGCAAGGGGGGCTTGAAAAGACCAAAACAAGGTCTTCTGCCACCCTGTTCTCTTAAATTTTGGCCCTTTTTCAGTGAAATCTGGCATGTGTGGATGGTGCATGCCTGGCAGTTTGCCAAGGACTGCACAGCAGCCTTCAAAGAAGACTTTAAATCCACTTTTATGCCGTTTTTTGTTCACTGTTTTCTATCGACATATTAGGGCGCCATTTCGAAGTAATTTTGAAGCTCTCTGATTGGCTGACTGGGCCCAGTTTTGAATTTCTCGAAGCCTCTGATTGGCTGACTGGGTCCCATGCTGATTTCCTTAGAGCTTATGTGATTGGATAATTCCCCTGATGGATATTGGGAAGGGGGGGTGGGGTACCTGTTTATCCTCATTAACCTTTTACCACACAATGACGCCTTTTTACACACCGGAAAGAGAAAGCTTTTGAAAATAATCTGAAAAAAGGAGACAATGCAGGTTTCCAGCATTTTCTCCTTTTCCCTCAATGTTTTCTACCCTATCAAAGAAAAAATGGATTATTACTTATTCTTACATCTTATTGTATCTTTATGGCCTATTTTTAAATTCTTCAAACTAGAACAAGATTTTTTTCGACCGGAAAAAGTTTCCGCAACACCAACCGGTTGCTTCTGAATTTTATATTTTTGCGCAGCAGTTAAACATAACGTTGACTTTTGACTCGCAAGGTCACCAAAATTGACCCTGGTAAGAAAACAGGGAAACATTCGGTTTACCTTTCTTTGATTTGTGCAACAGGTATTTGTTGCCTCCGAAAGTGTCCAAGTTGATTTTACGATTTTATGCGCAGCACGTAACCGTCACGCATGGGTGAGATAGTCATCGTAACCAAATCAATGGCCCTAGTGAGAGAAAACGAAAAAGAAAAATCCCTATATTTGACTTGAGAAACGTGTGTCGTCTGCTTTAAAATGTTCCGTAAGTGGATTTTTCATGTTTTCGCGGATACGTAAGTGGCACCTATGAGAGACGGTAGTCTACGTAAATGGTTTTTTGTCATGGTATAAAGACAATGGAGAGAAAAAAAATATATCGGAAATTTAGTTCCCTACATTTGACTTAAGAAAGGTGTGTCGTCTGCTATAAAATGTTCCGTAAGTGGATTTTTCATGTTTTCACGGATACGTAAGTGGCACCTATGAGAGACGGTAGTCTACGTAAATGGGTATGTCGTCACGGTATAAAGAGATTGGAGAGAAAAAAAACATTAGAAATTTAGTTCTCTTTGTTTGACTTATGCAACAGGAAGCAGTTGCTACTGAAAGAGTCTTCAGTCTTTTTTTAGCCACTTGTCACATTATTTCCTGGTGTTTTCGCATGTGCGTAACTGGCACGTATGAAACGGTAGTCAATGTAACTGGGTTTCTTGCTGCGGTTTGAAGAGAATTACACTTTAATTCCCTTTGTTTGATTCATGCAATAGGAATCAATTGCTACTGAAAGAGTATTCAGTCTTTTTTTAGCCACTTATCACATTCATTTCTGGGTTTTTTACGCTGTGCATTGATATCATTTTGGCTTATTCAATGTGCAGAATTTAATGTGGTCCGAGTCAGAAAATCTAATTAAGGGACAAAGGGGCATCAAGGGTTTATTTCAAGGGAAGTAACTCTTGCAAGGGGGGCTTGAAAAGACCAAAACAAGGTCTTCTGCCACCCTGTTCTCTTAAATTTTGGCCCTTTTTCAGTGAAATCTGGCATGTGTGGATGGTGCATGCCTGGCAGTTTGCCAAGGACTGCACAGCAGCCTTCAAAGAAGACTTTAAATCCACTTTTATGCCGTTTTTTGTTCACTGTTTTCTATCGACATATTAGGGCGCCATTTCGAAGTAATTTTGAAGCTCTCTGATTGGCTGACTGGGCCCAGTTTTGAATTTCTCGAAGCCTCTGATTGGCTGACTGGGTTCCATGCTGATTTCCTTAGAGCTTATGTGATTGGATAATTCCCCTGATGGATATTGGGAAGGGGGGGTGGGGTACCTGTTTATCCTCATTAACCTTTTACCACACAATGACGCCTTTTTACACACCAGAAAGAGAAAGCTTTTGAAAATAATCTGAAAAAAGGAGACAATGCAGGTTTCCAGCATTTTCTCCTTTTCCCTCAATGTTTTCTACCCTATCAAAGAAAAAATGGATTATTACTTATTCTTACATCTTATTGTATCTTTATGGCCTATTTTTAAATTCTTCAAACTAGAACAAGTTTTTTTTCGACCGGAAAAAGTTTCCGCAACACCAACCGGTTGCTTCTGAATTTTATATTTTTGCGCAGCAGTTAAACATAACGTTGACTTTTGACTCGCAAGGTCACCAAAATTGACCCTGGTAAGAAAACAGGGAAACATTCGGTTTACCTTTCTTTGATTTGTGCAACAGGTATTTGTTGCCTCCGAAAGTGTCCAAGTTGATTTTACGATTTTATGCGCAGCACGTAACCGTCACGCATGGGTGAGATAGTCATCGTAACCAAATCAATGGCCCTAGTGAGAGAAAACGAAAAAGAAAAATCCCTATATTTGACTTAAGAAACGTGTGTCGTCTGCTTTAAAATGTTCCGTAAGTGGATTTTTCATGTTTTCGCGGATACGTAAGTGGCACCTATGAGAGACGGTAGTCTACGTAAATGGTTTTTTGTCATGGTATAAAGACAATGGAGAGAAAAAAAATATATCGGAAATTTAGTTCCCTACATTTGACTTAAGAAAGGTGTGTCGTCTGCTATAAAATGTTCCGTAAGTGGATTTTTCATGTTTTCGCGGATACGTAAGTGGCACCTATGAGAGACGGTAGTCTACGTAAATGGGTATGTCGTCACGGTATAAAGAGATTGGAGAGAAAAAAAACATTAGAAATTTAGTTCTCTTTGTTTGACTTATGCAACAGGAAGCAGTTGCTACTGAAAGAGTCTTCAGTCTTTTTTTAGCCACTTGTCACATTATTTCCTGGTGTTTTCGCATGTGCGTAACTGGCACGTATGAAACGGTAGTCAATGTAACTGGGTTTCTTGCTGCGGTTTGAAGAGAATTACACTTTAATTCCCTTTGTTTGATTCATGCAATAGGAATCAATTGCTACTGAAAGAGTATTCAGTCTTTTTTTAGCCACTTATCACATTCATTTCTGGGTTTTTTACGCTGTGCATTGATATCATTTTGGTTTATTCAATGTGCAGAATTTAATGTGGTCCGAGTCAGAAAATCTAATTAAGGGACAAAGGGGCATCAAGGGTTTATTTCAAGGGAAGTAACTCTTGCAAGGGGGGCTTGAAAAGACCAAAACAAGGTCTTCTGCCACCCTGTTCTCTTAAATTTTGGCCTTTTTTCAGTGAAATCTGGCATGTGTGGATGGTGCATGCCTGGCAGTTTGCCAAGGACTGCACAGCAGCCTTCAAAGAAGACTTTAAATCCACTTTTATGCCGTTTTTTGTTCACTGTTTTCTATCGACATATTAGGGCGCCATTTCGAAGTAATTTTGAAGCTCTCTGATTGGCTGACTGGGCCCAGTTTTGAATTTCTCGAAGCCTCTGATTGGCTGACTGGGTCCCATGCTGATTTCCTTAGAGCTTATGTGATTGGATAATTCCCCTGATGGATATTGGGAAGGGGGGGGTGGGGTACCTGTTTATCCTCATTAACCTTTTACCACACAATGACGCCTTTTTACACACCGGAAAGAGAAAGCTTTTGAAAATAATCTGAAAAAAGGAGACAATGCAGGTTTCCAGCATTTTCTCCTTTTCCCTCAATGTTTTCTACCCTATCAAAGAAAAAATGGATTATTACTTATTCTTACATCTTATTGTATCTTTTTGGCCTATTTTTAAATTCTTCAAACTAGAACAAGATTTTTTTCGACCGGAAAATGTTTCCGCAACACCAACCGGTTGCTTCTGAATTTTATATTTTTGCGCAGCAGTTAAACATAACGTTGACTTTTGACTCGCAAGGTCACCAAAATTGACCCTGGTAAGAAAACAGGGAAACATTCGGTTTACCTTTCTTTGATTTGTGCAACAGGTATTTGTTGCCTCCGAAAGTGTCCAAGTTGATTTTACGATTTTATGCGCAGCACGTAACCATCACGCATGGGTGAGATAGTCATCGTAACCAAATCAATGGCCCTAGTGAGAGAAAACGAAAAAGAAAAATCCCTATATTTGACTTGAGAAACGTGTGTCGTCTGCTTTAAAATGTTCCGTAAGTGGATTTTTCATGTTTTCGCGGATACATAAGTGGCACCTATGAGAGACGGTAGTCTACGTAAATGGTTTTTTGTCATGGTATAAAGACAATGGAGAGAAAAAAAATATATCGGAAATTTAGTTCCCTACATTTGACTTAAGAAACGTGTGTCGTCTGCTATAAAATGTTCCGTAAGTGGATTTTTCATGTTTTCGCGGATACGTAAGTGGCACCTATGAGAGACGGTAGTCTACGTAAATGGGTATGTCGTCACGCTATAAAGAGATTGGAGAGAAAATATACATCAGAAATTTAGTTCTCTTTGTTTGACTTATGCAACAGGAAGCAGTTGCTACTGAAAGAGTCTTCAGTCTTTTTTTAGCAACTTGTCACTTTATTTCCTGGTGTTTTCGCATGTGCGTAACTGGCACGTATGAAACGGTAGTCAATGGAACTGGGTTTCTTGTTGTGGTTTGAAGAGATTAGAGTAATTACACTTTAATTCCTTTTGTTTGATTCATGCAATAGGAATCAATTGCTACTGAAAGAGTATTCAGTCTTTTTTTAGCCACTTGTCACATTCATTTCTGGGTTTTTTACGCTGTACATTGATATCATTTTGGCTTATTCAATAAGACCAATACAAGATCTTCTTACACCTTGTTTTCTTAGATTTTGACTTGGGATTTACTGTAGAAAGCTAAAGACAGAAAAGCCTAGGGCTTGCATTTAAGCCATATAGGAAGCTTCAAAGATTGTCGATTTTACTTTGTGGTGGTGTGACACCTCCTGCCAAAGTCTTCTCCTCGGTTTCGTATTTTGGTTCAAACTTGTTGAAAGAAGAAGGAACGGTAGAGATCCCCATCTTGCACAATTTATGTGTGAGGTAAGTTCTTTTCCAATTAGAGTTGGATTAAAAACTTATCTTTCTCTACTATTTCTAACTTTGACCATGGCCATTTCGAATTCATTGCTAGTTCGAAAAAAGCTATCTCTATGTAACACTCATCCGGATTTGTTGGCTCCAAATGAACTGAAAGTGGAGACAGATTCACAGAACTTCCCACGAAACAGGTTCGTCGATTTTCAGAAATTACGGTTTAATTGGTTGCTTGTTTATAGGTAAACGCCCTTTTAACAGCTTATGTCATATAACGGCCGTGATTGTATTTCTCAACTAGATATTCTAGACGAATGACAGACAACTCGCCCCAAAGACAACTCGGCCCAAGACAACTCGCCCCACAAAGAACTCACCCCAAGACAACTCGCCCCACAAAGAACTCATCCCAAGACAACTCGCCCCACAAAGAACTCACCCCAAGACAACTCGCCCCAAAACAACTCGCCACCAAAAAAACCTCGCCCCAAGACAACTTGTCCCAAATTTAGAAGACAACTCGCCCCAAATTAAGGGACAACTCGTCCCACATCGAAGACAAGCCTCAAGTTTATAAAAACTCGGACTAGCTCACAGACTTCCAAGAATTGAGCCCCATTTAAACAAAGTGATTGATTAATTGATAAGAGAACGGCATGATCTTCTTTAATGTTGTTGTTGAATTTGAACGTCTTGGAAATTCTACACACCGGTCTGAAATTTGTGTAAATTTATCAAAACCATTATTAGTTCCTTCAAACTAATGTACGATTTAAAAAAAAAAAAACCAATCTCTGCAACTTATTACTGATAGTAAGGCACTCCCTTTCCGCCCCCCTCTCTCTTTCTCTCTCTCTCCCTCTCTCTTACATTGTGAACTCGAACAATGTTTGGCAAAATATCTTGTTTTTTGCCCCGTTAAATTTTTTCATCTATATCTTGATTTCTGTAAAAGGAACAAAGTGAATGAAAGTATTATATTACATTGCCAATATTTCCAAGAATATTCTCAGAAGCCCGTCTTTCAGTGTTGTTAAAATTGGGATTGTATGGTAAAGGGTTAAATCACCGGTTTCGGACTGTATCATGTTACATTTTTGATGGGCGATTTCTCAGTTTCTACAATAATACTTTTCATGTATACATGCTTATGCTTTTCCTTCTTTAATCGGTTAATTAAGAAGTGATAAACTAAAGCGTATCACTAATGTGTGTGCTGAAGGGTGTTAAGTCACGCTTGGTATGAAAACATTACTATGAATTTGACACCTGATTTAACGACAATAATCTTCATTAAAGGATTAACATAAGAAGCGTGGGTGCATCAAAGTAAGTTCTTAATTGTGTCACACTTTGGTAGAAGCAACTTTTTGGAATTATCTAATTAACCCTTTACCTAATAACAAAATTTTAGACGTGACCAAATTGAAGCACTTGCAGACAACACATTCCATCTTATTAAAAAAATTGATCAAAAATAGATCAAAGATTAGACTTCACTTTCTATGTAGTCTGATTTCGGTATACATTGTATGTAAACGGTCAGTGGGTCGCGCTTAGTGCTCAGCGTTATTTTGGTAAACTCACACATTACCCACACTATCACACATTCGCACATTACCCCAATCCAAATAAAGCAGACTTTTCCGGGTCTTATGTGCATGTAGAAAATAATGCTTGATTAATATGGTGTTGCTCGATTGTACCAGAAATGATATGTTGTGCAATTATGACATTGCTTGAAAAAACATCATTCATAAATATTGACTCATTGCCTCTTGAATTGAATTGAGAGAGGAATGATTCATGTGACAATGACTATCGTCAATCCTCGGAAAGAAATTGGCTGAGCCAAGGATCGAACCAGAAACCCATTGTCCTCAGGTCTTTTACACTACTGGCTGAGCTACCGGTGCACTGCACAGTACTGTACTTAGCAGTGTGCCACGAAAAAAGGAACCGGGGAAAAACTTAAGTGAACGGCTTCGGGCTTGATGCCCTGACTATATAACTAGATTGTTTAATCCTTTAGCAAGCAAACCCTGTTTTTTACAACCCCGAGGAAGAAGCCTTCTGAAAACACTGGGGGAAAAGGAGAAAATGCTGGTTATCAGCATTTTCTCCTATTCGCACAATGTTTTCAACTCTTCCAAAGTCAAGTTTCCTCGTTTGTGTCACGTTTGTCATCTGCAAATGCTTTCAATTTGGACCAGACTAAGATTTTGTCGTTTGGTAAAGAGTTAAATAATTTATACATTTATCAATTCAAATTCGTAAAAAAAAAAAAGATTTTAATCGTCTGTGTATATATAAAGAATTTGTTACAAATATATATATATTCGTTAAAAAAATAATAATCATACATGTAATTAAGTTTTACACCTTTATCCTTTATCTTATATGTACATACCAGAAAAAGTAAGAGAAGCGGAGCCAGTTGTCTTCTATGTGGGGCAAGTTGTCTTGGATGTGGGTCGAGTTGTCCCCTAATTTGGGGCGAGTTGTCTTCTGAAGGTGGGGCGAGTTGTCTTTGGGTGAGATTTTTGTAGGGCGAGATGTCTTGGGTCGAGTTGTCTTTGGGGCGAGTTGTCCTCACCCATTCTAGACTAGGTTGGCGCTACAGTCAACTCACCATTAGCGGATCATGACCAATAGCGGATCACTCTAAGTTTAATTGAATAGTGTCCTAATTTAATGGCAAGGAAGATTAAAACAAGAGCAGCAAACTGTCGCAAGATATGCCCGTCTTACCCCAAGTTGTAAAGCTGGGGCATGCACCAGACTAAATCCAAGTATGAAAAACGACAAAGGGCAGTAACTCAAAAATTAAACAAGCAAGAGTTATGATTCCTGTGCACTGCACTCCCCCTTGATGAGATCTATCCACCCATGAAATTTCATAACCCTAGCTTGTATAGTTTTGGAGATATGCTCCGGACAAAATTCAAGTATGAAAAATGACAAAGGGCAATAACTCAAAAATTAAGCAAGCAAGAGTTATGGTTCTTATGCACTGCACTCCCCCTTGATGAGATCTATCCACCCATGAAATTTCATAACCCTAGCTAGTATAGTTTTGGAGATATTCACCGGACAAAATTCAAGTATGAAAAATGACAAAGGGCAATAACTCAAAAATTAAACAAGCAAGAGTTATGATTCCTGTGCACTGCACTCCCACTTGGTGAGATCTATCCACCCAAGAAATTTCATAACCCTAGCTAGTATAGTTTTGGAGATATGCTCCGGACAAAATTCAAGTATGAAAAAAGACAAAGGGCAATAACTCTAAAATTAAGCAAGCAAGAGTTATGGTTCCTATGCACTGCACTCCCCCTTGATGAGATCTATCCACCCATGAAATTTCATAACCCTAGCTAGTATAGTTTTGGAGATATGCTCCGGACAAAATTAAAGTATGAAAAATCACAAAGGGCAATAACTCAAAAATTAAACAAGCAAGAGTTATGGTTCCTGTGCACTGCACTCCCCCTTGATGAGATCTATCCACCCATGAAATTTCATAACCCTAGGTAGAATAGTTTTGGAGATATGCTCCGGACAAAGAACTGGACGCTGCCCGCCCTGACGCCCGCCCGCCACGGGTGATTCCATAATACGTCCCGTCTTCGAAGGGCGTATAAAAAGGTTGAAGTCATTCAAACTTACCACTCCTGAAAAACAGCAAAAACTTTGATAAATCTTTGAGCCCGATTTATTTATTCAGATCATCGAAACGAAAACGAAGCGTCAGTTCGGTCAGAAGATTTCCCCTTTTGAAAGTGAAAGTTGTAACATCGGCAGGAAAAAAAACAATTGAAAGAGGAAAGGTAAAGTTAAAACTTTTGGCACCATTAATAGAAGGAAGAATATATAGTCTTCCGAGCGATATATTCATTTATCCCTTTCATTCGTTTATTTGTGCACCATTAATAAAAAGAGACATACCCCGAACAGACCAATTACGGATCAGTGATCTGAATCATTTGGGGGCTGTCTCCAAATTACGCACGCAATGAAAAGCTGTCAGATTAACCCTTTCCTCAACACATAATTTTAGTCGGATTTCACTTTTACCATACTCTAGATATTATAATAGTTTATTTAAAATCATTTGTAGACTAGTGTTTAGCCATGAAAATATTATGATAAAAGGAAAATATTCTCCGCCTTACGACATGAAGTTTTCATGTTTTCTTTTATGTTGATGACTTGTGATGTGTTTGACGGAGCATTAGTCAATGTTCAAGTAATTTTTTGTAACCATAGTCTTTAATCAAATATAACCCACATCACTTTAGATACTTTATCTATTATTAACCCTTTACCTCACATTGCTGACTTTTAACGATCTTGAAAAAGAGGACTTGTGAAAACATTGTGAGAAGGAAAAAACGCTGGTAACCAGCATTTTCTCCTTTTCTCACAATGTTTTTAAAAAAGCTTTCTTTTTTTATGGTTGTTAAAAGTCGGGATTGTGTGTGGAGGGTTAATACAATGTTTTCAAAGGGTTCTTGCTTGTGGGACTTCTAAGTTATGGTGAAAATTTGTACATTATATAATTATGATCTGCAACATGCGAAATAGGCCTCTATGCATCTGCGAAAAGTATTCTCGCATCAGCCTAAGCAGTCTGTGCAGACTACTCTTGGATGGTATTTTTGCCTTGATTACCTTTTTTCCCCAGCGTAAGCCTTCAGAAGCAGAAAACAACAGATAAGCTTGCTCATGCAGACCCAGTGCAACACATTATGCAATTTCCAAAATTAGAGCTGCTCGAAAAGATGTGGGTAAAATCATATTAATTCCAAAAGTGTTTAAAGAGGGCTGATATGAAGGACTGCGGAGACCAGAAACAAAAATAGCATCGGAGTAGACCTTCAGACTGAAGGTAGGTTGGCGCCAGCTGAAAAAAAATGCTATATTTTTAGTAGATCAAAATCCGGGTTCAGTCCTCACTATTTAATGGCATTGAGTCATATAATATGAATATAGGCAAAGCCTATAGGCGAGCAGCGCTGCAAGTTTGTGTTACTTTGATAAAGTATGCATAAATTTTCTTATCAAATGCCTAAAAAAAGCAAAGCAACTGCAGGTGAACCAACAGAAAAAAGAAAGACAAATGAATAGACTGGGATGTGGTCAAAACGTACCCAACCCAAAACGTACCCAAAAAATAAGTTAAAATGTACCCAAAGTAAAATTTTCATGGAGTCAGTTTCAGTGTCAGTTATAAATTAAAAACTTCATGTATCTTACCTTTTAACTCTTTACCCCATAAGGCATTTCTACGGTATCTCTAATTGACCCTAAATAACAGCATGGACGAAGCCATTTCTTACGTGTATATGACACCTTTTGAAAGCATAGAAAACAATGTGACAAAAGGTGAAATTGCTCGTCACGAGCAATTTCACCTTTTGCCACGATGTTTTCCAAAGGCTCCTACAAGCAATGCGTAGAAATGAGTATCTGTGGAGTAAAGGGTTAAGGATGTTTTAACTCCAAACTCACTTTATATGCTTTTAATTATTGGCAGTGGCTAGAGATACGGTACCATACTTCTAGCCCCAGAGTCTAAAGATACGGTACCGTATCTCTAGTCATTCTTCTGATATAGGCTAGAGGTATGGTATTTGTAGATTCATGTGAAAAATCACAAATTTACTTCAATTTTGATTATTATCGTTATTAGTATGGCTTAGTATAAAAATCATCCTTATACTCCCAAAGCCTTTCACTTTTGATAGCAGAGAAAACATTGTGACATAAGGATATCAGGGTATCTGATGCCTTTTCCCTAATGTCAATTATATTTTCCTGAAAAAAAGAGAGAGAGACACACACACACACACACACACTATAATTTTATCATGAAGCATTTCATTGACTTAGCTCTGTTCTGTAATGCGCTTCATTATTTGTTTTAAAGGTGGGTATTTAGAATTTTTACATCTCACCAAATTAAAAAATCACGGAAATTCATGTGATAAAATTATACAAATCATCAACAATTAAGATTCATAAAATTACAAAAAAAATATTTTTTTGATGGTATTCCCTTAAAAGGCTACGTAGCCTCCTAAGGTATTTTTAGATTTCACGCCAAAAATCAATAAAGCATTGTGGGAATGTCAAGTGACTGAAACATGATTCATAACGCTGGATGTCGCAGGTACATTATTGTGTTGTCTATCGCTAGGCTAAAGGAGATTATGATCAATGTTTGTTTCGTGGGTGATTTTGGTTGGGAAAGGCTGTCGGGTGCTAGCCACAGCAATCGAGACATTGCATCCCTTGTGTTTACATTATATAGGGGAGATTTTTTTTCATAGTTTATCATTTATAGTTTATCATTTATTTTGGTTACAGAATGTCAAATTCCTGTGATTTTACTGACATTAATGCTGTCCTCCACAATGTTTTTTTTTTTTTAGCACAGTAGGTGAGAAGAAACACTCAGTAATAAATCAGTACAACTCTCGTCACATTTTTTTCTGAAACTGTTACACACTCTCATTCGATTCACAATGTATTTGGAAATTTCTTTTGCCTATTGTCACAGTGTTTCCTTTGATTTACTAAATTATACTATATACCAAGCCATAGTACCAAAACGCAATTATAAAACTTCAAAACAGTATTTACAAATTTCAACAACATGCTTCTGCTACCCATGATTGCACTGCCAGAAAAACAGCACTGCTCCTTCTTCAGCACTGTCAAACTACTAAAATACAGGACAACCTTACAACAATCAATGGTTTCGAAGTCTACCTTCAAAAATTGTGCTCTAAAACTGAAAATCTATAAGATAAAGCTTACCCCAGAACTCTTTCCAGCACCGCCTCACACTATTCAGGTATATCCCTTGCAAAACCTCATGTCCAAAGATGCTTGCTGTCCCCTCAGTTTATAGCTAAACATGACTTGCTATCCCATGATTCACAGAATCCATGTGCTGATGCAACAAGCACAACCCTCCAAATAGATAAGATACACAGAGAGAACTCTTTACTCCAATTGAACATTTAAACATTTAACCCTTAAACCACACAAGGATGACTTTTGATGATCTTTGGAAAAAAGCCGCTTGAAAACATTGTGGGCAACCAGCATTTTCTTCTTTTCCCACAGTGTTTTCTACCCTATAACTTAGCCATTGCGCCGTTTGAGCCACATTGAATTGGTCATCTGCAATTTATGCTTTCAATTTGCATTTGGTTAAGATTTTGTTATCTGGTAAAAGCATTAACTTTTAAAACCTACTTAATGTACACAGTCACTCTATCTGCCCTTCATTTCATGTATTACCTATACTCTAAAAAATACTTTAACTACATTAAAGCGTTTCCAAACAATCAGAGGTTTTTATGATTTTGACTGAGTGGCATTTGAAAACATTGTGGAAAAGGGAGAAAATGCTGGCTACAAGAATTTTCTACTTTTTTCACATTTTTTTTTTTTTTACCATTTCAAAGATAGAAATAATCTCTTTAGCTAGATTGGACTTGTTTCACAATATAAGCAAATTAAACAGCAGTTTTGACCCTTTCCAACAGAACAAAATTTTAGTTTAGTTTAACCAATTACCACACAATCCCAACTTTTAACAACCCATATAGCTAGAAGAAGCCTTTTGAAAACATTGTGGGAATAGGAGAAATTGCTGGTAACCAGCATTTTCTCCTATTCCCACGTTTTCTACCCATCTCAAACCAAATACTATTTTTGAGCCACATTTATTTTGTTGTCCACAAATGCTTTGAATTTAGATTAATCTTAAATTTTGTGGTGAAGTAAAGCATGAGGCAAATTTATTTTACATCGATTGAGAAACAAGTTCTTAGAACTTATACTAATCTTTCTTCATGCTTGAGTCTGCTTTCCGAGAACTATACCGTCACCAGTACTCACGCAGATATGTTGGCAAATGAAAAATCCAAGAGTTGACACCAGTCCTGCTCCCACATACTGAACTTGAGAGCTTTGGCTAATGAGGCCAATGCTTTACCTCACAGACACCACAACAAAATTTTAGACTCATCCAAACTGAAATCATTTGCAGATGACAAATCCAATACAGCTCAACCTATTATTTTATGCTGAGCTGCAAATCCAAGAAGTAAAACTTCTGAAAATAATTAGACTTGTATTTAATTCTGTGCCAGATGACAAAGTGTTTGCTTTTGTCCTTTGAAGCCCGCCCCGGTGGCTCAGTGGTGAGAGTGTCAGACTCATGACCTGTTGGATGTGAGTTTGATACCCGGTTTAGGTGAACTTTCTTTCTGGAATATTTTCGCCTCTCACCTATGCTGAAACATGTGAGAAAAGTAGTTGGTGACTTTGGAATGAAAGTTGTGTTAGTACCGGTGTGAGAAAGCCAGGAAACATGGGCGTCACCAAAAGCCATGATATGACCTTAGCTGTTAAAGTGGCGTTAAACCCAAATACAACCAACCAACCAAATTGCCCTTTGAAAGCAATTGTAGATAAAACATTGAATGTGGCTTCAATAATGGGATTTGTCTCTGAAAGGGCAGAGGGCATTGTGGCATTGCTGGTTACCAGCATTTTTTTTCCTTTTCCAACAATATTTCATAAGCCTTCTTTCTCAGGATCATTGAAACAGAGGTTGTGTTGTTAGGGGTATAGCAGCAGTTGTGAAGAAATAATTTATAACTTGTTTATAAGATAATCAAAATTTCATAATTTTCTTTATTATCCTATTCATTTTTTTCACATGTTTACAGATGATGACAGACTATTGGTTTGATACGGTATTGGAATTGAAGAATCCTTAAGTGCCCAGAGCTTGTAAATGCAACACAACCTGAATATTTTCAACTATAAACCTAAATATGACTACACACCAACTTTGAGACGTAAGATCAACCTACATTTAATACTGTAGATCAAGATAAGACCATATAGAACATGGATCCATAATGTCCACTATTTCATGTAAATGAAGCATGCTCTTGCAAAAGAAGGCAACCCTTTGCTAATCAATAAAATTTAGAGTGGTCTAAGCTGAAAGCATTTGCAGACGACAAAAGAAACATAACTCAAAAATTGAAATTTGTTTCCAGCTGGGTAGAAAACAATGTGCAATGTTACCAGCATTTTCTCCTTTTCCCACAAATGTTTTGAAAAGGCTTCTATCTCAGGGTCGTAAAAACCTGGGATTGTTTGGTAAAGGAATAATGCAAATATCTGTGTTCCATTATACCAGGCAAGTCATCACATAATTTGGGATCCATAAAATTCACTTAGTCTAATGAATGATTGAATCTAGAGGAAAAGTGGTCCTTAGACATACAGAAAATTGAAAGACAGCGAAAAGATTCGGCCAAGCTCAGTCTTTACTATTCGCAGGTGAATTAACACTTTACCAAACAACAAAATTCTAGACTGGTCCAAATTGAAAGCATTTTCAGACGACAAAATAAATGTGAAGAAAGATTTGGAATTAGTTTCAGGAAGGGAAGAAAACATTGTGGGAAAAGGAGAAAATGCTGGTTACCAGCATTTTCTCCTTTTCCCACAATGTTTTCAAAAGGCTTCTTTCACGGAGGTGTTAAAAGTCGGGATTGTGTGGTAAAGGGTTAAGGCCCCTTTTCACAGGGCATGGGTCATATTTAACCCTTTTTACCACACAATCCCTACTTTTAACGACCCCAAGCTAGAAAGCCCTTGAAAACATTGTGGAAAAAGGAGAAAATGCTGGTAACCATACAGCATTTTCTCCTTATTATACTCTGTTGAGTGTCTGTTGCGTATTGGCGCATCTCATTGTAGTATATAATAAAGAGCGCGCTCCCTCGTTCCCAATAGTCAAGGTTAATTCTTGGTAGAGTAGACCAATGAGAAAGTGGAATATTACCTAAAATCTACCATGAAATGACCAATCAATGTTATGAATACTTAGATCATACCTACCAAGAATTGACCAATCAGAGTACAAGCTACAACCAAAAATCAACCAATCAAAACTGACCGTACAAATCAAAATTGAGCAGCCATATTTGATTTTGTTTTTGTTGACAACCAAGGGACTCGAAGGATGACAGTCATTTCTGACACCCAGTCATTTCGACTTTTTTGGTCATTTCGACACCTGGTGGAAAATCTTTTGCCAAATTTGGTCGTTTTGACACCTGATGATTTTGGATGCCATTTATATATGAGAGTATGCAATGAAACGTCTCAAAATGTTTACTTTTTCGTATTTCGGTAATTCTTTTTTTAATACTGAGTCATTAAAAAAAGTGTTTTTGAACTGTTTACACGTTGACTTAAATAATTGGCTAAAATGATCAGCCATGCTGAATTAGAAAGTGGGGGTCGAAATGACCAATGTTTAACTGTTATCCCATTGCATAGACAAAGTAACTTTTTTTTTATCTTTACGCTCTTAAAGGTAGAGCATAGGACTCGTGAACACTATGTTTCGGGTCACAACAGGTTGTGGGTTCGAATCCCCGACTGGCCAAGTTAAATTACTAATAGTCTTTTGGATGAGACATTAAACCTTGGTCCCATGTGATGGTGCTATACGCCGAGCATGTCAAAGAACCAGGCAAAGCTCTCGGTAGTTTCGACCTGTATCCTTGCACTATCCCTGTAACAACTAATCGTCTTCTGGGGACGTCCCTCAGATGGGCAGCCGGAAGCGACAAGTAATAAACGGAAATAACCAAACCAACTAGCTTTTTTTTTTCAATTTCAAGGGTACACTTACTGTCTGAGCTGTAAATCTGGGGTTAAGAAATCATATTAGAGGGTATCGCAATACATGTATTTGTTTTCAACTAGAGGTAAAGCAGTTGATTATTTGCAGCACAAAAGTCTGTTATAGTAAGATACCTGTGGAAATTTACTGCTTAAACACATTGAGAAAATGAAAAGACGGTCAAAAGTGACTCTGATAGGTCAATGTCAAAAGGAACATTTGTTTTGTCATGGGTTTCCGTGTTTTGTTGCATTAAGCATTTTTTTGTGTGTGTTGATTTGTGGATGGGTATTTCCGCGTTATTTGACCATAATTTATCACTAAGGGTAGCAAGGAACTTCATATCCTGTCACTTTTTACAATTTAGGCAGATAATGGGTTTTTTTTAAACCCTTTTTTTTTTTTTAACGTAAGGTATCGCATTTAACCAAAATTTGTTACTTGTATTTAAACTCTGTAAGAAAAAGAGCAGTAATTGCATTCCCTAAGAAATAACTTTTTTCACCCCAATGGTTACTTAACTCTTTACCAAAGGATAATTTTTCAGGCTTGTCCAAATCTAAAGCATTTACAGATGACAAAATAAAAGTGACCGAAAATTTGAAATTTGTTTGTGAAGAGTACAAAACATTGTGGGAAATGTAGAAAATGCTGGTAACCAGCAATTTCTCCTTTTCCAACAATGTTTTCTAAAAGCATCTTTCTCAAGAGTCGTCAAAAGTAGAGATTTCATGGTAATGGGTTAATCTGTCAACTAAAGAGGTAAAAACCAGTGTATTAGTACAGTAATTACTTATGACAAGGTATTCCAATAGAAGTTTCATTATCCAAGCTCTTATAAAAACAGAAGAAAATTTAATTAGAAAATGGCTGTTTTCTAACTACAACTTTAAAACTTCCATGTTGTAAATGGTAAACATATTCACTCAAGCAGTGAAAGATCCAGGTTCAAATCCTGGTGGAAGTAAGAGTTGGAAAAGATTCCAGTTATTTCAGAAAAAAAATACTGATAAGAGATAAAATTGAGCATATTTTCTCATTAAAATTGGCTTGTTTTATGAAATAAGTTTCCTTTTCTTAATTACACAGCTTTTTTAGCTAAAAAACAGCACAAAAACACTTTTTTCATAGAAAAAAGGAATTTCTAGGTTTTCTTTTACAGAGGTCAATGGGTGCAAATTTTTGGTTTAATTCTTGGTAGTGTAAGTGTACCAGCCTTAGAGCAACAGACTTTTAATCTGAGGGTCGTGGGTTCGAGTCCCACGTTGAGCGCAATTTTTTTCCTCATGTTAAGCAAATTCCCCTAGTTTTTTAATACCTTTAAAATCCTAAGCCTATACTTTTTATTGATCTTTCCACCACTAATTCTGTTTGTTTTTTGTATAAACAATACATTGCGATATCTTGGAGCTAAAGCCATGTAAATCATATTTTATATATGTTTGTACATGTCATGAATTGCTATTTAAGATGTTTGTTATTTAAGATTTGGCGTTGTCACACAGTTTTCTTATAATTGTCATTAAATTAAGTCTCTATACCTTGAACAAAACTTACCCCCAGCTGGGCGGGGGGATAGAAATAGCTCAGCTGTCGCACTACAGCAGGGGTAAGACCCCCCCACTGTACCTGCCTGTTTGCCGTAGGCTGCAACTCGTGTCGTTCGATGACGGGATCCTGGCGGTTGAGTGGATTCAGAGTATGGCCCTTTGATAGCTCTGTTTTTACAACACACCACTTTGGCCTTGAACTGAACTAAACGAGGGGTCAGGAAGGCCCGTCCTGATCAATCGGCTGGTCATGCCGAGCCCTAGGGTGTTTTTCTGTTTTCTTTTACACATACATACACAGATATATCATTTCAGTTCTCTGTCATCAGTTAATGTATGTCAATACCCTAGAAGGCGATGGCTCATGGGCTAATCGGGTGAAGGTCTGGTGTTTGATTGACACTTGTGGATACCCAAAGATAGTCTATGCTTGGTATGACATTCTGCGGGCCTACATTTGTCCGGTCTAGCCCTTTCACTTCGAGTATATCACTGATGTATCCTTGTCATGATCTGAGTTGGATTTCCCCAGATCATGTCCCCTTGTTGGGCTCCGAGGCGGGTGGGGAGCATCGGTGATGAATATTCAACAACAACTATGACTTCTCAAAAAAAGGCCAAGCGTGTACTATCTGACTCCGATTCAGAATCGGAATATTCAAGACCCTCTACAACATTTGCTCGGTTTTTAGTTATTCAGTCTATTAACTCTTCTAAACCTGTAACAAAACTCTCTCCCTTCATCATTGAAAAATCCATTTCTGCAATCCTAGGAACACCAAAATCTGTCAAGAAACTTAAAGATGAAACATTACTTGTTGAGTGCTTTTCACAACAACAGGTTAGAATCTTCTAGGACACAAGAAACTTTTCAATCTTGATGTCAAAATCTTTCCTCACAAGACTTTGAATACCTCCAAGGGAGTCATTAGATGCAAAGAACTGAGCTTCTGTGACTCTATGGAGGAAATCAAAACAAACCTTAAAAGCCTGGCTGTGTCTGATGTAAAGAGAATTTCAGTTCTCAGAAATGGTATTCGTAGAGATACCCATACCTACATCCTTACATTCTCTACGCCAACTTTACCTACTTCAGTTAAAATTGGATTTCAATCTGTCAAGGTCGACGTTTATGTGCCCAATCCGTTGCGCTGTTATAGATGCCAACGGTACGGTCATCATGAAAGTAACTGCAGAAGCACACCTGTTTGTCCCAGATGTGCTTTTGAGGGGGAAGACCATGACCAAAAGACTTGCAATAACCCCCCTCTCTGTGTCAATTGCAAGTCCTCTCATCCTACCTTTTCCAAAGATTGTTCTGTTTGGAAAGATGAGAAAGAAATCCTGTCAGTCAAGTTTAAGGAGAATGTTACCTTCTTGGAAGCCAGGAAAACAGTTGAAAAACGCAGGTCTGATCAGGCTTTGTTGAGCAAAAGCACAACCTATGCAAATGTTGCTTCTCCTTTGCCTGCAAATGGACATTGTCCAACCTGCGAACTGTTGGCAAAAAAACTTCTCCAAAAGTTTCCTGAAATGACTGATGAACTGAAAGCTCTCATTCCCAATATCCAAGTTGCAAAACCTTCTACTCAGACTCAGCCTGCTTCTGAAACAAACAAAACCTCTTCTGCACTCTCAAAACCCACAAACTCTCAAAGTATTCCTTCAGAAAAAGCTTCAAAACCATCTACCTCCTTACAAAATAACTCTTCCAAAAAAGGTTCAAAACCATCTCCCCCTTCAGAAAAACCTCCAAAGCAACCACAACCTCCATCTTCACAATCTACCACGAAATCTAATGTTTCATCTAAAGAGAGCAAATCTAGTCATACACCCCGATCTCCTAAAAGGTCTTCTTCAAGATCTAAACAACAACCAAGAGATACCCAAGGGTCTTGTGAAATTACAGTCAAAGTAAATGATCCTGTCCCTACCTCCAACAGATTTTCGGAGCTAGAGGACATGGATGCAGATGCTGAAAATCTGGAAGGTGAGGCTTCAGATTCAGAAGCCTCTATCTGGTCCACTTCCAAAGATCTTTGGAACAAGGATTTTGACGCTTGGCAATCATCCAAAGCCGAGACATCTGTAATTAAATCTTAACCAGACTATTTTAGAATGCATTGGTTTACGGCCTCGTTTTTTACTTTAGTCTTAATACTTTCCTCATGCACTATGGATACCATAATCCAGTGGAACTGTCGAGGTCTGAAGTCAAACTTTGACGAACTTTCACTTTTAATCAATGACCACAAACCAGTTGCTGTTTGTCTGCAAAAAACCTTCCTTAAACGGGAGGATGATATCACTATCAAATATCATTCTGTTTACAACAAGATTTTTACCGAAGGTGAAAAAGCCAGAGGAGGTGTTTCTGTTATTGTAAACAACAACATTCCTCACAAAGTTATCTCTTTAAATACAAACCTGCAAGCTGTTGCTGTCAGGTTATCTATACACAGTGCTGTTACACTGTGTTCTTTATATCTCCCGCCAAGCATACCTATCAATGAGCCCAATCTGAATGATCTCATTTCACAATTGCCATCCCCCTATATTCTTGCTGGGGACTTTAATGGTCACAATGTTATGTGGGGTTGCAATGATACCAACCAGAGAGGTCTACAGTTGGAGAACTTCATTTCCAACAACTCACTGTCTTTCATGAATGATAACAAATCCAAAACCTACTTGCATCCAGCAACTGGATCTTAATCTTCCATTGATTTAACATTATGCAGCCCAGTCTTACTTCCAAATTTTACTTGGAAAGTGACTGAGGATTTGTGTGGAAGTGATCACTTCCCCATTATCTTTTCATCTACACAACCGTCCAGTAGTGTACGACCGCAGAAATGGAAGCTTTCCAAAGCCAATTGGAATAAATTTGAAACCCTATGTGAACAGACCATTACACATGATAAATTTGGAAATTGCGATGATCCTGCAAAACTTTTCACTTCCCTATTAATTGATGCAGCTGAACAGTCCGTCCCTCAGACCTCGACAAACCCAAAACGTCCTGACAAGCCTTGGTACAATGATGATTGTAAACAGGCTGTCAGAGACAGAAAACAGGCCCTTAGAAAATTTAATCTCAGGCCTACCAAAGACAATCTTAACTTATTCCGTATTTCCAGGGCAAAAGCCCGCCGTACCATTAAAGAAAGTAAGCGCAAGGCCTGGAGACAATATGTCTCTAAGTTGAATAGTAGAACTACTACTAAAAAAACCTGGGATATGATCAGAAAGATCAACGGCAAAGGCCAGTCTCCTCTTAGTCACCTTGAAGTTAACAATACTTCATTGGAATCTCCCCAGGATATAGCTGATTCTCTTGCTGACACCTTTTGCAAAAAGTCTTCCTCTACAAACTATTCAGAAAAGTTTCAGAGGAATAAAGCTAGAGAAGAAAAGAAAAAGCTTAATTTTAAGTCTTCGAATTCAGAGCATTATAATAAACTCTTCACTTTTAAAGAATTAAAATCTGCTCTGAATAAAGCTCATGATTCTTCTCCTGGCCCAGATAAAGTTCATTACCAGTTTTTAAAACACTTACCTTTTACTTCCCTCTCAGTTTTACTTGATATTTTTAATGATATCTGGCAGTCAGGTGTTTTTCCTGCATCCTGGCGGGAGGCACTTGTCATTCCTATCCCAAAACCTGGCAAAGATGCCAGTGACCCGGCTAACTATCGGCCAGTAGCTCTTACTAGTTGTCTCTGCAAGACCCTAGAACGTATGGTCAACGACAGGCTTGTCTGGTTTTTAGAGAAGAACAACCTCATCGTTGATGTACAGAGTGGATTTCGTCGCCAGCGTGGCACCATAGATCATCTTGTCCGCTTTGAAACCTTTGTCAGAGAAGCCTTTATTAATAGACAGCATGTAGTATCTGTCTTTTTCGACCTTGAAAGCGCTTATGATACAACTTGGAAATACGGAATTCTGAAAGACTTGCATGACTTTGGTCTTCGAGGCCGTCTTCCTCTTTTTATTTCAGCCTTCTTGGATGAACGTCTTTTCCGCGTCCGAGTTGGTAATACTGTCTCGGGAGCCTGTGAACAGGAGATGGGTGTACCCCAAGGATGTATTCTCTCTGTTACACTTTTCAGTGTAAAAATAAACAGTATAGTTAAAGCTATCTGTCCTGGTGTAGACTGTTCCCTCTATGTTGATGACTTCGTTATATGCTTCAGATCTCGAAATATGAATATTATTGAGAGACAACTTCAGCAATGTCTCAACAAATTGCAAACATGGTCTGATGAAAATGGCTTCAGATTTTCAAAGTCCAAAACTAAGTGCATGCACCTCTGTAATCTAAGAGGTGTTCACCGAGATCCTGAACTGTATTTGGACAAAACTAAAATTGAAGTCGTGTCCGAGTTTAAATTTCTTGGAGTCATCTTTGACAGAAAGCTTTCCTTCCTTCCTCACATCACTGCACTTAAAAAGAAGTGCAAGAAGGCTCTTAATCTTCTTAAGGTTGTGGCCCATTCTGAATGGGGAGCAGACCGTAAAGTCCTCTTGCGACTTTATCGGTCTTTAGTTCGCTCCAAATTAGACTATGGATCTGTTGTATACGGATCGGCCCGTAAATCCTATCTAAAAATCCTCGATTCTATACACCACGAAGGTCTGCGTCTTGTACTTGGAGCCTTTAGAACTTCTCCCGTCAATAGCCTCTATGTTGAGGCTAATGAACCTTCCCTTTCTTACAGGAGAGAAAAACTCTCACTTCAATATATTTTAAAACTTAAGTCGAATCGTTTTAATCCAACTCATAACGTTGTCTTTAAACCTGAATATAAACGTCTTTTTGAAAGGAAACCAAATGTTATTCCTCCATTTGGTATCCGCATGGAGCCCATTGTAGATAACCTTGGCATAGACACCGAGTCTATTGCCGACTATAAAATCTCTGAAATCCCTCCATGGACACTAAACAGTGCAGAATTCAGATTTGACCTTGCATCTGACAAAAAGTCTGTCACGGATAGAACTCTATTTCATGCTAGATACAACGAGATAAAGGAGCATTATTTTTCCTTCAAACCCATCTATACAGATGGATCTAAAGAAGGCAATTCTGTAGCAGCTGCCGCTGTTTATGGACAAAGGAGCTTAAAATGCCGCCTTCCAAACAACTCCTCTATCTTCTCTGCTGAAATTAAAGCAGTAGATCTTGCCCTTAATCTAGTTGAAAGTTCTAATTCCAACCGTTTTATTATCTTTTCAGACTCTTTGTCAACATTACAGGCCCTTTCAAATCAACGACTTGAGAATCCTTTAATCTGCAGTTTACTTGAAAGGATCTCACAAATTTCTTCTAAGAATAGATTGGTGTTCTGCTGGCTTCCAAGTCATGTAGGCATCAAAGGCAATGAAAATGCCGATAGGTCTGCCAAATCTGCACTTAACCTTCCCATTTCAGATTTTAAAGTTCCACACACTGATTTTAAATCCTCCGTTTTATCACATATCCAATCTTCTTGGCAATCCCAGTGGGATGCTGATATTTTCAATAAACTGCATTCAGTTAAACCATCCCTTGGTGAATGGTATCCCGTTTACAGATCCGTTCGTCGAGAAGAAGTGATAATTGCACGACTTCGAATTGGCCATTCACGCATCACACATTCCTGGCTCTTGACAAGAGATGATGCCCCTGAATGTATACCATGCAATGCAACCTTTTCTGTAAAACATATCCTACTAGATTGCATTGACTTTCAGCCAGTTCGTTTAAAATATTTCAACGTTGATAATTTGAAAAATCTTTTTGATTCTGTCAGCGTTGAATCTATTATCGCTTTTATAAAGGAGATTGGCATTTACAATAAACTGTGATATTTACTATTGAATTTCTTACCTATCTTTTTACAACATTTTTAATTCCTTTAATATTCAGTTTACATCTCCTTAATGGGAGGATTAGCCCTCTTGGGGGCATCTTATCTCATTGGAGACAGGACCTCTTTAATGGGAGTATTTGATCCCATTGGAGGCTCCAATCTTTACCAATTTTAACCTCATTTCCAAGGAAAAACAATATTATCAGTCTTGCCTTTTAATCTAAAACTGTTGAGTAGGCAGGGAATGCCCAGCCACTCAATATCATATTTTATGCACATTATAAATGACACATATTTCTTTTTCATTTAAAAAAAAAAAACTTCTTTTTATCAAACCAGCATTGAGTTTAAACCTTTTTATCACATTCTTAAATCTTATCATTTAAAACTTTTGAGTATATAGGGATTGCCCTGTAACTCGATAATGCCCTTTATGCATTCTTCTTAATTCAGTTCTTATCATTTAAAATATTTGAGTATATAGGGATTGCCCTGTAACTCGATGATGCCCTTTATACATTAAATTTTCTTAATTCAATTCTTTTATTGTCATTCAAACTTTATTCAGTTTAAACAACTCCACATTTATTATCTTTTAACATAGATATGCGCGCTAAATGACCAAAGTTGTCGATGCGCCATAAAACAACATTCATTCATTCATTCATTGAACAAAACTAAATTTAACTCCATGACCCTGGCTTCATAGAAATTGATCGCTGACGCATTGAATGATGTAACTGATGACGTCGACCATTCTGACTCTCTATTCACTGTTGGCATAGTGTATTTCTTTCATTTTTAGGGTGCAAATAAAGTTAAACATGCATCATTTTGTCAAGGTTTATTCGTTAGTTTCCTTTTTGCAAGTTTTTTAAAGAAAAAGAAATCGATTTTTTTGCATTTGACTGATTCAGTGATGGAACTCTAAATATAGCCCATAAACAGTTTGCATGAAATCTAAAATTAGATACCAACAACAATTTGGAAAAACCGAAAGTAGTGCTATTGCGTTTATCGAAAAATAACATGCAGGTTTTTTTATCACATGACCTGATTCTGACCAATCAAAAAACAATTTTACACCATGAGTGCAATTATAAATGTATGTAGCACGGTAGGTAGGAAAGTAGTCGGCGTCCGGTGCCCGTTTGATTTGTGACTGCTTGAGCAAAATGTCTTAAAATCGTATGGTGCCCGGACGATGTCTCAAATCTTTGAATCGGCGAAGTTGGGAGAAATCGTATGGCGCCCATTTTATTTGTGACCTAGGCATAAGAAAAAATTATAATTGGACGATTTTTGAACCATCGGAGAGCCCGTTAATTCATCGTCCAGGCGCTGTCCGGTGACTGGACGATGCCTTCAGAAATCGGTGGGCGTCCGACCGATTTTTATGGAAACGTTTTTCTCGAAATCGTCCCGCGACCAAACTGCATCCGTCGGGTGACCGGACTGCTGTCGTCCAGGCACCAGACAGAGCGGACGTACAATTCTAAAGGTGTGTATTGATATCTTACCTCATGGTAATTAATCAGTTCTGAAGTGAAAATGGCAGTTATATCACCACAAAATCTGTTGAATCTTATTCTTTATCAAGAGGGATTGCAAGCTGCTAGCCGAAGGCACAGAAATGTAATAGCAGCTGTTGCTGTTTAGGATTAGGAGCATGCTGGGCGCAGGCGCAGAGTGAGGACTGTGTGGGTCAAACGTGACTACAGAGGCGTGTCATCCTTGGACAGTATGACATGCCTCTGTCGCTAGCAGGACGGCGGCACAAATATCGGAAATGGGTGATGAATCATATAAGACAGGTCGAATCTTCGAAGAATATGACATGTGCAGACAACAGACGTCATATATCTTTCTTATGTCATGCTCAAGTCGTTTTCCCACAGAATAAATCAAAGGACTGATAGTCCTGAGAGTCGCCTGGTGGGTAATGTAAATTTCCAAAGGTAATCTATTACAAGCGATGAAGAAACAAGATGACATAACCATAAGATGGTATTATGCAAGCATAGTTTTTGACTTGTAGAGAGCTCTAATCCCAAAATCACTCACATAAGTATTAAAGTTCACATGATAAAAGTATGTGGTGAGAATCAAAATTTATGCCAAGCAACAGCTTTAAACAGTTCAAAGACTTCAAATTTGCTAGAACTCGCGTACCAGCCTGTTTCATTATATTTTTTTACTGCAACTAACTGATTTTGGGCATACACTGGCAGCAGCTTCAGATTAGCAAGACAGTATGTTGATCTATGGTGCCAATGGGTAGTTACCGAACAATTCCCACTAAGTATTCTGAACAAGATAGTCTAATCGTCCACTAGAAAAGGCGCTTACACTTTACTTTAAAGTACAGTTACCAAAAAGCTTTTACCAAAAATTTCTGAGTTTTAAGGACCATGCAGAAAAATGCCGAAGGAAACATTGTGGGAAAAGACAACTAGTAATTTCTCCTTTCACCACAATGTTTCCTACCCTTTAACCCTATCTCATACAGCAAAGTTTGGACTCTTCCAAACCAAAAGAGTTTGCAGATGACAATTTTGGATTTGGAGAAAATGGCAGAAAGTTCTCAAAAAGGGTAGAAAACACTGTGGGAAAAGGAGAAATTGCTTGTTACGAGCAATTTCTCCTTTTCCCACAGTGTTTTCAAAAGACTTTTAATGCAGACACGTAAAAACCAGGGCTTGTTTGGGAAAGGGTTAATAGGTAAATTGAAGAATGTGAGCCAAAATCAATGGGTCATCTGCAAATGCATTGAATTTTAAGAAGTCCAGAGTTTTATCATCTTCGCAAGCCAAGACTGACGATTCACTACGTAAATCTACCCTTGGCGGAGCTTGATTTTTATATTCACCCGATACGCTTTTTCATTGGATGCAGCCAGCTCTAGCTTCAACGAATGAAATCACTCGTAGCATTTCATCTTTGATAAAAATAGAACAAGATCTCTACCTTTCATGTGCTGCTTCATGTATATTCGTAAGCGGTTTATGCGGGATATGCGTGATATTTCATTTGCTTTTAGAGATATGATGTAAAGGGGGTAATAACCAACATCTAATAGAGGGCGCATCGCAGGAATCTCGAAATAGGGCTATTGAAATCATTATGGGAAAAAGAGAAAATGCTTGTGACCAGGATTTTCTCCTTTTCCAGTAATGTTTTCTATGTGTTCAAGGACAAATCTCATAATTTGAGCTACAAAGAATTTGTCATCTGAGAGTGTGTTTATACTGGATAATTTAAAATTTTTGTCATGTGGTAAAATGTAGGATGACCTTAAGTGAAAGGTAAGCTGGTGCCAACGTGTAGCTGCACGTGCTTGATTATCACTTACAAGGGTAGGTAACTGTCAAAGCATTTTTAATAGAGTTATGCCTCTTTTGAATCTTATAATTTTCACTGATAATCAGTGAAAATTATAAGATTCAGAAGAGGCATAACTCTATCAAAAATGCTTTGACAGTTACCTACCCTTGTTGTTGAAATGAAAATTTTTTACCCTTTCCCATACAACACTCAATCATTTCAAAAGTCAATAAAGACAACACTAGGACTGTAATGAAATATACAAGTGTTTTATATAATAATGTATATACAATGAAATGTGATATATCAATATAATCAAATCACAAAATATAAAAGCCATGCTTTGTCAAAAAAGGGGGCTTAAGCCATTACCAAACGACAATATTTAGGCTTGTACAAATTTAAAGCATTTGCAGATGACAAAATAAAAGTGACTGAAAATTTGAAATTTGTTTTGTGAAGGGTAGAAAACATTGTGGGAAAAGGAGAAAATGCTGGCTACCAGCATTTTCTCCTTTTCCCACAATGTTTTCTAAAGGCTTCTTTCTCAGGGGCATCTAAAGTAGGGATTGTGTGGTAATGGGTTAATGCATCTGCAAAAAGTAACAAGCTTTATTTCACACCTACAATTTAACATCCAATAAAATCGCTTTACTACCCCCCCCCCCCCCCCCCCCATTACATGCTGTAGATCTTTCAGAATGAGGCAAGAGTCCAACATGAATTTTTCAAAATGAGGCTAGAGTCTGAATAATGATATTTGACTGGAAGAGTAGTCTACTGAAATCTGTTGTAAACAATGCAACTTCAAAACCCTCTTTTGATATGCCTGGTACAGACTGGTTCTGCAGTGTATGAATCCAATTGAATTCAGTATTGTACCCAATCATGTTAACCCATTACCACACAATCCCTACTTTTGACGCCCCTGAGAGAGAAGTCTTTAGAAAACATTGTAGGAAAAGGAGAAAATGCTGGTAACCAGCATTTTCTCCTTTTCCAACAATGTTTTCTACCCTTCACAAAACAAATTTCAAATTTTCAGTCACTTTTATTTTGTCGTCTGCAAATGCTTTCAATTTGGACAAACTTAAAATTTTGGTGTTTGGTAATGAGTTAAATGATCTCATAATTTTGTAATAGATTCATTCAACTGACTTTAAAGTAAATGATAAATATATGGCCATTTCAATTTGAATAACTAAAAAGAAATATATCAAAATATATCAAAAGAGGGCTTTGAAGTTGCTTTTAATACAACAGACTTCGGTAGACTACTCTTCCAGTCCAATATCAATACAGATGTTTCAGAACGAGACAAGAGTCCAATATAGAATTTTCAAAAACGAGGCTAGAGTCACGAATATCAATATTGGATTTGAAGATTAGTCTGCCAAAGTCCATTGTAAAAAAAAACTTCAAGACCCTTTTTTGATATGTTTTGATTTTTTTTTTTTAAAGTCATTTACCTTAACCCTTTACTCCATAGATACTCATTTCTACGCATTGCTTGTAGGAGCCTTTGGAAAACATTGTGGCAAAAGGTGAAATTGCTCGTGACGAGCAATTTCACCTTTTCCCACAATGTTTTCTACACTATCAAAAGGTGTCATATACACATAAGAAACGGCTTCATCCTTGCTGTTACTTAGGGTCAATTAGAGATACCATAGAAATGACTTATGGGGTAATGGGTTAAAGTCTGTTAAATATTTAACATGCTTTGAGACAATCCTGAATTCAATAAGATTCATACACTGCATAACCAGTCTACATTTTGGACTTGCCCATCACCTCCTCCATAAGATAGACTGGTTCTGCAGAGTACTTATCTGAAGGAATTTAGTATTGTACCCAAGCTTGCTAAATAACCTCATAGTATATCACTTTATCAAAAACAATCTAAACTTTTAAGAAATCCGAAAGAAGATAAATTTTGAAAAAATTAGGGGGAAAGAAGAAAATGCTGTTAACCAGCATTTTCTCCTTTTCCCCTATTTTTTTCTAATTTTTTCACTAACAACTTTCCATATATAAGTCATGTTTATTTCAAAATCTGCAAAATCTAATGATATTAATTTGGAAAAGTAGTTTTGTGTTTAAATATCCATGGTATATCTATATAGCTCAAAACACAACATTTATATATATTACAACAGTCTGCATTTCTGCGTGATAGGATCATGTCAAATCATGTGTGTATAAACAGGTGCGTACCACATGTGTGTGATAAAAGCAAATCAAACTGAAAATGCTAAATATCATACAAAAAATATATACTCTTTGATTCAAAAACATAAATAAACACACTGTGAAACTGTATCACAATGAAATTAAAAGAAAAGCACCTTTATCTTGCATTTTATCAAAATCTGAAAAATTACAAATAACTCTTTTATTTCATTCAAACATTAGTCTTACATATAGCCTGCAAAACATGAAAAGGGCAACAAATGTCATCCACGATCTGACTAATCCAAAACGACTTTGTCAGTTTTTATGTCATTTAAGAAATAATATTCTTTCTATCGTGGTATATCGTTCATTCTAACATGACACGCGACCTTGGCTCTATAAACACAGTGCAAGGAAAACGTGGTAAATTCTGCAACAATCCATGCAGAGTGACGTCATCCTATTTTGAGTGATGTCATTCAACGAGTGAGTTATTCAATGGAACATAATCTTCATCCGCGTTTTTACTCTTAGTTTGAACTTGTTTTCCTTTCATTAAGAATTGGCCATGTTAGAATCGAAATAATCTTCTTTCTATCGTGGTATATTGTTCAATAAACCATGTTGTGAGTAATGAGGCGCAATGAATAACCCACTCGGGCTATCGCCCTCGTGGATTATTTATTGTGCCTCATAACTCACAACTGTGGTTTATTGAACGATATACCACGATAGAAAGAAGATTATTTCTTAAATAAACCACAGCTGTGAGTTATGAGGCACAATAAATAATCCACGAGGGCAATAGCCTGAGTGGGTTATTCATTGCGCCTCATAACTTTCAACGTGGTTTATTGAACGATATACCACGATAGAAAGAAGATTATTTTGATTCTAACATGGCCAATTCTTAATGAAAGGAAAACAAGTTCAAACTAAGAGTAAAAACGCGGATGAAGATTATGTTCCATTGAATAACTCACTCATTGAATGACATCACTCTACATGGAATGTCGCAGATTTTACCACATTTTCCTTGCACTGTGTTTATAGAGATAAAGTCGCGTGTCATGTTAGAATTTCTGTTTTGCGCAAATCTACTGTAAGACAGAATCTAATGTAGTCGTAAAGTGCCCTCACAGATTAGCCTGCATGTTAAAGGCCACATTTACATGTACAGTAGACTCCAATAGAGCATGGATAGGTGCATTGGCCACTGCGATATAACTGATATAAGTCGAGAATGGCATTAATCCTTTACCAAACAATGACAACTTTTAAAGATCCTGAGGAAGAGGCCTTTTGAAAACTTTGTGGGAAAAGGAGAACCAGCATTTTCTCCTTTTCCCACAAAGTTTTTTCTCTAATAAAGAAAAATTGCATCATTTGAAATTATTGTATGCAAATGCTTTCGTGTTGGATAGGTCTAAAATTCTGCAATCAATCAATTAATTATTACAGAAATCTTTGAGTACAAAAAGAAGGGAGAGCAAACAAAGCAAGGATTAAGGTCTTCAGCCCCTAAGTCTCATAGGAAAACAAGGAAGCTACCTATGTTTGCATGAATTGCTATTATGAAAAAGTGATATTTACATGATTTTTACTGATGAGTTAGCGAGTCTACGACCCCTAACTCTCATATCAAAAGATGGAAGCTGCAGAGATTGGCTGAATAGCCTTTGCAAAAAATGTAAATCATACAGGATATTTACAGATGAGTTAGGGGTCACAGACCTTAACCCTTTACCCCATAAGGCATTTCTATAGTATCTCTAAATGACCCTAAATAACAGCAAAAATGAAGCTGTTTCCTATGTGTATATGACACCTTTTGATAGCATAGAAAACATTGTGGCAAAAGGTGAAATTGCTCGTCACGAGCAATTTCACCTTTTGCCACAATGTTTTCCAAAGGCTCCTACAAGCGATGCGTAGAAATGAGTATCTATGGAGTAAAGGGTTAACAGTACATTTGTCTATTCTGATTTTAGACAAAGAACAAGATTTATAATTTCATGAATCAATGATCACATAGGGACCAAGACTAAACAAGACCATAATATCTGGGTGCTAACACTATGCTATGGGTGGGTGCTAACACTATGCTATGGGTGCCTTTAACTTTTTACCACACAATCCTGACCTTTAACCACCCTGGGATAGAAGCCTTTTGAAAACATTGTGGGAAAAGGAGAAAATGCTGGTAACCAGCATTTTCTCCTTTTCCCGCAATGTTTTCTACCCAGCTGGAAACAAATTTCAATTTTTGGGTCACATCTATATTATCGTCTGCAAGTCCTTTCAGTTTGGACAAGTCCAAAACGTTGTCATTTGGTAAAGAGTTAAAGCGAAAATTACAATATGAAAAAGGGGCATAACTTGTCAAAAATGAATTCAGGCGTATTCAGTTTATTCACAAAAATATATCTGTCTTCAAAAAAATCATCTAAGACAGAGTTACATGTACATTACAAAAGGCCAAGTAAAACAAAGTCTAAAATAAGTCAGAAAAATACAAAAAAAATCTATTATAACAGATTACAAAAATAATGTATCAAAAACAACCCTTCACCATTATTGTTTCACTTGCAGATTTTGTACAAATAAAACCTAGATAGAAGATCAATAATCAAATTACTGTACGGAAAGGAAAATTTCAACACAGTAATCATTTCTCTTCCTATCCCCTATTACCTCCCTTTTTTCAAAAAATCCCAAATTTACCACCCTTTACCACACAATCCCAAGTGATAGCTTCTTGCAAGCAATATACATGGCTCAAGTTCTAAACATGTCTTTCTAAAATATCGATATGAGCCATGCACTGAGAAAAGTGGGCTTAACCCTTTCCCAAACAACAAAGTTTGGACTCTTCCAAACTGAAAGGGTTTGCAGACAACAATTTTAGATTGTGAGAAAATGGCAGAAAGTTCTCAAAAAGGGTGGAAAACACTGTAGGAAAAGGAGAAATTGCTCGTTACGAGCAATTTCTCCTTTTCCCACAGTGTTTTCAAAAGACTTTTACTGCAGACACGTAAAAACCAGGGCTTGTTTGGTAAAGGGTTAATGCATCTGCGAAGATTGGCGACATGGGCTTAGCCTGCACAGTCTGCACTGTGAGACTAACCTTTTGCTATTGGTGAGTTTTCTGCATGCTCAAGCTCCAGTCTACCTCATTACTCAGTCTGTCATCAGACAGAAAATTATATAGTTCCATAATCTTGTGCTGACTGGCTTGGTATCAAGTATCATAGAGACGACTTTACTCATTACCATACGACAAAATTTTAGACTGGTTCAAATTGAAAGCATTTGCAGATGACAAAATAAAGGTGACTAAAAAATTGAACTTTGTTCTGGGAAGGGTAGAAAACACTATGGGAAAAGGAGAAAATGCTGGTTACCAGCATTTTCTCCTTTTCCCACAGTGTTTTCAAAAGGCTTCTTTCTCAGGGGCGTCAAAAGTAGGGATTGTGACTGTGGTAATGGGTTAACTCTATACTAAAATTTCAAATTAGTCCAAATTACAGTTGACTCTCGTTATCTCGAAGCTCTGGGCACAACAAAAACAGTTTGACATAACAGGTGTTTGACATAAGAATTCGAAGACAGACTTTGAAAAACCGGAAGTAATGAATCAATAAGATAATGTAGTATTGTGTGAATTTGGCACCCTTTTATCTACAAACAATAGTGGATATATGGATGAAAATATGATCCGATGTACAAAGTTACTCTCTGAAAATATCTTCGACATAACAGGTTTTTGGATGCAATGGGTTCGAGATAAAAACTGCAATCAACATTAAATAAAGAGGCTCAAACTTTGAACATTGCTTTGGTTTTGACGTAACCGGTGTTTTGAGATAATCTGTTGGTTGGTTGTACTGGGTTTAACGCCACTTTAACAGTTAAGGTCATATGTTTTGAGATAAGCGATTTCAACATAGTGAGAGTTGACTGTATAAGCATTTACAGACTGTAAACTATACATTCCTCAAAAGTTGAAATAAATTTTGGGAAGGATAGAAAACATTGTAGGAAAAGCAGAAAATGCTGGGTTCCAGCATTTTCTGCTTTTCCTCCAATGTTTTCAAAAGCCTTCTCTTTCAGGGTCGCTGAAAGTCCGAATTGGGTGGTGAAGAGTTCGCCCTTTTTCCCAGAGTGTTGCTCATATAGATGTACATGAAAACTTGTGTCATGCAGATTAACCCTTTCCCAAATGACACATTTCAGACTCTTCCGAACTGAAAGAATTTGCAGACGACAATTTCAAATTTGATAAAAATGGCAGAAAGTTCTCCAAATCTGTAGAAAACACTGTAGGAAAAGGAGAAATTGCTTGTTACAAGCAATTTCTTCTTTTCCCAGTGTTTTCAAAAGACTTGTACTGCAGACACGTAAAAACAAGAGCTTGTTTGGGAAAGGGTTAATATTTCACTTTTCATCAAAGTATCACAAGTATGTCCTATCATGGTTTCACTGTCATGTGATATTGAAGGAGATTCCCAAAATTGTAACATAGATAAAAATTCAAAAATAATTGTGTAAACAAAAATTTAACTTACAAAAAAAACCCCAAAATCCTATGAAACAACATAACTTCACTCTCTATCAGATGACAAAATTTTAGACTAGTCAAAACAGGAACCATTTGCAATCATTAAGAAAAAGTGTTAAATTCAATTTGGGAAGGGTAGAAAACGTTATGGTAAAAGGAGAAAATGCTGGTTTCCAGCATTTTCTCCTTTTACCATAATGTTTTCAAAAGACTTCTTTCTTCATGTTGTTAAAAACTAGAGTGGTATGGTGAAGGTAAAGATCTGTATGCAACTTAAGAGAAATCCCTGATGTAGTACCCAATGTAAACATTTACTTTTGGCCCATAATGTGCCATTAACCCTTTACTAAACAATCCCTGATTTTTATGACCCTGAAATAGAAGTCTTTTGAAAACATTGTGGGAAAAGGAGAAAATGCTGGGAACCAGCATTTTCTCTTTTTCCCACCATGTTTTCTACCGTGCTAGAAACAGATTTCAATTTTTGAGTTTCGTTTGTTTTGTTGCCTGCAAGTGCGTTGGGTTTGGACCAGTCTAAAATATTGTCGTTTGGTAAAGGGTTAATTAAAAGTACTTGTGGTCTAAATATTAAATATGACTCAAAAAATAAAGTATGTCTTTAAATCTTTGTGGGACTTTACAGAAATCCCTGATATGGTACCCAATGTAAACTTTTACTTTTAGTCCATAATAAGCCATTAATTAAAAGTACTTGTGGTCTAAATATTAAATATGACTCAAAAAATAAAGTATGTCTTTTAAATATTTGTGGGACTTTACAGAAATCCCTGATATGGCACCCAATATAAACTTTTACTTTTGGCCCATAATGCTCCATTAATTAAAAGTACTTGTGGTCTAAATATTAAATATGACTGAAAAAATAAAGTATGTCTTTTACCAAACTATACCTGGTTTTTACAACCTTGAAATAGTTTCCTTCTGAAAACATTGATGGAAAAGGAGAAAATGCTGGTTACCAGCATTGTTTCCCTTTCTCACATTGTTCTCTACCATACTGGAAACAAATTTCAATTTTTGAGTTACTTTTTTTAGTCCTCTGCAAGTGCTTTCAATTTAGACCAGTCTAAAATTTTGTTGCTTAGGAAAAAGTTAAAGGGTAATTAAAAAATTGATGAAAAAAGGAGAAAATGCTGGTTTAAATACCAGGCTTTTCTGTTTTTCAGGGTTGTAAAATCATCTGATTGTCTAGTAAAAAGCTTAAGTACAACAGGTCAGACAAAATGCTGGAATAGATCAAGATCAGACTGCACAAATCATGTTGTCTGATCTTGGATCTACAATGTCAAGCATTTCATTCAGCGACTCTAACTAAAACAAAATTGACTTTGTAATTTTTCTGTGCATTTTGTTTCCTTTTAACTTAAAATCTTTATCTTATTCAATCATTACCACACAATCCCTACTTTTGACGACCCTTAGAAAGAAGCCTGTAGAAAACATTGTGGGAAAAGGAGAAAATGCTGGTAACCAGCATTTTCTCCTTTTCTCACAATGTTTTCTATCCTTTACCAAACAAATTTCAAATTTTCAATCACTTTTATTTTGTCATCTGCAAATGCTTTCCATTTGGACAAACCTAAATTTTTGTTGTATGGTAATGAGTTAAATACATAAACATCAACAAATAGTATGGTGTCCATGGTTGTGAGGTAGAGCACTGGCCTTGTAACCATAACAACCAGAGTTCCATACCTAGGAGCAGGTGTCAACTTTGGGTTCTTTAAGAACTCACAAATTCAGCACAAGTACTGGTGTAGTTCCCAGGATCAAGAGATATTGGTATAAGCTGTAAGAACTTGTTTTTCAATCAATGTAAAATAAATATGTCTAACCCATTACCACACAACAAAATTTTAGACCTATCCAAATTGAAAGCATTTGCAGACAATAATTTCAAAGTGGCTCAAATGGTACACTTTTGCTTTGATAGGGTAGAAAACTTTGTGGAAAAAGGAGAAAATGCTGGTTACCAACATTTTCTCCTTTTCCCACAATGTTTTCAAAGAGCTTCTCCCTCAGGGGCTTTAAAAGTCGTCACTGTGTGGTAAAGGGTTAAAATTAAATAATAAACATAACTAAGGTATCCTAATACACAAATATCAGAGCATGCAATAATGAGGATGATAACATGGTGGGAAAAATTTTCTCGGTTTCAATGCCAGTGACCTTGGATGAACAAAAAGTAAATGAAAAAAAAAAGTCAAAAAGTCAAATGTGGTTTTGGAATAGGAAAATTGAAAACAAGACCATCGCATTCCGTTGTTAATGCTCTGATGCAGATGTCTTTAAAAATGGATTGATTTTCAGTGATAATTCCAAGTCAAAGAGGGCATAACTGCATCAAAAATATTTTGACTGTTATCTACCCCTATTGTATGGGTTCCCCCTTTTTTGGTTTAGCTATCGCCCACATGGATTATTCATTGTGCCTCGTAACTCACAACATTACTGTGGTTTACTGAACAATAAACCACGATAGAAAGAAGATTATTTCTTAACCCTTTACCCCATAAGGCATTTCTATGGTATCTCTAATTGACCCTAAATAACAGCAAGGGTGAAGCAGTTTCTTATGTGTATATGACACCTTTTGATAGCATAGAAAACATTGTGACAAAAGGTGAAATTGCTCGTCACAAGCAATTTCACCTTTTGCCACAATGTTTTCCAAAGACTCCTACAAGCAATGCGTAAAAATGAGTATCTATGGAGTAAAGGGTTAAATAAAATATCAAAGTTTTACACAGTCTATAAAGCCCTACAGCTATGACAATACTACGACATTTCCTTCAAACAATGCTGACCTGAAAAGGAGAAAATACTGGTAACCAGTATTTCTTCTGTTTTCCACAATGTTTTCTACCTAATCGAAGAAACAACCTATCATTTGACCAGCAGCAAATGTTTTGATTGCAAATACTGTCATTATGCAACAGCTTAAATGCTGTATGATAGAGTTCATATTCTTTGTCAAGATGGTAAATGTATATGAAAAAGATTATCAAAATGTTTCCTGTTGTTTTTCCACAGCATCAAACATAGCTTTGAATTTTGATTTGGAACTTGCAAGAAGATCTGAGGGCTTTCCATACTCCACCACCTATAATGAGACAAAACATAACACAATAAACCAACAACTATTTAATATATGGAAAAATGTTGAGCCATAGAAAATTCATGAACTTGTCTTAAAAGCTATTTTCAACATTTTTTCAGTCAGATCAAGAGCCCAAAGCACATGTGCTTCAACAGTCTTTCCCAGACAATGGCTGGTTTCTCATACATACATGTAAATGGAGGAGCAATACTGCTTTCACAATAAATCCTGTTGCAATGACTATCATCGATCCTAAACAGAATTTGGCCAAGCAGCCATTTAACTCTTTACCACACAAGAAAACTTTAGACTGGTCCAAATTGAAAGCATTTGCAGACGACAAAATAAAGGTGACTAAAATATAGAAATTTGTTCTGGGAAGGGTAGAAAACACTGTGGGAAAAGAAGAAAATGCTGGTTACCAGCATTTTCTCCTTTTCTCACAGTATTTTCAAAAGGCTTCTTTCTCAGGGGCGTCAAAAGTAGGGATTGTGTGGTAATGGGTTAAGGATTGAGTGCATATTTCATTTTTGTGTTGCCATCAAAAAAAAAGCAACAGCCTTATAACATGGCAAGTAGCTCCTATTCCCACATTGCTTTCAAAGGCTTCCTCTCAAGGGTCATTAAAGTTAGATTTGTGTGGCAAAGGGTCAATATATTTACAACAGCATATATACTTTGCCTTCCTCCATTACCAAAATCCTATCACATGACAACACACTATTCAATCTATGTGCTATATTTTACATAGTTTAGGGGGAGAATGCCTCCTTCATGGTATCCTGTAGCCTAGGCAACCATCTACCCTCTACAAGCATATACACCTTTCCCTACTCCTTGACCAAAATTCTATTGTATGACAACACAGTACTCAATCTATGTGCTATGATGAACATGGTACAGTGGGAAAATGCCTGCTCATTTGTCTCCTGTAACCTAGGCAACCATCTATTTTCTATAAGCAAACATATGTTGCCTTCCTCCATGTCAAAAATTCTATCAAATGACTATATATTATTCAATCTATGTGCTACAAACAACATAGTACAAAGGGAGAATGCCTCCTTCATTGTCTCCTGTAATGTAGGCAACCATCTGTTCTGTATTAGCATACATACCTTACCCTACTCCATGAGAAAAAATTCTATCACATGATAACACAGTATTTAATCTATGTGCTGTAAACAACATGCTACAGTAGGAGAAACCCTCCTTCACCGTCTACAGTTTCTAGGCAACCATCTATTCTGTATTAACATACATACCTTACCCTCCTCCATGACTAAAATTCTATCACATGACAACACAGTATTCAATCTATGTGCTATAAACAACATGGTAAAGTGGGAAAACCCCTCCTTCACTGTCTACTGTATACTAGGCAACCATCTATTCGGTACTAGCATACATACCTTACCCTCCTCCACATTCTATAATTCAATCACATGACAACACAGTATCTAATCTATGTGCTATAATCAACATAGTACAGTGGGAGAAGGCCTCCTTCATTGTCTCCTGTAATCTACACAACCATCTATTCTGTATTAGCATACATACCTTACCCTCCTCCATGACTAAAATTCTATCACATGATAACACAGTATTCAATCTATGTGCTATAATCAACATAGTACAGTGGGAGAAAGCCTCCTTCATTGTCTCCTGGACCAGGGCATCTGTCTCGGTGTCTATAGCTGCAGTTGCCTCATCTAACATCAATATCTGGAAAAGAAGCTAGATATCTGAGACATGCTCTATAACTATTTGAGACCAGGGTATTCATGCATCTGCAAAAAGTATCAACCCATGTCAACCACTGCGATCTGCACATGGGGTGTTTGTAATCAGTTTCTTTAGTGATACAGTCGAATCTGAGTTAGCGGTCATACGTGCGTAGCGGCCAATCTGTGATTAACGGTCAGTTCAGGCCCGCCCGTGCAAATTAACTCTTTAAAGTCCTTTAATTAACGGTAAACTGTGATATGTGGTCAGCAGTCACATTTGAAGATCTTAATTGCACTTAAACCATATCCCATAAAGTGGTCACGCGACCCGACTAATTGCTAGCAGGTGGTGTGAAAAATTAATTAACACGTCTGGCTCCGTGTGCATACACCGCGACGCTATACCAATCAACATGTGTGATAAACAGTTGAACTTCATAGTGTAGGTGTACACTTTGCATAAACGGTGTTATAGCGGGCTATTCTTTCCTATTCGATCGGCAGATAGACGCTGCTTCCCCGCAATGCTTTACATTACTATTGAAAACGAGGTTACCAATTTCCAAAATGGCGTCGAGTACCGTAATTTGCGTAAATTTTGGAACAGTAAAATTAATTATTCTTTTTCGTGTCCCAATACTGTGGTCTATAAGAAAAAATATGATCAAACAAGGCAATCTGTCATACTGAAAGTCACTGGCTAACCCGTCGAATATTGCCGACGTTGAACGTCAGTGATGTCAGGTTTGCAGGTTGTCTATTTTTAGATTGATTGGAATTCCACCGATCAGTTTGAGCACACGAGTTTAAAACTTCGCTTTTACTCATCGTTTTCGTTGATAATTAACTTTTCGTTCAATATTGCTGAATCATGGGATCGCGATGAATATGTTATTTTGCGTTTGTAGATAAAATTCACAACATAATTTACCTGCTTACATCTACGTGAGGTGAACAACGTTAATTCCACTCTGACAAGTAGCCTACCTGCTCGGACCGTTTTCAAATCGATCGATTGACCTTGGGTAAAACTGTGTACCTTTACTTCTATTTATAAATAATGAACTCGAGTGACCTAAAATACACGCGTGTCAACTCTGTCAACTTCGGATGTACACACGTTATATACACTTTATGGATCTTGGATAGAAGTTGTACGAAGGAGATCTACTGATTACAATAAAATTGTAGACTGGAAGAGGTAAAAGTGCTCATGAGGAATGATTTCTATTTTCATTCCACAATGTTTTCAATAGTTATCATCGGCAGTGGAATTTAAAAAAAAAAAAAAAATTTGATTTGTCCAAATTGAAAGCTTTTGCAGACAACAATGTAGATCATAAATGTGATTGAAAATTTTAAATTTGTTGTGAAAGAATGGAAAATGTTTTTGCTAATCTGATCTGTGTTAAGCAGCCAACTGTCGTATGCAGCCACTTTTGGCTTGTCCCTTGGTTGGCTGCTTAAGACAGTTTCGACTGTACTTGTGATTTTGTTTGTTGTTTAAAGAATATTTCATGGCTAAATACAGTAATGTCACAATAAGTACAAATTATTTCACACCCACAATTTAATGTCCAATTAAATCGCTTTAATACTACCACATGAGTACAGAATATCTAAGCCCATAATGCCCATATTAGACGCTGCTGAGTCCAATATGGATTTTTCAGAATGCGCCATGAGTCCAATATAGATCTTTCAGAATGAGGCAAGAGTCCAATATGGATTTTGCAAAACAAAGCTAGAGTCTCAAATATCGATATAGGGCTGGAAGAGTCATCTATTGAAGTTCGACTTAAAATTGACCCGCACTATCTTTGATCTGTTTTCATCTAATTGATACACAGAATTCCCAGATTGTCCTTTTCGCACGATGGGGCCTGTATTCACCAACTATGCTTTAAAAGACTCTTAGTCTTATTCTCCAAGGTTTTGTAAATTTGTAAATAACACAACTTCTAATTGGCTAAACCAAATGGTTTAGCCAATTTTAAGTTCTATTACTTACAAATGTAGAAAATTCTGGAGAATAAGACAAAAAAAAGCTTCTCAAGAATGGTTGTTGAATATCTGCCCACGTCACATTTTATCTCAAATGTCAACTTATCTCAGATCCTACAAATCTGTATACCCTACCTTGCTATTTCTCAATAAGGCTCTTGCCATACATATCAACTGCCTCTCTCCCACTGAGAAATTCTCGCCATTTTCTACCACCATGTGATCTAGTTTTAATTCTAATGCTAAAATCTGAAAGAGGAAGAAAAACATAGCATGTGAACATGAATGGTCTGCATCTGTTGCTTAATTTTCAGTAAAAATTCAATGACATACAGGGGATAATTGTGTCAAAATACTTAAATAGGTGTCTGCCAGTCTTGTATAGATTCCCTTTTAATAGTTAACAACTAGTAAAAATTAAAGTAAATATCTTCAGAACAGAAATATTTTAAAATGTCATTTTTTTTTTTATTCTAAGTCAAATAGGGGCATAACTGTTGCAAAAAATATTTTTGGTATTTAACTCATTACCACACAGCAAAATTTAAGGCCTGTCCAAATTGAAAGCATTTGCAGACAACAAACTAAAAGTGACTGAAAATTTTAAATTTGTTTTGTAAAGGGTAGAAAACATTGTGGGTAAAGGAGAAAATGCTGGTTACCAGCATTTTCTCCTTTTCCAACAATGTTTTCTAAAGGCTTCTTTCTCGGGTCATTAAAAGTAGGGATTGTGTTGTAATGGGTTAACTGCTTCTTTTGTATAGGTTTCCCTTTTGATGGTTAACCACTAGTCCCAGTTAACCATTAGTTTGAAGTAAGTAATTTCACTAAAAACAAAGATATTACAAAATGTCGAAGAATCTGAAAATTTTAAGTCAAAAAAGGGCTATAACTGTGGCAAAATATTTTCATGGTTTATAGCTCCTGTTTTATAAGTTTCTCTTTTGAAGGTTAGCAACATACTCTACTTAAAGTAAATATTGGCAGTAATGACAAAGATATTATAGATTATTTCCTGCTTTCCTGTAGGATATAGAGAAATAGTGATAAAAACATTTTTTGATATTCCCCAGGTACGACCAGTGAAAATACCAATTTTTCTATTCTAGTTACCCAAGTAAAATAAGCAATGATTCACAACCAAATGGAAATATGACATCATTTACCTTACATTTCTCGCGCTTGACGCAAGATTGTAATGTGTTGCTGGGCGGAGGGGGTGTGCCACGGGGAATAACAGAAAAGAACTGTACTGGGTTTCTTCCAGAAAGGGTTAAAAGCATGAAATAAATAGAGTATTTGTTTTTTCGGTGAAAGATCCAAATTTGTTTCATCTTGTAAAGACCATCGGTAATATTTTCACTTGTAGCTGTGCCACGCATGAAAACATTACCTGTGACCTTCACTCTATGAAATAAATTTCGATTTTTCACCAAAAAAAAACCCAAATATCCTCTATATGTTCAGTTCTTCATAAGGGGATATCATCTCAGGATTATCTCTTAACCCTTTACTCCATAGATACTCATTTCTACGCATTGCTTGTACAAGCCTTTGGAAAACATTGTGGCAAAAGCTGAAATTGCTCGTGCTGAAATTGCACCTTTTGCCACAATGTTTTCTATGCTGTCAAAAGGTGTCATATACACATAAGCAACAGCTTCAACCTTGCTGTTATTTAAGGTCAATTAGAGATACCATAGAAATGCCTTATGGGGTAAAGTGTTAAACCGTAAATATGTCTGCAATAAATCAAAGATAATTGATTGACTGATTATACTGTAACTGTGTTTTACGCTATTGTTAACTTTATTTTATGTAAACCATGGCAGCAAGTGTACCTATCCATGCTTTCCTTGCATTTCTGTTGCCAATGCTCCAAACAATATTCTTTTCAAGCCACTACCTGCTTTCCCACATGATTATCAATTAATGGTCAGTAGTGAGAAAAGAATGAATCCTACAACAATGACTATCATTAATCCTCGGAAAAAAATTGGCCAAACTGGGGACTGAACCAGCACACTCTTGTTCTCAAGTTCTGTACGCTACCAACAGAGCTACTGGAATCGGGCAAATCAAAGATGAAGAAGACATCAACATACTGTATCTTTAACATGGCACTTTTCTAGTGCATCCCACAATGCATCATCACTGTATTGACTAAAAGGATCAAGGTTGTACCTAAAGGTAGAGACACAAACATGTTATAAATCATTGCAAAAAGCAATTTCCCTATTAAAAGTCAACTGGAATGTGGTTGTGCTCACTGCTTACCAATAATCATAAGTGTTGCTGCACCACTTGTGAAAATATTATTGATGATGTTCACTCGATGAAATAAATTTCAATTTTCAAATGAAAAAAAACACAAATACCTTCTATTTCTCCTTTCTAACAAAGTTTTGTTTTCAAAGGCTTTTTTTTTTGTTAGTCATAAATTAAAGTAGGCTATAAACTGGCTGTATAAAATTCACCTAACTGTACCAACAAGTAACACTCAATCTGGAGGAAAGAGTAAAAGTTTAGATCAACTATCTTTGTAAGGTAGAAACACTGTGGGAAAAGGAAAAAACAGATAAAACTGGGTTTTTTTTAGGATTGAGAAAATAAGCCATAATATAAGAATACAAAAAATTACCTAACTGTACAAACAAACAACACAAGATCTTGCGGAATGATGGAAAATTAATTTTGGATCTCAAGTCTTGAAGCCCTAACTTACATAATTAATTGAATTTGCATTTATTTATTGTCGCCCCCGGTTTCCCATAAAGGCAACACTCCCTGAAGGCTCATATCCTCATGATCATGTGTCCTACGCTCCACCAATTGAGCTATGTAGGCTCGTCAACCTATCTTACATGTATAAGGTAAGAATACAAAAACTTACCTAACTGTACCGACAAACAACACAGGATCTTGCGGAATGATGGAATAAAAGTGACTGAAAATTTGAAATTTGTTTTGTGAAGGGTAGAAAACATTGTGGGAACATTGTGAAGGGTAGAAAGTATTGTGGGAAAAGGAGAAAATGCTGGTTACCAGCATTTTCTTCTTTTCCCACAATGTTTTCAAAATGGCGGAGGGGCTGTGCCACGGGGAATAACATATATAAGATAAGAATACAAAAACTTACCTAACTGTACCGACAAACAACACAGGATCTTGCGGAATGATGGAAAGTTTGGATCGCAAGTCTTCAAGCCCTATCTTACATATATCAACACCATCTATATATACAGTCCCTGATGCTGGCTCCACCAATCGAAACAAAGCTACTCCTAATGAAGACTTTCCTGCAAAAAATAATTACTTGTTCCTGTTAACCCATTACCACACAATCCCTACTTTTGACGCCCCTGAGAAAGAAGCCTTTTGAAAACACTGAGGGAAAAGGAGAAAATGCTGGTAACCAGCATTTTCTCCTTTTCCCACAGTGTTTTCTACCCTTCCCAGAAGAAATTTCAATTTTTCAGTCGCCTTTATTTTGTCGTCTGCAAATGCTTTCAATTTGGACCAGTCTAAAATTTTCTCGTGTGGTAAAGAGTTAATAACTAGAGCTGTCACTACATGTGATTATACCCCCACCAGCTCCTTGTCACAAAAACAGGTCTTTATTACAGAATGCAGAATGGTTTAGTGCAAAAGTAGGAGTGGAAAATAGTTAAAGGGAAGATAATTCCATAACAAATCGCAGCAGGGTCGTGAAACTTGCACAAGCACAACTTCATATATATATAGGAACACTGAGTAAATTTGAGTTCAGTACTTCAAAAACTATTGGAGTATTGCTCCGGACAAATTTGCGTCTAAGGGCAGACAGACAGACAGACAGCCATGGAGATTCCAGTATACCCCCTCTCCTATGTTGTAGGGGTGTATAAAAATACCTCTGCCTATGTTTCTGTAAAGAAAAAACTATACAGCAGGAATTTGCAAATGGTGATAACTTCACAGTCGGCACTGACAATAACCCAGAAAGTAAAGTGCCATCCTCGAAAAATTCAATGCAATTTCACCTCTATTAATCAGCCCCTTTTTGAAAAACACAAGGCTTCCCAGTGGCGATAAAAAACAGACAGTACAGTATAATAGTGAAGAGCACTATAACTCCAAAATTAATGGCATTTGCCAATAACGAAATAAACTAGAGCTGAATGTGACTTAATAACCCCGCCAATGCTTTGACAGAAACAGGAAATTACTAGTACTTTGTACATGGACCGACACAAGGACGGACGCAAGGATGGACAAACAGTCAGACACACGGTCAGACCAGGTTGATTCTAGTATACCCGCAAAATCATTCATTTTGCAGGGGTATAATTAAGGTCAATTGAGATTTCTGACTTTGAAAGGGTAGAAAAATTGTGGGAAAAGGAGAAAATGCTGGTTACCAGCATTTTCTCCTTTTCCCACAATGTTTCAAAAAGCCATCTTCATTCTGGGTCATTAAATTCAAAATTCTCTGGTAAAGGGTTTAAGGGTGAACTGAGTTTCTACTGACCTGATCCTGACCTTCCCACAATTCCCACCTTCTCCTGTGCTTTCACTGTAAATCCAATCCCTTTTAATGCCAAAGGCAGATTATCCCTGTATCTCATCTTATACTTCTCAAATTTTATCTCCCCTTTGCTTGGCCAATCTGATGCTGGTCTGTTGTCCTTTATAATTGCTGGTGCCTCTGATTCAACATCCTGAAAAAGTAAAAACAACCATCATGTTAAAATGTAGAAACTGTTAAACCTTTCCCACACATCAGAATTTAAGCCCGAGCAAATTTGAAAGCATTTGCAGATGATGATTTCATAGTGATTCAAATGACTGACTTATTTTTTGATAGAGTTGAAAACTTTGTGGCAAAAGAAGAAAATGCTGGTTACCAACATTTTCTCCTTTTCCCAGTATGTTTTCAAAAGGCTTTTTCCTCAGTGTTGATAAAAGTTGTCATTGTGTGATAAAGGATTGATTCTCAAAGTAAGATCAAAGTAGAGCATAGGCGTAACTTCTATTGTGCATACCACGCATGTGCGTAATGTAAAAAAAAAGGAAAATAGGTCGTAGGTTGCCTCTTTTCTTCTAAAACAGACATATTAGGAATATCTTGATTATATGGCTTTGATTCTATTCCGCTGATTTCGAATTGCACTCGTCATCTGCCTTAAAAATGGCAAACTACATGATCAAACGCATTCTAATTTTCTGGATCTTCAGCGTGCGAATAATTTACTTTTTCTTGGTTACGCCCCTAAAGAGCTATCACTAGACGTGATTATACCCCCAAACCCCATCCTACAAGCTCCTTGTCACAAAAACAGGTCTTTGAATGCAGAATGCAGAATGGTTAACTATGAAAGTAAGAGTTGCATTAAGTTCAAAGGGAGATAATTCCATAACAAATAGCAGCAGGGTCAACTCTTTACCAAACAACAAAATTTATGACTGGTCTAAATTGAAAGGATTTGCAGATGACAAAATTAATGTGACTAAAGAATTGAAATTTGTTTTAGAAAAGATGGAAAACATTGTGGGAAAAGGAGAAAATGCTGGTTACCAGCATTTTCTTCTTTTCCTACATATGTTTTCAAAAGACTTCTTACACAGTGATTTGTCGGAATTGTGTGGTAAAGAGGTAAAAGGCAACAACTAGACCAAGTTTGAAATAACTATCTTTAGTAATGAAATAGATACCAGAAAAGGCCAAAGTTTTTGTTTGACCTCGATGACACAGATACAGGTAAAAGGGCGTAAAAATACAACAACCTTTTTTTTTTTAAGAATGGCCAAGCGTAAAATAAAACTTAAACAAACTCCATATTACTTAACTCATTACCAAACGACAACATTTTAGATTTGTCTAAATCAAAAGCATTTGCAGACGACAAATTAATAGTTTGAAATTTGGTTACCATCATTTTCTCCTTTTCCCACAATGTTTTCAAAAGGCTTCTTCCTCATGGTCGTAAAAACCAGGGATTGTTTGGTAAAGGGCTACACTAAGATAACATGTTTCAGAGCTCCAGACAGAGGGAGTGATTTCTATTTTAAAATTGAAAAAATTAATCATTCTCAACTAAACCCTATGTTGTGGGTACTCATAAGAATCCTCTCGTCGAGACAATTCTAATGAGTACCTACAACATAGGGTTTAGTAGAAAAATAATGGATTTAGAATACCATCACTCCCTCTTAACGCTTTATCAAATGATAAAATATTAGTCTAGTCCAAATTGAGAGTATTTACAGCCGACAATTTCAATGTGGCTCAAATAAGGAAATCTTTCTTTGATAGGGTAAAAAACATTGTGGGAAAAGGAGAAAATGCTGGTTACCAGCATTTTCTCCTTTTCCCATAATGTTTTTAAAAGGCTTCTTTCCCAGGGTCATGAAAAGTCAGCATCATACTGTAAAGGTTTATCTGGAGATACAGAGTATCACTTACTTCAGAGTAATGCTGCAATCTTTGCACAGCTACAAATTTTGACTCTGTTTCTATAGCCTGTCTTATAGTAAACTGAAATAATCCTGTTATCTGAAATAAACAAATAGAATTATGCTAATCCACTGAAAATGATATGGAGGATATTTTGTTTTTTAAGGTAAAAGGTCAAAATTAATTTCATTGAGTGAACATCATCGGTAATATTTTCACGAGTGGCATAAAGTTCACTCAATGAAATAAATTTCAAACTTTCACCGTAAAAAAAGATATTCTATTTATTTCATGCTTTTAACCCCTATCAGTTGGAACTTTATCAAAATCCAGTACAATTCTTTTCAGTTATTCCCTGTGGTGTACCCCCTCAGCATAGCAATGCATTACAATATTACGTCAAGCGTGAGAAAAGCAAGGTAAAGGACTGCAGCTGACTGCAGCAAGCTTGTTTCAAAAATTTAAGATGGAACTACAAGTCTTACTTGTATCGAGAAGGATAGGGCAAGTCCGGCAAGTGCAGGTGTCAGCTGATCATATGTTAAAATGATGCACAGTCCAGTGATACCAATAACAGCAGAACTTAAGAGGTCCAGTCGGAATGCCAGCCACCGATTAGAACAGTAGAAGAGGAAGAAATAGTTGGAATTTTTATCCATGAGAGAATCAAATCTGAAAATAACAAAAGAAAACATGAGCACCATGGTCATGTGGGTGCCAATGTTTTGCTTGACTTTCTGTAAATAATTTATGTCGAAAAATGGGCATAACTTTGTTAACCCTTTACCACACAATCCCCCTTTTAATGACCATGAGAAAAAAAGCTTTTGAAAACATTGTTGGAAAAGGAGAAAATGCTGGTAACCAGCATTTTCTCCTTCTCCAACAATGTTTTCTTCCATATTGCAGACAAATTCCATCACTTAAGCCACACTGAAATTGTCATCTGCAAATACTTTCAATTTAAACAAGTCTGCAATTCTGTCATGTGATGAATATTTAAAGAACATGCCATCATTCTGCTGTAGTTTCTTGACTTCCACTAAAAATTTCTTTAACCCTTTACCACACAATCCCGACTTTTGACTGTGGGAAAAAGGACAATGTTTTCTTCCCTTCCACTAATTTCAATTCTTTAGTCACATTCATTTTGTTGTCTGCAAATGCTTTCAGTTTGGACCAGTCTAAAACTTTGTCGCTTTGTAAGGAGTTTGGTCAAAAAAGGGTCATAACTTTGTCAAAAATACTTTGATGGTTATCTGCCCCTATCATACAGTTCCCCTTGACAGTAAACATCTTACAGGGCTCTCGATAGAGGGAGTGATTTTGATTTCAAAATTGAAAATATTAATTCTTTTCCACTAAACCGTATGTTATGGGTACTCATTAGAATCGTCTCATAAAGATGATTCTAATGAGTACCCACAACATGACGTTTGGTGGAGAAATAATTGATTTAGGAAACTATCACTCCCTCTTATGTGAGGCTCTGAAATATCTTCAGTTATAACAGAGAAATTATGAAATATGAAAGTTTTCGCATGACAATGCATTTGCATACAACGACACCAGGGCTACAACAACAACTCCAGATTTTCTTGAAAACAGCCCCGACTAGTCTATCCCACAGATAGATTTAAAGGTATTGTGTTAGTATAAGGGGACAACTATACTGCTTTGCTATAGAACTAGCTTTTGTAGTGATGTGGTAGAGTGTTTGCCTTGAAACCCAGAGGTCCAGGGTTCAAACTGCGCCAGTGACGGCTGTTTGTGAGGACTGTTACATTGGCACCCAACTTAAAAACCCACTTATTACAGAGAGAAAGTAACAGTAATTGAAGGATTTGTGGACAAATCTTTATGTGGCAGGGTAGTTTGTAGTATACAGGTATATCCCACAGATAGATGTAAAGGTATAGCTTTTGTTGGTATAAGGGTACACTTAAACTGCCTTACTATAGCACTAGCTTTTGTAGCGATAGGGTAGAGTGTTTGCCTTGAGACCCAGAGGTCCAGAGTTCAAACCACACCAGTGACGGCTATTTGTGAGGACTGTTACATTAAAATATTTTTTACTTACTTGTCCTGAAACTGAGTGGTTCGATCATAGGCATGAATTGTGCTAATGCCCTGAACTGAGGCTGTCACATGACTGATGATTGGTGATTTTGTCATTGCATTCATTCGCATTAACTCTCGCACCTAGGAAATACCAAAAGGTTAAACTTAAACATGAAATATACAGTCTGTGGAAGGGTATAAAACAGTATGGAAAAAGAATGGAATGCTGAATACAGGCATGGTATAAAAGAATTCCCACAATGTTTTCACAGGGCTTCTTTCTCAGGTTTACTAAAATATTGGATTATTTGGCAAAAGACTCACTCTTTATATTGCAATTTAGATGAAAGCAAACCTTCTTCAATCTCCGTTCCCCCCCCCCCACTCCCCCCACACATACATAAGCCATTTTTTTCTTCTTCCATATTATGTATCATTGGAAAACACAAATGAATTCTGCAATGCTTTCAGTCTATATTTATGCCATTGAACAATATAAAAATTGTGAAAAAAGCACTCACCCCTGACGTAAAAATCTTGTTTAACACAATAAAACATACGATGAGAGGTATGAGGGCAAACAAGAACCATGGAGACACGTAGGAGATCATCCCGAGTGCAAACAGGATGAGAAAAGAATTCTGTATGAACATTTCACTTGTACTGGGCAGTCGGACATCAACTGTAAAAGTACATTTAAATATAGATCACTCAATATGGAGAGACCTAGATCATCACGAGGGCAAACAGTTTGAAGAATGAATTTATGAACATCTCACTTGTACTAGCTAGGCAGTCACACATCGACTGTAAAAGTAAATAATTTTAGGTTTGTCCAAATTGAAAGCATTTGCAGATGACAAAATAAAAGTGACTGAAAATTTGAAATTTGTTTAGTGAAGGGTAGGAAACATTGTGGGAAAGGGAGAAAATGCTGGACACCAGCATTTTCTCCTTTTCCCACAATATTTTCTAAAGGCTTCTTTCTCAGGGTCGTCAAAAGTAGGGTTTGTGTGGTAATGGGTTAACCCTTTTTGTTTAAACTGTGTGGTAAAGGGTTACGCTGCCCATCAACATTACAATATTACCACTTATTGGAGTTTATCGCTGTTATAACAGCTTAGGTCATATAATGGCAGTCAGTGTACATACACATGTGTTAGTTTCTTAATACCAGTACTGACACAAGTTTCTTTCCAAGTCACCGACTACCTTTCTCACATGCATCAGAGGTGAAAGGCAAAAATCACTGAAAAAAGTTTGCCTAGACCGGGTATCAAACTCACAACCAGTAGGTTTTGAGTCCAATAAGCTAACCACAGTGCTACCCTGGCAGGCTTCAGTTATGACAGAGATATATGATCTAACATGAGTTGACAATGAGATATATAGGATCACAGGTGCCTGACATGTCTGGTATCATACAACCCCTCTATATAGATATAATATCATCTTTATTATATCTATATAGAGGGGTTGTATGATACCCAACATGTCAGACACCTGTGTATAGGATCTGACTTGAGTTGACGTTCAGATAAAATTTTATTATATGTGTCTAAGGAAAATGTTATTAAAGGAGCCTTTGGTGAGCTTAATAACAGTTTTTGTTGATGAGTTTAATAAAACTCTTATCTCATACACCAACAAAAGCCAGATTCTTTTTATCACACAATGTAATTTCACAAATCATACATCAGAAGATGCGAAACCATTTATAGATGCACCCGCAGTGATATCCATCATTAATTCATTCATTTCTATGATATATATGCAAAATGATGTCAAAAATTATGTCACATAATAGTGATATTAAACTTGTAAGAAATAAGAAAATTCGTAATGGGCAAATTACAATGAAAACAAGGGAGGTTATGTGATACATTGTAAAATGTCAAAGTTTTTTGAAAAAGTCAAAGTTTTCACACAATGATGCAGAGGTAGACACCAAGGCTGTACCTAAACCCATTACCACACAATTCCTACTTTTGACGACCCTAAGAAAGAAGCCTTTTGAAAACATTGTGGGAAAAGGAGAAAATGCTGGTAACCAGCATTTTCTCCTTTTCCCACAATGTTTTCTACCCCTTACAAAACAAATTTCAAATTTTCAGTCACTTTTATTTTGTCATCTGCAAAATGCTTTCAAATTGGACAAGCCAAAAATATTGTCGTTTGGTAAAGGGTTAATGTTTTCATCGAAAACAGGCTGACTAGCATTATGGAACTTACTTTCATCCAAGTCCCCTGAGAACCTGTTGATAATACGTCCAACAGGAGTTGTGTCAAAAAATGTCATTGGTGAAGTCATCATCTTGGAAAATATACTGTTGTGCATGTTGCTGGATGCCCTTAATGTGACCTGAAATAAAAAAAAAAAATTGTTGGATAATGGGCTATTCTCAATAATCATACAAATTCTAAATTCAAAGATTGCATGATGTAACTGAAAATTTTAATTCGAAAAAAGTAACATAGCTGTGTCAAAAATATCTTAACAGTTTACAACAACTTCAAGTTTAATATTAATATCTTCAATTATAAAACATCTTCGCAAACCAAGGATACTAACTCCACTTTGTTCTCTATGTACCCTTGGCCGCTCACCTCTTCAAAAATCAAAACTCCCGCTGCAACACCATTCAAATATCACGAGTTGCGTAACCTTTGCTGATGTTATTTCTAACCAATCAAAATGCTTGTAATAAAATTTGTAATGCTTGTAATTAAAATTGTTTGTAAATTACAAAAAAGTCATTGAATATCTAGTGTCTACTCTTTTTTGGCAAATTTCTTCACAAACACAACAACTTTTGTTTTTGATGGGTGCTGCCATTATTTTCTGTTTTGCGAATGATTTCTTATTACAGATGGTTTGATTGGACACGATGGGTTTTGATTACATCCAATGAAATGGCGCAGCGGGAGCTTCGATTTTTACAGAGGCAAGAGGCCAAGGGTACTAAAAAAGTATCTTTGGCTTGCGAAGATGTTATAAAAGGGATATCATAAAATGTCAAAGCCTTTGCATGACAATGCGGCTGCCGACAATAGTGTTGGGCAATCGGTTTAAAATCTCAATCGATTATCGCTTTGTAATCGGAAGAGCAAACCAACTAGCTATCGATAGTACAATCGGTTTAGACTGTCACTCCATTTAACTGACACTACTGCAGAAGGTAACAATGAAAATGCCATTAAAAACCCATAAATTGCCAATTAATAATAACAAAACCATTAAAGGTACCCATTAATATTTTTTCTTTTTTTTTAATGGTGTTAGCTTATAGCCATTATTTTCAACATTAATGGCCAATTTTCCCATGAAATTGCCATGATAAACATTGAATTTTGTCTAATACCCTTAATGTGATGGCATACATATATTAATGGGGTCATTAATTCATAATCTTTACAAGTTTAATGCCAATTGATTTCAAATTAATGGGGCCATTCATGCAGGTAAATAAAAACTAATTGCCATCACACATAGGAAACCGCATTCACTGCCATTAAAAAATTTCCGCATATGGTTGATGACTATTATTTTGTAATTTAATGGGAATATACTTGAAAAGTTTTTGAATTTGAACTGAAAAATGCAAACCCCATTAATAAACCCATTAAAGGTATCTTGAAGAAATAACCATTGAATAAAACCAACACTAATGGGCATTATTCTACACATCATAAAACAAAACAGTTGATACATAAAGTGTACTTGTATATATTTGTGTATATTCTGCATACATAGCAGTACACCACAGAAGTACATTATACATATACTGCATGTGGTACATATGCTGGTATATTAAACAGTAGGCATCATGTAATCTACATGGACTTATACAGTTTCTTTTGGTATCCTGACTTTACTTTTGTATCTCAATTCTGCAGTACACTTTACATGCACTGGACTGACTTGAAAAAAATATTCTTGGGCTTGGTCAACTTAATGTATAGTTGCACAGACCATGCATAAAGTGTATTTTGCACAAACTATACATGAAGTATATATGTACGACAGGGTCTGTGAATTAATTATGATTGATAAAAAGTGCCCAATGTAAGTTTGACATGGTCAGATAAACTTTAACCTAAATGTATTTCATACAGTATAATTTAATCTACTTGTATGTCACCACATTTTACTGCTAACCTTTTTGTGTGAAAATGATTTTAAAATACAAACATATTTTTATATTTATGGCCAAACCTCTGAAATTACACCATTCTGGATCAAGGAAACTTCAATACATCTGTTCATACTATATTGAATTTGGTTGAAACAAAGAAGTCCGGACAAATAAGCTAAGGGGGGAACAAGCAGTGGGACGAAAATGCCTATTCCTCTTGCATACTCTTCAGAAATAAAGACCAAGAAGAGTGTACAACTTCCTGTCTGATATGCGCATTTTGAAGTGGTACATTTGAAAAATCCAGGAAGTCAAAAGTTTATTGATGAATTGACCATAAGACTCTAATTTCTTTTTCGGAGATGACAAGCATATCTAGGATATTGACAGATGGGAGAGACACTTAGGCTGATTTAGGTTTGGACAAGGAAATGTTTTTAATAAAGTGTATGGTGAAATCGATGATGCCTTGCCGTTGTAAAATATTAAATTGCTTATGATCTAATAAAATTGAAAAAAAGCAAGTTCTAGCTAATACTGCTGAATATGAATAAACAATTTTATGACATTAATGTTTTTTATCTCACTGAATGTGGGGGATGTTTTCACTTTGGTGGAAGAGCATTCGGCCCCAAGACAGTTCGACCCAATACAAATAGTTGAGGGACCCACGATGATTTAACCCAGTAAGGAGAAGACTTGTCCCCAGTCCTGGCTTGTGTTTGTTGTATTGACTTTGTTCTGACTCAAACTTTATTATAATAAGAAGAAATTGTTGGTTAAGAGCAATTCATTGTTATTCAAAATGTTTTCAGAGGATTTCTCTCATGGGGTCATGAAAATACAATGTTATTCATAGCAGTTTTAGTTTGGGCAATTCAGATCAGTACTGTCAAAGCCCTGTCATTGTTACTTTGTGTATGAAAATTTTGACAGCTTGTAAAATCTTTTTAAGACCCTTAGGAACCAGCCTTTTTGAAACAATTGTTGAAAAAGGAGAAAACACTAAGAATTATCATTTTCTCCTTTTCTCACAATGTTTACTATTCTTTCCCAAACAAATTTAATTTTTTGAGACAACTTTATGTTTTTAGCAGCAAATGCTTTGAATTTGATCCAGTCTAAAATTATATCATTTGATAAAGACTCAAAGACAGAAAAGAAGAATTAAGCATGTAAAAGACAGAATAAAGACGAGTCAATCTGTGTTACTACATGTATGTTACAATATTAATGGCTTGTTGTAACTGCTTATTGCATCAGCATATTAATTAATTGCCATTTGATGGCTTATTAATGGCAAGAACATATCCAGAAATGTTCTGGCCATGAATTAAGTGTTCAAATTAATTAACTACCATTAATATGTAATTTATGGCCTATACCATTACTGAAGATGTAATGGTCTTTTTTTCCACTAGCCATTAAATGACTGTGACATTCATATATAATAATGTTCATGGCCATTATTATACATTTAATGGGTAGACACGATCCCCATTACTGAAATTTTAATGGCATGATGTTATCCAATGACATTGCCATGAAATTATGGTAAACCCATTAATTAATTTTAATGGCCCATGAGTTTTGTCGCTTTTCATGGCCGCTAAACCCATGAAATTGACCATTAAATTTTTCAACCATCAAGTAATGACCCATGGAATATATTTTTAATGTGCCCATTAAAAGTCAATGGCATAACTTTTAATGGGTGATTACCAAAAATTGATGGTGTTTTACCCAAATTTAATGGCCATGGATTATGTCGCTTTTAATTGGTATTAGGTAATGGCTTTTTGATGGATTTTTCATGGTTATTTCATGGTGGTTGTTGCAGTAGTGTGAGAATGACCTTTTGCTTAAAATACTGTGACAATATTGTAAACACGAAAGTCTTCATGTATTAAATTTGTAAAGATGTTGTATTCTGCACTTTAATCAATATCATTCATTTTGTTCCTTATAATTTCCAAACGAGTTAAAAAAGAATCAGACATATACCCTATAGTTCAAATATTTACAGACGATCGTCTTTCTCCCCATCCCCCCCCCCCCCCCACTATATTTTCATTTCATAAAACAACATTTTTTTCCACTCATGAACAGAATTTTAACTTCCACTTATTGCTTTATTCAGAAATTTGCGTAAATTCACTGTTATAATTCATTATTAAAGATAAGAAGATGGTTTGAAGTCTCTCTGATCGGACGATGCCACGCTGCTCACGGTAGTGTCATGGGTTTTCGCGCTTTTTTGGCAATCAATTTTTCTTGACAATTAGTTTCTGGAAAAGTATTACTACATGATTTGACATCATTTAGTCAGTTTAAATAGCAAGTAACTTAAAATGCTGTCACTTTACACTAGAAAAGAGGAATAACACCTTCGTTACTCTGTCATAATAGACTCGCCAGCTTCATTATCATCCGGGTGTCCTTCGCATTTTATAATGATCGTGTTTAATCCATTTTTCTGCCCGATGAACGCAAGCTAGGTTATATGAAGTTTTAGATGATAATTTCATGCCTCAGATTGACATTTAGGTAAATATCTTTCATTGCCAAAGACAGGTCATTTCAAATTTGCCAATGTCAAAACCCGGGCTCAGGGAAGCTTGCCGATTTATCAACTTTTGTCAAGACATTCATGGACAAAGATTCGTTTCTCATTTTTTAGCCAATTTTCGTGTTTGTTATCTACTATGTTTAAAATCCAAGAGTGTGATTGATAATAGTCACAAAACAAAGCGTTAAAAACCAGAATTTAAGTTTTGGCACCAAGCCAGCTTATCAACCGACTACAATCGATTCCAGGATTTCTCAATCGATTATCGGAATCGGAAGCCAAAACCAACTGACTTTCGACTATAGTCGATCATCGGCCCACCACTAGCCGACAATGACAGAACTATGGCAATACCCTGACAATTTCTTTGAAAACAAACAAACTGAAGACAAATGATGCTTACCTTCATAAAAACAAAGGCTCTAAATACGGTGGTGACAATCATCACACCGAGACTAGATGCATATATCGTTGTATAAAAACTCAAGTCTGGGTTATCATTTATACGTCTGCTGATGACTGTTTCGTTACCAATAGTTACAGTAGTGTTCTGAAAAATAACGAATAGAACAGACTGATCCATATAACCTACCTCTGATACACAAATTTGAAATAATATGTATTAAATTTATTCTATACAGTATTAAACATGTTTCCTCTACCACTTTAAGCAACCCTGAGGCAGAATACTTTTGGAAAAATTGTGGGAAAAGGAGAAAATGCTTGTAACATAATTGACAAAATTAAACCCATTAAATTTTGCAGACTAGTAAAGAAATCTGGCAAAAAAGTCACGAGAAAATGATATACTCCTGAAGGCAAGAAAGCAGGAAAAAGCATCACATGCTGTGAATTACCAGCTTTTGGCTACATGTGGTTTTTCAGTGCCAATTTTATGTCCAACAAGAGGGCCAATGGCTCTAAAGCACTCACCTGAGTAAAGTGATCTAGAGTTTATAAAACTTAAAGGTTCTGGTATAACACATTAATGTAAGTGACCTTGTTTTTTGACCCAACATGATTCAATTTTGAACTTGTCTGAGATAACATCAAGACAAACATTTTGACCAATTTTCAAGAGGATCAGCCTGAAAATGTGGCCAGTAGAGTTCACACAAGGTTTTTCTACTGTATAGTCCAGTGACCTACTTTTTGACCCAAGATGTGCAAACTTTGAGCAGGTCTGAGAACACAGCTGTGAGCTAAAAAGGGGTATAACTGTCAAAAATGTGTTAAGAGTTACCTGTCCGTCTTATATTGGTTCCCCTTTGATTGTATAACAATTGAAAGAGAAAATGTCAAAATTTTCTCAAGAACAGGGAAACAATAACAATGCCTTAATTTTTTTCTTCAAAAAAAGACATTCTAAAAAGAAGACATAAAACTTACACCACTGCCTTGGTCCAACCAATATGACAGCCACCAGGTAGCAAAGGACTGAGCAGCTATGGCTATGAAAAATGTAAATATCACAAAGATGGAAATCACATAGCCTCCAGCTGCTTTCATATAGGCACTGTACACTGGCCAACCAACACGCCCTTCTTTCTTCTCTTCTGCAACAATCAACTTTCCACCTGAAGGGTTGAGAGAAATCATTCTTGTCATTCTAACTCAGAGCATTAACAACCTGAGAAAAGGCTTTTGAAAACATTAGTGGAAAAACGAGGAAATGCAGGTCAGCAACATTTTCTTTTCTTTTCCTCATTGTTTTCTTACCTGTAAGAGACACAAATCATCATCTTAGTCATTTATTTCATGCTTTCCGGTAGGATATCGAGAAATAGCAATGAAAATATTTTTCGATCTTACACTGGTACCACCAGTGAAAATACCGATTTTCACGTTCTTGTTGCATAGGTAAATTGCGCGTGCCTAACAACCAGATGGGAAATATGACGTCATATACCTTGCATTTCTCGCGCTTGACGTAACGTTGCTATGCGGGAGGGGTACGCCACGGGGAATGAGGGAAAAGAATTGTACTGAATTTTGATAAAGCTCCTCCCAGAAAGGGTTAAAAGCATAAAATAAATAGAATATTTGTTTTTTTCGGTGAAAGATCGAAATTTATTTCATCTCGTGAACACCATCGGTAATACTTTCACTCGTGGCTTCACCACTCGTGAAAATATTACCGATGGTGTCCACTCGATGAAATAAATTTCGATCTTAAACCGAAAAAAACAAATATCCTCTATATCTTATATCTAGGATCTTACATCAGTGTTTATGTATTGTTATCTTTAACAAAGAAGTTGACTAAAATTTTATGAGGCGAGCCTTGGGGAGTGTCATATACATTTTAATCAACAATCATGGTTATTGGATGAAAAACCACCATAGAGAGAAGATTATTTAGTATTAACCCTTTCCCGAACAAGCCCTGGTTTTTATGTGTCTGGAGTAAAAGTCTTTAAAAACACTGTAAGAAAAGGAGAAATTGCTGGTAACGAGCAATTTCTCCTTTTCCCACAGTGTTTTCTACCCTTTTTGAGAACTTTCTGCAATTTTCTACAAATCTAAGATTGTCATCTGCAAACTCTTTGCTTTGGAAGGGTCCAAAATTTGTTGTTTGGGAAAGGGTTAATAGTCCTTTGGAATGAGTTATTAAACCAAAGGTCCCTTTGTAAAAGTGCTATACAATGAACATATTAGAGAACCAGACATAACTGAGGATGGGTTTCATCCTGTATCACACTGTATCTTGCACCATTCCCAAAATGAACAGCTTTCAGGAGGTGTCGCCCATATGAGCAACCGACAAATAAACAGAAAATCAACCAGTAGAACAAACCTGATGGTGGTGTCTTCTCTTCCTCCACACTCATAGTTCTACTTGACATCACACTCATCTGTCGTAAAGGATCAGGTTTGCCTTTAGACCCTGAAGAAAACGTCCTCTGTCTCACTAGATCTGGTCTATCGGTGGAAAACTGTCTGAGTAATGGTGTGCCTGGGGCCTCTGGAAGATTTATATCAAATCTCAATTTAAAACTCTCAAACATTATGCTCCTGACTAATAGACCTCAAAGGTTTTCTGTAGACAAAATTTAAGAAATAATCTTCTCTCTATCATGGTTTAGCATTCAATAAACTACAGCTGTGAGTTATGAGGTGCAATAAATAATCCATGAGGGCAATAGCATGAGTGGTTTACTCATTGCACCTCATAATTCACAATGTGGTTTATTGAACAATAAACCATGATAGAAAGATGACTATTTTGATTCTAACATGACCAACTCTGAATCAAAGGAAAACAAGTTCATCCTTAGAGTATAAACACAGATGTAGATTAAATTCCACTGAATAATTTACTTGCTTACTTTATACAGAATGACATCACTCTATATAGAATGATGTTACTCTACATAGAATAACCTAGATTTCTACCATGCTTTCTTTGCACTGTGTTTAAAGAGCCAACTTGAAGTGTCATGTTAAGATATAAAAGAAAGGCGCCAAAATTCTAATCTATCCAAAATAGGTCAAAATCTAACCTTGGAAAGTCTAATTATTTCAGGGGTTGTTTGCAGTGCTCCTGATATCCATCAACCATGCCAATTTTCAGTACCATCTAACTTTATTGCAAACACCAACTCTGTATTTATCACATAACCTCCCATGTTTTCAGTGTAATATACCCATTACAGATTGTCTTATCTCATATGTTTGATATCACTTTTGTGCAACATCATTTTGACGCCATTTGTACGTAATATATCCATTACAAATTGTCTTATCTTATACACGTTTGATATCACTTTTGTGCGCCGTCATTTTGTACATAGTTCCTAAGAGTGAATGGTTTGATGGATATTACCGTGTATGCATCTATCAACTGTTTTGAATCTTCTCATCTATGATTTGTAAAACACTTTTAAGTGATAAAAAGAATCTGACATTCGTTGGCACATGATATAAGAATTTTATTAAACTTGTCTAGAAAAATGTTATTAAGCTTATCAAAGGCTCGTTTCATATCATTTTCCCTGGACTCATTTTCTAAAAACTTTTCTCAATGCCAACTCATGTCAGATCCTATATATCTGTCCTAGACAAGCTAGAAAACACTGTGGAAAAAGGAGAAAATGCTGGTTACCAGCAAACTTCCCCTTTTCCTACAACGTTTTGAAAGAGAATTCTCTTTCAGAACTCTAATGTCCTAACCGAAAATAAATGCTCACCACTTGTGTTGTCCTCTTCATCACTAGAGGCCTCGTCCTTCGTGTAATACATCTTGATGAGGTTGGCGTACTCGTTATCGCCCGCCATCAACTCCGTGTGGGTCCCACTGTCCGTGATCATACCATCTTTTATAAACATCACACTGTCGCATCTATCCAGGTACTGAAACATGAGTGATTTTTTCCTTCTACTAATTTAGCCAATTACCTCTTTACCACACAAGGCCAATAGGACAAAAGCCCACTGGACAAAAGCCCACTGCTAATTTTGGTAGGGAGGACAAAAGCCCACTACTTATAATAAAAGTGTTAGAAAGTTTTTTTTTTATCATTTTTGTAAGAAAAAACACATAAGGAATTTGAGATCCATACAATATCTCATCATTTTCTCCTTTAACTCTTTACCGCACGAGAAAATTTTACACTGGTCCAAATTGAAAGCATTTGCAGACCACAAAATAAAGATGACTGAAAAATTGAAAATGGGTCTGGGAAGGGTAGAAAACACTGTGGGAAAAGGAGAAAATGCTGGTTACCAGCATTTTCTCCTTTTCCAACAGTGTTTTCAAAAGGCTTTTTTCTCAGGGGGGTTAAAAGTCGGGACTCTGCTGTAAAGAGTTAAATGACATCCACCAGATGATAGTACTAGTTTGATAAACTACTAAGAGGCATGAAATGAATTTTAGAAAGACATCACTGAATTTTGTAATTCACCAGCAAAATATAGCAAACTTGTGTTTTTATGTGAAAGATCAAATTATTTCATTGAATGGGCATAATCGTTAATATTTTCTTGAGTGGCACAGCCACAAGTGAAAATATTACTAACAATGTTCATAGGATAAAATAAATTTCAATCTCTCACTGTGAAAACAAAAACCAAATGTTTGATTTATTTCATGCTTGTACCCCCGTTTTTGTTGGAATTTTTGTGAAAACAAGAACACTTATTTTTGGTTATTCCCTGTGGCTTACCCCCTTCCACTTAAAAACTGATTACAATTAAATGTACAGCTCGAGAAATGCTTAGAAAATGCATGCAAATAATTATTTTTCTGGGTGTACTATCAAAGAATTTTCATCTCATGAAAATCAAGAGCCACATTTTCACATGTGGCTTCCCAACATGTAAAAACATCGCCCTTGTTTTTCACTCAATGAAAGAAAGTTGATCATGCACCCAAACAAACAATTATCCTCTATATTCATACCTGTAACTGATGTGTTACAAACAACACAGTCTTTCCCTTTAGCTGCTTCATGATACATTCAGTAAAGATATGTTTTCCTACGTGTATGTCTACCGCTGACAATGGATCGTCCAATAGATAGATGTCCGCATTACTGTACACAGCCCGAGCCAGACTGATACGCTGCTTCTGACCACCACTCAAGTTGATTCCTCTCTCTCCTATCTTCAGGTAACAGAAAAAGAATAAGATACATATGACTACATGAAGCAAAGAGACAACATTTGTTTTTTTCACTGAAAGATCTAAATTTATTTCATGAGTGAATACCATCCATAGTATTTTCATGAGTGGCTGTGCCACACATGAAAAAATTACCAGTGATGTTCACTCATTGAAATAACATTTGAATCTTTCACTGAATTTTTTTTTTTTTATCTATTTAATGCTTCTATACCCTTTTTTCAGTGATTTTTGTGAAAATCCAGTATTGATTACCAGCATTTTCTTCTTTTCCAACTATGGTTTCAAAAGGCTTCTATCTCATGGTCGTAAAAACTAGGGATGGTTTGGTAAAGAGTTAACTCTTTACCACACAATCCCTACTTTTGAAGACCGTGAGAAAGAAGCCTTTTGACAGCATTGTGGAAAAAGGAGAAAATGCTGGTAACCAGCATTTTCTCCTTTTCCCACAATGTTTTCTACCCTGCTGGAAACAAAGTTCACTTCTTGAGTTCTGTTTATTTTGTCATCTGCAAGTGCTTTCAATTTGAACCAGTCTAAAATTTTGTCATTTGGTAAAGAGTTCAGAGTCACCTGTAACAACAAGACTATGACGTTGGGGTACCAACACCAAACAGCAATTGTTTTTCAAAATAAATTGGTTTTTAGTGAAAACTTTAAGTTGAAAGGCATTGCTGTGTCAAAAATATTTGGTTGTTTACCTATCTCTCTCGTATGCAGTCACCTTTCGTAGTTTACAACCTCACCGAGTTACACATAACTAGAGCTATCGCTAAACGTGATTATACCACTCACCAGCACCTTGTCACAAAAATAGGTCTTTATCACAGAATGCAGAATGGTTTAGTACAAAATTAAGGGTTGAAAAAAATTTTTGAGGCGATAATTCCGTAACAAATCAAAGCAGGGTCATGAAAATTGCACATGCACAACTTCATATATAAGTCTGTAAATTTCAGTACGTGAAAAACTTCTGGAGTATTGCACCAGACAAATTTGCGTCTACAGACGGATGGACAGACAGACGGACAGTCAGCCATGGCAGTTCCCTCCACTATGTTGTGGGAGGGGGTATAAATATCTTCATTCATGACAGAGATATCAAAAAGTATCAAACATTTTGCTGGGTGACATCAATGCAGATGACAATGGAGCCATGACAATATCTTAATATTTTCTTCAAAAACAACCATGCTAAAATTGCAGACTATGAAAAAACTACCACTAAAATTTCCTTAAGTCTAATCTTATTTTAATACCTCTGTCATATCGCCATCTACAAAGTCCCCAAAATCTTGTACCAAAGCACAGGCTGATATAGTTGCAGTGTATCTTTCCTGGTCGTACTCCTGACCAAACAGAATGTTTTCCCGCACTGTTGTGTTCATGATCCAAGCTTGCTGGGTCACATAAGCCATGCTGCCTTTAACGGCTATCTTTCCTGATTGTATGATCATCTACAATAAAAAGCATACTATAACCATACTTGCTTTTAGAAACAATAGTACTGCTTGTGGCTGCTATTGATAAGTTGCAGTGATTTCATTTTTTAACTCTTTACCAAACTGGAAGTCAAATAAAGGTCAGAACTGTGTCAAAACTACTTTGATGGTCCCTGCTCTTTTTTAACTCTTTACCACACAAGTAAATTTTAGACTGGTCCAAATTGAAAGCATTTGTAGACAACAAAATAAAGGTGACTGAAAAATTGAAATTTGTTCTGGCAAGGGTAGAAAACACTGTAGGAAAAGGAGAAAATGCTGGTTACCAGCATTTTCTCCTTTTCCCACAGTATTTTCAAAAGGCTTCTTTCCCAGGGGCGTCAAAAGTAGGGATTGTGTGGTAATGGGTTAACAGGTTCTCCTTTTAATAATGGCTGCCAATCGTGAAAATATTACCAATGGTATTCACTCCATGAAATACATTCGGATCTTTCTCAGAAAAAAACCCAACAAATATTCTCTATTATATGCCATGTAATAACACAATTTGCATTTAACAAAAATTTTAAAAAAATCTAACTTGTATACAAGCATTTACAATAATCTATTGCAACCTACCCGTCCCAGAATGGCCGACAGTAAAGATGACTTTCCACTACCAACGCTGCCACAAATACCAACATGCTTTCCCTGTAAAAGACAAGACAAAAATATTTTAGGGGTCATTTTCACTGGAACGGGGGGCTTCATGCATCTACAAAAAGTAGTTGTTCCATGTGCAAAAGGTGACTTGGGCCATAATTGCATATTTTTTGTAATTTTCCTGCATGTCAAAGGACCAGTGTACCTTATGATTCAGTTGGTTGTAAAACAACATTTATTTTATGGATCCGCAATAATGCGGTGACTTGTTTGGTATTTTTCATTATGGAGAAGCATTAATCCTTTACCACACAATCCCGACTTGTAACGACCTTGAGAAAAAAATCCTTTCGAAAACATTGTGGGAAAAGGAGAAAATGCTGGTAACCAGCATTTTCTCCTTTTCCAACAATGTTTTTTCCCCATCCCAAAACAAATTTAAAATTTTCAGTCACTTTTATTTTGTTGTCTGCAAATGCTTTGAATCTGGACCAGTCTAAAATTTCATTGTTTGGTAAAGAGTTAAGCCCCCTTTTGCCATACATATAACCTCCCTTGTTTTCTGTGTATTATACCCATCACAGATTTTCTTGTCTTATGCACATTTGATATCAAAATTGTGTGATGTCATTTTTGACATCACTTTTAACATATTTCACGGAAGTGAATGGGTTTTATAGATATTACCTCTGGTGTATCTAGATGGTTTTACGTCTTCTGATCTATAATTTGTAAAATATTGTTAAGTAACAAAAAGAATCTGACATTCTTTGAGATATTTTTTTTTTTAAACTTGTCTACAAAAAATGGTAGAAGGTTAAATTGACTCTTGTGTAAGGTTTGAACCTATTACAAATTATAAATTCAAATTTTATCATACCTTTTCTAACATAAATGTCAGATCCTGAAGAGCAGGTGTGTCTATAAAAGAAGATTCAGGATTGGCTTGTTCAGAGTCTTTCAGGTGTTCTAGTTCATCTGGACTGGCTTTTCCATTGACGCCTACTTTCTGTACGACTGTAATCATACAAAAATTTGTGAAAATGAGTAAATAAAAGCACTGATAGAACAAAACACATTATTTTGCTTTACTTGAATTTAACATGATATTATGCTCAATCCTTCTTGTTGACTGTGTGGAGAACCATAAGCAAGACATAACGCACAAATTTATATCACTAAAAGATACAACCAAATTGATAAATAACCTTTAACTCTTTACCACACAATCCTGAGTTTTGATGCCCCTGAAGAAAAAGCCTTTTGAAAACATTGTGGGAAAAAGAGAAAATGCTGGTAACCAGCATTTTCTCCTTTTCCCACAATGTTTTTTACCTCTCCTAAAACAAATTTTATTTTTTGAGCAATGTTTATTTTGTTGTCTGCAAATGCTTTAAATTTGGACCAGCCTAAAAATTTGTTGTTTGGTAAAGGGTTGCAAGACTCCCTGTTAATGTGTAAAAAGGGACATAATTGTGTCAAAAATACTTTGATAGTTATCTATCCTTATTGAACAGGTACCCCTTTTGATTATTAAGAACTTATCCTTGTTTGAAGAAAATATCTTCACTCATAACAGAGATATTACAAAATGTCAAAGTTTTCCCACAGGGATAATGGCAGCATGGCTACAATACCTCAATGTCTTCTTCAAATTTAGCCTAGCTCAAAATAACAAAGGGTGATACCTGCTGTAATTGTTTACCAACCATAATGAATATTGCATGCCAACCAATTTTTATGGCCATCAGGATTCCACGGAAAAATTTCTGTGAAAACTTTGGGAAGAGAATGCATGAAAAATTATAGCTACTGGCAGACAGGCCAAGAAGTAAGGGCCTTTCAGGGCCTGAAATCTCTGAATGGCAGTGATTTTGCTTTTTTGCTTGCATACATTATGAATTTATGATGCAAAAAGAAAACAAAAACACACAAAAATGTGTTCTTGCAACTGGGCTTGAACCCACTAAGACAGCATAAGTAGACATGGTGAATTGAACAAACAGTTAAAAAATGGAGTGCAATTTCTAAAAACTGAATGTTTGGATTCCAGCCAAATTTGATAGGGTTTCGTTACTCCTTGTATTACATAAAATTTTAAAGAAACGTGACTACAAATGTGGACTTTGTTGAGTAAACAGTACTAAGTAATCAAATGGCTGCTGTTTGTCAATAAAACTCAGGATTTAGTCGACAGAATCATGACTTTTTTACCTTTATTTCCCTCTCCTTTTCCGTTGTTTGTTGGTAAGGCATCCCATCTGAAAGTTGCTTTGTTTAACACCACAGCGTATTTATCATTGAAGATCTCCCAGTTATGGGGTTCCATCTCATCCATTAACAATATAGCCTGTGTCAGAACATAAGTTAATTAACAGTTTTCCAACATTTTCCTGTGTACAGTTGACTTGATATGTATAACCTTACTGGAGAATAATTTATCACATAACCTCCCTTGTTTTCAGTGTAATATACCCATTTTGAAATTTTCTCATCTTGTATCACATAGCCTCCCTTGTCCTCAGTGTAATATACACATAATGAATTTTACTTCCCTATATCACATAACTTCCCTTGTCATCAGTGTCATAGACCCATTACAAATTCTCCTATCATATATCACATAATTACCTCCTTTGTTTTCAGTGTAATATACTCATAACAAATATCCTATATCACATAACCTCCCTGTGTAATATACCAATGATATGATGTTTTAAAATCTTATATCACATACCTCCCTTCTTTTCAGTGAAATATACACATTACCAAATTTTTTATCTAATGAATGTTTCATATTATAATTGTGTGACATCATCTTTTTGACATCATTTTGTACGTATTTCATTGAAGTGAATGGGTTTAACTGGTATTACCGCAGGTGCATCTTTAGATGGTTTTGCATCTTCTGTTATATAGAATTTTGTGAATTATCATTAAGTGACAAAAAGAATATGATATTCGTTGGTACTCGAGTTAGTGTTTTATCAAATTTGGCGAGAAAAAATTATTAAACATCACCCTTAATAACATTTTCCCTAGACTGGGTCAATAAAGTTTTATCTCAAAATCATGTCAAGACACACCCAACATGTGCTTGCATCACCCTTTACGACAGGAGTGGCAAAAGGAGAAAATACTGGTAACCAAAAAGTATTTGCAGATGAGAGATGAAACATGGCTAAAATTGAGGAAATTTTCCTTGAAAATTCAGAAAACCTTGTGAGAAAAGATGAAACTGCTGGTTACCAGCATTTTCTTCTTTCCCCAAAATGTTTTCAAAACACTTTTTTATCAGGGTTCTTCACCCTTTCCCACACAATGACGGCTTTTGACGACCCTTGGTAAGAAGCCTTTGAAAATATTGTGCCAAAAGGAGAAAATACTTGTAACCAGCATTTTCTCCTTTCATCACAATGTTTTCCATCCTATAATATACAATAACATCATTTGAGCCACAATGAAATTGTCGCCTGCAAATGCTTTCAATTTGGACAGGGCTAAAATTTTGTTGTCTGGTAAAGGGTTAAATGACCCTCAAATGTTATGGCATGTTTGGAAAAGAATAAAGGTAAAAAAAGATGAGTGAAACTTCAGAAAACTTGATTTGTCATTCCCTTCTCCACCATGCCTTCTGCCATCTCTGCATTGCAAATCATTGGGTTGTTTATAAAACTAAAATAATTTCAAGAACAAAAATGAGAATACTGAATAGAATTCATACCTTTATTCTTTTAAAAGATACATAGGAATCCGACAAGGCTTTCACAGCAAATGGTAAAACTCCAAGTGTGAAACGAAGTGAGTTCAGCACAGCAATAATTGTAAATGCCTGAAAAAGAACAGGAATGGTATAAGTTCGGAAATTAAATGTGAGAAATGCTCTGGAAAAAGGTGGCTTAACCCTTTACCAAATAATCCCTGGTTTTTACAACCCGAGATAGATGCCTTTTGAAAACATTGTGTGAAAAGGAGAAAATGCTGGTAACCAGCATTTTCTCTTTTTCCAACAATGTTTACTACCCTGCTTGAAACAAATTTCAATTTTTTAGTTACGTTTATTTTGACGTCTGCAAGTACATTTTCTCCATATTCCATAATTTCCTTTTTTCTCTAGTTTTGATGCCCCATAAGGAAAAGGCTTTGAAAACATTGTGGGAAATGGAAAAAATGCTGGTAACCAGCATTTTCACCTTTTCCAACAATGTTCTCCTTTTCCCATTATGTTTTATTCCTCATTAAAGACAGAAATTGTTATTTATGCTAGATTTAGATTTCTGGCTGCCAATACTTTCATTTTGGAAAAGTAGAAAACATCGTAGGAAAAGTACACAATGCTGGTTACCAGCATTTTTTTCTTATTCACACCATGTTTTCAAAAAGCTTTTTTCTCCGGGTCGTTAAAAGTCTTGATTGTGTAGTAAAAGGTTAACTCATTACCAAACAACAAAATTTTAGGCTTGTCCAAATCGAAAGCATTTGCAGATGACGAAATAAAAGTGACTGAAAATTTGAAATTTGTTTTGTGAAGAGTAGAAAACATTGTGGGAAAATGAGAAAATGCTGGTTACCAGCATTTTCTCCTTTTCCCACAATGTTTTCTAAAGGCTTCTACCTCCAGGGTGTCAAAAGTATGGATTGTGTGGTAATGAGTTAAAAGACAGGAGTATTAACCCATTACCACACAATCCCTACTTTTGACGCCCCTGAGAAAGAAGCCTTTTGAAAACACTGTGGGAAAAGGAGAAAATGCTGGTAACCAGCATTTTCTCCTTTTCCCACAGTGTTTTCTACCCGTTCCAGAACAAATTTCTATTTTTCAGTCACCTTTATTTTGTCGTCTGCAAATGCTTTAAATTTGGACCAGTCCAAAATTTTCTCGTGTGGTAATGAGTTAAATAAATGTTTAACTCTTTACAAAATAATGAAAGTTTACACTGGTCCAAATTACAAGTACAGACAGGTTACAAAATAAATTTGAATCAAAAATTGAAATTTGTTTTTGGAAGGGTCAAAAACATCATGGGAAAAGTAGAAAATGCTGGTTTCCCACCATGTTTTCAAAAGGGTTCTTAAAAGTCATGATCGTATGGTAAAGAGTTAAAAAGACACAAATTGGTACATTTTCAGTAGATTATAATTATTCTATCTTTTTATATTGAACAACCATAATAAAAAAAAGGTACTCTAAGAGTTTTCATTTATTTCCATATTCAAACAAGTGATAATACAGTCTCAGTATCTTAGTGTGGTGTCCGTGGTTGTGGGGTAGAGCATCAGCCTCGTATCCAAAAGGTCTTGAGTTCGATACCCGGGACCAGGTGTCAACTTAGGGATTTTTCCTTGGCCCACACAATCGGCGCAAGTCCTGGTGTAGTTCCCAGGAAGGAGAAGAGAGAGATTAGTATAAGTTGTAAGAACTTGTTTCTCAATCGATGTAATATAAATATGTTTAAGCTAATTCTCAGTATCTCCTTCCCTTTCATGAAATTATAAATATTAATCCATACTTACAGTTACAGGTGTAAGGTCATTTCCTGTGAGGACCAAACCCAGAAAGGTCAACACCGACGCTATAACAGGAACCATGGGTGCCGTCGATGTACTGATACTTTGTACATATGCTCCTTTTTCTAGAATTTTTCTCTCATCTGCTCTGATAACTGAAATTTTCATGGGCAAAAATAATAAATAAACAACTCATGCTGTGTGAAAAGGGATTAAACTCATTACCACATAACACAAAAGCAGACTTTTCTAAAATAAAAGCACTTGCAGACAACAATTTAAATGTGGCTTAATTCTATACCACGCAATCCCCACTTTTAACAACCCCGAGAAAAAAGCCTTTTGAAAACATTGTGGGAAAAGGAGAAAATGCTGGTTACCAGAATTTTCTCCTTCCTTTTCCCACAATGTTTTCTACCCTTCACAAAACAAATTTTAATTTTCAGTCACTTTTATTTTGTCGTCTGCAAATGCTTTCGATTTGGACAAGCCTAAAATGTTGTTGTTTGGTAATGAGTTAAATGATGAAATTTGTCTGATTGGATAGCAAACATCGTGATATAAGTAGAAAATGTTTTCAACAGAGTCTCTAAAACTTTAATATCTTTGGTATATTTGGTTAACACAGGTTGCTTCATAAATAGAGGTGGCTGCTAGGATAGGTGCTTGAATATACCCAACCATCAACTCACCAATTCATAAAAAAAAAGTCATACATCCAACCTTCTATCCATCAATAAATCCATCCATCAATCCAGCCATCAGTCTATTAATCCACCTTTGTTCTTGCTAAATAATCTTACTTGATAAAACTTCAATCTGTTTTTTAACATCAAAATTTTCAGAGACTATATTAACCCATTACCACAAAATCCCTACTTTTGACGACCCTGAGAAGGAAGTCTTTAGAAAACATTAAGGGAAAAGGAGCATTTTCTCCTTTTCCCATAATGTTTTCTACTCATCACAGAACGAATTTCAAAATTTCAGTCAACTTTTATTTTGTTTTCTACTCTATTGGAGAAAAAAGTAAAAACTGAAATAGTTGTCTGCAAATGCTTTCAATTTGGACAAGGCTAAAGTTTTGTTGTCTGGTAAAGGGTTAATCAGTTTTGTATAAATATGTTACCTGCAATAGCCTTTGCAAAGGATTTCTCCCAGGCATACATCTTAATCAGCTTGATGCACGTCAGAAGTTCATTCATCATTCTAACCTATAAAAGACAGTTTATTGTCAATGATTCCCTAGCATCTGTGTGTATGTTAAAATTTTGACCTATAAAAAACAGTTTTCTGTCAACACTTCCACAAGTATGTTAAAATTATAACCTATAAAAGACAGTTTTCTGTCCACAGTTACCCAGTATGTATCATTATGTGAAAATTAGAACCACCATTTTGCAGCATTTGGATCCTTTCTTCATTTTTCTGTTTTTCTTCTTTAGGGTTGTTAAAATGTGGAACTGTTTTGTAATTGGTTCAAGAGAAAATAATACTCACTCTTTTATCTGTTATAACAATGCATTTACGTCTGAAGTAGTTGGTCAGCTTGGAAACAATCAACTGAAACAAAAGGTAAAACTTGAATTTAAGTTGAAATCACTGAAAGCCCTGGCTTAATATGCAATTGGAAACAAGAAGGCATGGAGCAAATTAATTAACTCTTTACCAAACAACAAAATGTTAGACCAGTCATTTTTGAAAGCATTTTCAGATGACAAAATAAATTTGATTCAAGAACAAAATTCAATATGTTTTGGGAATAGTAGAAAATAATGTGGGAAAAGAAGAAAATGCTGGTTACCAGCATTTTCTTTTTTTCCCACAATGTTTTCAAAAGCTTTCTTTTTCAGTGTCATTAAAACTCAGGATTGTGCGGTAAAGGGTTAAAAGGGTTTGGCGCCAGTACTGGTTAAGTTCCGAGGAAGCAGAACTCGAGAGAGATTAATATAAGTTGTTCTCTTGTTTCTGTTTGTAAATCGATAGTAGCAACAATGCTTGAGAAAAGCAAACTACGGTAGGGTAAGCTCTTATAACATGAACAATTTCGACAGTTACACACATAAAAACCTGCAACTGATGCAAATATGGATGAATCTATAAATGTTTTCATCTTGTAAATAGATAGTAGCAATAATGCTTTGGAAAAACAAACTATGGTAGGATAACCTTTTATAACATGAACAATTTCCACAGGTAGACACGTCAAAACAATAATATTTAACCCTTTACTCCATAGATACTCATTTCTACACATTGCTTGTAGGAGCCTTGGGAAAACATTGTGGCAAAAGGTGAAATTGCTCTTGACGAGCAATTTCACCTTTTGCCACAGTGTTTTCTACACTATCAAAAGGTGTCTTATACACATAAGAAACGGCTTCACCCTTGCTGTTATTTAGGGTCAGTTAGAGATACCAATGATAGAAATGCCTTATTGGGTAAAGGGTTAAAGTAGCTTGTGAAATATAATTACCATAAATGGGTAAAACAGTACAAATGTTCCCATAGCAACAACAGCCCATGGTCCAATCATAATGATTGTATAGATAATACCAAAAAGTAACATGATTGGTCCTGGTAACATGATAGGTCCTATGGCAACTGCCTCAAATATCCTCTGTCCATCATTACTGAGTAAATTCACAATCTAAAAGTAAGAAAATAGGGAATAAATAAGGGTCTTATTTCATGCTTTCCGGTAGGTTATCAAGAAATATTGTTAAGATATTTTTCAATATTTCATGGTTACAACCAATGAAAATACTGATTTTTATATTCTAACTCTTCAATTGACCTTTCTGTAAACGTGAGTTTGGCGCACACCCCCTTATTAATGCGCTATATTGGTTATCAAGCCTGAAAAGCTAACCAGAAATTGTGTCAGACTTTTTTGTTTACATGACGCTCAATGCTGCGTTTTCATTGGCCGATAAGACGTTGGTAGACCTGTCAATCAAAATCTACAGAAAGGTCAATTAAAGGCAGAAACAGTTATTCCCACGCACTAGTTATTTAGATAAAATTTGCGTGCCTCATAACCAGATGGAAATATGATGTAATTTACCTTACATTTCTCATGTTTCACATAATAATGTAATGTGTTGCTATGCGGAGGGGGTATGCCATGGGGAATAATCAAAAGGAACTCCACTGGATTTAGATAAAGTTACCTCAGAAAGGATTAAAGGCATTAAATAAATATAATATTCGTTTTTTTCGGTGAAAGATCAAAGTTTGTTTCATCTTGTAAATATCATCACACTTGTGGCTGCACCACCCCTGAAAACGATGATTTTCACTCGATGAAATAAATTTCGATCTTTCACCTCAAATATGATTAATAAATAGAATTTCTATTTTGATAGGGTAAATGAAAATGTTGCATGAAAAGGAGAAAATATTCATTATCATTTTTTTCTTGATTCCAATTATCTTTTCAACTGTCTTCCTGCCAAAAATGGATGCAGTCGCAGATGGCAGTTTTAAACAAGGCTCAAACAATAACATTTATTTTTGATAGAGTAGAAAAAATTGTGGGAAAAAGAAGAAAATGCCATTTCCAACATTTTCTTCTTTTTTTCACAATGTTTTCAAATGGATTCTTCCTCAGTCAAGATTGTGCAGATAATTCTTTATCAAATGTGAAAATTTTAGACTGGTCCAAATTGAAAGCATTTGCAGACAACAAAATTAACGCGACTCAAAAATTGAAACTTCTGTGTGGGTTGAAAATATGTGGGAAAAGGAGAAAATGCTGGTTCCAGCATTTTCTCCTTTTCGCACAATAGTTTAAAGGGTTCTTTCGTGAAAACTCAGGCTTGTTTGGTAAAGAGTTTAACCTCTTTTTGTCTGGTGTGCGGTTAATGTTGGCAAAACAATTGTTCCTACCTCACCGACTGTCTTGTCTTGTAAACTTCTTAGTCTTAATATCTTTTTAAATAGAAGACTCTGTACAGCAGCCCTTAACCGTACACCTGAAAATATAATATAAAAAAAAAAAATCATTACAGTTTATAAAGTTTTCTACATATAGGTCCTTCGAACATGAAAGTTCTTAACAAATACATAACTAAAATACAAACGGCACCTGACAAGATTTGAATCTTGTGCAGACAAATATCCTCATTTTTTTTTGAGGTTTACAAGACCAATACCATCAGCACTGACCTAAAGAGATATCTCCCTAGCGCTGTTGGTAGGTATTGTATTTAATTAACCCATTACCACACAATCCCTACTTTTGACGCCCCCGAGAAAGAAGCCTTTAGAAAACATTGTGGGAAAAGGAGAAAATGCTGGTAACCAGCATTTTCTCCTATTCCCACAATGGTTTCTACCCTTCACAAAACAAATTTCAAATTTTCTGCCACTTTTATTTTGTCGTCAGCAAATGCTTTCGATTTGGACAAACCTCAAATTTTGTCATTTGGTAATGAGTTAAATCGGGACTAAGCCGTAACATAGGACAATGACAAGAAATGACAATAAAATTCAATGTTAACCCTTTACGCCACAATTCCGACTTTTAACAACCCTGAAAAAGAAGCTTTTTGAAAACATTGTAGGAAAAGGAGAAAATGCTGGTAATCAGCATCTTCTCGTTTTCCCCACAATGCTTTCTACCTTTCCCTAGGCAAATTTTAATTTTTGAGCCATACTAAAGCCATTGTCTAAAACCGCTTTCAATTTGGACTGGTCTACAATTAGTTTGTACAAGTGAAACGCAATGCTACTTACTAGCAGATGTAGTATTATTGAAAAGCCAGGCTACTTGCCAGCTGTATCTCTGAAATGCCAGCCTTCTTACCAGTAGTATACTAAAAATGCCAGACTACTTGCCAGTAGTATTATTGAAATGCCAGCCTACTTACCAGCTGTATCACTGAAATGCCAGCCTTCTTACCAGTAGTATACTAAAAATGCCAGACTACTTGCCAGTAGTATTATTGAAATGCCAGCCTACTTACCAGTTGGTATACATGTACTAGACATGCCAGTCTACTTGCCAGTGGTATCAATAAAATGCCTGGCTACTTGCCAACAGTGTCATTGAAATGCCAGCTTTCTTAACAAGTTGTATACTGTTAATGCCAGGCTACTTGCCAGTAGTATCCATGAAATGCCAGGCTACTTGTCAGCAGTATCATTTAAATGCCAGCCTACTTATCAGAAGTGTACTAGAAATGCCGGGCTACTTGCTAGTAGTATCATAGAAATGCCAAGGAACTTGCCAGCAGTATCATTGAAATGCCAGCCTACTTGCCAGTAGTATACTAGAAATGCCAGGCTACTTGCCAGTAGTATACTAGAAATACCAGGCTACTTGCCAGTAGTATTATTGAAATGCTGTGATACTTAGCAGTAGTATATTCGAAATGTCAGGTTACATATGATTTGTATAATAAAAATGCATGGCTACTTACCAGTAGTATAATTGAAATGCCAGGCTACTTACAAAAGTATACTTAGAATGTCAGCCTACTTACCAGTAATGTAACAGTACTTTAAATGCCAAGCTTCTTACCAGAAGTATAATTGAAATGTCGGGCTACTTACAAAGTATACCTAAAATGTCAGCCTACTTACCAGTAGAATACTAGTGCTATAAACGCCAGGCTACTTGCCAAAAATAAAATTGAAATGTCAGGCTACATACAAAAGTATACCTAAACTTACCAGAAGTATAATTAAAATGCCAGGCTAGGGCAAAGAATAGGGCTCGTAGTAACTCTGTACAGCTGATGGCCACAACTAGGGCAATGCCATAGCTCAGTTCTATATTTCCAGCTTTTAGGTAGGTCAGCAGTTCTTTCAGCACAAAGGCCTGTGTTGACATAAAATTAAACCTTTATCATGTGGGCAAAATTATAGATTTTCCAAACTGAAAGCATTTGCAGACAAAACTTTAAATGATGGCTAAAAAGATGGAATTTGTCTATGATAGGATAGAACACTTTGTGGGAAAAGGAGAAAATGCTGGTAACCAGCATTTTCTCTTTTTCCCACAATGTTTTCAAAAGACATCTTATTTAGGATTGTCAAAATTTGTCGTTGAGTGGTAAATGGGTAACTCTTTATCAAACCTTGGGAAAAACACTACAGCTTAACATGTAGGGAAAAGGAAAATGCTGTTACCGGTAGGCAGCATTTCTTCCTTTTCCAATAATTTTTACTGTTCTTTCCAAAAAAAATTCAAATATTGGAGCCAATTTATATTTGCCATCTGCAAATGCTTTCAATTTAAAAAAGTCTAAAACTGTGTTTCTGGTAAAGATTCTTCAGCATAGGTTAAAAACTTTAGCCACCTCCCTCTAGAAAATATTTGTAGATTAAAAATATATGTCTTAATCACGGGAGAAAAGTGTACAAAATATTGTGAGAAAACAACAAAAATTATGCTTTTAATTAATATTATCACCTGTAAAATTATGTTTTTAGATGCATCTTTCCTAAAAAAATGATTAAATAAAAGAGATCATATGGTAAAGAATTAAAGGACAAAATTAAGCATCATTTTTCACTAGATCAAGAAACACATAAAAAGACAGTTTTTTAAAAGAAAGTCTGGCAGATCAAAAACTTCGAAAACTTTCTTTATCATACAGTATCACACTATTTCAATTTTATTTGTTACTCCATTTTTCAAAGCAAAGTTTAACAAATATGAGTGTCTCATTGAAACGTAAGATAGTGTAAATCAGTAACCTTACTAAGTTTCTGATACTGGTCATAATGATCTGCACTGATACTGTCTGCAAGATTAACCCTTTGGCTGCTTATTGCATCCCCTAGACGTTTTGCGGACAGCACAGATCAATATCAGACTGCACAGAATGTGCAGTCTGATCTCAGATCTACGCTGTCCGACCTGGAGATTTTTTTCTCCGAAACATACCTTTAAAATAACAATTTTTGGGGTTTTACTATCGAATTGAAAAATTCATTTTAGTTATTTAGCAGGATAAGGGTTAATAAGAATTATCAGTTTTAACTAGCAAGAAAGATTATCAGTTTTTAACCCTTTACTCCACAGATACTCATTTCTACGCATTGCTTGAAGGAATCCTTTGGAAAACATTGTGTCAAAAGGTGAAATCGCTCGTGACGAGCAATTTCACCTTTTGCCACAATGTTTTCTATTCTATCAAAAGGTGTCATATACACATAAGAAACAGCTTCATCCTTGCTGTTATTTAGTGTCAATTAGAGATACCATACAAATGCCTTATGGGGTAAAGGGTTAAAGGGAAAAGGGTTATCAATTTTTACTAGTCAAAAGGATTATCAATTGTATATGGAAAAAAAGATTATCAACTTATACAGGCAAAAAAGAATTTAAACTGGCCAAAAAAAAAAAAGATTTTCAATTCATACCTGCAAAATAAGACTATCAATTAACCCATTACCACACAATCCCTACTTTTGACGTCCTTGAGAAAGAAGCCTTTTGAAAACACTGTAGGAAAAGGAGAAAATGCTGGTAACCAGCATTTTCTCCTTTTCCCACAGTGTTTTCTACCCTTCCCAAAACAAATTTCAATTTTCCAGTGACCTTTATTTTGTTGTCTGCAAATGCTTTGAATTTGAACCAGTCTAAAATTTTGTCCTGTGGTAAAGACAAAATAGATTATCAATCTATACTTAGGAGCGAAAAGAGTGAAATTACTCTGGAAAAGAGGATTATCAATATGTACCAGTAAAAACCAAAAGATTATTATATTATATCTGTAATACAAGACATGTAGATAGACATTTTTGTGGATTTGATGTGATCATATACTTCCGGTTCGTGAACTAGAAACATACCAATGAATGTCCAAAACAAAGAAACATGAAAAATTGATTTTGACCACACTCGCAAACATTTTGGGGCACAAAAACAAAAATCGGTATATTGTGATAAATTTATACTGGCAAAAGATTGTCAATTAATACTAGCAAAAAGGATTATCACTTTTATAATGTTACAAATAAAGCAACGCATTGTTTTTGAAATTACATGTACCTAACTTGAAAGCTTTTGCTCTTTGATAATCAAATAGGAAAAACAAACCACAATATATCTGTATCAGATGGAAAAGGAGTCACTAATTTTAAAAGCTCGTCAATTAGGTTCCTATGTACTATAATGGCCCAAGCCCACAGTAGCCACATCTTTTTTGCTATTAACTTTTTACCAAATGACAAAACTATACTCATCCAAATTGAAAGCACTTGCAGACAACATGTTTTCTACCCTGCTGGAAATAAATTTCAATTTCTGAGTTGTGTTTATTTCATTGTCTACAATTGCTTTCAATCTGAACCAGTCTAGAATGTTGTTGTTTCGTTAAAGGCAAATCAGACCATTTAAGTCATATTTTGTGTGATTCCCAGGAAATGCTTTGGACATGGATAAGTCAATTTTTGGTAGTATTTTCTCCTTTTCCCATATACTATACCCACCTCCTAATCTTGACTTATATTCAACAAATAAGTGGCATATACAGGCCTTATATGCCCTATGCATCTGACATATAAGTGACATATATGCAACATATATGTCAGATGTTTGAGGTTGACATTGGCTCAAAGTAGCATATAGTATTACGTGAGTTATAAGTCATATATAAGTCAATTATATGCCCTTACCAAAGCCACCACAATGTAAATCTATAGAAGCCATCTATATGTCACATATATGCCACACAGATGATATTTGCATTTAAAATACATATATGTGGCTTAAACAGTTGCCATATATGCGACATATAACTTGGACATATAAGTAGCATATAAATATTTTCTGTAAGGGACAATAATTTTGTCATTTGGTAAAGAATTAAAATGGCAAAAAAGGAAGCATGAGTACAATTGCAAATACATGTTTATACAAGTACATACATGCATTTGATAAGAAATACAAAAATACTTGATAGGTCCTGTATGGCGCTGTACTAGCCTACAAATGGATAGATGAGTGCAACACTATTCTAAGTGCCTGTACAATGTACAGGCACTTTGAATTGTGTTGCACTCACCTATCAAAATGGAGTACAATTGTATATACATAAAGCTATAACATATGAAGGAAACAATGCGAAAAACAGAGGAAAACAGGAACTTACACCACATGAATATATCTGTATTTTTTGGTAGGCAAGGTGAGCTACTGTATAAGTGGAAAGTTTTGCGATTTCACAAATTTGAAAAATTAGCAAACTTTTCTGTTTGCACATTCTACTACCAGTATACCAATAAATAAAGAGTGTCTTGAATTTGCAAACATTTTTGTATGCAAAAATGTCCTTAATTGGCAATTAGCAAATTTTTTGACATGCATATAATATGTATACATTATGTAACGGTATTTTATTTATTTGTTGTTGCTTTTTTTTTCTTTGATTGTTTTTTTTTTTTTAATTTAGAAATATAAATATGTTGGAATGACCTTGATTTTGTCAGATCAAACTTCCCTCATTACAAACCAACAAAATTTTAGACTGGTCGAAATTGAAAGTGCTCCAAGATGCTAAAATAAAAGAAACTCAAACATTTTGTTTCCAGCAGGGTAGAAAATATTGTGGTAAAAGGAGAAAGTGCTGGTTCCCGGCACTTTCTCCTTTTTCCCACAATGTTTTCAAAAGCCTTCCATCTCAGGGTCATAAAACCCAGAAATTGGTTGGTAAAGGGTTAACAAAGCTGAATATTAAGTTTACTATAGATGAGGCACCACAGCCAACCATATTCCCATACACTGCTACCACATTTTGTATGAAAACTAGAAGCAAACTTGCAGGACAAGATATTTCATACATAACTTCCAGGAAAAGGAATTCATTCAAAAGGTAAAATCGTACAGAGAGGTTTAAGAAGGGAAATCTTATACCCACATACGGTAATAATATTCCAACATTATGTCATAAAAATAAATACAAAGAAACAGATACAAAGGGGGAGGGGGAACAAGCAGTAGTCACATTAAAATATAACAATCAGTTTTTCACTTGTTTCTCCCGTTTTTTTATGCGACTGTGAAGGAAAAAGAAAACTAAATTCTCCTTTGCTCTCTTTTCTGTAGCTTTACAATATAACATAAAATTGGTGACAATAATTGCTGAGCAGAAATGACACATATTCAACATGAAGTCATGTTCAACATAAATGGTCCCTTTTCTGTTCCTGAAACAGGAAAATACTAAGAACTGACAATGGTGGTCAAGCAGGAGCAAGTTGTGTACCATATAAAGCACAGGTCAAAACAGAAGGCCAAAGATTCCAGTATTTGGGACTGAACTGAGTCCATCATACACTGTATTAAGGGAAGCACAGAAATTGATAAGCCATATTGCTGACATGTGAAAGAGGGGCTTTTTAAGGAAAGGGAAGAGGCTTCTTAAACATACCAAAAAGACTAGGTAAAAATGTGCATTTGGCTGTTACAAGAGGCTGCTAAATTCATAGACTTATTTCAAAAACCTTTCTACAACAGGGGCCATATAAAATGGGTACAATTACTGGGTAGGAGAAAACTTACTGGCGCAACCATTCTTGAAACAGCCATAACCAGAACAAAGAAACCAGTGATAACCAGTCTGGTTTTGAGAAATCTGTGTACAGCAACAAGGAAAGAAGCCTCTTTGCCTTTCTTTCGGAGTTCCTCCTCCCAAATCCTTGCCAGTCTGAAGTCAAAAATAGCACTTACTTTCAACAAAAGCAATGTACGCAAAATTACATGTAAAGTTGTCCATAAACAGCCATTATATATAGGTAAGTATACAACATAGAAGATCCAGATCTTCAAATTTCCCAAACATTTACAAGGATTTAGAAGGAAATTATTTGTTCTTTGAATATGAAATCTGAAATAGAAACAGAGAATTACTGTTAATTTTTTGCATAGAAAAATTTGGCTAAGTCTACCAATTTAATGTTTGGGAAATATTTAATCAACTTTCTGACGCAATGCCAATACGGTTCAGATCTCTCTTTTTCACACTGTTTAACACCTTCCTAGAGCCAAGCAAAAGTGCAAGTGCATTAAGAAAAACTCACAGGTGCCGAAAAACTTGCTAATGATGCAATAAATAATAGGATGGTTGCGAATATAATTCTTGTTGCCAAAAAGTGTAAAACAGCACGTTGAAACGATGCTTTCCGTCCTCCATGTTTACGGACATCTTCCATCCACAGCCTATAAAGTCTGTCGACAAAGAGGAAGACATTTTTCATAACACTGCACCTTTTATCACATGACCAAACAAGAGTACCCTATGCTGGTGCCAAAGTTTGGTTGTAAGAGGATTTTCAGAGGAAGTTCATAGTCAAAACAGGAGCATAATTATCTGTTATAAAAACATTTTGAGGGTGACCTGATCCTATTGTATGGGATCCCCTTTTGGTATTTAACTCTTTACCAAACGACAAAATTTTAGACTGGTCTAAATTGAAAGCATTAGCAGATGACAAAGAAAATGTGCCTGAAAAGTTGAAATTTGGTTCGGGAAGGGTAGAAAACATGGGAAAAGGAGAAAATGCTGGTTACCAGCATTTTCTCCTTTTTCCTCAATGTTTTCTAAAGGCTTCTTTCTCAGGGTGGTTAAAAGTCCGGATTGTGTGGTAAAGAGTTAATAAATGACAAAGTTTTAGACTCTTCTGAATTGGAGGCACTACCTGGCTACAAATTAACTACTGCTATACTGGTGAGATTTGTCTATGAGAGTAAATAAAACATTGTGAGAAAAGAGAAAATGCTGGTTACAAGCATTTTCTCTCTTATCAATCATGTTTTAAAAAAGTCTTTGTTTCAAGGATCGTTAAAAGTCTGGATTGTTAGGTAAATGGTTCATGTAGAAAACTCACTAAGACTAAGTCCTATAAATTGTTATATGTAAAATATGTATAAATAATATATACAAAAAAAATAAAGTTTGCATTATTGCTATCAATAAACTACTATATCACTGTAAAAAAAGTGGAAGAATATTGTTAGTACATTATATTAATATTTAGAGCACTAATTACCTCTTTACCAAACAACAAAATTTTAATCGTTCAAAATGAAAGCATAAGCAGACTACAAAATGAATGTGACCGTAAAAAAAAAAAAAATTTTTTTGCTTTTTTTTTTTTGTGACTGAAACATTGAAATTTGCATCTGGTAGGGTAAGAAACATTGTGGGAAAAGGAGAAAACGCTGGTCACCTTTTCCTACCATGTTTTTAAAAGGCTTCTTTGTCAGAGTTGTTAAAATTCTGGATTGTGTGGTAAAGGGTTAACCGTTCACCACACAATCCTGAGTTTTATTTACAACCCCGAGCAAAAAGCTTTCTAAAAATATTGAGGGTTAAGAAGACAATGCAGGCAACTAGTTTTCCTCCTTTACTCACAATGATTTATATCCCATCAAAAACAGTAATCACCATTTATGCCAGATTTAATTTGTCTTCTGCAAATGCTTTCATTTTGGACATGTCTATATTTTTGTCGTCTGGTATAAGACTTAAATCCACCAGGGAGATTCAGAGTTTGGTATGAACAAGACATAAAATAAGCCCAATTTCAAGATAGCTTAGGTTTAAACCTTTACTACAGAATCCCAGTTTTTAAGACCCCTGTGTGAGAAGCCTTTAGAAAACATTGTGGGAAAAGGAGAAAATGCTGGTAACCAGCATTTTCTCCTTTTCCAGCAATGTTTTCTTCTCTTCAAAGGTCATGTTTCAATTTTTGAGTCACTTTTATTTAGTCGTCTGCTAATGCTTTCAATTTGGACCAGTCTAAAATTTTGTCGTTTGGTAAAGAGTTAAAACCTGTCAGCAAAGCAGACAAAACAGATCTCAGATCATACTGCATATTTTGTGCAGTCTGATCTTGATCATATAATTACAGAAGCACAGGCAACTCAAGTCAAGGAAGACAGATTATATGGATTACAAAAAATAGGAAAACACATGCCTAATGGTTAATACAGTACGAAAACAAGCTTCCATTCCATGACTAATGCAATATAGTTCTACGGAAACAATTGCGTAATTTATGAAATTTCAAAGTACAACTAAAATGGACCTAGTATCTATTAACTGTTTACCAAACAACAAAATTTAAGACTTGTACAAATTGAAAGCATTTCCAGACGACAAAAAAAAGTGACTAAAAAATTTGAAATTTGTATTGAAGAGGAGAGAAAACATGGTGGGAAAAGGAGAAAATGCCGGTTACCAGCATTATCTCCTTTTCCCACAATGTTTTCTAACCTTCATAAATCAAATTTCAATCTTTCATTCACATTTATTTTTGTTGTCTGCAAAGGCTTTCGATTCGGACCAGTCTATAAATTTGTCATTTGGTAAAGAGTTAAGGACCTTTCGTTACGGAACGGAAGCTAGTTTCGGTCTACAGATACGCTATTAAACTCCACCTTGAACATTAAAACACAACTTACAGGCGTTGAAAACATACAAAAACATGTTAGGAAAAGAAAAGTAGTGGCAACAATCAATCTTGTGCGTAAAAATCGAAGCGCACTTCGTGAGAATGATGCGTTTTTCAGACCTTTACGTCTGACCTCATCCCTCCAAATGACGGCCAGTCTGGAAAACAACAGGAATCTTTCATGTAGAAGGTAAAAATAATTGTACATGTATTGATTGATTGATTGTTTGGTGTTTAACGCCATTTTCAATGTTATTGCAGTTATATCATGGCTGCCAGTGCACCTATCCATGCCTTCCTGGAATCTCTTTTACCATTGCTCCTCACAATTTATTTTCTAAGCCACTGGCTACTTTTCCACATTATTACTATCAAAACAATGGCTAGTGGTGGGAGAGGAATAAATCCTGTAGCAGTGACTGTCATCAGTCCTGAAAGAAATTGGCACAGCCAGGGATCAAACCCACCACCCCATTTTCTCAAGTCCCACAGGCTACAGAGAGAGCTACCATGGCTCCAAAAATTGTAAGCATAGATAAAAGCACCATTTGGTAACAAGTTAACCCTTTACTCCATAGATACTCATTTTTACACATTGCTTGTAGGAGCCTTTGGAAAACATTGTGGCAAAAGGTGAAATTGCTCGTGACGAGCAATTTCACCTTTTGCCACAATGTTTTCTATGCTATCAAATGGTGTCATATACACATACGAAACAGCTTTATCCTTGCAGTTATTTAGGGTCAATTAGAGATACCATAGAAATGCCTAATGGGGTAAAGGGTTAACGCTTCCTTCAACATGTGACCTACCACCACTAACAGTACAGACATTCTGGAAACATGACAACCTGACAAAAACAAAATGTCTATAGCACCTTTCTGCCACCAAGTTTTCAAAGCTGAATTTTTCCCTTTTGTGTCATTCATACAGATGCCTGCTATGTAAAAAGGAGCTTTATTATATACCTAGCAGTGAAATCCTGGAATTTCCCAGTGTTATAAATTTTGATATCATCACTAGTGACGATATCAACTTTCACTTTCACTTCCTGCTGTAATTTAGGAACTACTTTTTTTTTCATTTAGCACTTATAGATAGTGTTAATTGTAAGTTTTATATTTTCAACCAGACAATCCAACTTCTTCAGTTTTGTGAAGTCTAGTTTTTCCTATTAAATTATGTATTCATCCGCAATATGTCCCTGATTTCTTCTCTCTATCCAAAGTATTAGATTTCGACTTTCAAACGAAAAATTAAAAATGATAATGTTAATAAGGTATATAATAAATAGAATAATCATCTGTTTGGTTTTTTTTTATATGAAAAATATCTCACTCAGATGCGTCGTAAGGCATTAAAAAAAACTTGTGCCAGGCACTCGTTTTTTCAAAGCCTAATAACGCAATCCTTGTTAGATATTTTTCATATAAAAAATAACCAGTTGCTTATCCTCTATTTAATGCATCTGCTAAAAGTTCTGACCAGCGTCAGCCTGTACAGTCTGCCACATTGACCTGGGTCAAATATTCCTCTTTTGGTGAATTTTCTGCATGTTCCCTATTGTGTCATTAACTTATGATTAACCCTTTCCCAAACAACAGTTTTTGGACACTTCCAAACCGAAAGAGTTTGCAGAAGACAATTTTAGATTTGGAGAAAATTGCAAAAAGCTTTCAAAAAGGGTAGAAAACACTGTGGGAAAATGAGAAATTGCTCATTACGAGCAATTTCTCCTTTTCCCAGTTTTTTCAAAGACTTTTACTGCAGACATGTAAAAACCAGGGTTTGTTTAGGAAAGGGTTAACCCCTTACCAAATAATCCCGGATTTTCACAACCCTGGAAGTAAAGCCCTTGAAAACATTGTGAGAAAAGGAAAAAATGCTGGTAACTAATTCTACCATTTTAGCCATCTTTATTTTGTCGTCTGCAGATGCTTTGAATTTGGGAAAGTCAAAAATTTGTTGTACGGTAAAGAGTTTAGCCTTTCCACAAAAAACCCTGGTTTTAAGATCCTGAAAAAGAAGGCTCTGCAAACATGGTGGGAAAAGGAGAAAAATGCTGGGAACGGACATTTTCCTTTTTATTCCGCACAATGTTTTCTACCCTCCCAGAACAAATTTCAATATCTAAGTCACATTTATTTTGTCATCTGCAGATGCTTTCAATTTGGACAAGTCTAAAATTTTGTCATTTGGTTAAGAAATAATCTTCTTTCTATCGTGGTATATCGTTCAATAAACCACAGTTGTGAGTTATGAGGCACAATAAATAATCCTCGAGGGCGATAGCCTGAGTGGGTTATTCATTGCGCCTCATAACTCACAACGTGGTTTATTGAACGATATACCACGATAGAAAGAAGATTATTTCGATTCTAACATGGCCAATTCTTAATGAAAGGAAAACAAGTTGAAACTAAGAGTAAAAACGCGGATGAAGATTATGTTCCATTGAATAACTTACTCATTGAATGACGTCACTCTACATGGATTGTCGCAGATTTTTCCACGTTTTCCTTGCACTGTGTTTATAGAGCCAAGGTCGCGTGTCATGTTAGAATAAGGAGTAATGTCTGATTACAAGAAACCCTGTTTATATAGAAATATGTTCTAACTCTTTAAGTCTTTACCAAACAATCCCTAGTTTTTACAACCCTGAGAAAGAAGCCTTTATAAAACATTGTGGGAAAAGGAGAAAATGCTGGTAACCAGCATTTTCTTCTTTTCCCACAATGTTTTATACCCTTCACAAAACAAATTTCAAATTTTCAGTCACTTTTATTTTGTCGTCTGCAAATGCTTTCAATTTGGACCAGTCCAAAATGTTGTCGTTTGGTAAAGAGTTTAAGCACAGTGCAATGTTTCAACGACCCTGAAAGGAAGAAAGACTTTTGACAACCTAGTGGGACAAGGAGAAAATGCTGGTGACCAGCATTTTCTCCTTTTCCCACAATGTTTTCTATCCCCTTTGAGAAAAATTTATTATTTGAACTATATTTTATATCATGTTACATGCCGTCTGCGAACGTTTTCAATCTGGACAATTTTAAAAGTCTATCGTCCGATAAAGAGTAGAGATGAATGCAGAGGTCCAGGTTAAGGGAGTGATTTTAATTTTAAAATTAAAAATATCAATGATTCTCCACCAAACCCTATGTTATGAGTACTCATTAGAATCGTCTCATTGAGACGATTCTAATGAGTACCCACAATATAGGGTTTGACAGAGAAATTAAGGATTTAGAATACTCCCTCTTATCTGGAGCTCTGTGAATACATTCGGGATCGAGAGCAGTCCCTATGATTTACGCAACCTACCTGTCCGCATTAGGTCTCGCTTTTTCTGTATCTCCGACTTTCATATCTTGGATGGTTTCGATACCCCTACGGTAAATTCCCCACATAACAGAGGTCATCCAGCTAAATGTCATCAAAGATATCAACCCAGCTTTTGTCACAGGCATTTCCGTCTCAGCTCTTGTACATATATGAAATAAAAAAGTTTATGTTGAGGTAGTTCCATTCTAATGGAAAACATCTATTTCCACTATAATACTATTATTTTCTACACTTTTTGAGAACTTTCTGCAATAATAATTACCTCCCTTTTCTGAAAAATAACAAAATATCAACAAATAATTTCAAGATGGACATCGAAGGAATTTCTGGTCGGTTAGAAATGTGCAAAAACAATTACATGTATATCAGTATAAATTCTTATCTATCAACTAATAAGAAATTTCATTCGATTTTGTAACAGAAGCACTAGGATGGTAATACCTAAAGGTTTACGATCCCTAACTCTCATAAAGACGGATGCTGCTGAGATTGGCCGAATAGTCATTAAAAAATTTGTCAATATTACAAGATATTTATCGATGGGTTAGTGAGTCAACAGCCCCTAACTTTCATGTCAACCCTTTACCAAACAATTCCTGGTTTTTAGAAGCCTGAGATAGAAGCCTTTGAAAATATTGTGGGAAAAGGAGAAAATGCTCCTTTTCCCACAATGTTTTCTACCCTGCTGGTAACAAATTTCATTTTTTGAGTTACATTTATTTTGTCATCTACAAGCGCTTTCAATCTGGATCAGTCTAAAATTTTGTCGTTTGTTAAATGGTTTAAAGACAGAAGCTGCTGAGATGGGCCGGATAGCCTTTACAGCAAATGTTGATGTCTCAGGATATTTATCGATAAGATATGCGATGTAATCTTTCAGTTTACTTCTGTTGTAAAGAGTTAAATTTAGAAAAAGCCACAAGAGCATGTTACTATAACAAGCCTTATCTGCTTTAAGATAGAGCAGACTTCCCTTTTATCTATAATTTCAGAGCTTCAGACAGAGGGGGTGATTTTGATTTCAAAATTGAAAATTTTCATTATTATACACTAAACCCTATGTTATGGGTACTCATTAAAATTGTCTCATCGAGACGATTCTAATGAGTACCCACAATATTGGGTTTCGAAGAGAAATAATGACTTTAGAATACCATCACTCCATTTTATCTGGAGCTCTATACATGTATATAATAATATTGCATCATTTGCATTTGAAACTATCAGGTCATTCGCTAGTCTGTAAGCAAACTCATTTTCAACTTCGGCTTTTGGTGTAGCTGAATGTGCTGGCTCTTAACCTATTTTTTGATACTGATAACATAAAAACATTGTGGCAAAAGGTGAAATTGCTCATGACAAGCAATTTCACCTTTTTGCCACAATGTTTTCTACACTATCAAAAGGTGTCATATACACATAAGAAACGGCTTCGTCCTTGCTGTTATCTAGGGTCAATTAGAGATACCATAGAAATGCCTTATGGGGTAAAGGGTTAAGTTGTCTATCTTTGTCAACACTTTACCCAACAAACCCCAGTTTTAACAACCCTTGGAAGGAAACCTTTTAAAAACATTGTGGAAAAAGGAGAAAATATCAGTTACCAGCATTTTTTAATTTTTACACAATATTTCCAACTCTGTGAACAAGACAAATGACAAATTCCAGCATTAGAGCAATCTTTAATTTGTCGTCTGCAAATGCTTTTAATTTGAACAAGTCTAAAATTTTGTTGCTTGGTTCAGAGTTTCAGATATTTCTTCTTGCAATAAAACTGTCCCCTTGTTTAACCCTTTTCCAAACAACAATATTTCAGACTTTTCCAAATTGAAAGCATTTGCAGATGACAAAATAAATGTGACTTAAAAATTGAAACTTGACTTTAGAAGAGTAGAAAACATTGGGGAAAAGGTTACCAGCATTTTCTCCTCTTCCCATAATGTTTTCAAAAGGGTCATTCCTTAGGGTATGTGGTTAAAAGTCGGCACAGTGTGGTAAAGAGATAACCCTTTACCAAGTTTACCAAACAGCAGAATTTTAGATTTGTCTCATAACAAAACATATTACGCAGACAACAAAATCAATGCTTTTGATTAACCCATTACCACACAATCCCTACTTTTGATGCCCCTGAGAAAGAAGCCTTTTGAAAACACTGTGGGAAAAGGAGAAAATGCTGGTAACCAGCATTTTCTCCTTTTCCCACAGTGTTTTCTACCCTTTCTAGAACAAATTTCTATTTTTCAGTCACCTTTATTTTGTCGTCTGCAAATGCTTTCAATTTGGACCAGTCTAAAATTTTCTTGTGTGGTAATGGGTTAAGAGGTATTATCTATACAAGAAATAAAAACTGCTGGTAACTGGCATTTTCTCCTTTTTCCACCGTGTTTTCAAAAGGAACTATCCTTAGGGTAGTTAAAAGTATGAGTTTAGTCCCATTTTTATAAAAATATGTGAAAAGACCATCCCAACAAAAGCGTGGATGTCATGTAACTTACGGTTTTGAAAACCTTAAAGGTTTGGTTCCTTTAAGTGCACGTCTATATCTACTGATACCAGGTTTCTTGTAGGTCACATCAGGACTGACTTCTCCAGCAGTATTGAGCGCCATGATGCTGTAAAAATTAATACAATTTCGTTAAAGGCCCATTTGTAGCCATGCATAAACAATATTCAGGTATTAAAAAGCACCTAAATCTATATCATTTCATTTTAAAGTATGGAAATTATTTCGAAGGTGAGAATCCGACAATGTTTAACTGACTTTACCAAACAATCCCTGGTTTTAACAACCATGAGGTAGATGCCTTCCCAAACCAGCATTTTCTCCATTTCCCATAATGTTTCTTACACTTCCAACATCAAGTTTCAATTTTTGTATTACATTTAATGTGTCTTCTACAAATGCTTTGAATTTGGAAAAGTCTAAGATTTTGTCATTTGGTAAAGAATTAACCCTTTACCACACAATGACAGCTTTTAGCGACCCTGAGGAGGAAGGCTTTAGAAGACTTTGTGGAAAAAGACGAAAATGCTGGTAACCAGCATTTTCTGCATTTCCCACAATGTTTTCTACTCTTCCATAAAAGCCTTTAGAAAAAAATGTCATATAAAAGAGAAAATACTGCTAATCAACATTTTTTTTCCTTTTCCCACAATGTTTTCTGCTCACTCTGAAACAAATGATATCATATGAAGCATATCTTAATTCTTTACCACACAGTTCCGACTTTTCACTATCCTCAGGGGAGAAAGCCTTTTGAAAACATTGTGGGAAAAGGAGAAAATGCTGGTAACCAGCATTTTCTCCTTTTCCCACAATGTTTTCAAACCTCCCCTAAAAGAAATTCAATTTTTCAGTCACATTGATTTTGTCCTCTGCAAATGCTTTCAATCTGGACCAGTCCATTATTTTGTTGTTTGGTAAATAGTTAATTGTCATCTGCAAATGCATTCAGTTTGCCCTATTGTAAAGAACAGACCAGTGCCAGAACAGAATCTCTTGTCACACCTTTTTGTCAGATCGTCTATTCTGTCATGCTGGCTGTCTTCAAGTTCCATGGTCTCTTGCATTGTCATGGTATCCTTGGTTTCCATGGTGTCGCCATCAGGGATGGCAATCTTCTTGTTTGTGTCATCTTTATGATCGCTCAGAGATTCCCTGGTTTTGTCGGTTTCGTCTTTACCATCTGAAGTAAGTAACGCTTCTGTGTCATGGCTTGAATTGTCTTTGCTTTCACTCGGAGATGACATGGTAGTGTTGTCTTTCTAGTAATGGAATGTCAAATTGCAGGTATCCTGTGCTTTGTATATTCAATGGTGATTCTGAATCCCCGATACCCACATTGTTGTATAATTGTTTATTATGTTCAACTGTGTGGTAAGCTAATGCAAATCTCTTTTTTGTCTAATATTCTTATGGAAACGAATTGCCTTTTCTATGCAGTCTGAAACAAAAAGAATAAACTTGACAATAAAGATATTTTGAAATTAATCCATTCAACTTATTAAACCCATTACCAAACAACAAAACTTTAGGTTTGTCCAAATTCAAAGCATTTGCACACGACAAAATAAAAGTGACTGAAAATTTGAAATGGTTTAGTGAAGGGTAGAAAACCTAGTGGAAAAAAGGAGAAAATGTTGGTTACCAGCATTTTCTCCTTTTCACACAATGTTTCTAAAGGCTTTTTTCTCATGGTCGTAAAAAGTCGGCATTGTGTGGTAAAGGATTAAATCTTTACCAAACGACAAAACTGTAGACAGGTCCAATTTAAAAGCATTTGCAGATAACAAAATAAATGTTGCAAAAACATTGAAATTTGTTTTGTGAAGGGTAGAAAGCATTTTTGGGAAAGGAGAAAATGCTGGTAACCAGCATCTTCTTTTCCTACAATGTTTTCAAAAGGCTTCTTTCTCAGCGTCATTAAAAGTCGGCATAGTGTGGTAAAGACTTAAAACCATTACCACACAATCCCTACTTTTGACGCCCGAGAAAGAGGCCTTTTGAAAACATTGTGGGAAAAGGAGAAAATGCTGGTAACCAGCATTTTCTCCTTTTCCCACAATGTTTTCTACTGTTCAAATTTCAAATTTTGGGTCACTTTTATTTTGTCGTCTGCAAATGCTTTTGATTTGGAAAAACCCAAAATTTTGTTGTGTGGTAATGAGTTAAAGGCCTACAAAAATCAATGCACGTGTTGGAATGCATTTAAATCTATATCTAACTATCTAAAATCAACAAAAATCTGTTATTGTGTAGCCAGTGCATGTACTAGTCGCTAGCAGAAAAAATGAAATTCAATCCTGTATCAGACAACAAAATTTTACCCTTGTCCAAACTGAAAGCATTTGTAGATGACAATTTCAGTGTGGCTCAAATGGTGCAAATTTTCTATGAAAGGGTAGAAAAGATTGTGAGAAAAGGAGAAAATGCTGGTTCCCAGCATTTTCTTCTTTTCCCACAATGTTTTCAAAAGGCTTCTTTTCCAGGAGCATCAACAATCCGCATTGTGTGATAATGGGTTAAAATCAGGCAAAGGATAAAAGTGATCTTGCAGGTTTTAACCTGTTTTTGGAATTAATTTCTCTTTCTCTGCCAATAACTAGCACTGGGACCGACTGAATAGTCACAAATTGTTATTGCTCATCACAACTCAGTCGATTCCATATCTATATCTAACCTTGTCCGTATCAAGGAGATTTCCATTTTGAAATGAGAGTCATGAGATTCTATATATAGCACGCCACCGGCAGTTGTTTAGCAATGACATAACCAACCTCGATGCAGTTATTCACATCTGTCTATTTGTCGGTGTAAACTTCAATCGGAATTGATAAACCACATTATAAAATGACTGCAAGATCTGTTTGCCAACTGAAAGATTTTGATAGAAAATTGAAACTCAAGTTTTCTTTTGTAAGAGGAGCCATACAATTTTCAGAACAGTAAACCCGATGTATTTCTAGGTGATGAATGTACCGATCTGACACATATCAATCCACCAGTTACAGCTGAGGTATATGATGGTATGCTGAATGAAACTGTTATCTGGCTTAACCAATCAGAAGTTCCGTTACTTTCACATGACAAAATTCTGAAGAATAAGCGTAAGAAAGGTCTTAGGAATGGTTGTTGAATATGGACCCTGGAGTAGTGTCTCTTTTACCAGTGCTCCCCACAATTTTCTCTTCAAGCCACTGGCTGCTTTCTGACATACCGGTAATCATCGTTGAAACAAAAGCCAATGGTGGGAGATAAATGAACCCTGCTGCAGTGGCTATCATCAATCCAAATTGATTATCAAATAGTCAGGTTATTGTAAAATGTGTATCTGTAATCTTAAGTTACCTTATCTAGAATCCTGTTTGTTTTAGTGTTGACATAGAAACCCATATGATAATCATGAATTTAAGTAGGGAATAAACATTGAAATGGAGATAAAAACTTGTGATCCTACAAAATTTGACATTATAGGGGTCATTTAAGGATTACAAATTCCTCATCAGTAAATATCTTGTAACAGCGCCATTTTTGTAAAGATTATTTGGCCACTCTCGGTAGCTTGCATCTTTTAGTATGAGAGTTAGGGTGCTATCTTAGTGATAGAAAATAAACAAATATGGGGAAAACAAAGTATCAGTTACAAGCTCGATCTTTTCTAAAACTGCAGATACATAAAAAAGTCATTGTTTTTAAAGTAACAATTGCTGCCAAAAGTAAACAAGGTCAATGATAAAATGCATGTAGACTGGAATCATTACCATTTCAAGGCAGAGCTCCAGATAGAGGGAGTGATTTTGATTTCATAATTGAAAATATTAATTATTCTCAACTAAACCCAATGTTGTGGGTACTCATTAGAATCGTCACATCGAGACGATTCTAACAAGTACACACAACATAGGGTTTGGAAGAGAAATAAAAGATTTAGAATGCCTTCACTCTCTCTTATCTGGAGCTCTGAAAGGAATGGAAATTCGATGGTGTTCACAACTTTGGTGGTGTTCCTAACTTTGTCATGAGAACACTTTCTTTCATTTGCTTAGATGTATGACTTTCAAGCCAATATTTGTATAATATTTCTCTTTTTCTTTTAAATTATTAACTCCACACAATGGCTTTCTTGACAAACACCGCTTCAGCGTTCTCAATGCTTTGATTAGCTAGAGGGTTGAAGCATTAAAGGTGGCCCTTCAGATTTTGGGACGAAAATTTTTCAAAAGTGCAAAAAAAATCATCCTTATACTCCCAAAGCCTTTTAATTTTCATTCATAAAACCCCAGTAGTCGAAAACCGTCCAACAACACGAGTAATTAGAGATTTACTACGGCCCAGGTTGACACCAACGGGAGACACATTCTATTTTTAGATTATCAATTCGCTCATTTACTTACAGGAATACACAGAAGAAGCTTCAAACATAGTGTCCTAAGAGAACATTATGGAAAATAATCATTACATGTTTGTTATGATGGGGAATTTAAGTGTTATGAGTCACGTCCCACTGTCCCAGTCACTTGACATTCCCACAATGCTTTGTTAAATTTTGGTGCGAAATCTAAAAATAGCTTAAGAGGCTACATAGCCTTTTAAGGGAATACCATCAAAAAAATTTTTTTTGTAATTTTATGAATCTTTATTATTGATGATTTGTATTATTTTTTCATAGTAATTTCAGTGATATCTTTATTTTTTAATTTGGTGTGATGTGAAAATTCTAAATACCCACCTTTAAGACACAGAGAGTAAATACAGTAACCCAACTTTTGACCCAATGGTAAATCACCAAGTATTTAATCCTTTTCTACACAATCCCGAGTGTTACTCTTTACCAATAACGAATTCTTGGACTGGTTCAAATTCAAAACAACCCCAAACAACAAATTAAATCTTGTTAATGTGATAATTTTTTACTTTGATAGGGTAGAAAATATTGTGGGAAAAGGGGAAAATGCTGGTTACCAGCATTTTCTCCTTTTCCCACAATGTTTTCAATAGGCTTCTTTCTCAGGGTTATCAAAAGTCGGGAGTCTGTGGTTTATAATTTAAAATGACCCTGAGGATGATGACTGAAAGATGTTTAACTCTTTACCACATTATCCCGACTTTTAACGACCCTAAGAAAGAAGCCTTTTGAAAACATTGTTGGAAAAGGAGAAAATGCTGGTAACCAGCATTTTCTCCTTTTCCCACAATCTTTTCTATCCTTCACAAAACAAATTTCAAATTTTCAGTCACTTTTATTTTGTCGTCTGCAAATGCTTTCAATTTGGACCAGTCTAAAATATTGTCGTTTGGTAATGGGTTAAGCTTTCAAACCAACTTTGAGAAGGAAGACATGAAAAGATTGTTGGAAAAGGAAAGATGCTGGTAACCAGCATTTTCTCCTTTTCCCACATTATTTGCTACCTTTCCGAAAAAAGTGCCGGGAGTCAAACTACAGACCCCTATGTTTTCACCTAACAGGCTCTGTCCATCCAAGATCAGACTTCATGATCTGTGCTCAGCATCACCATTTAACAAATGACATAAATTTAGATTCATCCAAATTGAAAGCATGACAGACGACAAAGTAACATGAACTCAAAGATCCGAATTTGTTCCTAAAAAGTTTGAGAACATTTTGAGAAAAGGAGAAAATACATGAAACAGGCAACATTTTGATCAATTTTTATGATATTCCATTGAAAATAATTATAATCTCTAGAGTACAATGTTCACAAGGCTTTTCTAAAATTTGTATCAGGGACCTACTTTTTTTGCGTATATGACCAAATTTTAAACTTGATATATCAAACAATGTCAACGACATTTGTCATTCAGACAATCACTCTGACTAACATGAATATCAGAACAAAAATGTGGCTTCAATAGTGAAAATTGTCGGTTTACTTCTAAAACCTCGTAACTACAGCTTGTTTCAAGCTGTAGTTACAAGGTTTTTGATGTAAAGCAAGCAAAGGTTTATCTCATATTTGTCATGGTAACCTTCTTTTTGACCTGACATGACCCAACTTCAAACTTGTGTAGTTTTAATCAAAACAATCAAGACAAATCCCTGGCGTCTCTTTATCCCATACATCTTACATTGATTTCTGATCTATGTTTTCTAAAGATCATGAACATTCGCTACAAAAGCATGGCTAAAATACCAACTGCATCTGATGGGATTCGAACCCATGAAGGACACATATCCTTGTTTTTTCGAAGCTTAAAAGACCAATACCACAACCACTGAGCCAAAGAGAGATCTCCCTGCCACAGTTGTAAAGTACTGTATATAAATCGGGACAAAGCCATGCATGAAGGAGTGGTCTCCCACAACAGTTTACATATGCAGCTATCTGGATTCTCCATATTGTAAAGTTTTAAAAGTGATTTACTCTCTGGCCCTAAGGGTGCAACTTTAATGAGTATCAGATAGAAAATGAGGCCTGAAGAGTGCACATTATAAGACTTTTTTAAAGCCTTTGTCCCAGTGACCTAACTTTGATCCCACATGACCCGATTCTAAATTTGTTAAAGGTATTATCAAGATAAACATTCTGACCAATTGGAACAGTTTTTCTCAGATAGAGCAGAAAACATTGTGGGAAAAGGAGAAAATGCTGGTCACCAGCATTTTCTCCTTTTCCCACAATGTTTCCAAAAGGCTTCTCTCCAAGGGCCAAGGGTCATTAAAAGTCTGCATTATGTGGAAACGGGTTAAGTTCCCCAATAAGCATGATAATTTTGTAGGTCAAGTGATTTCGACTCTTGAGCAAATTTATCTCTAATCAAAATCCAATTATCCCAACCACCACACTATTCCCAATACTCATCAACCCCAAGAGCAAAAGCTTGTGAAAAATTTATACAAAAAGGAGCAAAATTATACTGGTAACAAACATTTTCTCCTTTTCCAACAATATTTTCTGTCTTTTCTTGTTCCTAATTTCAATTTTTGACTCAAATGCTTTCATTATAGACAGTCACAAGTCCAAATTTTTGTCATTCCATTCAAGAAGAATTTTTTAGTGTTATCTGACTTTAATTAGCCTTTATATAAAAATCCCTTGCTCAGCTCTTTACCACACAATCCTGACTTTCAATGACCCTGGGAAAGAGGCCTTTTGAAAACATTGTGAAAAAAGGAGAAAATGCTGGTAAGCAGCATTTTCTCCTTTTCCCACAATTTTTTCTACCCATCAAAAAAAAAAGAAATCACGGTTTTAACAACTTTCAATTTGTTGTCTGCAAAATTTAAAGGTGGCCCTTCAGATTTGGGGACGAAAATTTTACAAAAATATCATCCTTATACTCCCAAAGCCTTTTAATTTGCATTCATAAAATCCCAGAAGTCCAAAACCATCAAACAACATGAGAAATTAGAGATTTACTACAGCCCAGGTTGACATCAAAAGGAGACACGTGATCAACTCTCTCATTTACATACAGGAATACACAGACGAAGTTTCAAACATAGCGTCCGAAGAAGACATTATGGAAAATAACTATGTTATGAAATGGAATTTAAGCGTTATTAGTCACGTGCCAGTCACTTGACATTCCCACAACGCTTTATTGATTTTTGACGCGAAATCTAAAAATACCTTAAGAGGCTACGTAGGCTTTTAAGGGAACACCATCAATTTTTTTTTTTTGTAATTTTATGAATCTTACTTATTGATGATTTGTATTATTTTTTCATATTTCATATAAATTTCAGTGATATATATATTTTTTAATTTGGTGAGATGTAACAGTTCTAAATACCCACCTTTAATGCTTTCAATTTGGACTAAAATTTTGTCATTTGGTAAAGAGTTAAATACATAGAGGCAAAAGGAGAAACTGCTCTTAGTCACTGTTCACCGCACAAGCCTAGCTTTTAATTCTTTGCCACACGACAAACTGTCAGACCCATCCAAATTTAAAGCATTTGCAGACGGCAATTTCAATGTGGCTCAAATGAATTGAAACTTTCCTTCGACTGAGTAGAAAACATTGCGGGAAAAGGAGAAAATGCTGGTTACCAGCATCTTCTCCTTTTTCCGCAATGTTTTCAAGAGGCTTCTTCCTAAGGGTCATTAAAAGTCAGCTTTGTATGGTAAAAGAGTTAATAAACCAGAGGAAGAACTCTTTTGAAAACATTTTGGGAAAAGGAGAAAATGCTGATTACCAAATGCTTTTAATTTGGCAAAGTCATCTTGTCAAGAATAAACAAGCAGTCCTACATCTCCATGACCTATACTGAGAAAGAAAGCTTTTGAAAACATCATGAAAAATATCATGGGAAAACCACTTTCTCCTCTTCCCACAAATTTTTAAACTCTTTCTTAACTCTTTATCACACAATCACGACTTTTGACCACCCTGAGAAAGACAGCTTTTGAAAACATTGTGGATATAGGAGAAAATGCTGGTAACCAGCATTTTCTCCTTTTCTCACAATGTTTTCCAACCTTCTCAAACCAAATTTCAATTATTAGATATGTCACATTTATATTGTCGTCTGCAAATGCTTTCAATTTGGTCCAGTCCAAAAATTTGTCGTTTGGTAAAGAGTTCGATATGCCACTCATTGGAGTCATTGAGGTTAATAAAATATCATTAAGGAGTGGTGTTAACTTCATACTCAGAGAAAAATGTAAAATTTACCATTTACCACTCAATCCCGAGTTTTAACGACACTGAGAAACCTTTAGAAAACATTGTACAACCAGCATTTTTTCCCTTAATACTTTGTACACTTTAAATGTTAAATTTCAGCACTTTAGTCACATTTAGTATGTCGTCTGCAAATGCTTTGAATTTGAACAAGTGTAAAATTTTGTCGTCTGATAAAGGATTGACGTTAAACTTACGTTTGGCTGTTTGTCTACTTTCGGTTCATCTTCGAACATTGAATGGCTTCCACCATATAAGAGCAGATTGTGGATAATGATTAAGTAAAGAAATTATAAAACAATAAAGCTCGATGATTAACAACTTACTATGTTCGTTGATATAAAACAATAGCTACATTCCGTGGGAAATCACGTCCTCACTGTCCCACTTCATGACCTTAGTTGTTTAATTGGACCCGTTAAATAAACGTTTGGTTTTCACTCAAGCGCCCAGATCATCATGATGATGAATAGGGGTCGTCTCAAAATGTTCTTAGAATTACTTTGGAATCGTGAAAAATAGTACATCGTAAAAGTTCATTCGGCAAACCTCGAGTCATTAGTCGATGTAGGTACGGAATCGACCGAGTACTGACGGCTGTTTCAAAGTTCTGTTTGCGGTAATTAGTAATTCAAAAAGAAGGTTCTACAGACAGTTTAGTTTAATTGAAAGCTTGCTCCGATGCTGCTTTTGTTATTTGGCACCTTGCGGAGACTGAAGGTACACCTAGCCATATCCATGGGGAATGTGTGGATATATCACTTAACGGTTTTCGTTCCATACAGGTGAAGACCCAACTCCTCCCCCACGCCCACCCCCACCTCCGTATGTACCTCAGTGGTTGTAATATCGGACTCGTAACTTAGTGGTCGTGAGTTCGACTCCCGGTTAAGACGAACTTTCTGTCTGGCGACATTTTCGCCTCTCATCTCTGATGCATGCATGTGAAAAAAAAAAAGTCACTGACAGTAGTCTACTGGTGTGAGAAAGCCTGGAAACACATGTGTACGTGTACCTACTGACCACCGCTAAATGACCTTTTTTTAGAAGCTGTTAAAACCGCGTAAAAGTCCAGTTCAAAGAATAGAATATCCTAGCCTGATCGAGCTCCCACCTGATGATTTAAATTATTATTCTGACGTTTACATTGTCAAAAATGACGTTCATGAAATTATTTTTAAAAACCGATTACCTGCTTTTCGAAATATCTTTGTGGAGCTTGAAAGAATACCGTGAAGAGGAGTGATCAAAACATTAGTAATGCCTGGACCTAGCCAGTCAATCACAGTGATATTGATTATTCCTTATGATAGGGATCGTATATAGGTACAGGCCCGTAGGAAGCAATTTTGGAGGGAGAAGGGGCACATCATTTTAGAATCGGCTTGCCCTGATTTTACATCTATTGCGTTTGGTTATGCAGTGAGAAATAACCCACCTACTAATACCAATGACCGAAAAAGAAGGAAATTTGTTCAACAATGTGGTGAAGTATGAGATTTGGAGAAAAAATAAACCAGAAAATCACACGGAATGAAATGTGACGTCAGAAATTGTTTAGTGTCTGTCAGATAACAAAAGTAAACGAAAAATTTCCATGGCTAGCCGCCGTTTGTTTAGAACTACTGTAAATCGTTCGGATTTTTTTTATTATTTCATCCTCCTTATGCACGATGATTGGACATCTAGCAATATTCAGCGAAATATTGACACAGTCATTTTATTGGTGATCAAATTATTGGGGGGGGGGGGCGGCCTCCCCCCTGCACCCCCCCCCATTCCTACGGCCCTGTAGCTATGCATATATTTATAACATTTGTGCTTATGGAAGCAACAAACACGCAGGGCTCTGAAAAAGTCAACCACCCAAGCTTTATAATATGGCATGATGCTAGCGCACTAAATTAATTCCTGAAGATGCCGAAGCTTCAAATATTTCAGTTTAGCAATGCATCAGCCTCTCCCGGCTCTTTTCTACAGCCTTAGCCTCCATGTACAGTGCCTTTTGAAATTATCTGAGGAACTCTATAAAAAAAGGGGGGTTTAACCATGTCTTTCCCAACACTATCCCTGAAAAAGAAGGCTTCTGAAACCAGCATTTTCTCCTTCTCCCACAAAGTTTTCTACCTTTCCGAAATAAAATTTCAATTTTTGAGTAACAATTATTTTGTCGTCTGCAAGTGTTTCTGATTTAGACAAGTCTAGGATTTTTTCGTTTGGTAATGAGTTAACTCTAAAAATACCAAAAGTCTCAGTTTGAAACTTGGTCAAATTCAAAACATTTACAGCAAACGAAAAAAAATATGTGACTCGAACACTGAAAACTGTTGTGTTTTTTGGGGGAACGAAAAATCCAAACATTTTGGACATATTTAGATATATGTCGTCTGCAACATTTCAATAAGGAAGGATCTAGAAACCCTTCTTGCAAAGGGCTGGGCAGTTTAGTTGCAAACATTGGTTCATAATTGCATTTGCAAAATTATATCATAATTTAGAGCGCTTTTTGACGAATAATATTTGCTGAAAACATACATTTCTTTCTTTCAATTGAAACGCGCGTGAAAAATTGATGAATATTTCGAACGGGTACGTAGTCAAAAACATTTAGACTACTAGCTTGCAAATATCGAATGCGCTTTCCACCTTGATTTATGCTAAATGAACTTCCGGTTTGCAATTTGATTGGTCACTAAAAATAGTTTCAACCAATTAACCAAAAGTAACATGGAAGCGATGCTGAGTGATTAAGAAGTCGATCCGATTCGCAGAACGAATTTGAATTCTGTTTTGGCCATAGCAATACTAGAAGATTTCTGGAATAGTTTATTCATCAAAAGTAGGTCAAAATACGTTATTTTCTTATTTCTAATGATTTCATGTCCTGAAATGAACCCCAATTCTGCTCTTGACGTGCCTGATGCTGATGTTGAAAGAAGATGGCAGCAGAATTTTCGACACTCCTGTTCGGATGGAATCTGACTCACAATGATATTTTCTCTCTAAACTCATTCACTGAACCATTGCATGTTGAAGTTAGAATGTTAATCTAGCATACTGTATTTTAGTTTGATGATACGTGTATGTGTGCGATATTGCGAGCTCAGGTGTGAACAAAAGGAAAACAGGAGTCACTATTTGTTAGGGGTCATATCAAAAGGAGCAAGGGTCGTAATGGTACTAAATTGGTTGTACTTCCAGACGAACGGCAAAATCTTCGACTTGCTCATAACTACAGACATTAATATGAATCCCTTGAAAGGATAGAAAAAATGTTGAGAAAAGAAAATCTTAGAAAAATGATACAATCACTCTTCTCCATCCCCAATCTTTATGAAATGACTCTTTCTAGCTCTTCATGAGTGTAAAAACAAGGAATCGGTTTGTTAAGGGTTATTATTCAGCCACTGTACAAAAACATTAGTTTCTTTATGGATGAACTGGATGGTATTCATGCCTTTAAGTCTATGTTGACCAGTCACATAATGTCTGAAGCCCACTCTTTAACCCTTTACCCAGTGCTCGCGCTGCCAATCGACATTATCGACATTTGTCGATTTATTAATTCAGATGTCGATTAATTCTTCCAATTGTCGATAAAAATTGTCGATTAATTTATTCCCCAAAAAGTCGGGTAAAATTTCCTTTACATTCCTGGATCATAGGTTAATTGACACTGGCAATGTGTGGTAATCTCTTGTTTCACACCTCGGCGGACGCAGACTTGGGCAATCAACAGGTCACAGTGGGCCGGTATAGTATACAACATGTGTTATATCACTCTAAGCCGTTAATTGGCCATTATTGTTTCTTCTTAAATTTTGATTGACCACGTTAACTGATGCGGTGATAGAAGGGAACCAATCAGATGTTACTACGTTGACATTTTAGTATTGAAATTCACGTAGGCCTAACAAATTTTGGTTACACGCGAGACCTCACGTAGCCTAAGAAAAAACGAAAAAAAAAAACATTATCAGCTTAACTTGTGCAAAATGACCAGAATTGAAGTTACTTGCAACCCTTATTGATAATTATAGTCAAATCACACCGAAATATCTATCCACAAATCAACACACGTGAAAAAATGCACGATGCAAAAAACACGGAAACCCATGACACAACAAAATGTTCCTTGTGGCATTGACCGATCAGTGTCACTTTAGACCGTCTTCTCAGCTTTTTAGCTCACCTGAGCACAACGTGCTCAAGGGGAGCTTTTAGGATCACCCGGTGTCCGTCGTGCGTCGTCCGTCGTGCGTCGTCAACAATTCTTTAAACATCAACTCCTCCTAAACCGCTGGGCGGATTTTGACCAAACTTGGCAGGAATGTTCCTTGGGAGGTCCTCTTTAAAAATTGTTCACAGAATTTGATTCCATCAAAAACTCTGGTTGCCATGGCAACGAAATGGAATTTTTTAGCAAATTCTTTAAAAATCTTCTCCTCTGAAACCGCTGGTCGGATTCTGAAATAATCTCACAGATATGTTCCTTGGGTGACCCTTTTCAAAAACTGTTCGTGAAATTTTGATTCGTCAAAAAATGTGGCTCTGGTGAATGGGGGCTTCTTGCACTATACAGAAATGAAGGAATTCTTTAAAAATCTTCTCCTCTGAAACCGCTGGTCGGATTTTGAAATAATTTCACAGATATGTTCTTTGGGTGACCCTTTTCAAAAATTGTTCGCGAAATTTTGATTGGTCAAGAAACATGGCTCTGGTGAATGGGGGCTACTTGCACTATACAGAAATGAAGAAATTCTTAAAAATTCTTCTTCTCTGAAACCACTGGCCAGATTTTAAAATAATTTCACACAGATGTTCCTTGGGTGACCCTTTTCAAAAATTGTTCGCGAAATTTTGATCCGTCAAGAAACATGGCTCTGGTGAATGGGGGCTTCTTGCACTATACGGAAATGAAGAAATTCTTAAAAATTCTTCTTCTCTGAAACCGCTGGCCAGATTTTGAAATAATTTCTTAGAAATGTTCCTTGGGTGACCCTTTTCTAAAATTGTTCGCGAAATTTTGATTGGCCAAGAAACATTGCTCTAGTGAATGGGGGCTACTTGCACTATATGGAAATGAAGAAATTCTTGAAAATTCTTCTTCTCTGAAACCCGTGGTTAGATTTTAAAATAATCTGACAGAGATGTTCCTTGGGTGACCCTTTCCAAAAGCTGTACATATAATTTTGATCCGTCAAGAAACATGGCTCTTGTGAATGGGGGCTACTTGCACTATACGGACATGATGAAATTCTTTAAAATTCTCTTTCTCTGAAACCCCTGGTCAGATTTTGAAGTAATTTCAGAGAGATGTTCCTTGGGTGACCCTTTTCAAAACTTGTTTGTAAATTTTGATCCATCAAGAAACATGGCTCTCGTGGATGGGGGCTACTTGCTCTTATACAGAAATGAAGAATTCTTAAAAATTCTTCTTTTTGAAACTGATGGTCAGATTTCGAAATGACTTTTACAGGTGACTTTTTGAAAATTGCTTGGCAAAATTATAAATTTTGTTCCAATGTTTCAATACCTCAAAAAAAAAAAAAAAAAATAGACTATGGTCATCTCAAAAATTCAGGTGAGCGATCCAGGGCCATCTTGGCCCTCTTGTTAATGATTTTAAGCCGTAAACTTCCACAGGTATCTTACTTTAATAGAGTTTTGTGCAGCAAATCATCAATATTGACTACTTTACCTCTAGCAGAGAACAATTATTGTCATACCATATTATGACATCTTACCCCTAGATTTACAGCTCCGGGGGTAAGCGTACATTTGAAACAAAAAAAGCTACTGGGATAACTGTTATCTAGTGAATACCTTTTTGTTTAAATAGTCTGACTTGCCTGCCACAGTGACTTAATTTTGAGAATAATTGAGGTTAAAATATAATAAAGGGAGGTAATCATGTAATAGAAAATTTTCTCCATTTACTTGTGCCTATCATTTATTATGATAATAAAAAAAATGTTGTTTGGTAAAGAAGAACTCTCAAAAGCCCTTATGCTTTTATGCAGTATTGTGGTAAAAGGAGCACTGTCCCAGGAAGTACTGCTTAACAAATTTTCCTCTTTCCCCCTCAATATTTTCTGCATTGTAAGATTAAAACAAAATTGTGTTATATGTTAAAAGAGTAACCTTTCATCAAAGGAAACCAAGAAAACAGTCTTTGTGCTTTTATGCAAATCTTGTAGGAAAATGAGCACTATCCTAGGAAATGGTATAGAGCAAATGTTCCTTTTCCCCCAATATTTCTACAATATAAGATTAAATATATAGATGATTTATTATTATTGTCATAATTATGTGAATGAAAGTTTGAAACTATGAGTTAACAGTAAAGTTTGTTCAGCGCTACATGTGCATTTTTTTTTTTAAGACCAACTTCACACGCTTATTTTGTCTATTATTTTTTGTAAGAAAAAGTTGTTGGCCATTATTTTACTTGGGCCAGAGCTAGCACTGCTTTACCTGATATGCCAATTTGAGGCTCATCCATTTCAGCAGCAAATAAAGATATGATGTCAAAAATATGGACAATTGAAGATCCAAATTTCTGATTGAGTGGATAACATTGTGGTTGTGGGAAAAAGAGAAATTGCTCGTAACGAGCAATTTCTCTTTTTCCCACAATATTTTCAAAAGCTGTCTGTTGTTGATACGTTAAAAAAGGGCTGAGGTCTACAGCCCCCAACCCTCATAAATTAAAAGACAGAGGCTGCCGCAGTGGGCTAAATAGTCTTTGCAAAATGTGAATGATACATGATACTTACTGATGAGCTAGGGGCAATAATCCCTAATGAATGACCTGGTTTTCACAGGCACTACTGCTCTTGCTAGTCACGCTACAGGATAATTTTACAACAAAAAAAAGTCTGTTCTGAGTTTTTATGGGCCTGTAAAGAAGGCCCTCTGAAAACATTGTGGGAAAAGGAGAAAATGTAGGCAAACCTGCATTTTCTCCTTTTCTCACAATGTTTTCTATCCTACGGAAAGGTTTAGAAACAGAATGATTCAGTCTGTATCATACCAGTTAAGCCTCTAATAACTTAAGCTAATAATGCCAGATCTTCAAAATGAAATAAATCTTATTTTTTTACAGAACCCTTAGCATGGAAGCCAATTTCATGGATGAATATTTCATGAAATTAAAGTTATCTTACCAAGTGTATTGTTCCTACCGCTGAAAACAGTACCAAAATTACATCCATTAAAGTATTAAATTTTTCCTTATATTCATTTCTGGTTGTGGTCTTTGTATGAATCTCCGACATATTTGTGTTTTATATTTACTTCAGAGCTCCCTTGCTGACAAGTAACCCATCCCTATTTGTAAAATTATACATGTACTTTGTTCAGTTGTATTAATTTCATAGAAAGCATCTGGCTGTTTTTGTCTTAATTGAATTGAGTATAGATCTCGCATCATGATCTATAAGTGATATGTAAGTGTGTCAGCTGTGAAAGTCATGGTGTGTAAATGGACGAAATCAGTTCTTTGCACTCGCCTCAAAGCCGGCCTGGCTTGCAACATAACCTGTATGTGTCAAGTTTTTGGACTTTCCAGTGTTTGAATCTAATATCCCACTTAGTCGTGTCACCCACATCATCAGTCTCTTTACCACACAAGAAAATTTTAGACTGTTTGCAGATGACAAATGTGACTTAAAAATTGAAATAGTGTTTTGAAGGGTAGATGACATTGCCGGACATGGAGAAAATGCTGGTAACCAGCATTTTCTCCTTTTCCCACGATGTTTTCAGAAAGCTCCTTTCTCAAGGTTGTTAAAAGTCTGGATTGTGTGGTAAATGGTAAAGAGTAAAACAAGTCTAAAATTTTGTCGTGTGGTAAAGTGTCAAATGATTGGGGAATCATTTAACCCTTTACCACACAAATCCGACTTTTGACGATCCTGAGAAAGAAAATCTTTGAAAAAATTGTGGGAAAAGGAGAAAATGCTGGTTACCAGCATTTTCTCCTTTTCCCACAATGTTTTCTATCCTTTCCAAATCAAAGATCAATTTTTGGTTCACGTTTATTTTTGTCTGCAAGTGCTGCCAATTTGGAAGCGTCTAAAATTTTAATCATTTAATGTATCAATGACAATATATCATTATCTTCATGCAATCAGTATAAAAGGACCAATCACACTAAGTGTATCATTCTATGCATGTTTCAACAATGATATGTCACGGCCCTTTGCAACACAGTCTCGAGATTTCATGACTCTGAGCAGGAACGTTTTGAAAATATTATGAGAACATTGCAGGGAAAGAAGAAAATACTAGCAGCATTTTCTTATTTTCCTTTAACACTTTACCAAAGGACCAAATTTTTAGACTAGTCCAAATTTGAAGCAATAGCAGATCAACAGAATACAAGCAACTAAAAATTTGAAAGTTGTTTTGGGACGGGAAAATGAGAAAATGCAGGTTACCAGCATTTTCTCCTTATCCCACAATGTTTACTGAAGTCTTCTTTAGTTCTTACTCGGGGTCTCGAAAATCTGGAAATGTTTGGTAATAAGGGTTAAATGTTATCTACCATATCAAAATATCAAATGCGGCTTCTTCAAATTTATCCAGAATTAACCCTTTACCATACAATGACGACTTTACTTCCCAGAGGAGGAAGCCTTTTGAAAATATTTGGGAAATGGAGAAAATGCACCAGTAACCAGTTTGGTGTCCGTGGTCGTGAGGTAGAGCGTCGGCCTCATAACCTAAAGGTCCTGAGTTCGATTCCCGGGAGCGGGTGTCAACTTTCAGATTTTTCATCGGCCCGCATATTCGCCGCGAGTGCTGGTGTAGTTCCCAGGAAGCAGAATCGAGAGAGATAAGTATAAGTTGTCAGAACTTGTTTCTCAATCGATATAAAATAAATATGTTTAAACCAGTTTTCAATACCGTATCTAGAAACTGCTCGCGACCATAAACTTTTGACGCTATGTTTGGTGTGATTTCTGTACATGGTTCACGTAAAAACTGCCTTGGAAAAAAAAATACATTCATACCTAGTACCTACCCTACTTAGCCGCCTACCTAAAGCATCTTGAACAGAAACCTTTCACACAGATATTTTTTGTTAGGCCTAAAGAGTTAAAGCATTTAGTTCATAAGGAAAAAACATGATTTCATTTGGATCTGGCTAAAGAATGAATGGGCCAAAAGATAAGAACTTGACTTCTCTGGTTCCAGAATCATTTTATACCTAGGCTGAATACCTCTATGGCTTTGATTTCTTGTTGAACTCTGTACTAAACAATCCCAAGCTTTAACAACTCCAAATAAAACTTGATGTTGCATTTATTGTTGGAAAAGAAGAAATTGTGAACCACAGTTTCTATAACCCTTTACCAGATGACAAAATTACATCCTCGGATACCCCGGGATCTCCTATTTGCTACGCTACATCGACCCCTGGGACAATTAATTGAATTTCCGTCGCTTTACCGCTGGCCGAATGCTGGCTTTTTATTGGTTCCATCATCATTTTGTGATGGGCAAGTGGAGTGTACGCTATGACGTTTCGCATCGATTTTCTGCGGCTGATTCAAAGTTTTATTAGTCAGTTGTCCCAGGGGTCGATGTAGCGTAGCAAATAGGGAGACCCCGGGGTATCCGAGGATGACAAAATTATAGCCTTGTCTAACATAAAAGCATTCACAGATGACAATTTCAGTGTGGCTTAAATGGTGCAACTTTTCTTTGACAGGGTAGAAAACATTGTGGATAAAAAGGAGAAAATGCTGGTTACCAGCATTTTCTCCTTTCCCCATAAAGTTTTCTACCCTTCACGAAACAAATTTCAAATTTTCAGTCCATTTTCTTTTTGTTTTCTGCCAATGCTTTTGCTTTGGACAAGCCTAAAGTATTGTCGTTTGGTAATTAGTTTACTCTTCACCAAACAACAAATTTACAGACTGGTCCAAATTGAAAGCGATTGCAGGCGACAAAATAAAATCTGACTGAAAAATTGAAATATGATTTGGGAAGGGTAGAAAACGTTATGGAAAAAGGAGAAAATGCTGGTTACCAGCATTTTTACTTTTTCCCACCATGTTTTCAAAAGGCTTTGGTCTTAGGGTCGTCAAACGTAGGGATTGTGTGGTAATGGGTTTAACCCATTACCACACAATCCCTACTTTTGAAGCCCCTGAGAAAGAAGCCTTTTGAAAACACTGTAGGAAAAGGAGAAAATGCTGGTAACCAGCATTTTCTCCTTTTCCCACAGTGTTTTCTACCCTCCCCAGAACCAATTTCAATTTTTCATTCACCTTTATTTTGTCGTCTGCAAAAGCTTTCAATTTGAACCAGTCTAAAATTTTGTCGTGTGGTAATGAGTTAAATGGTGCAACTTTTCTTTGATAGGGTAGAAAACATTGTGGAAAAAGGAGAAAATGCTGGTTACCAGCATTTTCTCCTTTCTCCACAGCGTTTTCTACCCGTCACAAAACAAATTTCAAATTTTCAGTCAATTTTCTTTTTGTTTTCTGCCAATGCTTTTGCTTTGGACAAGCCTACAGTATTGTCGTTTGGTAATTAGTTTACTCTTCACCAAACAACAAATTTACAGACTGGTCCAAATTGAAAGCGATTGCAGGCGACAAAATAAAATCTGACTGAAAAATTGAAATATGATTTGGGAAGGGTAGAAAACGTTATGGAAAAAGGAGAAAATGCTGGTTACCAGCATTTTTACTTTTTCCCACCATGTTTTCAAAAGGCTTTGGTCTCAGGGTCGTCAAACGTAGGGATTGTGTGGTAATGGGTTTAACCCATTACCACACAATCCCTACTTTTGACGCCCCTGAGAAAGAAGCCTTTTGAAAACACTGTAGGAAAAGGAGAAAATGCTGGTAACCAGCATTTTCTCCTTTTCCCACAGTGTTTTCTACCCTCCCCAGAACCAATTTCAATTTTTCATTCACCTTTTTTTTTTTCGTCTGCAAATGCTTTCAATTTGAACCAGTCTAAAATTTTGTCGTGTGGTAATGAGTTAAGCAACTGCATCAAAGTGTTACTACTGTTCTACTTATAATATTGGCCAGACATGGTAACATCTTTTTAACCCATTACCACACAATCCCTACTTTTGACGCCCCTGAGAAAGATGCCTTTAGAAAACATTGTGGGAAAAGGAGAAAATGCTGGTAACCAGCATTTTCTCCTTTTCCCACAATGTTTTCTACCCTTCACAAAACAAATTTCAAATTTTCAGTCACTTTTATTTTGTTGTCCGCAAATGCTTTCAATTTGGACCAGTCCAAAATATTGTCGTTTGGTAATGGGTTAACTGTTTGCTAGATCAAAGGGTGTTTGGGGAATCTAATGTTTATATTAACCCTTTACTACATGGCGAAATTTTTAGACGGGTTCATACTGAATCCTGAATTTACGGGCAACAAGTCAAAACTGTTTACCAAACGACAAAATTTTGGACTGCTCCAAATTGAAAGCATTTGCTGTTGACTAAATAAATTTGAATCAGAAATTGAAATTTGATATGGAAAGGGTAGAAAACATTGTGGGAAAAGGAGAAAATGCTGGTTACCTGCATTTTCTCCTTTTCCTATAATGTTTTCAAACTTTCTTTGTCAGGGTCGTTGAAAGTTGGGACTGTGTGTAGAGTTAAACAGGATTGTGTGGTAAAGGGTTAACACTATTTAAAATTTGTTTTTCTTTTTGAAAAAATATCAACTGTCCATGTCAGTATAGATCTAAGATCAGACTGCATGTTCTGTGCAATCTGATCCTGATCTTCACTGTCAGCAAAAAAGGTCAGCGAATGCCAAATCATTGTCTGCGCATGTCATATTCTTCGAAGATTTGACCTGTCTTATATGACGCATCATTCTTTCAGAAACCAGGGAGACTGTAATAATACGCACTATAAAGTATCGGTACATTTGAGGAAAAATCAGGCCTGTTTTAGCTCCAGATTTCTCTGAACTGCTGATCTCAGCTGAATGAATCACACTAGGTAGCATTTTATTGATTTGGTATACGTTTATTTTAGTTTGAAATCAAAGTAAAGGTTGTCGTGTAGAAATGTGGTCTGGTCCTGTGTACCCAGGATGCCTAAATAAGATTGATAAGTATTTGTAGAATGCCATCTAGCGGGAGATAATGATGGCGAATTGCATGATTAACAGTCTAAGGGTAAAGATAGGCTATAAGTTATATTAGAGGATTGGTTTAGAATCTGCAGTTTACTCAAACAGTCAACAAGCCTCGATAAAGTTTACCTTTCTCTTGTAATAGTATAGGCTATTTAAATCTTTTACCGTAAATTGTAAATTTTCACAACCCTGTAAATTGTAAATTTTCACAACCCTGAGCAAGAAGGCTCTTGAACTTGTGGGAAAAGGTTTATTGATTGAGTTAGAGTTTCAACCCTTTACCAAACAATCCAGGGTTTTTTTATGATCCTGAAATAGAAGGGTGGGGGAAAAAGAGAAAATTACATGAACATGAAAAACATGCCTGTTGAAGACATTTTGGGAAAAGGAGAAAATGCCCGTAACCAGCATTTTCTCCTTTTCCCGCAATGTTTTCTAACCTGCTGGAAACAAAATTCAGTTTTTGAGTTATGTTTATTTTGTCGTCCGCAAGTGCTTTCAATTTGGACCAGTCAAAAATTTTGTTGTTTGGTAAAGGGTCAAATTTTGATCAAAGCTTGAGATTCGTTTGTGATAGGATAGAAAACATTTGGGGAAAAGGAGAAAATGCTGGTTACCAGCATTTTCTCCTTTTCCCAAAATGTTTATCAGGAGGCATGTTTTTCATGTTCCTTAAAGGTGGCCCTTCAGATTTTGGGACGAAAATTTTACAAAAATGCAAAAAATCTTCCTTATACTCCCATAGCCTTTTAATTTGCATTCATAAAACCCCAGCAGTCGAAAACCATCCGACAACACGAGAAATTAGACATTTAATACGGCCCACGTTGACACCAACGGGAGACACGTTCTATTTTTAGATTATCAATTCTCTCATTTAACCCATTACCACACAATCCCTACTTTTGACGCCCTTGAGAAAGAAGCCTTTTGAAAACACTGTGGGAAAAGGAGAAAATGCTGGTAACCAGCATTTTCTCCTTTTCCCACAGTGTTTTCTACCCTTCCCAGAAGAAATTTCAATTTTTCAGTCACCTTCATTTTGTCGTCTGCAAATGCTTTCAATTTGGACCAGTCTAAAATTTTCTCGTGTGGTAATGGGTTAATACAGGAAAACACAGACAAAGCTTCAAACATACGTCTGAAGAGGACATTATGGAAAATAATTATTTCATGTTTATTATGTAATGGAATTTAAGCATTATTATTCCAACAAGGCTTTATTGATTTTTGGCGCGAAATCTAAAAATAGCTTAAGAGGCTACGTAGCCTTTTAAGGGAATACCATAAAAAAAAATATTTTTTTTTAATTTTATGATTCTTAATTATTGATGATTTGTATTGTTTTTTCAGATAAATTTCAATAATATATATATCTTTTTAATTTGGTGTAATGTGAAAATTTTAAATACCCACCTTTAAAACTGGGGAATTGTGTGATAAAGGCTTAACTCTTTACCAAACAACAAAATTTTGGACAAGTCCAAATTGAAAACATTTGCAAACCACAAAATAAATGTGTATCAAAATTTGAAATCGGATTTGGATAGGGTAGAAAACATTGTGGGAAAAGGAGAAAATGCTGGTAACCAGCATTTTCTCCTTTTCCTACGTTTTCAAAGGCTTTGTTTCTCAGGGTCGTTAAAAGTCGGGTTTTGTAAAGAGTTAACTCTTTACCACACAACAAAATGTTAGACTGGTTCAAATTGAAAGCATTTGCAGACGACAAAATAAAGGCGACTGAAAAATTGAAATTTGTTCTGGGAAGGGAAGAAAACACTCTGGTTACCAGCATCTTCTCCTTTTCTTACAGTGTTTTCAAAAGGCTTCTTTCTCAGGGGTGTCAAAAGTAGGGATTGTGTGGTAATTGGTTAACTCATTACGACACAATCCTGACTTTAAATGACTCATTACGACACAATCCTGACTTTAAATGACTCCTAGAAAGAAGCCTTTGGAAAACATTGTAGGAACCAGCATATTCTCCTTTTCCCACGATGGTTTCAGCTGTATAACAGACAAATTCCATCTTTTGAGCTATGTTTAAATTGTTGTTTGCAAATGCTTTCAATTTCGACAATTCTGTTATCTACATTGTGTGATGAAGAGTTAACTCTTTACCAAACGACATATTTAAAGACTGGTTCAAATTGAAAGCATTTGCAGACAACAAAATAAATGCAACTGAAAATTGTATTTTGATTTTGGAAGGTAGAAAACATTGTGGGAAAAGGAGAATAATAATGCTGCCTACCAGCATTTTCTCCTTCCCCCACATTGTTTTCAGAAGGCTTTTTCTCAGGGTGTCGGGAGTTATCATTGTGTTAAGGTTGGTAATTGGTTATCTACTAATTATAGACACCTGTGTGATACTAATTGGACACACTAACAAGAACACTAACTTCATCATTTCACAGTTTAGTTTGTTGTAACATGATGTTTTCCGCTTTTCTGAGTAAATTCTGTGTTTTCGCAACCTTGTTTCCAAGAATCAGTAGAAGTTAGAATTTGTAGTAAAGGGCTAGATGTTCTTAGGCCTGTCAAAAAGTATCTTTGTGTAGGGTGTTCCTCTAAGAAAATGCTGCCGACCCTTTACCTTTTACGCTTCTCTTTGGAAAAAAAGTCTGTCAGGTGTGTTTTCGGAACATTGTCCATGCAAAGAGTTTCTGGAAAAAAAATCTCTAGATATAAAGCTCCAGAGAAGAGGGAGTGATTGTATTCTAAATCAGTTATTTCTCTTTAAAATCCTATCTAGTGGGTACTCATTAGAATCGTCACGATGAGATGATTCTAATGAGTACCGATAAAATAGGGTTTAGTGGAGAATAGTTGATATTTTCAGCTTTGAAATCAAAATCACTTCCACTATCTGGAGCTCTTACATACATTTACCCTACCTACAGCATCTTGGACTGAAACCCTAAACACACATATTTTTTTAGCTCCACTGGCAGAAGGCCAGCTGGCTTATGTCATGGCCTGGTGTCCGTCGTCGGTGCGTGCGTGTTTTAACTTTTATATCAAACATCTAGTCTGAAACTACCCATCCAAATTTGATGAAACTTCACAGAAATGATCCTGCCATGGTCCTCTTCAGAATTTCTTGAAATAATTTGATTCCTTCGAAAACTCTGGTTGCCATGGCAACAAAATTTTAAAAAATTAACATTTTTAAAAATCTTCTTCTCTGAAACCACAAGGCCCAGGGCTACTGAATTTGGCATGTAACTTTATCTTATAGACCTTTAACAAGTTTCTTCATTATTATAGGTCTGGGGTCAAAAATGGCTCCATTCCAGGGATCACAAGTTTTACATGGGCTTACATATACAGTCGCTTCAATTTAAACATTAATCAAGGGAAACAACTCTTTTACAAAGGATAAAGTTTGTTACTATTTACCTCCCTTGATCAGCAAAACTCCAATGACACATGACTGTTGGTAGATATTTAAGTTTTTTGGTAGAAAATATTCTGTTTTCAGGGCGAGTGATTTGTTTTGATGCTAAAAGTTATGCTCACATAAGTGAAATAATAAATTTATAGTTAGGTTGCAATCATGCAGGTTTTTCCCCCCAAGAACTTTACCTCTTATGCCAATGAATAAAACTGCTGGTATTGCCTGACAGTCTTCATGGTTTTCGAAAACCCTCTTTTTCAGGGTCATGAACAGTTTAATTTGTGGGGAAAAGGGTTAACCCATTACTACACAATCCCTACTTTTGACGACCCTGAAAAAGAAGCCTTTGGAAAACATTGAGGGAAAAGGAGAAAATGCTGGTATAAACCAGCATTTTCTCCTTTCCTCACAATGTGTTCTACCCTCCACAAAACAAATTTCAGATTTTCAGTCACTTTTGTCATCTGCAAATGCTTTGGATTAAGACAAACCTGAAATTTTGTCAATTGGTAATGAGTTAAAAAGCCAGTGGAGCGATACAAGGCCATCATGGCCCACTTGTTTGTTAGGCCTCATGCTCTTGGGTGTGACTGAAGGGGAAAGTAATTATGAGAGACACCAGGTATATGGTCTCTAGCTGTGTCTGATGAGTCAAAGAGAATTTTTGGTTAAAGTGGTACTTGGTTTTCATTGTGTTTCATTGGGTTTTTTTTTAACCCATTACCACACAATCCCTACTTTTGACGCCCCTGAGAAAGAAGCCTTTAGAAAACATTTAGGGAAAAGGAGAAAATGCTGGTAACCAGCATTTTCTCCTTTTCGCACAAGGTTTTCTACCCTTCACAAAACAAATTTCAAATTTTCAGTCACTTTTCTTTTGTCGTCTGCACATGCTTTCAATTTGGGCAAGCCTAAAATATTGTTGTTTGGTAATAAGTAAATCCTTAGCTTTTTCACTACAAAATGAATAAGTCGCACTTTTTCAACAACTTTTTCGCAAAACTTGCATTCTTTTTTTAAACCATTAGCCCTTTCCGAAACAATCCCTTGTTTTATGACCCTGAGATAAAACCCTTTTGAAAACATTGTGGGAAATGGAGAAAATGCTGCTAACCAGCATTGTGCTGGTAACCAGCATTTTCTCCTTTTCCCACAATGTATTCTAACCTGCTGGAAACAAATTTCAATTTTGGAGTCACATTAAATGATTTGTACGGTACAAAAAAGTTCAGAATTCTTTCTTGTCCTCCTGCCAATTTGCACTTGTCCTACAGTTAGACAAAGATGGATAATCCACTAAGTCTTGCCCTCTCCAAATTTTTACTAGTAAGGACAAGCGGTTGAGAGGATTTTTTTGACCCTGACTTGGCATCTACAATTGCTTCCAATTTGGTTTAGCTTTAAATTTGTGACCCATCAGCCATCACACGCAAATAGGGACCATCTGGGAATTCTATACAATCAATTAGATGAAAACAGATCAACGATAGTGCAGGTCATTTTTAAGTTGACAGTTCAAAAATGATTGTTTGATACAGAAAATGTCATTAACCCATTACCACACAATCCCTACTTTTGACGCCCCTGAGAAGGAAGCATTTAGAAAACATTGTGGGAAAAGGAGAAAATGCTGATAACCAGCATTTTCTCCTTTTCCCACAATGTTTGCTACCCTTCACAAAACAAATTTCAAATCTTCAGTCACTTTTATTTTGTCATCTGCAAAATTTTTAATGCATTCAACTTGGACCAGTCTAAAATATTGTCATGTGGTAATGGGTTAAAGCATAACATGTCAACCCTGGTCAGCCTGCGCAATTCGCGCAGGCTGATCAGGGTTGAGTTTTCGCAGATCCCAGAAAGTCCCGAATTGCACGATGGGTCACATTTTATCTTATTCTAAAGAGGAAAGGTACTAAATTTATTAGCACTCTACTAGCTCGCTATGACATGCTTGATTTGTTTATAAGGTGTTTACATGTTTAATGGTGTTTTCATCAATATTTCAGTTATATTGCAGCTACCAGTGTACTTATCCATGCTTTCCTAGAGTTTCTTTTACCATTACTCTTCTTTTCAAGCCACTGGCCGCCTTCCCTTTGTCCAAACACTGGTCAGCAGAGAGAGAGAAATTCATTCTGTCGCATTGACTATCTTCTTTCATCTGAAAAAAATTATCTGAGTCAAGGACCGAACCAGCAACTCCATTCTAAGTGCTGAAGGCTTTCCGGCTCATAGAGTAACATGACAGTGTTTATTCTAGAGCGGAATAGCAGGGCGCGCCGCCCTGCCCCTTTTTCACTCTGCCCTTCTGCCCTCAAATCTGTGAACACCCGCCCTGTTGCCCGTATCAAATACATACAAAACCTGTTTGTGTATTGTTCTGGTTTCAGAACAAACCACCGGGCTACATGGGCAAAAAGCTCATCTTCAGTGTCTCGGCTCTGTCTCGTCAAGCTTGCACAGTCACAAAAAGTCGCCATAAATTTCTTCCGACCTGACTATATTCATGAAATACAGCCAATCTAAGACTAAGGGTGACACTAATTATCCTTTATCAACTTCGTCAATTAAGACAGGACACCATGGTGTTATAATCCTTCTCTGTCATTAACTGGCTAAACCATCCCTTTATCCCTCGAAACCCTGACTTTTTTCCCCCACAGGTACTTTAACGTCTGCTAAATTCTTTAAATGACGTCACACAATCAGTGAAATTTATCAATACTTGAATAGTTTTAAAATAAAGCTGAATTAACTCTTATTGCAGCTGGAGATTATCATTTCGTATATTTTTTGCATAAATTACAAGTATGGATGGTAAACCAAAGTTGCCAACTATCTTGAAAGTACTCGATGTTTGTTATTCAAGCATCGGCAATTTTTTTAAAGCAAAATCTGCATTGCAGTGTTCTATTTTTAGCAGTCTATTTATAGAATGGCTATGCAGTAGTACACTACTCCATCAGTAGGCCTGCCAACACATTTTGTAATTCTTTCTATGTAATAATTAAGGTTTTTTTTTATTTAATCAAAATTATTGTCATTCGTAAAACAGCTGAGAAGAAGTTTTTTTTTATAATTACTCTGGACATTTTTTGTTATCTGATGAGAAGTTAGGTAGTGGACCTGTAATAGAAAACAGCTATTTCCACAATATTATTATCCTACAAAATTTGCTAAAATGAGTATTATTGCACTACTTTAACCGAGCCAATTTTTCCTTTTTTTTCCTACCTAGAATTATTATTTATAAATTCAAAACCATTGTATTCTCATTACAAAGCAAATTAATAATTACCTCCCTTTTCTGAAAACGAACAAAAGCATCAACAATTGGTTTTCAGAGACATCAAAGGCATTTCTAGTCGGTCAAAAATATGCATAAGTATTTTATCTGTAAAAATCTGTATTTATCAACTATCTAGAACTTTTATTCCATGCTACACCAGAAGTGTTACGGGTCTACTACATTAAAGCTAAGTGTGACGGTACATCATGGGATCATAAATTACATGGCAATCAAAACCTGTATAGTCAGATTGTGTTGCTTTGAGTCAATGAGTTGATAAGAATCTTTCCTTTTTTCTTTTCTTTAATATGCAATTCATATCCAAAGTTATAGTTAGAACTTGTTTCGAAAAGAGTGAAGGACACTGATTTGCCTCTATCTGATATGAGAAGTCATACATGGATCCGTGGAAATCGATATTTGACCAATCAGGACATCGCATTTATTCTACCCGATTCCCTACCTTGGTTTCTGCTATTTCGGCTCACAAATAAACGACTGTTAACGTTGGAAGAATGCAATTCTCTTTATTTATGTTGTGTTTTTAACGTTTGATTTTTAAAAAAAAGCTTAAAAAATGTGCTTTGCGAACGTGTACTGATGACAAGAGATCACGTAGAGGCTATAGACAAGTTTAAATTGTGATGATTACTGAAAATTTGAACTTATGCAAAGAGCTGATCAGCGCTGGATAATGGATTAATTCAAAGTATTCTATAATTTTTCCTCTCTGAAAGAAAAAAACTGGAAAACAAAGGTAAAAATAGACCTGTATGAAGTATTAATAAAAAGAAAATACTTTTACTTGAATATCTAACCTTGTTCAATAACCTATGCACATCCAAAAAGTGGCCACGTAACTTGTCACCAATGTTTCAATTTGACATTAATCTTAACCCATGGTGCATGAAGAATATGCTGAATGTGTACTGGGATCGTGTATTCGATCTCTGATGTGTAGATATAGATCAGATTGCAAATTACATGATGATTAGTCTCGGATTTAAAAAAGCCTGCTGATAACAACAAGCACTTTGACGGGTAGTTCTTCCTTACTGGGAGTTTATTTCAATTTTAAAAAAAAGTTTGTGAGACCTTCTGATCTGGTGGAACTTGGAAATTTTTCTCTTGACTTATCTGTTTTAACCGTTTACCACATAACGGGTTTTAGCGGCCCGTAGAAGGCTTTTGAAAGCATTGCGGAGACAGGAGAAAATGCTTGTAACATTCATTTTTTCCTTTCCTCACTATGTCTTGCGCTTTTTCAAAAACAAATTTCAATTTTTGAATCATTTATTTTGTTGTCTGCAAATATTTGAGTTTGGATTGCTCTAAAAATTTTGTCATTTGGTGACGAGTTTAAATGGATTAGCACATCTGCACATTAGCACAAAGGGTGTGTTGGTAAACTGTTAATTTGATAGGAAGAGTGTTTGATTGCAAAAGAAATTACCGCTCTAATCAACTTGACCACCCGTTGTCATCGGTATATCATATACTACCGTCAATGATACTAACAATTTTCTTAATTGACAACACGCGTAACGTATTTTATAATCCATCACGCAACCCTTTTCCCCTTAACCTGATATTAAAATTTTTCATTAACTTAAACTTCTCTGTAGAATCAGACATTCTATAAACTTTTCGAAAGGTTTGTAATTCAGTGTTATTGAATTTGGTATGCTGCTGAGATGACTTTACTAGCCCAACGAAAGCAATAAGTATCGTTAATTCCATTATTCTGTGGCAAAACGGAGATTTGTTTTTTATATGTTCAAATTTTTGTTTAAACATGTAAATCTTTTACAATGTACGTCGCCCCCGTAATTCGCCCTTTTAATACGTCTCCGCATGTAAATTAGTTAAGCATCTTTAAATTACTTACTGAGAATTTATCATCGATAGAAATATATGATTAAAATACTTTTTCCGGAATTTTATTGAGAGAAACAGTCATGACAGCACGATTTAAGTAGCCTATCTGCTATACTGTATATGTATTGACTACGTTTGTTTGTGAGACCTTGGCAACAGTAACTAAGGTAGTCGGTTTATCTTATCACCACGGATCCATGTATTCAACAAGGCAATGTTCCTCCCTGCCCCTTTTTCCTGCCTCCCTGCCCCTTTTTCCTGCCTCCCTGCCCTTTTGCCTGGTCTAGAATAATCACTACATGATGATAAAAAAAATATCAGGTCTGAAAAGAAAGAAATTTGTAGACAAAAATTAAAATAATCCTCAGATTAATAATCAGATTTTATATAATTATAATATGTTATAAACCCTGTTTGAAAAGGAGAAAGTGCAGTTACCAGAATTTTCTCCTTTTCCCACATTGTGTTAATAAGCCTTTTTTCAGTGGGTCACAAAAAGTTAAGATTGTTTGGTAAAGGGATGAGATAACAAGGTTGGAAAAGGTCACATGATCAGTGAGCATTAACCTTTACCTGGGAAAGAAGCCCTTTGAAAACATTGGTGGAAAAGGAGAAAATGCTCATAACCAGCTTGTTTTCCGTTTCCCACATTTTCAACCATTTTAAAGACAAGAGTCACCATTTCAGCTGTACATATACGGTATTTATTACTTCATCTGTAACTGCTTTCTTTTTAATCTTGTCCAAAATTCTATTTTATGGTAAAGGGTTAACCCCTTTCCATATAGCAAAAATTTTGGACTTATCCAAATTCAAAGTATTTGCTGAGGATTATTTAAATGATAGTACACGTAACTCTTTCTGAAAGGGCAGAAAACGTTGCAAGAAAAGGAGAAAATGCTGGAAAACAGTATTTTCTCCTTTTCCCTCAATGTTTTACAATATCTCAGGGTCATTTAAACTCCCCTTTAGAGCTCCAGATAGGAGGGAGTGATGGTATTCTAAATCAATTATTTCCTTTCCAAACCCTATGTTGTGGGTACTCAATGGAATCGTCTCGATAAGCCAATTCTAATGAATACCCAAAACATTGAGTTTAGTGGAGAATTATTTATATTTTCTATTTTAAAATCAAAATCACTTCCTCTTGTTGGAGCTCAGCTCCTCTCAGTAAAATAAGGAAAAGGGTTGAAATATGTACAGACCAAGCTATTTACCACCACTGGTGATTGTATATATTCATAAAACATATGTTTTTATCGAATCACCTGCATTGGTACATGGTTCGGGCAATAAAGAGAAAAACACCTTGATGCGTCATGAGCATCCTTGGGGAAATAAAACCAGGGCTGAAGACGTAGAGGGAGTTACCAAGTGATTTAACGCTTTACCATAGGATGGAAATTCTAGACTTGTCTATTATACAATCCCTACTTTTGACGACCCTAGGAAAGAAGCCATTAGAAAACATTGGGGAAAAGATGAAAATGTTGGTAACCAGCATTTTCTCCTTTTCCCAGTGTTTTCTACCCTATACAAATAAATTTCAAATTGACAGTCAATTTTATTTTGTCATCTGTAAAAGCTTTAGATTTGGACAAGCCTAATTTTTGTCATTTGGTAATGATTTAACTCTTTACCTAACAAGAAAATTATAGACTGGTCCAAAAAGGAAAAGGAGAAAATCTTGTGACTAGCATTTTCTCCTTTTTCCACAATGTTTTCTAAAGGCTTTTTAAAAGAGTTAACTCTTTACCAAACAACAAAATTTTAGACGGGTCCAAATTGCAATATGACTGAAAAAATTTTAAATATGTTTTGTGAAGGGTAGAAAACATTTTGGGAAAAGGACAAAATGCTGGTTACCAGCATTTTCTCCCTTTCTCACAATGTTTCATAAGGCTTTCAGTTGTTCAAAGTGGGTGACTGTGTGGTTAAAGAGATAAAGATGATAGCTAAATGTAGCTCCAAAAGATGATTTCTGTCTTTGAAATGGGAGAAACGATTGGGAAAAATGGTTACAAGTATTTTCTCCATTACCAACAATGTTTTCAAAAGTATTTTCTATGAAGATTTTTAAAAGTCAGGATTCACCCCTCACAACCTGAGTAACGTCAGTGTGACGTCACAGGTAGTGATATCGGACCCTTGTTATAAAGTCAATGTGCGTGTTTGGTAAGACTGTTTTATTTTTTGTAATCGTTCCTTTAAATGGTCTGAAAAAAATCTTAAGACCATCAAAGCATACAATGCCTAGGAACTTTGTTTTTTGTCAAAGCTTTTGTTAACTTCTTATAATAATGGAATAGACTTCGACCAACTATTAAACCCAATCACTTTTTGATATTTGGTCAAAGTGTTTGTGCATATAGACATCTGCTTCCTGTCTAAAACATCAGAATATTAAATGTATTCATCTAATGTCTTTGATAAATACATGAGAGTCTATGTAGTCCGTTTGTACCTACCCAAGCTAGCCTCATTCTATCTTCATATCGTACTTACTTTTCAATATAAGTTACGAAAATGCGCAGGTCCGATATCACTTCCTGTGACGTAGGTTGTTACCCTTGGGATTGCGTGATAAAGGGAGCATTTTCTCAGAAAGGTTTGATTCTATACTAAATAAAAATTTTACGTCAGTCCATATATAGAAAAATATTTGCAAAGGGTTACATTTAATTGCAAGCCTTGTAACAGCTTGATAATCTTATGCAGAAACACCTTGTCATTAATTTTACTGTATGTATAATTCTGTACAAAAATCTGGATATTGTCATAGCCCATGTCCATGGCCTTCTCAACATTTATGTCATTTTTGTCAAAGTGGTACAAAAACTAGACATTCTATAGAGTCCTCATTTTGTGGTAAACGGTTAACTCTTTACCACACAACAAAATTTTAGACTGGTTCAAATTGAAAGCATTTGCAGACGACAAAATAAAAGTGACTGAAAATTTGAAATTTGTTTTGTGAAGGGTAGAAAACATTGTGGGAAAAGGAGAAAATGCTGGTTACCAGCATTTTCTCCTTTTCCTACAGTGTTTTCAAAAGGCTTCTTTTTAAGGGGCGTCAAAAGTAGGGATTGAGTGGTAATGGGTTAATTTTACTGTATGTATAATTCTGTACAAAAATCTGGATATTGTCGTAGCCCATGTCCATTGCCTTCTCAACATGTATGTCATTTTTGTCAAAGTGGTACAAAAACTAGACATTCTATAGAGTCCTCATTTTGTGGTAAACGGTTAAATAACGTTAAAAATGATGTTATCTATCAATCAGTCTATCAGGACATAGTACATGTACATGAAGGTGTGAGCTGTTGCTGTGATTTGACTGAAACAATGTTGAAAGTCGCATAAATAACTTTCAATCATGCAGTCAATCAATCAATCAGTCAATCAATCAGTCAGTCCGTCAATCAATCAATCAGTCAATCAGTCAGTCAATCAGTCAGTCAGTCAGTCAATCAATCTATCTCTGACAGCCAGACTGCTGCACCAGAGAATCAATGAGGTAATGGGTAAACCATGACCTTGATTTATTCTTCATTTGAGTAACTTTACCCTGTACTACACAATCCAAGCTTTACGGACCCTGATGGAAAGGGCTTTAAAAAACACTCTGGTAAAAAAGAGAAAATGCTGGTAACCAGCATTTTTCTCCTTTTTCCACCATGTTTGCTATCCTTGCAGATACAAAAACTTTCATTGGAATTACATTTCATTTGTTGTCTGCATGTGCTCTCAATTTAGACTGGTCCAAAATTTTGCTGTGCGGTAAAATGCTATGATACCACTAATGTCTTTTCCAGATAGTAGATAGACAGTCTGTATTATTTATCATTGATGTTCAACATTTTCCCTAACTCTTTACCACACAATCCCGACTTTTAACAACCCTAAGAAAGAAGCCGTTTGAAAACATTGTGGAAAAAGGAGAAAATGCTGGTTACCACACTGTTTTCTACGCTGTTTCCCACACTGTTTTCTACGCTATCAAAGAAAGATTGTACCATTTTAGCCACATTGAAATTATCGTCTGCAAATTCTTTCAATTTGGACAAATCTAAAATTTTGTCGTCTGGTAAAGTGTTAATTAAATACTATTGAGCTGCGGTACCTCAGCTGGTATCATATCGGATTTGAGGGATTTGAGAACAACGGGTTGCCGGTTTGATCCATGACTTTGCCAATTCCTTTTCAATCCTTTTCATTACATTAGGATTCATTGTGACAGATTTCATTGCAACAGGATTCTTTCCTTTCTCTCTGCTGGCCATTCTGGAATGCTAGGTAAAGGGTTGAAACATGAGTTTTTCTAAGAGCAATATTTTGGTAAGGTTTTGTTCATTGACTGTGTGCAGAGCCCTGTTAGCTCAGTCATAGGCATGCAGGACTTGAGAACACGGGGTCCAGAGTTCGATTCTTAGCCAAGACCCCTGGCTCGGTCAATTTCTCTCCAAGGATTGATTATAGTTACTGCAACGGGATTCATTCCTCTCCCATCGCTGACCATCATTTCGACAATGATCATGTGGGAAAGCAGCCAGTTGAAGAAAAATTGTGCAACATACTGGTTAAAGAAACCCCAAGAACGCATGGATAGGTGTACTTGCTGCCACGATGAAACTGAAATAATGTTGAAAATGGTGTTAAACACCATACAATCATTCAATTGTTCAATGTGCCAGTTAACCATTTTGATACTGTTTTAACTCTCTCCCAAACAATTCCTGGTTTTTACGACCCAGAAAGAGAAGCCTTTAGAAAACATCGTGCAAAAAGGTGAAAATGCTGGTAACCAAGGAACATATATTAATTTTTGAGTCAGGTTTATTTTATCGTCTGCAAGTGCTTTCAATTTGGACCAGTCTAAAATCGTATCATTCGGTAAAGAGTTAAAATGGTGTTATTTTTACTACAATGTAAACTAAATCATAGGATCAAAACAGTTAAAGTTTACTTATTCCTGTAGAAAATCTACCTCAATACCAAATGTGTTTCATGAATTTCCGACCAGAATTATTTATGGGTTCATATTATGAAAGACAGGAAACACAATGTGTGGGTGCACTGACCGCCGTGATATGACCTTAGCTGTTAATATGGCTTTAAAATCCTTTACAAACAAACAAAACACCAAGACCTGTGGAAACTTCATTTCAAGAGGTGTTATGTTGAGTGAATGTGTTACATGAATTTATGACGAGAAGTATTTCTGAGTTCAGAATGATAACACAGAAAAATTTCTGATTTTCCTGAGATAGTGTCAGATTGGCTCATAACCTTTTACCAAACTATCCGGTTTTTTAACCACCTTTGAAGAAAAAGCGTTTTCAAAACATTGTTAGAATAGGAGGATATGCTGAATTTCTGACGATTAATATAAATTCCAAGTTTAGACTGATAACAAGAGAGAGAAAAATTTCTGATTTTCCTGAGATAGTGTCAAATTGGCTCATAACCTTTTACAAAATAATCCCGTCTTCTAACCATCTTTGAGAAAGAAATGTTTTCAAAAAGTTGTTGGAATAGGAGGAAATGCCGAATTTATGACGAGTAAATATAGTTCAAAATGATAACACAGAGAGAAGAAAAAATTTTTATTTTCTTGAGATAGTGTCAAATTAGCTCATAACCTTTTACCAAACAATCCCGTCTTTTAACTTTACTACACAATGCCTAGTTTTAACGACCCAGAAGAAGACAGCCTTTGAAAACATTGTGGGAAAAAAGAAGAAAATGCTGGAAACCAGCATTTTCTCCTTTTCCAACAATGTTTTCTACCCTTCACAAAACAAGTTTCAAATTTTCAATCACTTTCATTTTGTCATCTGCAAATGCTTTTAATTTGGACAAACCTAAAATTTTCTCTTTCGTTATTGAGTTAACCACATTTGAGGAAGAAGCAAAACATTGTTGGAATTGGAGGAAATGCTGATCTCATGATGAGAAATATTTCTGAGTTCAGAATGGTAGCATTGGAGTGAAAAATTTCTGATTTTCTTGAGATAATGTCAGTTTAACTTTACCAAGTACACAGTCCCGTGTTTTAGGTCCGGTGAAAACGTTGTAGGAATAGAAGGAAATGTTGAATTTATGATGGAGGAATATGATAATATACCAGAAAGAGAAAAATTCTGATTTTCTTGAGATTGTGTCAAATTAACCTATAATTATTTACCACCTAATTATCTTGTCTTTAAAAGATCTTGAGGAAAAAAGTCTGTAGAAAATACTTTTAGGGAAAGGAGAAAATGCTTGTAATCAGCCTTTTCGTCTTTTACCTGCAATATTTTCTACAGTTTTCAAAGACAGATAATTATGACCCTTTGAACTACATCCAATTTGTCATCTGCAAATGCATTTGATTTGGTCAAGTACAAAATTGTTTCCTTTGATAAAAAATTAACTCTTTACCAAACGACAAAATTTTAGACTGGTTGAAGTTTAAAGCATTTGCGGACAACAGAATTAATGTAACTCAGAAACTGAAATTAGTTTCCAGCAGGGTAGAAAACATTGTGGAAAAAAAGAGAAAATGCTGGTTACTGGCGTTTTCTCCTTTTCCCACAATGCTTCCCTAAGCTTTCCTTCTCAAGGTCGTTAAATGTCAAGGGATTTTGTGGTAAACAGTTAGGCTATTAACCCTTTACAACATGGCAGAGTTTTAGACCTATCCAAATCAAAAGCAATTGTAGGCGATAATTTCATAGTGGCTCAAATGATGCAATTTTTCTGTGATGGAGTGGAAAACTTTATGGGAAAAGGAGAAAATGCTGGTAACCAGCATTTTCTCCTTTTCCCATAATGTTTTCTAAAAGCTTCTTTCTCAGGGGCATTAATAGTCATTGTGTTGTAAAGGGTTGAATATGTCTCAGACGGTAGGAATCACTATTCAAACCTTTCCCTACATAATCCAGACTTTTGTCGATCCTAAGAAAGAAAAGTTTTTGAAAATATTGAGGGAAAAGGAGACAATGCTGGTAACCAGAATGAGTTGAGTGAGTGAGCGAGCGAGCAAGCAAGTGGACAAAAAAATAAACAAATAAGAATGATGTCTTATGGTGAATTGTTATCTAGGGTCACTTAGCTTGTAGGAAAATCTAAGGTAGTGATAGGATGTATTAAAAAGATTCTAGAGTGTCGAAAAGGGTAATAGGTATGAATCAGAGATTTGAAGAAAAAAAAAACCTGAATGAAGCCAGGAATTCATGATCAAGGAAAAAAACCTGTGTAGATGAAGAGATACATTTAATATTTTAACCTGTTACCACACAGCAAACTTTTAGACCTACTGTATCCAAATTCAGAGCATTTGCAGAGGACAATTTCAGAGTGGCTCGAATGGTTCAATTTTGCATTGATAGGATAGAGAACATTTTTGGAAAAGGAGAAAATGCTGGCAACCAGCATTTTCTCCTTTTCCCACAATGTTTTCTAAAGGCTTCTTTCTCAGGGTCGTCAAAAGTAGGGATTGTGTGGTAATGGGTTAACCCTCTACGACACAGTCCAAACTTATAACGACCCTAAGAAAGAGTGCTTTGAAAACATTGTGGAAAACAAAGAAAATACTGGGTACCAGCATTTTCTCCTTTTGATACAATATTTTCTATCCTTCATAAAAAAAAACACAATTCTGAGTCACATTTATTTTGTTGTCTGCAAACGCTGTCAATTCGGACTTTGCTAAAAATTTGTGGTTTGGTACAGAATTAAAAGTACATGTAGCAGCTAATTGCTTAACCCTCTACCACACAATCCCGACTTTTATCGACCCTGAGGAAGAAGCCTTCTGAAAACATTGTGGGAAAAGAAGAAAATGCTGGTAACCAGCATTTTCTTCTTTTCCCACAATGTTTTCTTCCCTTCCCCCCCAAAAAATTTCAAATTTTCAGTCACTTTTATTTCGTCATCTGCAAATGCTTTGAATTTGGACCAGTCAAAAATTTTGTCGTTTGGTAAAGAGTTAATTGGATTGATTGACTGATTGGTTGTATGGTGTTTAACAGTTTTCAACATTATTTCAGTTATATCGTGGTTGCCAGTTCACCTATCCATGCTAAATTCCTGGAGTTCCTTTTACCATAGCTGTGCTGACACTTATTACATATTATTTCATAAGATTTACCCTTTACCAGATGACAAATTGTAGACTTGTCCAAATTAAAAGCAATCTCAGACAGCAAAGTAAGTGTGAATCAAAAATTAAAACTGTTTTTTGGAGGTTAGAAAAAATTTTGGGCAAAAGGAGAAAATGCTGGTTACCAGCATTTTCCCCTTTTTCCCAGAATGTTTTCAAAAGCTTTTTTTCTCAGGGTTGTTCTAACTCTATGTTTTGTCGTAAAAGGTTTTTTAAACAGACCATTAATATTGTGTTTTTAACCTTTATCTCACATTTCCTGACTTTTAACGACAATGGTAGATTAGACTTTTGAAAAAATTGTTAGAAAAGGAGAAAATTCTGGTAATGAGCATTTTCTCCTTTTCCTGTAATGTTTGTACTTCTTCGAAAGGAATCTCAAAACATTAAACAGAGCATTATTAGATGGTCCTTTCATCTCTTTACTACAGTTGCCCTATAATTCTGACTTTTAACAACCATGGTAATTTTTAAATACCTTACCACATATTGACGACTTTTGACGACCCTGAGGTAGAAGTCTTTTGAAAACATTGTGGGAAAAGGAGAAAATGCTGGTAACCAGCATTTTCTCCTTTTCCCACAATGTTTTCTACCCTGCTGGAAACAAGTTTCAATTTTTGAGTTACGTTCATTTTGTTGTCTGCAAATGCTTTCAATTTGGACCAGTCTAAAATTTTTGTCATTTGGTAAAGAGCTAAGAGTTTTGAAAAATTGTTTCAAAAAAACAAATAATTCAATCATTAGAGGCATGTACAATTTGTCGTCTGCAAATGCTTTGAATTTGGACCAGTCTAAAATTTTGTCATCTGGTTAATTTTTTACCAGACGACAAAATTTTAGCCTTGTCCAAATTGAAAGCATTTGCAGACGACAATTTAAATGTGACTCAAATAATGGAAATTAATCTTGACAAGGTTGAAAACATTGTGGGAAAAGGAGAAAATGCTGGTCACAAGCATTTTCTCCTTTTTCCCCACAATGTTTTCAAAAGGCTTCTTCCTCAATGGTATTGAATGTCGCAATTGTGTGATAAAGGGTTTTTTAACCCATTACCACACAATCCCTACTTTTGACGACCCTTAGAAAGAAGCCTTTGGAAAACTTTGTGAGAAAAGAAGAAAATGCTGGTACCCAGCATTTTCTCCTTTTCCCACAATGTTTTCTATCCTTCACATAACAAATTTTCAGTCACTTTTATTTTGACGTCTGCAAATGCCTCCGATTTGGACAAACTTAAAATTTTGTTGTTTGCTAATTAGTTAACGCTTTACCCCATAAGGCATTTCTTTGGTATCTCTAATTGACCAAAATAGGATAATGCTGTTTCTTATGTGTATATGACATCTTTAATGATAGCATAGAAAACATTGTGGCAAAAGGTGAAATTGCTCATGATGAGCAATTTCACCTTTTGCCACAATGTTTTCCATAGGCTCCCACAAGCAATGCGTAGAAATGAGTACCTATGGAGTAAAGGGTTAAGGATTAAGTTTTAAATTATGCTATTATTCTATCTTCAGGAACAAGCTAGACTAGAGGGAGGTGGACGTTTGATCTTTTAAAGTTGCTTGCCAGACAGACACACGGGGCCACAGCTCTGAGGAAAGACTTGGCATAGGATTAGAACAATATTCGGAGTCTGTATTTATTAACAAGGACAGGGTTCATGTTTGTATCATGTAAGTGAAAGTGGTTTATTAGCTCTAATGGCTGAAAGCCAGCGGAGGTTATGTCATGGTGTGGTTTCCTTCGTGGTCCATCTGGCTGGCCGCTAGTCTTTTTCTTGTTGACATGATAAAAGCCTCATTCCAACAAAAGTTAATAGTCGGGATTGTTTGGTTATCTCTTTACCAAACAACACAATTTTAGACTAGTCGAATTTAGAAGCATTTGCAGATGACAAAATTTATGTGAGTCCATAATTGAAATTTGTTTTGGAAAGGGTAGAAAACATTGTGGGAAAATGAGAAAATGAAAAATTCCAAATTTTTGAGTTAGGTTTATTTTGTCATCTACAAATGCTTTCAATTTGGACCAGTCTAAAAGTTTGTCGTTTGCAAACGACAAAACATGTATTTTAGGCTTGTCCAAATCCAAAGCATTTGCAGATGACGAAATAAAAGTGACTGAAAATTCGAAATTTGTTTTGTGAAGAGTAGAAAACATTGTGGGAAAAGGAGAAAAGGCTGGTTATCAGCATTTTCTCCTTTTCCCACAATATTTTCTAATGACATCCTTCTCAGGGTCGTCAGAAGTAGGGATAGTGTGGTATTAATGGGTTAAGTTTGTGACATTTATAGTACAGTTACTGGTGTTATAGGTACAGTTATTGCCTTGTTTTGATTTCATCATCACAGGGAAAAAGAGATATCGAAATCTTTAGAACACTGCGCCTCTGTAATAAAAAATGTCAGGCTTTCTGTCTGATAAGGCCTTTAACCCTTTGGCTGCTTATCGCGTCTCACAGACGTTTTGCGGACAGCGTAGATCAAGATCAGACTGCACAGACTTGGATCTAGGCTATCCGACCTGGAGATTTTTTTTCTCTGAAAGGTCCCTTTGAAATAACAATTTTTCGGGTTTTACTATCGAATTGAAAATTTCAATTTTAGTTATTTAGCAGGAAAAGAGATAAAAAATCTATCTGTATGGTTCGGGTTTTCCGCCCCTACCTAAAGATGCAAAATGCTGCCAACCCCAGCCTTTTTACAGCATGATTGAAAAGATTGGGGGGGGGGGGGGAATTTCAGCACATGATCCAAGTAAAAAAACCTACCTAGAGCATCTAGGACTGAAACCCTAAACACTGATAATATTTTTTTGTTTAACCTAATGCAAATTTTAAGCTCAGCTGTTCTCGAAGAAAGTTTCGAAGTATTGTTGCAGCCCAATTGTTTACAATGCCATGAAAAATCGTGAATATTTTGTAATATATCTGTTTGACATTACAAAAGGTATTTATTTCAAACTTGGTGCAACAGGTTGGTGGTTCGATCCTTGGCAGGCTAATGTCTTTCTAAGGATTGAAGAAAAACATTGCAACAGGATTCATTTGTCTCTCACTACTGATCATTTTTTGGATGATTGTAATATGGGAAAGCAGCCAGTGGCTTCGAATGAAAATTTTACAGAGGTCTGGTAACAAAAAAAAAAAAACCTCCAGAAAAGCAAGGATAATGTGCATTGGTTACTGCAATGTAACTAAAATAATGTTGAAAATGGCATTAACCCATTACCAAACGACAATATTTTAGACTGGTCCAAATTGAAAGCATTTGCAGACGACAAAATAAAAGTAACTGAAAATTTGAAATTTGTTTTGTGAATGGTAGAAAACATTGTGGGAAAAGGAGAAAATGCTGGTTACCAGCATTTTCTCCTTTTCCCACAATGTTTTCTAAAGGCTTCTTTCTCAGGGGCGTCAAAAGTAGGGATTGTGTGGTAATGGGTTAAACAAGACACAATCAATCAAACAAATAGTCAACCAAACAACCAACCAACCAATCAATCAGTCAATCAAACAAACAAAGTTTTAGACATGACCACTACCAAAGCTTTTTCCTCATGGTCATTAACTCTGTACCACACAAGCAAATAAAAGATTTGTCCCTGTACCACACAAGCAAATAAAAGATTTGTCCCTGTACCACACAAGCAAATAAAAGACTTGTCCCAATTGTAAGTATTTAAAGACCACAGTTTAAACATGGCTCAAAAGATGGAATTTCTTTATGATAGAGTTACCAGCATTTTCTCTTTTTCCCACAATGTTTTCAAAAGGCCTCTTTCTTAGGGTCGTTAAACTCGTCATTGTGTGGTAAAGAGTTAAAAGACGGCATTGTGTTGTGAAGGGTTGATTGAAGAAAAAAAGTCTCATATTCTAGAATTTGAGGCATTTTTAAGCACCCAAAGGGTCATAATTATGGTATGGCCTTCTTGTCTTTCTGTCCGTTAGCACTTTCTTGTGCATGAAACTCATCCTACAATTTTCATTGGAATAAGTTCAAACTTCCCACAATGAATCTCTATGATGTGTAGTTGTGCATGTGACTTTTTAAAATTTGGATATCTGAAGGCATTCTAGATTTTAACCCATTTCACTGACGAGCCTCTTTGGGCTTACATGTGCTACTTTGCAAAAGCTCTTTGTTCTATAAAGATAAGTCGAAAGTTGTATGGTCCGATAAAAAATAATTAGAAATTTGTCCCTACATTACAGTTAGTGTGTTGTGGTGAGCCTGGTAGGACGTGCAAACTGGAGCAAACAAGGTTTTATGGTATGGATAACAACATGGCGCAGGGCCGCCCGATAAAGTGTGTTGTGGTGGGCGATGGTACAGTGGGAAAAACATGCATGTTGATATCCTACACGACAGACAGCTTCCCCGGGGAATATGTACCCACGGTGTAAGTAACAGAGCTACAGATAGAGGGAGTGACTTTGATTTTGATAGAAAAAATATTAATTATTCTCCACTGAACCCTATGTTATGGGTACTCATTAGAATCGTCTCATCGAGACGATTCTAATGAGTACCCACAACATAGGGTTTGGAAGAGAAATAACAGATTTATAATACCATCACTCTCTCTTATCTGGAGGTGTGAAGTACCATGGAATTGTGGTCTTGAATCAAAACACAATGAACCATGTTCTGTGAAAGGGTATTTAAACCAGTTACCAGACAATCACAAGAAAGAAGGCATCTGAGAAAGAAGGCATTATAAAACACTGTTGGAAAAGGAGCAAATGCTGGTTAACAGCATTTTCTCCTTTTCCAGCAATGTTTTCTATCATGGTAAGGACTATTTTTATCAGTTGAGCCACCTTTAATTTGTTATCTGCAAATGCTTTCAGTTTGGATGTATCCAAACTTTTGTCTGTTGGTAAAGAGTGAATACACCTGCAAAATGAATGACCCAGGTCAGCCGTCGCAGTCAGCACAGGCTGACATCGGTCAAAACTTTTTGCTATTTGCTAAATCTCCTGCATCCTTGGTGGGTTTTATTTCTACAAGATTTAATAACAATGTAGGAAAAGGAAAAAATGCTGGTTACCAGCATTTTCTCCTTTTCCCACATGCTTTCAAAGGCCCTTCTTTCTTGGAGTCATTATTAAAACTCAGGATTATTTGGTTTCAAATAAGATTTTTTCTAATATTTTTTCTAGATTTGATAATTATACTGCCAACATGATTGTGGATGGTGTAGCGGTGAGTCTAGGATTATGGGATACAGCTGGACAGGAAGACTACGATAGACTGCGTCCCCTCTCATATCCACAAGTAAGATTGTTATGAAAGAATATTCAGGAACCCTTCTGAGAGAGAGCATAACTCTTTACCACACAGTCCCGACTTTTAACAACCCTGAGAAGCAAATTCTTTGAAAACATAGTGGGAAAAGGAAAAAATGCTGGTAACCAGCATTTTCTCTTTTTCCCACAATGTTCTCTACCCTTTCCAAATCAAATTTCAATTTTTGATTCACATTTATTCTGTCATCTGCAAATGCTTTCAATTTGGACTGTTCTATAAAGTTTGTCATTTGGTAAACAGTGAATTTATACCTACAGTGTCTATTTTAGGATTGTGGGATTGCATAATTCACGCTCGTGTTTGTTATACCCCCACAAAACAAATGCTTTCGGGCTGGGGGGGTATTCTGCTGGAATCAGCCTGTCTGTCCGCGTGTCCATCCATGTGTCCGTTTATGTACAAAATACTAGTAAATGCCTGTGTCTCAGCTCTATTTTTTGTAGATCCCGCATAAATTCAGACCCAGTGGTTGGCAGATCCATGTAAAAAATAAACAATGAAAAAGTCCTTTGACAAAGAATTAGCCTTGCCTTGCTGAAAAAAATGCTGTTTTAACTCTTTACCACACAATCTTGACTTTTAACGACCCTGAGAAAGAAAGCTTTTGAAAACATAGTGGGAAAAGGAGAAAATGCTGGTACCCAGCATTTTCTCCTTTTCCCACAATGTTTTCTACCCTTTCTAGAGTCCCATTAAATTTGTGGTCTGCAAATGCTTTCAATTTGGACTAGTCCTAAATTTTGTCGTTTGGTAAAGAGTTAAATAAAACGGCATCATTGCACAAGCTGTTTAGCCACCAATTATTTTCATTAGTGTATTCTGCCTTGACAGGAAGTGGTGCAAAATGACCCACTACTAAAATAACCCCATACAAAATGGCCAACTCAACCTAGTCTTAATTTACTGTTAATGCAATGAATTTTGTCAGGATAAAATTTGTAACTGTCTGTCTCTTATCTTTATTTTGGAAAGTGAATTTAATTTCTAGAGAAGGATGCTCCAGGAAGTTGTCTTTTGACAAGTAAACTTGTCATTAAGTCTACTTTTTAACCTATTACCACACAGCAAAATTTATACCTATTCCAGATTGAAAGCATTTGCAGACAACAATTTCAGAGTGGCTCAAATGGTGCAATTTTGCTTTGATAGGGTGGAAAACCTTGTGGGAAAAGGAGAAAATGCTGGTTATCAGCATTTTCTCCTTTTCCCACTATGTTTTCGAAAGGTTTCTTCCTCCAGGGTGTTGAAAGACGTCATTATATGTTTAACCCATTACCACTCAATCCCTACTTTTGACGCCTCTGAGAAAGAAGCCTTTTGAAAACACTGTGGGAAAAGGAGAAAATGCTGGTAACCAGCATTTTCTCCTTTTCCCACAGTGTTTTCTACCCTTTCCAGAACAAGTTTCTATTTTTCAGTCACCTTTATTTTGTCGTCTGCAAATGCTTTCAATTTGGACCAGTCTAAAATTTTCTCGTGTGGTAAAGAGTTAAGGGATAATCTTGGCGATTGAGATGGAGGTGCATTAAATTCTCTTTTCCGAGAGCTTGGCTGATAATGTATTTTCACTTTATTTTCAGACTGATGTGTTCCTGATATGTTTTAGTGTTGTTAGTCCGTCTTCCCATGAAAATGTAATTACAAAATGGAATCCTGAGATTAAACATCACTGTCCTGATGCCCCTGTTATAGTTGTAGGTAGGTAAACTCTGTCGTCTGCCTATCTGTCCATCACTCCCTCCCTCTTTCTCTCTCTCCCCCCTCCCTCTCCTTCTCTCTATTTCTCTCTCTCTCTACCCTGTTATGGGTATCTCTGTCTGTCTGTCCATCCATATGTGTGCCTCTCTCTCCCCCTTCCCCCCCTCCCCCAGTGTAACACTTTACCAGACAACAAGTTATAGCAGTGACTCTATTGTAAGCATTTGCAGCCATCAAATTTTAAGTTACGGAAAGCAAAAAAAGAGATGTCATTCATGAAGGTAGAAAAACATTGTAGGGAAAGAAGATGTCGGCATTGTTTGGTTAAAGAGTTATATTGTTTAACCCCTAGCCTGCTGAATGGAACTTACAGACCTTATGCGGATAGGTGAGTGCAACACTATTCTAAGTGCCTGTACAATGTACAGGCACTTACAATAGTTTTGCACTCACTTATCGATGCGGACAGTGTAGATCAAAGTTAGACTACATAGATCGTGCAGTCTAATCTTATATCTATACTGTCCGATAACACAGACATTTTTCTCTTAAAAATAAATTTGAAACAACATTATTCAGGTTTTTACTCTCAGCTTGAAAGATTTCTCATCTGATTAAGAAGGATAGGGATTTTGTGATAGAAATTGCTGTTACCATGGTAACCTTGGTACGTATTCAAGAACCATTCTTTAGACCATGCTTGGTCGTATTCTGTAGAATTTTTAAATGTGACAGTAACACAACTTTGATTGGCTAAACCATTTTGTTTAGCCAATCAGAAGTTATGTTAGTTTCTCATTTGGAAAATCTTGGAGAATAAGACAAAGAATGGTCTTAATTCTTTACCACACAATCCCGACTTTTAACAACCCTGAGAAAGAAAGCCTTTGAAAACATTGTAGGAAAAGGAGAAAATGCTGGTAACCAGCATTTTCTCCTTTTCCCACAATGCTTTCTACCCTTTCCAATTCAAATTTTGACACACATTTATTTTGTCTTCTGCAAATGCTTTCCATTTGGACCAGTCCAAAATTTTGTCGTCCGGTAAAGACTTAAGAATGGTTGGTGAATAAAGAACCTGACTGTGTTTTGTGCGTATTATAGGTACTAACATAGATCTGCATGAATATAGAACCTGATTGTATTTTATGCGTATTATAGGTACTAAAATAGATCTGCGTGAAAACAAAGAAGCTATAGGTCAGTTAGCTCAACAAGGCTTATCACCAATAAAACGAGAACAGGGTATCAAGCTAGCCAATAAAATCAGGGCGGTTAAATATATGGAATGTTCAGCGCTGACGCAGAGAGGCTTAAAACAGGTAGGTAAATTATTTTTTTCTCAGGAGAAAGTTCTTTGGTCTCAGAACTTAACCCTTTACCACACAATCCCAACTTTTACCACCCCTGTGAAAGAAGCCTATAGAAAATATTGTAGGAAAAAAAGAAAATGTTTTTAACCAGTATTTTCTCCTGTTCCCAAAATATTTTCTAATCTTTCTAAAACAATTACTCGAATTTCAATTCTTTAGTCACATTAATTTTGGCGTCTGCAAATGCTTTCAATTTGGACCAGTCTAAACTAAAATTTTGTCGTTTGGTAATTATTTAACCCAAAAAGTGCTTCATTTTATATCCGCTCTTCAGTGACAAGTTTTGTTTTTCCCGAATTAGTAAGGAAAAATTGCATAAGTCACATTCCAAACCTCGGAAATTGTATTTTGAAGTCTGATGACCTCTCCAATTAATCATGGGTTTTTCCCATTTCTATTTTTAGGTATTTGATGAGGCAGTGAGAGCAGTCATACATCCTCAGCCCCTTAAACCTAAAACAAAACAGTGTAGACTCTTGTGAGATGACGTAATGATAATGTGAAACTGTAGTCCCAGACGTCAATGTTAATAGACACATACATAGGAGATTAAATCTTAGATTGCCAGGGGAAAACTTAAGTTGTCTCTTAGGCTATCACATAAAATACCATATTTAACTTAATTAGCACTCCCTTCCTTATAACAGAGACCCCCCTCTTCACACAATATATCTTGCACAAGAAGTCTCAAAACAACCCCCAAAGGTCCCTTCCTGAAAATCAACAACTGCAGTGACAGCGCTCCAAATTAGAAGGTGTGATAGTATTCTAAACTCATTATTTCTCTTCAAAACCCTATGTTGTGGGTACTCATTAGAATCGTCTCGATGAGACGATTCTAATGAGTACCCACACAATATGGTTTTGAGGAGAATTAATTGATATATATAATTTTGAAATCAAAATCACTCCCTCTATCTTGAACTTTGAGTGACAAATATCCAAATGCAAGATAATTCCACCAAAAATTTTCAACGGCAAAATTTCTCGATGAATGATATTTTATAGATAAACTTGACAGTATGGCATTGACATAATCCGAATTGCTTCACAACTCAAATGTGGTTAACACCTGACTATCTGAATGTACAAACACATCCCATAGCATTATAAATTTCTGGTAACACAAAATTTGTTAACTAGGAAAAAATTTAAGAAAGTGAAGTATCAAATTGTCAGTTTACTTCAAAATCCTCATAACTACAGCTTGTTTCAAGCTGTAGTTATGAGGTTTTTGAAGTAAACTGACTTAATACTGGTGTCCCCTACTAGTCATTTATAAATACTAATTCTTGTCCAAATGAATCATGATTGCTGGTTAAATCAATAGATTCTGCATAAATAAAGGAATCCTGTCGAATTGCAAATATTGCTTTGCACACAGCACTAATTTAATCCTGTGGATCAAAGTACCGTACTTACTCCAAGTTAGAGCACTAAAATTTTGAGATATTGGCAATGAAAATAACAATGCCCTGTTGGTGTTTTGCATGGCACCTCAGTGTGTTAATTAGATGAAATGCAGTATCTGACTGTAAATGTACCAGATCAGCCATCTGATCTTACTCTATTCTTTGAACAAAGCATCTTAAGTTCTGCCTGGCAGTCTGAGCTATCATAATTTGTGATTCTGTATCCTATTGAAAAAATATCACCATGGAAACCTGTGCAACTGTGAACTGTGACAACCACTATCATTTTTTTTTTATTATTATATTATGTGTTTAACCCTTTACCGTACATTTCAAAGTTTTAATAAAGGCCTGAGAAAGCATTGTGGGAAAAGGAGAAAATGCTGGTAACCAGCATTTTCTCCTTTTCCCACAATGTTTACTGCGATGTTAAATACTAATTAAATCATTTCAGCAACAAAAAGTTTTTTGTCTGCAGATGCTTTCAATTCGGACCAGTGTAAAATTTTGTTATTTGGTTAAGGGTGAATGGGGTGAGATAGTGACTTAATGTATCATATTTATGTGTTGGGAGTAAGTTTTATGTTTTTTTTCTTTTTAAATTCAAACAAAAAGACTTTATTATTATCATTGGATGCACTTTTGTTTTTAACATTATTTTCATCTTGTTTATTTGAATGTAGGAGGGATATTTCAGTATATATACATACATTTGATTGGATGAACATGACATGTACATTATACTAGCTGAATATTTAAAAAAAAACAAGGTTCGGGTTTTCAAACTTCTTAACACTGTGTGTTATGGACAATTTATTGATATTTAATTTTAGAACAATAATTTGCCTTTTTGTCTTAATATGCTGTATATATTTTTTGTGTCTGCAAAGTCTAATAGGACAAGCATGTGACATAAGTTTGGAGCCTATATTTCTATGTAACAGTGATATGTCTTAACTCGAATCCTTCTGTTCGTTCATGAACATAGATTTTTTCAAGCATGTGACATAAGTTTGGAGCCCATATTTTTATGTAACAGTGATATGTCTTAACTTGAATCCTGCTTTTCGTTCGTGAACATAGATTTTCAAAGCAAGATCAGGCTGCACATACATGCAGCTTGATCTTGCTCTGCACTCTATGCTTGTCTATCAATAGTATCGGTCATATGGACTTGATGTCAATAGATTGAACAAAAGTATTTTTCTGATTGTCAACAATTTCAATTTGGCTGGATAAGAGTTAAGAAATTGTTTGAAATGAGTTTGCCTATATTATGACTTGACTATTAATCCTTTGCAACCAGCCAAGCCCCAGTAGCTCAGTCGGTAGCATACAGGACTTCAGAACAGGGGTCATGGGTTTGGTCCCCGACTCGGCCAATTTCTTTCTGAGGATTGATGATAATCATTGCGACAGAATTCAATCCTCTCTCACTGCTGATCATTGTTTCAACGATGGTTACGTGGGAAAGCAGCCAGTGGCTTGGAAAGAATATTGTGTGGAATACTGGTAAAAGAAACTCTAGGAAGGCATGGATAGGTTTACTGGCCGCCGCAATATAACTGAAATAATGTTGAAAACTGTGTTAAACATCATACAATCAATCAACTAGAATGTTATCAAGACTAAACTTACCTTTCTGCATTGTCTTCTTAGATTGACACTGACCGTAAAAGCAACTATCATTATAAAAACAGCTTTACTGTTTAACCCTTTCCCAAATGACAAATTTTAGACTGTCCCAAAGTCAAAGTGTTTGCAGATGACAATTTTGAATTTGATGAGAATGGCAGAAAGTTTTCTGATAGGCTAGAAAACACTGTGGGAAAAGGAGAAATTGCTTGTAACGATCAATTTCTCCTTTTTCCACAGTGTTTTCTAAAGACTTGTACTGCAGACCATAAAAAAACAGGGCTTATTTGGGAAAGAGTTAAGGACATTTTTTTCCCCTATGATTTAAGCGTTACCGACATTACTTGTGAATATAATACTAGTATTCTTTGTTTGCCTTGTTTGGGTCCATGGTTGTGATAATAACTCTTTTACCAGACAATTAAATTTTAGCCTTGTCTGAATTTACAGAACTTATAGATTAAAATGTGATATTTGACTCTGAAAGATTAGAAAACAAAGAGGGAAAAGGAGGAAATGCTGGGAACCAGCATTTTCTCCTTTTCTCACTTTGTTTTCAGTGGCCAAGTTTGTCAGGGTAATGAAAATTTAAATTGTTTGGGAAAGGGTTTATGTTTTTATCTCACTTTGTGAATGTTCGTGGTAGAATGAATGTAAAATCATGTCAGACTGTGTTACATATTTTGTGATGTGTCCATTTGAAAAACTGTCCATATTGCATTTATTTTATGAAACCAGTCTGTTTAGGCATTTATTTAATAAAACCAGTCTGTTTGAAGTTCTGTTTATACGACCTCCTGTAGTATTTTTTATGTTAAGAAGCATTTGGCTTCTGCAAGCACTACAAAAGGAGAAATTGTCTAAGTAGAAATTTCTCCTTACTTCACAATGTTTTTCATGTATTCAACCTCATTTCATCATGTTAATTATCAATACTTTAGAAGTATGTTTTATCAGTCTGTACCAGACAGTGATTTTTTTTCTTTATTTCCAAATTAAAAGCACCTGCAGATGATTTTTTTTTTTTTTCAAAACAATAATTTTCAAAACAACAAATTAACAAAAAATACAAAAATTAACAAATTAACAGCACATGCTGGAGACAATTTTTTGGGTGGGAAAAGGGGAAAAATGCTGATAACCAGCATTTTTCTCCTTTTCCCACAATTTTTTCAATCCAGCTGGAAACAATTGTAAATTTTTTAAGTTCCATTTATTATGTCGTCTACAAGTCCATTTAGTTTGGAAGAGTCTAAAATCTTATCATTTGGTAAAGAGTCAAAGGACGAAACTTGTCCTCTGCATGTGGAGAAAAGAATATGATAAAGTAGCATGAAGTTTAGATTTTTTTTTTTAATACACTATGCATCTGTTACTTTGTAACCAACACAACCCCAAATTTTACCAACCTTGAGGAAGAAGCCTTTAGAAAACATTGCGTGAAAAGGAGAAAATGCTGGTTAACCAGCATTTTCTCCTTTTTCCAGAATGCTTTTTGCCCCTTTCGAAAAACAAAGTCCATCATTTTACCCATTACCACACAATCCCTACTTTTGACGAACTTGAGAAAGAAGCCTTTAGAAAACATTGTGGGAAAAGGAGAAAATGCTGGAAACCCATGTTTTCTCCCTATCCCACAATGTTTTCTGCCCTTAAAAAAACATTTCAAATTTTAAGTCACTTTTATATTGTCGTCTGCAAATGCTTTCAATTTGGACAAGCCTAAAATTTTGTTGTTTTGTAATGAGTTAAGCCATGCTGAATTCATTGTCTGCAAATGCTTTTCATTTGGACAAGTTTATTTTTTTGTTGTGTGGTTAAGAGTTTAAACACTTGATTTTTTTTTATCTGTTGTGATTGGTGCTGCATTTTAACAAATTAACTCATTACCAGACGACAAAATTTTAGGCTTCTCCAAATCGAAAGCATTTGCAGACGACAAAATATAAGTGACTTAAAATTTGAAATTTGTTTTGTGAAGGGTAGAAAACATTGTGGGAAAAGGAGAAAATGCTGGTTACTAACATTTTCTCTTTTTCCCACAATGTTTTCTGAAGGCTTCTTTCTCAGGGTTGTCAAAAGTAGAGATTGTGTGATAAAGGGTTAACTAAGTCATTCTGTAATTTCATTTCACATATTTTAATTATTTGTGTGTGTTTTCATTTCTAAAACCTAAAAGAAAAGTTTCTAAGGAAAGTTTTATTCCCATGGAGACAGATTTACAAAACCAGTCTGTAATTTATTTTACGTAATTACAAATATGTGTGTTTAATTTGTACAACTTGTAAATGTCTCTATAGAAATGTTGTGCCTATGAACTAGTTCAATACTTTCAAGATGTTTTCGTTTTTCAATATTTTTAGAGTAAGAAAGTCTACTTTTTTCTTCCGTATTTTCAGATAAAGAAAAATACTAAGGTTGTCTTTGAATGAGATATTTAGACTTTCAAATAATATATTTACAGCATGGTTTTATTCAACAATTTCAGTAGGCTAAATGGTTGTAGGCAGAGTTTGTTTAAGTTTTTTTTAAATTTCACAATTTCATTATCATCAGATGGGAAAAAAAAGTTATCAGAAATGTAATATTCATTATAAATTTCAAATCTCTAATATTTATTTTTAGCTTTGACAACCAATACCTGAGAAAAAGGTGGTTAACCCATTTAACCTGTTGCCACTCAATGACGACTTCAAACAACCTTGCGAAGGCAGCCTTTTAAAAACATTGTAATGGCAATCAGCATTTTCTCCTTTTCCTACAAGGTTTTGTACCCTATCAAAGACAAATTACACCCTTTAACCTATTACCACTCAATCCCTACTTTTGACGCCCCTGAGAAAGAAGCCTTTTGAAAACACTGTGGGAAAAGGAGAAAATGCTGGTAACCACCATTTTCTCCTTTTCCCACAGTGTTTTCTACCCTTTCCAGAATAAATTTCAAATTTTCAGTCACCCTTATTTTTTCGTCTGCAAATGCTTTCAATTTGGATCAGTCTAAAATTTTCTCGTGTGGTAAAGAGTTAAGACACACTGAAATTGTCATCTGCAAACGCTTCAAGCTGGACAAGGCTAAAACTTTGTCGTCTGGTAAAGGGTTAACGCACAGTATAAAATGATCAGGACATCATGGAAGAAAGCTTTCCAAAACATTGTTTGAAAAGGAGGAAATCTTGGTTACCAGCATTTTCTTCTTTTCCCAATGTTTGTAAAAATCATCTTTTGGTCGTCAAAACTAGGGATCGTGTGTGAACCCTGGATCATACAACAAAATTTTAGACTGGTCCAAATTGAAAGCACTTGCACATGACAAAATAAACATAACTCAAAATTTTAAATTTGTTTCCATTAGGGTAGAAAATATTATGATAAAAGGAGAAAATGCTGGTTAACAGCATTTTCTCTTTCTCACACAAAGTTTTCAAATGGCTTCTTAATGAAAGGTTGTTAAAAGTCAGGATTGTGTGGTAAAGGGTTAATTTGTAAGTACATGTATTTCACAGGAATGAGTTGATGGTATTCAGTTTCATGTTTAATACGGAGGCTTTTTAAATAGTCTGGCTTGGAGTTTCTAATATAACTGGTGCTAGCTTGAGAAAAGAAAAACAAAACTTAGCGTTATTATCCCCGCCGAAGGCGGAGTGGTAGTGTTAGCATTGTCTGTCCTTCTGTCTGTCTGTCTGTCAGTCCATCCAGTCAATATCTCCTATACCATTCGATGGAATTCTGTGAAACTTTATACATGTGTACAATAACCCATTCTGCAGAGACACTTTTTTATTTGTTTTTTTATTTGATGCAAAATGGGCAACTGAAGGCGATTTTAAGTTACACTGGTCTTTTTCGGAGGGTGATATCATTTCAATGAAATTGCTTGTCTACATTGTTATACTTATACAGCTGACTGTAAATATTTTCAAGTCTACGATTGTCTAGGGCTAATTAACCCATTACCACACAATTCCTACTTTTGACGCCCCTGGAAAAGAAGCCTTTTGAAAACATTGTGGGAAAAGGAGAAAATGCTGGTAACCTGTATTTTCTCCTTTTCCCACAATTTTTTCTACCCTTCGCAAAACAAATTTCAAATTTTCAGTCACTTTCATTTTGTCGTCTGCAAATGCTTTCGATTTGGACAAGCCTAAAATTTTGTCATTTGGTAATGAGTTAAGTTGCTATAGTACACAGCGTAAATCATGACCAGACTACACTGTGTCTCATGTTTTATAATCTTGTACTACCTGAACAAATTGACATGAAATAACTGACCTCTATTACCATATATTACACGCTTAATATATTGTCTGAACCTGGCTTCAGCTAATGTCGTCTCTGTTGTCTGCGAGTGTTTTCAAATTGAACCAGTCTAAAATTTTCTAGTTTGGTAAAAAATTAATTTTATCGTCTGCAATTTGGACCAGTCTAAAACTTTGTTATGTAAATAAGAGATAAGGGACAGTTTAATCTATAGATATATAATCTAAAAATATAGCTATGGAAAATGTAGAACAAAGATTAGACAGCCTGTTCTGTTTTCTAGAATAATATTTTAATACTAGGGATTTTTTCAAGAAAGTTTGTTGAATTTGGGCTCTGTTTTACTGAGTGTAGTCCTTTCCCTGAAGTATGTCTCCTTTTATCATTTTTACTGGATTTTGGCTGGTCTAAAAATAACCTTTACATTGATTGGTTGATCCAATGAGTGAAATCCAGTTTTATTTAAATATTTGGAACCAAGTAAAATTCTTGAGAATTTGCTGCAGTGATTGTGCTGCTCTTAAACTGTTTTGGAACAGGGTGTGTGTTTAGTCAAGAATTTAATGTATTATTTAAAATGATACTACATGTATTAGCAAACAAGAAAAACATTTGTAGTTAAACTCTTACTACTGAATCAAATTTATGATTAGACCAGATTGAAAGCACCGAAAGACAATAAAATATATGTAGTTCATATGATGATTTTTGTGTCTGATACATTATGGGGAAAAAGAGAAAATGCTGATAACAATGTTTTCAAAAGTCGTCTTTGTCAAGGTTTTTACATGATGTTTGATGAATAGTTTTTTTGTATTTTTTGACTCCAAAGGTGAAAAATATTACGTTTTATTTACATGTATTTCTGAATCTACACCAAATAGATGTTCTATTCATGTATGTGTTCATTTTGATAACACTTGCCGTACAATCGAAAACTAGTGTTCTTGCTGTACATGTGTATAACATATATAAACTCAAAGTGACTTACGTCATTTTAGTCGTTCACTCTTTACCAAATGACAAAATTTTGAACGGGACCAAATTGAAAGCATTTCCAGACAACAAATTGAATGCAGCTCAATTAATAGTTTTTGTCTCTAATAGAATAAAACACATTGTTGGAAAAGAAGAATATGATGGTAAACAGCATTAATTTTTTTTCTTTTCTCACAATGATTTTTCTGAGACAGAAATTGTCTATCCAGTAACATTGATTTAGTTGTTTGCAAATGCTTTTGATTTGGACAAATTCAAAATTTTGTTGTTTGGTAAAGCGTACCCCTCAAATTTAAAAAAAAATAGCATGACAGGCGGTGAAAATCATAGTCGATTTGCAATTTCTAAAATCAGCACTACCTATGAACCAGATGTAGAAATATTTGTGTTAAATAACCACCTGTTTTCAAAGGCTGTTTGTCTTGGTCCCTAGGGTGGTTGCTCATCACAAGTTGAAGTGTATCTACAGATACTTTAGGAAACTAGAAAAAACAACCTTTTTGAAGAATACACCTTTTTTATTGTCTACACAAACTGGCCAGGATTTTATTTTTTTGTTATTTTTACCATTTTTCTTTAGACACCCAGGTTAGTATTTTCTAGTCATAATTATATAAAAGATGTGTGTTTCTATGTTATTCTGATACTTTTGTTTCAATACTTGTAATATCACAGCTGAAAAGAATTTACTGGTAATATATGAAGAAATGCTAACATAAAGTTTTGGTATATTCTTAACTCTTTACCACACAGTCCCAACTTTTAACGACCCTGAGAGAGAAACCTTTTGAAAACATTATGGGAAAAGAAGAAAATGCTGGTAACCAGCATTTTCTTCTTTTCCCATAATGTTTTCAACCCTTCCCATAACTAATTTCAACTTTTTATTCACATTTTATTTGTCGTCTGCAAATGGTTTGAAATTGGACGAGTCTAAAATTTTGTCGTTTGGTAAAGAGTTAAACACTTTACCAAACAATCCCTGGTTTTAAAGACCCCTAGAGAAAATGCTTTTAAAAATGTTGTGGGAAAAGGACAAAATTTCCTCTTCTTCCCACAATGTTTTCTATGTTTTAACAACCTTAAAAAAAAATTGGACAAAGGTGACAAAAATGCTTGCAACACAGTCATTTTTCTCCTTTTCCCACAAATGTTTAATTTGTCTTCTGCAAATGCTTTCAATTTGGATGTGTCCAAAATGTTCTTGTTTGGTAAGGAATGAGGTTCTTTCAAGCTGGACTAGTCTGGAATTTTTCTATCATGAAAAAAGTTTAGACAAGAGGGTTGCTTATAAGTGGTTGTAAGCTAAATAACATTTTACTAACAGAGACCTTAACCCTTTTCCACACAATGATGACTTAACAACCCTGAGGAAGAAGCCTTCTGAAAACATTATAGGAAAAGAAGAAAATGCTGGTAACCAGCATTTTCTCCTTTTCCCACAATGTTTTCTACCCTTACATAGACAATTTCCATCATTTGAATCACGTCTAAATTATCGTCTGCAAATGCTTTCAATATAGATGAGTCTAAAATTTTGGTGTGTGGTAAAGGGTTAAGACAAACTGGTTGCTAAATAGGGGTGGACTCTATGAAAGAATTGACTCACTGTCTAGTATTTTTATTTATAATGTTGTAGGTGCTTTTTCAGTATTGCATGTAGTAAATGTCTCATTTATCCTTGGATATTTCTTTTTTAAGTTTCAGTTTTTCTTTACTTTGTAGTCTCATCAGTTCATGACTAGTGTATACATACCACTGATTTATTTCGCAAAAGTATTAGGAAAAGTATTGACTTTAATATCACCATAATATTCTAGTGGTATTATTTATTATTTATTAGGCCTCTACCACACAGTCCCCACTTTTCGTGCCCTTAGAAAGAAAGCTTTTAAAAAGATTGTGGGAAAAGGAGAAAATGCTGGTAACCAGCATTTTCTCCTTTTCCCACAATCTTTTCTACACTATCTTAAACTGAAATCATTATATTTTGACATCAATTTGGTCAAGTAAAAGCAGCAATAACTTGTTTTGTTCCCTCTTCTTATACCTTTACCGCCCCTTGAAAAGAGGTCCTTAAAAACATTGCAGCAAAAATGAGAATATGATACTTATCAGCCATGCTGGCTGATAACTAGCATTTCCCACAATGCTTTCTATCCTGTCTACAACAAAATCTATCATTTTGTCCGCATTTAAAGCATTACCAAATGACAAGATTTTAGACCTCTCCAAATTCAAAGCATCTGCAGATGACAAAATACATATGACCCAAAAAAAGAAAATGTTCTGAAAAGGGTAGAAAACATTGTGGAAAAAAAAAGGGTAGAAAACATTGTGGAAAAAAGAGAAAATGCTGGTAACCAGCATTTTATTCTTTTCTCACAATGTTTTCAAGAGGTTTCTTCTTCAGGATGGTTTTACCAAACAACAAAATTTTAGATTGGTCCGAATTAAAAGCATTTGCAGACAACAAAATAAATGTGACTAAAAATTGAAATTTATTTTAGGAAGAGAGGAAAACATTGTGGGAAAAGGAGAAAATGCTGGTGACCAGCATTTTCTCCTTTTCTTACAATGTTTTCAAAAGGTTTCTTCCTCAGAGTCGCTAAATGTCGGGATCGTGCAGTAAAGGGTTAATAGGTCATTTGCAAGCGCTTTGAATCTGGACGAGTATGCAACTAAGTAATTTGGTAAAATGTAGAAAGTTGCCCATATGTTCTCTTTCTTTTTTGTTTCGGAACGGGGTAGATTTGCCATTCTAATCTGCTGTTTCACATGCTGATCTTTATCTGACACTTCTGTCTCTGCTTTTACAACACATATCAGTTTTACTGCATGATATTGTAATTTGGGATCATTTCTCATTATCTTTTGGGGGTCTAAAAAAAGTTCATTAGGCTCTATGCCCTGTACTAGACAATTAAAAAATTTGGACATGTCCAAATTCAAAGAATTTGCAGACCACAAAATTCTGAAAGGGCAGAAACCTTGTGGGAAAAGGAGAAAATGCTGGTTTACCTGCATTTTCTCCTTTTCTCACAGTGTTTTAACCCATTACCACTCAATCCCTACTTTTGACACCCCTGAGAAAGAAGCCTTTTGAAAACACTGAAGGAAAAGGAGAAAATGCTGGTAACCAGCATTTTCTCCTTTTCCAACAGTGTTTTCTATCCTTTCCAGAACAAATTTCTATTTTTCAGTCATCTTTATTTTGTCGTCTGCAAATGCTTTCAATTTGGACCAGTCCAAAATTTTCTAGTGTGGTAATGAGTTAAGTTTTTTTCTTTAGGGAAAAAGTCGGGATTGTGTGGTAAATAACCAGCATTTTCTCCTTTTCCCATAATGTTTTCTACTTTACCAAAAAAGCTGCAGTTCATGCATAGTGCTTTAACCCATTACCAAATGACAAAATTTTAGACTGGTTTAAATTGAAAGCATTTGCAGATGACAAAATAAAGGTGACTGAAAAATTGAAATTTGTTCAGGGAAGGGTAGAAAACACTGGGGGAAAAGGAGAAAATGCTGGTTACCAGCATTTTCCCCTTTTCCTACTGCGTTTTCAAAATGCTTCTTTCTCAGGGGCGTCAAAAGTAGGGATTGTGTGGTAATGGGGTAACCCTGTTCCAAACAATCCCTTAGTTTTACAGCCGTAGGAATGAAGGCATTTGAAAACATTGTTGGAAAAGGAGAAAATGCTGGGAACCAGCATTTTCTCCTTTTCCCGACAATGTTTTCTACCCTATCAGAGGGGTTCAAGTTTGATTGCACAATTTTGAATCTATTTTCTGGATGTTTTGAAATAGAAAGAGTCCGAAATTCAATGTATTGGAAAGAGTTAAAACCCTTTACCCCGTAAGGCATTTCTATGGTATCTGTAATTGACCCTAAATAACAGTAAGGATGAAGCTGTCTCTTATGTGTATATGATGACACCTTTCGATAGCATAGAAAATATTGTGGCAAAAGGTGAAATTGCTCGTCACGAGCAATTTCACCTTTTGCCACAATGTTTTCTAAAAGCTCCTACAAGCAATGCGTAGAAATGAGTATCTATGGAGTAAAGGGTTAAATACTGTTGTCTGCTGAGGTTTTCAACTTGGAAAAGTGGAGAATTTGTTGTAAAAGAGTTGAAAGTAAAGAGTTGAACAGAACTTAGTTATATATTATACAAACAGTTTTATTAACCTGTATCTTGCTAGATATGTAAAATGAAACTTTTCAAGCCTGTAATAAAAACCGAATAATATTGCTATTTCCAATGTCATTTTTGAGAGAAAAATATCTTCTTATGGGACAGTGTAGATCCAAGATCAGACTGCACATTCTGTACCATCTAATCTTGATCCACACTGATCACAAAAGGCCCTTTAGATGTGCTTGGCAGCTTCAGGATTTAATTGTTTTCAAGTCTTAACTCTTTTCCACACAATCCTGAGCTTAACTCTGAAACAGATTCTTCTGAAAAAGCATTGGGGGAAAAGGAGAAAATGCCGGTAACCAGCATTTTCTCCTTCACCCACAATGTTTTCTACCCTATCTAAGGCAGAAGTCACTGTTACAGCAACATTGAATTTGTCGTCTGCTTAATGCTTTCAGTTTGGACAAGACTAAAATTTTGTCAACTGGTAAAGAGTTAATTGAATTTCTTTTCAGAGAAAATTACTGTATTTCTTCTGTGTATGTCATTATTTTATTGTAAAAAAAAGTAAAATAATCATTGATGCTTTTATACCAAGTGCATAATAAAAATCTGACCAAAATCTGTGTTTTTGTGTTTTTACAGGTTGGCGGTTTTGTCAAAAATGTCAAGTTATTTCGTCATTGTTATAAAAAAAAAACTTTGACATTTTGTAATATTTGTGTTATTATTGGAAATATTTACTTCATACCCTTTTGAATAAAGTCTGTAACAAAGAAACAAATGAATAAATGCATGGCAAAAATAAGGGACCAGGCAGGATTCGTACTCTAGAACTCCCAGAAGAAAGGCCAATACCTTAACCCATTACCACACAATCCCTACTTTTGACGACCACAAGAAAGAAGCCTTTAGAAAACATTGAGGGAAAAGGAGAAAATGCTGGTAACCAGCATTTTCTCCTTTTCCCACAATGTTTTCTACTCTTAACAAAACAAATTTCACATTTTTAGTCACTTTTAATATGTCGTCTGCAAAAGCTTTCAATTTGGACAAGCCTAAAATATTGTCGTTTGGTAAAGAGTTAACCATAGAGATAAAGAGATATCTCTGTAACGCAGTTGTTAGGTATTGTATTTAAATTGGGATGAAGCTATGCATGAAGGAGTGGTCTCCCATGACAATACCCTATCAAAGAGGGCTTTTGAAAACATAGCATAGCAATGTTTTCTTTCCTACAAAATAACACTGTATTGATTAAGCCATATTTAAATTATTATCACCAAATGCTTTGAGTTTGGACTGGTTAAATTTCTTGTTATTTGGTAAAGAGTTGAACAGATAGCAGATACACTCCAGCCAATTGTACAAGTTATCTTGAGATAAGAATAAGTGCACTTTAATCTTCATCTGACATGAGTTGGCATTTAAGATAAAATTATATTGAACAAGTCTATGGAAAATGTTATTAACTCATTACTCTTTATTAAGTCTTTACTTAAAGACAAAATTTTAGAATGGTTGAAACTGAAAGCATTTGCAGACAAGAAATTCAAATCGGCCCAAAAAACTGACAAACTTTATCATTGATAGGTTAGAAAACATTCTAGGAAAAGGAGAAAACAACTTTTTTAACAATGTTTTCAAAAGCCATCTTCCTTAGGGTTGTTAAAAGCCAGGATTGTGTCGTAAAGGTTTAAATCTTTACCACACAATCCCAACTTTTTAACGACCCTGAGAAAGAAGCCTTTAGAAAAAGTGGGAAATGGAGAAAATGCTGGTAACCAGCAATGTTTTCACTCCCTCGCAAAACAAATTTCAAATTTTCAGTCACTTTTGTCTTCTGCAAATGCTTTCAAGTTGGACAGGTCTAAAATTTTGTCATTTGGTAAAGAGTTAAGTGAGCCATTGGCAAGCTTGATAACATTTTATCTTGACAAGTTTAATAAAATTTGATCTCAAATGCCAATGAATGTCACATTCCTTTTATCACAAAACAATATTTCACAAATTATAGATCAGAAGATGCAAAACTATCTATAGATGTACCCACAGTAATATACATTAACTCATTACCAGACGACAAAATTTTAGGCTTGTCCAAATCAAAAGCATTTGCCGACGACAAAATAAAAGTGACTGAAAATTTGAAATTTGTTTTGGAAAGGGTAGAAAACATTGTGGGAAAAGGAGAAAATGCTGGTTACCAGCATTTTCTCCTTTTCCCACAATGTTTTCTAAAGGCTTTTTTCTCAGGGTCGTCAAAAGTAGGGATTGTGTGGTAATGGGTTAAACCACTTCTATGAAATATGTACAAAATAATGTCAAAAATAAAAAAATGTCAAAAATAGCACCGTGTGATATCAAACGTGTACAAGATAAGAAAATTCATAATGGGTATAAACAAATGACAGACAAAAAAGTTTTCTGTATCATCACCTCAAGTCTATAACTCGTTACCAAACAATCCCAACTTTTAATGACCCTGAGAAAAAAAAAAAAAAAAAAAATTGGAAAACATTGTGGGAAAAGGAGAAAATGCTGGTAACCAGCATTTTCTCCTTTTCCCACAATGTTTTCTACCCTTCACAGAACAAATTTCAAATTTTATTTTGTCGTCTGCAAATGCTATCAATTTGGACAAACCTAAAATTTTGTTGTTTGGTAATGAGATAAGGTAAGAAAATTCATAATGGGTATAAACAAATGACAGACAAAAAAGGTATTCTGTATCATCAATTCAAGCCTATAATATGCTATTCACAGGTCCATGCTTACAGTTGTAGTTTTAGATGATAAAATAAAACCTTTCCTGGTTATTCATTTAACTCTTTTACCAAACAACAAATTTATAGACTGGTCCAAATTGAAAGCATTTGTAGACATGAAAATAAATGCGACTGAAAAATCTAAGTTTGATTTGGGAATGTTTTCAAAAGGCTTTGTTTCAGGGCTGTGACAACCAGAGATTGTTTGGGGAAGGGTTAATCTTGCAGATGAAACATATTTTTAGCCATTTTCTCCTTTTCCCACAATGTTTTCAAAAGGCTTCTACCTCAGGGTCGTCAAAAGTCGTCATTGTGTGATAAAGGGTTGATCTTGTTAGATCAAAACTATTGTTGTTTCTTTCCTTCAATTACATGTATATGGTTGTCTATGTGACCATAGAATCACATAAAGTGAAAAATGAGACTAATCTTTGAAATCGACAATGTCTGTCTCATTTGCACTATTGAAAGCCCTGGGTTCCCCAAGGTGCCAGAGCACGGTCTCGCCTACAACCGTCACATTTTTCATTGTAATACGTCGACATTGCGCCTCCGGCACTAAACCCAGTATTTGACACGCATGTCCTTCTGTGCTGTCCAATCAACTTCTTGGTCTTGGTTCCTGAGTGCCAGCTGTTGCCCCACCCGGCTCCCCAGCCACTGTTGTGTCCCCAAGTCTGGTTCCAGCCGCTGTTGCCCCATCCACCTTGTGACCAAGACATATTTGTTATATCAGTGCTGTCTGGTGAAATAATGTGTTTATCATACAATCCTGTTAAGATAAAAAGTGATAAAATGAGATGGAGATTATTAGCGACATAAGCAGTGTCCATATTAACAAACCATCCTTAGTAATATTCTTAGTCTACATTTGAAAGTAACACAACTTCTGATTGGCTAAACCAAATGGTTTAGCCAATCAGAAGTTGTGATACTTTCAAATGTATAAAATAGCCAATCAGAAGTTGTGTCACTTTCAAATGTATAAAATAGCCAATCAGAAGTTGTGTTACTTTCAAATGTATAAAATTCTGGAAGAATAAGACTATCAATATTTTCAAGAGTGGTTGATGAATATTGAATCAACATTCAGTGCCATATATAGATTGATGACCCAAGTTGGGATACAAGTAAATATATTAATTTTAATGAGCATAAGTTGAAACTTAGATATAATCTCCGTTTCATAACAGGAAATCAAATATTGTTGAGAGAGAGAAACTTGAGAACAACAACTAAATTCTACACAAGAAGACAAAATTGCAATCACAGGTTTTAATGACCCTAATGCTGGTAACCATCGTTTTCTCCTTTTTCTTCAATGTTTTCCATCCTTTTGTAGACACCAATCAGATTGTTTCAGCCATATTCAATTTGTTATCTGTATTTTTGTTACTTTTGTCCAATTCTACAGAAGATAAAGAAAATTGGGTCTTCGAATGGTTAACCTCAGATCGTCTTCGCAAGCCAAGGCTGATGATTCACTATGCTACTCTACCCTTGGTTGATCGAGCTTGATTTTTACATTCCCCTAAATGCTTTTTCATTGGATGCAGCCTGCTCTAACTGCAATAAATGAAATCGCTCGTAGCATTTCATCTTAGATAAAAATAGAACAAGGTTGCTACATTTCGAATAGAAGGTAAACATGGAAACCCACGTGGATGTCTGCTTATCTTTTAAGTGTATTCGTAAGCAGTTTGTAAAATGATATTTCATTGGCTTTTAGAAATATGATGTAAAGAGGGGTAATAACCAACATCCAATAGAGTGCGCATCGCAGGAATCTCTAAATCGGGCTCAATCAGCCAAGATAAGATCCACATAGTGATCATAACCTTGGCTCGCGAAGATGATCTCAGATATGGAAGTCCCATTAAATATAAGATAATCACCTCGTTGTGTGTGATATTAAAAATCTATTACCAGATTAGGGTGTGATGCAGTTGAAAAAAAGAGTCCGAAGGATAAATTTTTAATCACATCAAACCCCATTTAAGACAGATTTTTTAACATCACACAAAAGCAGTTGGTTACCCTATTTTTAATTTTCCTAGTTCATTCTTTTAAGTTTTTTATTCCAATAACTATCAAGAATGATACAATAATTATGGGCCATCTATGAAAAAAGTAGTTCCGGCAAAAATTGTAAAACTATATCGTCACTAGTGATAATACCATACTTATTATCATATATGCTATTATTCACTGTAAAATCTCAGTGATTCACCAATAGGAATATGATAAACCATTTTTCTTTCAAAGATAACTTAATTCATTACCAAACGACAAATTTATAGACTGGTCCAAATTGAAAGCAATTGCAGACGACAAAATAAAAGTGACTGAAAATTTGAAATTTGTCTTGTGAAGGGTAGAAAACATTGTGGGAAAAGGAGAAAATGCTGGTTACCATCATTTTCTCCTTTCCCACAACGTTTTCTAAAGGCGTCTTTCTCGGGGGTGTCAAAAGTAGGGATTGTGTTGTAATGGGTTAAACAAGTGTACTTACTTCAATGAAAATCAGGCCCTACAGAGAACTCCACGAATGATCTGTATGACAAATATTGGGATTCTTTGAAACCAAACATTTGGATTGATTTGGTTTCAGTTTACCCTTTACTTTACAGTCTCAGATTTTAACGACTTTGAGGACGAAGCCCTTTGTAAACATTGTGGCAAAAGGAGAATATGCCGTTAACCAGCGTTTTCTCCTGTCCCATATTGTTTTCTACCCCATCAGAGACGAATTTTCACAGTCTGGTCGACATTTAACTTGTCGTCTGCAAAAGCTTTCAATTTTGACGAGTTAAAAGATTCTGTCGTTTGGTAAAGGATTAACTCTGTAAATTTTAGACGTCTAAATTTGAAACATTAGCACTAGACGAATTAATGTAGCTTGAATGGTTTTTGTCTTTGATATTGTAGAAAACATTGTGGGAAAAGGAGAAAATGCTGGTTTACCAGCATTTTCTCCTTTTCCCGCAATTTTTTCTATATTATTACAGAAAAATTTCTATATTACAGCCAAATTGAAATAGTCATCTGCAAATGTTTTCAATTTGGACAAGGCTACAATTTTGTCTTCTGGTAAAGAGTTAAATTGATTTTTTCTGATAGTCTGTTTTTGTTAATGATCTAATCAGTTAACTCTTTACCACACGACAAAATTTTAGACTGGTTCAAATTGAAAGCATTTGCAGACGACAAAATAAAGGTGAATGAAAAAGTGAGATTTGATCTGGGAAGGGTAGAAAACACTGTGGGAAAAGGAGAAAATGCTGGTTACCAGCATTTTCACCTTTTCCTACAGTGTTTTCAAAAGGTTTCTTTCTCAGGGGCGTCAAAAGTAGGGATTGAGTGGTAATGGGTTAATCATACATGGTATAGAATATTTGGCTGTTATATTGAAATCTCAATTGTTTTTGTTCAGGGGGTATCAAGTGTATTTGTGGGATATACAGCACCAAATTTAACTCTTTATAACATAATTCTGAGTTTTGACAAACCTTAAGCCATTACCACACAATCCCTGCTTTTGACGCCCCTGAGAAAGAAGCCTTTAGAAAACATAGTGGGAAAAGGAGAAAATGCTGGTAACCAGCATTTTCTCCTTTTCCCACTATGTTTTCTACCCTTCACAAAACAAATTTCAAATTTTCAGTCACTTTTATATTGTCGTCTGCAAATGCTTTCAATTTGGACTAGTCTGAAATTTTGTCATTTGGTAATGGGTTAACCCATTACCACACAATCCCTACTTTTGACGCCCCTGAGAAAGAAGCCTTTAGAAAACATTGTGGGAAAAGGAGAAAATGCTGGTAACCAGCATTTTCTCCTTTTCCCACTATGTTTTCTACCCTTCACAAAACAAATTTCAAATTTTCTGTCACTTTTATATTGTCGTCTGCAAATGCTTTCAATTTGGACTAGTCTTAAATTTTGTGTTTGGTAATGGGTCAACTGAGCCCCAGTAGCACAGTCGGTAGCGTAGAGGATTCAAAAAGAGGGGTTTCTGGTTCAATCCCTGGCTCAGCCAATTTCTTTCTGAGGATTGATGATAGTCATTGCGACAGGATTCATTCTTCTCTCACTGCTAATCATTGATTAGATGGTGTGGGAAAGCAGCCAATGGCCTTTTGAAAGAATATTGTGTGGAGTACTGGTAAAAGAAACTCCAGGAAAGCATGGATAGGTGCACTGGTTGCCATGATATATAAATGAAATCTTGTTGAAAATGGTGTTACACTTAATCGATCAACCTTAACCCTTTATCACACAATCTCAAGTTTCAACAACCGTGAAAATAAGGGCATTTAAAAAACAATGTGAGGAAAGGAGAAAATACTAGACACAAATATCTTTTTTCCTCCCCCACTCCCCCCAACTTTTTCTACCCTATATCCAGGGTTCTACCAGTACTAGGCTAGAGCTCTGAAGTGTCTTACAGAAGGACACTCACACAAAAAACCCATGGATCCAGTGTGACTTGAACCCACGCCCTCCAGGTTAAGAATCCCATGCCTTACCACTGAGCCATGCAGGACCGCTACAGCTGGCCATCTAAACTCTTTACCACACGAACAAATTTTAGACTGGTCCAAATTGAAAGCATTTGCAGACGACAAAATAAAGGTGACTGAAAAATTGAAATTTGTTGTGCGAAAGGTAGAAAACACTGTGGGAAAAAGGAGAAAATGCTGGTTACCAGCATTTTCTCCTTTTCCTACAGTGTTTTCAAAAGGCTTCTTTCTCAGGGGCGTCAAAAGTAGGGATTGTGTGGTAATGGGTTAAATTACCAATAGTCTTTCTGAACCCTTTACCAGACTATCCCTGATTTTTACAACCTTGAGATAGAAGACTTTTGAAAACATTGTGGGAAATGGAGAATATGCTGGTACCCTGATAAAAACAAATTTCAGCTTATGAGTTATATTTATTTTGTCATCCACAAGTGCTTCCAATTTGGACTAGGCTAAAATTTTGTCATCTGGTAAAGAATTAAACCTTTACCAAACAATCCCAGGTTTTTACAACGTTTAGATAGAAGCCTTTTGAAAACATTGTGGGAAAAGGAGAAAATGCTGGTAAACAGCATTTTCTCCTTTTCCCACAATGTTTTCTACAGTGCTGAACACAAATTTCAGTTTTTGACTTAGTTTGTTGTCTGCACATGCTTTCAATTTAGACCAGTCTAAAATTTTGCCGTTTGGAAAAGAATTAAACTGTGGTCCGCTGTGATAGCGCTTTACGCCATTAACGATAAACGTGCGTAACTTTGGATGGTCTTCATCCTATATCTGCACTATCACCCGTAACAATACTAACGGCCTTCAAGAGGCGTTACTCATAGAGGCAACTGGTGGCAATAATAAATAGACACAAATTCAGTTCAAGAATGTGCCTAGGAATGTGTCAGTACTGGTATGGGAAAGCCAGGAAATACATATATGACCCATTGTCTGCGCATGTTATATTCTTCAAAGATTCAACCTGTCTTATATGACGCATCACTCTCCCTGGTATCAGAGAGATTGTAGTATTACACACTATAAAGTAGCAATGGAGAAAATGGCTTTTATCAATACTTTTGAGGAGAAATCAGGCCTGTTTTCGTTCCAGATTTCTCTAAACTGCTGATCATAGCTGAATGAATCATACCAGGTAGGGTTTTATTGAGTAAACGTTTATTTTAGTTCGAAATTCAAAGTAACGGTTGTCGCATAGAAAAGTAGCCCAGTTCTGTACCCAGGATGCCCGAATTAGATAGACGAGTATTTGTAGAATGCCATCTAGAGATGATGGTCACTGACCACCATGATATGGCCGAAGTTGTTAAAATGGTGTTAAGCTCCTTTTCAAATTTGATTCCCATGGCTTGCTATCTAAAATTACTAGTAGTCTTTCAGATGAAATATTAACTCTTTATCAAACAGCTAATTTATAGACTTGTCCAAAATGAAAGCATTTGCAGACGACAAAATAAATGTGACTGAAAAATTGAAATTTGATTTGGGAAGGGTAGAAAACATAGTGGGAAAAGGAGAAAATGGTTACCAGCATTTTCTCCTTTTCCCTCAATGTTTTCAAGAGGCTCTTCTTTGAGGGTCATTAAAAGTCGGGATGGTGTGGTAAAGAGATAACTGATAAATTATAAAATAAAACTCAACAATTCTTCACATTTAATGTGCTTTTTTTTAATAATACCAAAACAAAAAAAAGAAAAAAAACAAAAACATACATAGACTATAAAAAAAAAAGTAAAATAGCAAAATTAAAAACATTTTATCAATGCCACTCTTCCCTTTCTGCAATTTTTGCAATGAAACTTGGCAAAAGCACACTTAATGCTATAGCATACAATCCTGAATTTTTTAATAACTACCAAATTGAAGCCTTTTTGAAAACCTTGTAGGAAAAGGAGACAATGCTGGTAACCAGCACTTTCTCATTTTCCCACAAGGTTTTCCACCCTATCATTGACAATTTCCATCATGTACACCACATTTTGATTGTCATCTACAAATGCATTGAATTTGTACAATTCTACATTTTGTCAGAGCTGTCTTTATCAAATGAATAAAAGGTTTAGATAATTAAATGGAAAAAAGGAAAAAGCCAGTTACCAGCATTTTCACCTTTTTCCACAATGTTTTCTAAATTCTCTTTCCTTACGACTGTGTTGTAAAGAGTTCAATAAACCGAGCTATGAGTAATGAGGCCTAATGAATAAACCACTCAGGCTATAGCCCTCATGGATTATTTACCGTGCCTCATGAATCATGACTCACAACTGTGGTTTATTGAATGATAAACCATGATAGAAAGAAGATTATTTCTTAAATGCACCGTACAATCAATCGATCAACACATTTTATAATAATTATTTATATGCAAAACAATATATGTATACAAATTATATTTGGACCCACACAGTTTGTCTAGATGAGTAGCTATATCTGTTAGCAGTCTTTGGGGGTCTTAAAATTTTAAAATGCAAATAAGCATTTGAACTAATAACATGTACTCTGATAAAAGAAAGCTTAATGTATCTCCATAATACATGATACAAAGCCAGTCGTTTAAGAAATCTTTCTATCGTGGTTTATTGCTCAATAAACCACAGCTGTGAGTTATGAGGCACAATAAATAATCCACCAGGGCAATGGCCCAAATGGCTTATTCATTGTGCCTCATAACTCACAACATGGTTTATTGAACAATAAACCATGATAGAAAGAAGATTATTAAAATTCTAACATTACCAATTCTTTTCGAAAGGAAAAACAAGCTCATCCTTAGAGTAAAAACACAGACAAAGACTATGTTTAATAGAATAACTTACTAACTTACTATACACAGAATGAGGTCACTCTGCATGGAATGGCGCAGGTTTTACCACGCTTTCCTAGCACTGTGCTTATAGAGCTGAATTCATGTGTCATGTAGGAATATAATAATTATGAATCCATAAATCCAATTTTAATAAATCTTTACCATAGGACAAAATTTTGGCCTAGTCTAACTGAAAGCATTTGCAGACAACAATTTCAATGTGATTTCCTGATAGGGGTGGAAAACATTGTGAGAAAAGGAGAAAATGCTGGTAACCAGCATTTTCTCCTTTTCCCACATTGTTAATAAAAGCTTTATTTTTCAGGGGCGCTAAATGTTGTCATTGTGTGGTAAAGGGTTAACTGTTGTTAGGTATTGAATTTATAGAGAATGAAGCCATGCAGTAAGGAAGGAGTGATCTCCTGTAACACATCCCTTCTTAACTCTTTACCACACAAGAAAATTTTAGACTGGTCCAAATTGAAAGCATTTGCAGACGACAAAATAAAGGTGACTGAAAAATTAAAATTTGGTTTGGGAAGGGTAAAAAACACTGTGGGAAAAGGAGAAAATGCTGGTTACCAGCATTTTCTCCTTTTCCCATAGTGTTTTCAGAAGGCTGCTTTCTCAGGGTCGTTAAAAGTCGGGATTGTGTGGTAAAGACTTAAATCTTTACCAAACAACAAAAGTTTAGACTGGTCAAAATTGAAAGCATTTTAAAATAGAAGTGTCTACAAATGTGAAATTCCTTTTGGGAAGGGAAGAAAACATTGTTGGAAAAGGAGAAAATGCTGTTTACCAGCATGTTCTCCTTTTCCCACAATATTTTCAAAAGGCTTCTTTCTCAGGGTCGTTAAAACCAGGAATCGTCTGGTAAAGGGTTATCATTTTGATGACAGAAAGCCTTCTAAGGCAGTAAGTCTATTATTTAGAACACAAACTGCTTAACCCTTTTCTCCACAGATACTCATTTCTACACATTGCTTGTAAGGGCCTTTGGAAAACATTGTGGCAAAAGGTGAAATTGCTCGTGACGAGCAATTTCACCTTTTGCCACAATGTTTTCTACACTATCAAATGGTGTCATATACACATAAAAAGTGGCTTCATCCTTGCTGTTATTTAGGGTCAGTTAGAGATACCATAGAAATGCCTTATGGGGTAAAGGGTTAATGGCCAATCCCAGACAAGCCCCCATCTTACGAACATGAAAGTTTGCAACAAATGCATAGCTGAAATGCAAACTGCACATGGCAGGATTTGAACCAGTGCAAACTAGAGCTACCACTAAACGTGATAATCCCCGTCCGAACTCCTTGTCACAAAAACAGGTCTTTGTCACAGAATGCAGAATTTTTTAGTACACAAGTAAGAATTGAAGAAAGTTCAAGGGGAGATAATTCCCTAACAAACTGCAGCAAGGTCATGAAAGTTGCACATGCACAACTTCAGATATATAGGAACATCGTGTGTAAATTTCAGTTCAGTACGTAAAAAACTATTGGAGTATTGCTGCCGACAAATTTGTGTCTATGGACAAATGGACGGACAGCCATGGCGATTCCAGTATACCCCCCTCCCCTACTATGTTTTGGGGGTATAAAAAGATCCTCGTTTATTATCATTTAAAAGATCAACACCTTAACCATTCGGGTAAAGAGAATTCTCCCTAAAGTAGATGTTAAGTATTGAATTAATCCTTAAGCTGCTAATCTTGACTTGCTGACCTTTTGTGGACAGCATAGATCAAGATCAGACTGCACAGAAGATGTAGTCTGATCTTGGATCTACACTGTCCGATAAGGAGATATTTTTCGTAAAAAAATATACTTGAAATAGCATTGTTTAGGTTTTTACTGTTGGCCTTAAAAGTTTAATTTGATTTATTCAGCAGGAGAAGGGTTAACCCATTACCACACAATCCCTACTTTTGACGCCCCTGAGAAAGAAGCCTTTAGAAAACACTGTAGGAAAAGGAGAAAATGCTGGTAACCAGCATTTTCTCCTTTTCCCACAATGTTTTCTACCCTTCACAAAACAAATTTTTAATTTTCAGTCACTTTTATTTTGTCGTCTGCAAATGCTTTCAATTTTGACCTGTATAAAGTATTGTCGTTTGGTAATGGGTTAATAATGGGTGAAGCCATGCAGTAAGGAAGGAGTGATCTCCCCTAACAAGTTAACTCTTAACCACACGAGAAAATTTTAGACTGGTCCAAATTGAAAGCATTTGCAGACGACAAAATAAAGGTGACTGAAAAATTGAAATTTGTTCTGGGAAGGGTAGAAAACACTGTGGGAAAAGGAGAAAATGCTGGTTACCAGCATTTTCTCCTTTTCCCACAGTGTTTTCAAAAGGCTTCTTCCTCAGGGGCGTCAAAAGTAGGGATTGTGTGGTAATGGGTTAAGATCAGTAGATCTGTCAGCTCAGGCTGACACGAGTGGATACTTTTTACAGATGCATTAACTCTTTACCAAATGACAACATTTTGGACACGTGCAAATTGAAAGTATTTGCAGACGACAAATTAAAGGTAACTCAAATGCCAAAAGCAGTCCATGGCAGGGCAGAAAACGTTGTGGGAAAAGGAGAAAATGCTGGTTACCAGCACTTTCTCCTTTTCCAACAATGTTTTCAAAAGCCTTTCTTTCTAGGAAGTCGATAAAAGTCCTGACTAATTGGTAAGGGGTTAAAACCCCCCATTTTACAGAACAGACCTGAAATGTATCTAAAGCCGTACATAAGCACAAGACGAGAAAAGTTTACGCAAAGCTGTTACTGATTTTAAGTTCCAAAGTTTTAATATTCGCTACAACACATCCAAATGTACTCATCACTGTAGGTAACTCTTGCCCCTCCACCCAGTATTGTCTCCCTTTCTCTTCCTTCAACCAGCAAAGTCCCGCCATCCAACTCTTATCATCCTCTCCTCCGACAATCAGAATTGTTCCTCCATACTTTACGACCCCAGCCCCACACAGGGCATTAGGGAGCTCAGGGCCCTTGGTCCACGTATTTGACTCCGGGTCGTAGATTTCCACAGAATTAATACAATGCTCCGGTAAAAATTCCCTCTTCCATTTGTCACTTACTTTCTCATTTCCACCTGAATTTAAAGTAAAATTTTTCTTCCAAACATTTCCACTAGAGAAACAACTTATTTTATAATGCTATGATCACACGAACAATATTTGTGGAGGTATGAGTAGAATTTCCATTCATTTTTCATATCACAGAAGCAACAGTATGCACCTGTAATGTATCTTTGTATGTTAAAAAATGCTCTGATTTTATTTGGTAGAGTTATGTACCTTGTCTTGCAGACTAATCCTTTACCACACAATGACATTTTAACGACCCTAAGGAAGAGGCCTTTTGAAAACATTGTGGGAAAAGGAGAAAATGCTGGTAACCAGCATTTTCTCCTTTTCCCGCAAAGTTTTCTACCCTATCAAAGAAAAGTTGCATCATTTGAGCCACTATGAAATTGTTGTCTGCAAATGCTTTTAATTTGGATAGGTCTAAAATTTTACGATGTGGTGAAAGGTTAACTCTTTTGGCAGATAACAGAATTTACACTGGTCCAAATTGAAAGCAGTTTCAGATGACAAATAAAATTATGCTTAAATGATCTGAATTGGAAAGGGTACAAAACATTGAGGAAAAAGGAGAAAATCCTGGTTTTCAGTATTTTCTTCCTCTCCCCCCCACAATGGTTTTCAAAAGGCATCTTTCCGAGGGTCGTAAAAACTCAGGATTATGTGGTGAAGTATTACACCACTTAACAAATAGCCAGTGCACCTATCCTTGCTTTGCTGAAGTTTCTTTTACCTTCACTCTGAAATATAATCTGTCTAAACCACTAGCTGCTTTCCCACATAACCACCGTCGTATCAATAGTCAGGGGTAAAAGAAGAATGACTATCATCAAACCTCAAAGAGAAAATGGCAGAGACAAGATTGAACCAATGAACACCCCGTTCTTAAGTCCTGTAGGCTACCGACAGAGTTACCATAGCTCAGTGACTATGTAAGCTACTGACAGAGCTACCAGAGCTAGGTGACTATGTAAGCTACTGACAGAGTTACCAGAGCTCGGTGCCTATGTAAGCTACTGACAGAGCTACCAGAGCTCGGTGACTATGTAAGCTACTGACAGAGTTACCAGAGCTTGGTGACTATGTAAGCTACTGACACTTACCAGAGCTCGGTGACTGTGTAAGCTACCGACAGAGTTACCCGGGCTCGGTGACTATGTAAGCTACCGACAGAGTTACCCGGGCTCAGTGACTATGTAAGCTACCGACAGAGTTACCCGGGCTCAGTGACTATGTAAGCTACCGACAGAGTTACCCGGGCTCAGTGACTATGTAAGCTACCGACAGAGTTACCAGAGCTCAGTGACTATGTAAGCTACCGACAGAGTTACCAGAGCTCAGTGACTATGTAAGCTACCGACAGAGTTACCAGAGCTCAGTGACTATGTAAGCTACAAACAGAGTTACCAGAGCTCAGTGACTATGTAAGCTACAAACAGAGTTACCAGAGCTCAGTGACTTATTCAAATAATTGCATGCAGAAATAGAAAAAAATTGTTACCTATGACATAGATCTTTCCATCATGCACCACACAGCCAGCCAGAACTCGACTGTACGACATTGGCGCTAACTCCACCCACTTGTCATCAGCTGGGTCGTATCTACAAATATGCAATAACTTTTTTATCACTAGTGTTTCCTACCCTTTCTAAAATGAACACCTTCATTTGAGGTCTGTTTAATCCTTCACCATACAATCTGGGAGTTTAAAAGACTAGGAGAAAAAAAAACCTTTAGAAATATTTTGGGAAAAGGAGAAAATGCTGGTAACCAGCATTTTCTCCTTTTCCCACAACATTTCAACTCAATTATAGACATGGCTCATGTTTGGAGCTATTTTCATTTAATGTTCCATAATTCTTCCAGGACAGGCTTACTTTCTAAAACAGAAAAAAATCCAAGTTTTTGAGCTATGTACAGCCGTTAGTCATTTATCTAAATAATAATTATCTGTGAAAAGGGGGTTTAACCCTTTACCAAACAATTCCTGTCGTTTACGATCCAATCTGAAGACACCATCTGAAAACATTGTGGGAAAAGGAGAAAACACTGGTAAGCAGCATTTTCTCCTTTTCCCACAATGCTTTTCTACTCTTCTGAAATCAAGTTTCATTTTTTTAAGTCACATTTATTTTGCTGTCTGCAAATGCTTTTGATTTGGACGAGTCTAACATTTATTGGTTTGGTAAAGAATTAACTCTTTACCAAACAATCCCTGGTTTTTACGATCCTGAGAGAAGCCTTTTGAAAAAAAAAATTGTGGGAAAAGGAGAAAATGCTGGTAACCAGCATTTTCTCCTTTTCCCACAATGTTTTCTACCCTGCTGGAAACAAATTTCAACTTTTGATTTAAGTTAATTTTTCGTCTGCAAATGCTTTCAATTTGGACCAGTCTAACATTTATTAGTTTAGTAAAGAGTTAATGCATCTACAATAAGTATCGACCAAGGTCAGTGAGCACAGTCCGCCAGGGCCGTCCTGTGCAAAACCTTTTTTCAGCATGTCAAAGGACCAGTCTACCTCACAATGTGGTCAATTGTTAGACGAAATGGAATTTGTTGATCCACGACATGCATAGTATAATGTATCACGGATATGCATTAACCCATTACCACACAATCCCTACGTTTGACGTACCTGAGAAAGGAGCCTTTTGAAAACACTGTGGGAAAAGGAGAAAATGCTGGTAACCAGCATTTTCTCCTTTTCCCACAGTGTTTTCTACCCTTCCCAGAACAAATTTCAATTTTACAGTCACCTTTCTTTTGTCGCCTGCAAATGCTTTCAATTTGGACCAGTCTAAAAATTTTTTGTGTGGTAATGAGTTAAGCCCCCTTTTCTCAGAGCATGGCTCAAATGTAAAATTGTTAGACAAAGGGTTTTTTTGTAGGGCTGTTGGTCCCTGTGGAGGAAGGCCTTTGAAAACATTGAGGGAAAAGGAGAAAATGCTGGTAACCAGCATTTTCTCCTTTTTCCACAATATTTTCTACCCTTCAAAGTAAACATTTACACCATTTGTGTTCCTTTTTGTTTGCCGTCTGCAAATCTTTTGAGTTTGGACAAGCTTAAAATTTCTTTATATGATAAAGAGTGAAATCAAAACTGACTTAACTGACTGACCTGTAGGAAGTATTTACCACAGTCTCACTGCTCTCCCCACCAAACAAATACAGCTTGCCTTTAAAACTGACAGAGGTTGTAAATCTCAACGCCTGCGGGAGTGCCGCGACAAAGACCCAAGTGTTCGACTGAGGATCATATCGCTCTACTGAACTCATAATCTCTGTTCCGTCTTGACCTGCTATTGCATATGCATACCTACAACAGACAATAAGAAATCAACAGAATGTATGCTAGTTGTATTGTTCATAGATCATATTATGGCAGTCAGTGCACCTTCTTACGAGCAAAGTTTGTAACAAAGAAATAAATGAATAAATGCATGGCAGAAATAAGGGACTGGGCAGGGTTCGAACCCCAGAACTCACGGATGAAAGGCCAATACCATAACCACTGAGCCAAAGAGAAATCTCTCTGGCTCAGTAGTTATGTTATTGGTCTTTTAACTCATTACCAAACGACAATATTTTGGACTGGTCCAAATTGAAAGCATTTGCAGACAACAAAATAAAAGTGACTGAAAATTTGAAATTTGTTTTCTGAAGGGTAGAAAACATTGTGGGAAAAGGAGAAAACGCTGGTTACCACCATTTTCTCCTTTTCCCACAATGTTTTCTTAAGGCTTCTTTCTCAGGGGCGTCAAAAGTAGGGATTGTGTGGTAATAGGTTAATCACCAAAGAACAAGATTATTTGTCCCTTTATCCCTTTCCCAAATGGCAAATTTTGAACCAGACCAAATTGAAAGCATTTTGCAGGTGACAAATTAACAGTTGCTAAAAAGATGATAAATTATTTCTACATGACAGGGTAGAAAACATTGTGGGAAAAGGAGAAAATGCTGGTTACCAGCACTTTCTCCTTTTCCCACAATGTTTTCAAAAGGCTTCATTTCCTGACCCATAAAAACCAGGGATTGTTTGGGAAAGGGTTAAGGGTTCGAATCCCGTCAGATGCAGTTTGTATTTGAGCTATGCATTTATTTGTTTCTTTGTTACGGACTTTGTTTATAAGATGGGTGCAAAATTGGCCATTGAGCCATTAATTCCAATTGTTGTCCAAAATTGGACTTCCTGCCTAACTAAGCTTCAAGTCATCAATAATGGCTGTAATGATTTAAAATGTCTTTGTTAAGGAAGAAAATAATTTGGGAAAAGGAGTAAATGCTGTTACTAACATCTACTTTTTAAAAATATTTTCAACATTTTTTTTCTTAACCCTTTACCACACAGCAAAATTTTAGACCTATTCAAATTGAAAGCATTTGCAGACAAGATTTTCATAGTGGCTCAAATGACTCCTCAATTTTCCTTTGATATGATAGAAAACTTTGTAGGAAACTGAGAAAATGACAGTTACCAGCATTGTTTTCAAAAGGCTTCCTACTTCAGGGTCGTGAAAAGTCGTCAGTGTGGTAAAGGGTAAAATCAAAATAAATTTAATGTTATTTCTGTGCTAATTCTTGGTTGGTTGAGACTTTCTTAGCCAGTCAGATTGCTGGTTTTGCAATGTAGAATTAAATTTGTGTAGGAGCCATTCCTGTAAGCTAATTCATATCTTTTGCGAGATAAAAGACTAAAGGTAACCCAATAACAGATGGGTCCTTTAACCCTTTACTACATAATCCCAACTTTTTATGACCCTGAGATAGAATCCTTTTGAAAGCATTATAGGAAGAGGTAATCAGCATTTTCTCCTTTTCCCACAATGTTTTTTTACCCTGCTAGAAACAAATTTCAATTTTTGAGTTACATGTATGTTTATTTTGTTGTCCACAAGTGCTTTCAATTTGGACCAGTGCAAAATTTTGTTGTTTGCTGAAGAGTTAACCTGTGTTCCTTTGTTTTTATCCTTGATTCTCTATTGTCCGGGAATTATGATAATGAAAAGCATAGATGTATTCTCACCCATCTACTATTGTAAGACTGAACATGGATCTCGGGACATTCATCTTGGCCTTCTGGACCCAGGTTTGTGTGGTCTGGTCATAAATGTGGAAGTTGTAAGACACCCCTTCTGTTGTAATGGAGCCTCGGTAGTTGATCTTTCTAATTGCCCCACCCGCTAGATATACATGGTTGTCCCCAGTAATGGCACAACCTGCAAAAAGAAAGCAAATCTACTGAGATGTGACACAATCAGAATCTGACATGAGTTGGTCTACCACAGTGACTGAGATCTGACATAGATGTTATGTAGGATCTGATATGAGTTGGCATTTGAGATAAAATTTTATCGAACAAGTTTAGGGAAATTATATTAACTATTTACCAAACGACAAAATTTTTGGACTTGCCTAAATTGAAAGCATTTGCAGACGACAAATTACATGTAGCTCAAATGGTGGACATTGCTTTTGATAGGGTAGAAAACATTGTGGGAAAAGGAGAAAATGCTGGTAACCAGCATTTTCTCCTTTACCCACAATGATTTCAAAAGGCTTCTTCCTAGGGATTCTTAAACTCACATCTGTATGGTAAAGGGTTAAGCAAGCCTTTGGTGAGCTTAATAACATTTATTCTTGACAAGTTTGAAAACAATTTAATTCAAATGCCCACAAATGTCAAATTTCTTTTATCAACTGTAAAGATATTTCATGAATAATAGATCAGAAGTGGCAAATCAATCTATAGATGCACATGCTGAAATATCCGTCTTTTATGCTTAACCCTTTACCACACAATCCCGACTTTTAACAACCCTGAGAAAGAAGCCATTTAAAAACATTGTGGAAAAAGGAGAAAATGCTGGAAACCAGCATTTTCTCCTTCTCCCACAATGCTTTAGGTGCTTCCCTTAACAAATTCCAGTATTTGAGTCACATTTATTTTGTCATCTGCAAATGCTTTCAATTTGGAACAATCCATAATTTTGTCGTTCGGTAAAGAGTTAATTCATGTTACCACCGAGTCAGTGGGTTTCTTTAACAAAGTTTGACGCTGTTTTTACAGTTTCTGTTTTATCATGGCAGTCAGTGTACCTGAGCATGTGTTTCCTGGCTCTTCCTCTAACCAGTAACGACACAACTTTCTTTCCGAGCAACTGACTACCTTTACTCTAATGCATCAGATATGAGAGCAGTACTCCAACTACCTTTTTATTTCAAAGGTACACTTACCCCCTGGGCTGAAAAACTGGGGGTAAGATTTAATATTAGACGGTATGACAATAATGGTTCACATCTATGGGTAAAGCAATCCATATTGGTTTTTTGCAGCATAAGTGTCTGTTATATGAAGATATATATGTAAATTACTGCTTAAAATTATTAAATAGCTGAAAAGGCACGTCTGAAGTTACTCTGATCAGACAATGTCAAAGGGGCATTTTGTTGTGTCATGTGTTTCAGTGTTTTTTGCACGGATTGATTATTTTGTGTCTGTTAATTTCTGGAAAGGTATTTCTGCATGATTTGACATAAATTTGTAAATAAGGTCAGGAAAACAGTAACTTCAAAATCTGTCATTTTGCATAAGATAAGCATAGGATCACCAGAAAGAAAGTTTGCCTTAACCAGGTATTGAACCCCTAAATGCTAGGTTTGGAGATATGCTAACCACTGAGCTATCAAGCCAAATGGGTCACTGGGATTGGCCAAATCTTCGTACTTACCAGGTGTATAAAGACTCTGCGGCAGTTTACACAAAAACATCACTTCTCCAGTCCGTGGAAGTAACACCTCGATACAGTTGTACTTTTTTAACGAGTCCTCTGTGTACGGGTTGGCTACAATCATCACACATCGCTCATGTCTCATTCCTTTCCTCGGCATTAGATTAAGATCCATCTCTTGATGTCTGTCTCTGTAACATACAAAAGTTGAATCGTGACAACGGTGTAACATACAAAAAGTTAAATCGTGACAACAGTACCTCTTTGCGGGACAACAAAATCTAAATGTTTCACCAAACTACAATATTTTAGATGAATCCAAATTGAAACCATTTGCAGATAACAAAATAACTGTGCTTAATAAAGGATTTCCCGGGGACATTACTGTTACAATTTTGGATTCAATCTTTTAAGTCCCGTTATTACCACAATCTTTATTAACTCATTACCAAACACAATTTTCGGCTTGTCTAACTGAAAGCTTTTGCAGAAAACAACTACAAGCGACTGCAAAATTGAAATTTGTTTTGTGAAGGGTAGAAAACATTGTGGGAAAAGGAGAAAATGCTGGTAACTTCTCCTTTTCCCACAATGTTTTCATCGGGATTCTTTCTCAGGATCATCAACAGAACAGATTGTGAGGTAATGGGTTAAGGTGATAAAGAGAAAGGGTTGTTTGTTGAAGAAATAATAATCTTTCTAATGTGGTTTGTCATTCAATAAACTATGAGCCACAATAAACCACAAGGGCAATAACCCAAGTGGATTATTCATTTCACCTAATTACTAACAACTGTGGTTTATTGAATGACAAACCACTATAGAAAGAAGATAATTTTGAATTTAAGAACTCACGATATTCATTTGTTTGTTTGGTATTCAATTCTATTTTCATCATCATTTCAGTTATATGATTGCAATTAGCCCACTATTTCAAGTTCATTTTACTGCTACCTGACAAAATTTTCCTGCATAGCTACTGGCTGCTTTTCCACCAAACAATCATCAAAACAATAATCAGCAGTGACAGAGGGATCAATTAAATTGCTATGACTAGTTTCAATCCTTGAACAGAAATTTGCCAAACTGGGTCAATTTTCATCAAACATTCTTCAGAACATTCTTATTCAGAAAAAAATTCTAAATTTGAAAGTAAATGCACTTCTGATTGGGTAAACCATTTGGTTTAGCCAATCAGAAGTTGAGTTACTTTCGAATCTAGAAAATTTCCTGAAAATTAGGCTGAGAATATTCCTAACCCTTTCCTACACAATCCCGACTTTTAACAACCCTAGGAAAGAAGCCTTTTGAAAACATAGTGGGAAAAGGAGAAAATGCTACACTTCTGATTGGGCAAACCATTTGGTTTAGCCAATCAGAAGTCGAGTTACTTTCAAATCTAGAAAATTTCTTGAAAATTAGACTGAGAATTTTCATAAATCTTTCCTACACAATCCTGACTTTTAACAACCCTTAGAAAGAAGCCTTTTGAAAACATTGTAAGAAAAACAGAACATGCTGGTGACCAGCATTTTCTCCTTTTCCCACATGTTTTCTTCCCTTTCCAAACCAAAGTTCAATTCTTCAGTCACATTTAGTTTGTCGTCTGCAAATGCTTTCAATTAGGACCAGTCTAAAATTTTGTCGTTTGGTGAAGAGTTAAGAATGGTTGGTGAATAGGAACCACGGAGATTCAAACCAGAGACCCTCCAATTCTTAGAAATGTATGAGACAAACTGAGCAACCAGACTCTGCCAGACAACAACTTACCTTAACATATGGAAGTACTTTATATCATCCAGTGTAGTTCTCAGGCTTTCACACTCCTTCAGCAGGGGATCATTGTCTATTCGATCACAAAAATAGTACGAGCTGATGTTGGCAAATCTTACGCAGCCCATTACAGAACCCAAGTCCTTTTTTCTTTCCTCCACATCGACTTGTACCCAATTCAATCCAGCTTCATAAATTATTTGTTCTTGCGATACCTCAATATTATCATCACTTAGAATTTCAACCACCTTCTCCGCTGGTAATGCAAGAAATTCTTGATTCTGATACAGAGCCGAAAACTGTTTGTTGATGATCTCTTTAGCTTTACTAGCTAAAATGTCACACTCATGTGCTTTAGCGAAAAAATAAACTCCTATGCAGTTTTGAACGTTAATATGTCTTCTCATAAAGTCGGCACATCCATTCTTCAAGGGAAGTAACTGGAATCTATTTGCCGCTGACAGAAGATTCTGAACAGTTTCTTCCGAGAGAGATACTTCCCCTGTGTAGATATAATCCAGCACAAGCTCCATTGTAAGATGATCTATTTCTCGCAAAGTTATCTTATCCTGACGACTCTCCAGCATGTCGTTAGAAAACATGGCCATAAAGAAAGGACTAGAGATGGCCAGAACATTTCTATGACAGAAGAATTCTTTGTTTTCTACGACTAATGTGACGTCTATAAACTCCCTCTCTTTGTACAGTTTGGAAAAACCTTTCAACAGATTAGATCCCCATTCATGATCAACAAATTTGTCGTCCGCAGCTTTCTCCAGAGAACCTGCCTCTGTGATCTGAAAGAAGATTAATTGATTGAATGGTGTTATATGTTGCTTTCGACATTATTTCAATCATTTTACCATGACAGCTCACATATGCATGTATCTAATTAGTTTTAACCAGCGTTAAATTAGGGAACTGAAGTGTCTTACCAAAGGACACTCACATGAGAACCCAAATGCTTTTACCCTTTACCACACAATCCCTACTTTTAATGACCCTAAGAAAGAAGTCTTCTGAAAACATTGTGGAAAAAAGAGAAAATGCTGGTAACCAGCATTTTCTCCTTTTCCCACAATGTTTTCTTTCCTTCCCAAAACAAATTTCAAATTTCCAGTCACATTTATTTTGTCATCTGCAAATGTTTTCAATTTGGACCAGTCTAACATTTTGCCATTTGATGAAGAGTTAAGTGGCCTGCAGATGACAAGTCCCATACTTTTAAAGTTTACAAATGAGTGACACAGAACGCCATTCTGAAAGAAAAAGCACAAAATTTCATGCAATTGTGAATGATCATCATTCTACTAAACCTTTTACCACACAATCCCTACTTTTGACTATCCTGAGAAAGAAGCCTTTAGAAAACATTATGAGAGAAGGAGAAAATGCTGGTAACCCCGACTTTTAACGACTCTCAAAAAAGATCGAGCCTTTTGAAAACAATTGTGGTAAAAGGAGAATATGCTGGTAACCAGCATTTTCTTCTTTTAACACAATGTTTTCTACCCTTTCAAAATCAAATTTCATTTTGTTAAGTCAAATTTCATTTTTTTAGTCACATTCATTTTGTTGTCTGCAGCTGCTTTCAATTTGGACCAGTCAATAATTTTGTCATCTGGTAAAAAGTTAACCGAAAAAAAAAAGAAAAACCAAATATCCTCTATATCTTACCTGTGATGCCTGAGACAGGTGAAGATCATTTAAGGTTGAACACATTGTAACTACACTGTCATCCATCCTACTGCACGAGTTACAGGCCGTCACTGAGACCACAAATCTTTTAAAGATGGACAGATCGAGTCTCAGCATTCATGAATACAATACATTGTGGCTGTATGAATGAGAAAGAAAATGACTATGTATTGACCATAGAGACTTGATCCAGTATTTATTTTTTGTATCTTGTAAGTAAATATAATCTATAACAAAATTATAACTGGATCGAGTCCCTGTGGTGTTGACCCTTTGCTGCAAAATCCCAAGTTTTTATGAATCCTTTACCAAATAATCCCTGGTTTTAATAGCCCTGAAGAAGCCTTTTGATAACCTTGGGTGAAAAGGAGAAAATGCTGGTTACCTGCATTTTCTCCTTTTTCCACAAGGTTTTCTACATTATACTGACATTTACTATCATTTCACTTAACGTGTCATCTGCAAATGCTTTGAATTTGGACCAGTCTAATTTTTTTTTTGTTTAATAATGACTTCGAGAAAAAAAGAGGCCAGCTGCACTTTGACATTTCAATACTTAAAAATAAGTAGACTATTACTACCACATCCCTGCTTATTTTCAGGTTAAAAGTCTGGTGTGAAATATTGTGGCAGAAAGTGCAGTCGATAACAAACAATGTGCACAAATGCTGAGGCCTGTCCGCTAAAGTGGGTAATACCGGAAAAGGTCTGTCCACTATATCGCGAAAACTCATGAAAATCTAAATTTAGACTAAATAGTGTGTCTAAATCATTTTAAATTTTTATGGATTCTACGGAATAAAGCACAAAATTTCATTTACTTATCTTATAAGTCATAAAACAATACCTTATATATGCGTAGGACTGTATAGTAGAGGGGCATTTGCCGGTATTATGCCAACATAAACTTGTATTGATCACTTGTTACGAAAAGGATTCTGTACGAAATGACTGTCGTCAAAAAGATTAACAGGTTTTTGCCGGAATAGAATTATTTACCGGATTGAATAAAATTTTACAATTGTACGCTGCTTAAAACGTTTCTTTCAAGTCTGCTATACACTGTTTTATTTTGACACTGACACAAAAGTAATAGTCTGAAATAAGACAGCATTGCTTACAGAAACGCATCTACACTCGATCCCATGAAGCAGGGATATTCAACCCTAGGGCAGAGAAATATGGGATACGCTTTGGCCTAAATTTAAGAGGCCCGACCCACAGGAGTCTGTAGTTTGACTCCAATCACCAATATATAGTCTATGGGTCCCAGGAGTCAAACTACTGACCCCTATGACCCAAACAGGCATTTCGGTAATAATTTACAAGTAGATAATAGATTTACCATTTGAAAAAGCCATTTCGCAGTAACCGAAAAATCCAATTCATAAAACCTATGGCATAATACAACTTTTTTCCCTCAACATAAAACTGGGTTTCTCAGGTCCACGCTCATTATGAAGTTTGGACTTGATCGAACTGGTGACATTAACACATCTAACATTCGGCAAAACACGTCATTACACTTACAGAATCGGCCAAGTTGGAATGATTGCAACTCTAAATGGTGCCATGATACACACTTATTCATGCTTTCATGCAGTTTATTTTTTAACAGTACTTTTCATTCTATGCTTCAAAAGCCACTGGCTGCTTTCCCACATAACTATTGTCTTAATTAACCCTTTACCAAACAATGCTTGGTTGTATGACTCGGAGAAAGAAGCCTTTTGAAAGCATTGTGGGAAAAGGAGAAAATGCTGGTTCCAGCATTTTCTCCTTTTCCCACAATGTTTTCTACTCTTCTGAAGTCATGCTTCAATTTTGAGTCATATTTATTTTGTTCTCTGCAAATGTTTTTGATTTGGACAAGTCCAAAATTTTGTCGTTTGGTAAAGAGTTAACACTGATCAATGGTGAGAGAGGACTGAACCCCGATGCAATGATTATCATCAATCCCTGGAAAGAAATTGGTCCAGATACAGAGTTGGACCAATGACTACCTGGCCTCATGTCCTAAATGCTATCAAGTGCACCACCAGACCCCGTATGACAACATAATAATTATGTTTTGACTTCTCTAAATTGAAAGCATTTGCAGACGACATATGAATGTAACTGAAGAAGTGAAATTTATCTTGGAAAGGGTAGAAAACATAGTGGGAAAAGGGGAAAATGCTGGTTTCAAGCATTTTCTCCTTTTCCCACTATGTTTTCAAAAGCCTTCTTCTCTGACGTCATTTTACCCATTTCCACAAATCCCTACTTTTTACGACCCTGAGAAAGAAGCCTTTTAGAAAACACTACAGGAATAGAAGAAAATGCTGGTAATCAGCATTTTCTCCTTTTCCCTATATGTTTTCTACCCTTCACAAAACGAATTTCAAATTCTCAATCACTTATTTTGTTGTCTGCAAAAATGCTTTGGTTTTGGACAAGCCTAAAATATTGTTATTTGGTAATGAGTTAAACTAAGGCTAGTCTGGTGAGGGATTAAATAAAGTGGTAAAGTGTGGGACTTGCAACCCTGAAGCCCTGGGTTTGAGACACACTGGATCCACTGGGTTTTTCATTTGAGTGTCCTTGGGCAGGATGCCTCAGATCCCTAGCCTAGTACTGCTTAACTCATTACCACATGACAATATTTTAGGCTTGTCCAAATCAAAATCATTTGCAGCTGACAAAATAAAAGTGACAGAAAATTCAAAATTTGTTTTGTGAAGGGTAGAAAAAATTGTGGGAAAAGGAGAAAATGCTGGTTACCAGCATTTTCTCCTTTTCCCACAATGTTTTCTAAAGGCTCAATGTTTCTCAGGGTTATCAAAAGTAGTTTTTGATAAGACATTATCCATTATCGATTACTCTCGGGATATCACTAAGACAAACATTCTGCCTAAGTTTCATGAGTATTGAACTGAAAATGTAGCCTCTAGAGCGCACAATAGGTTTTCTGAGATTTGACCAAGGGACCTAGTTTTTGACCCGGCATTACCAATTATCAAAATTTTTGAAGTATCATCAAAACAAACATTCTGACCAACTCTGAAGAGTATCAGACCGAAAATGTGGCATCTAGAGCATACACAAGGTTTTTCAAATTTTTGACTCGGTGACCTAATTTTTTACCCCACATGACCCACTTTCAAAATCATTCAAGGTATCATCAAGACAAACATTCAGACCAAGTTTCAGGAGTATTTGTTTTGACTGTTGACCTAGTTTTTGACCCAACATAACCTATTATCGAACTCATCAGAGATATCAAGACAAACATTCAAGAGCTTTTGACAGAAAATGTGGTTTCTATGTACATATGGTTTTGCCAGGATTTGACCTTGTGACCTATTTTTTGACCGGACATGACCCACTTTCGAACTCGTTTGAGATATCACCAAGACAAACATTCTGACCAACTTTCAGGAGTTTTGGATTGTAAATGTGGCATCTAGAGCATATACAGATATTCTCTAAGATTTGACCTGATGACCTAGTTTTTGATCTGACATGACCCATTTTCAAAGACATTTGAGATATCATCAAGGCAAACATTATGACAAAATTTCAGGAGTATTGGACAGAAACTGCCTCTAGAGCATACGCAAGATTTTTCTAAGATTTGACCTAGTCACCTAGATTTTGATCCATGACCCATTTTTGAACTTGTTCAAGACTTTATTGTGACAAACATTCTGACCAAGTTTCATGAATATCACTGAAAATGTTGCCTCTAGAGTATGTGATCTATTGCCCAGATGTGACCGAAATTATGCTGAAAGTGGCATAGAAAAATGCATTCAGTCATTTTAACCAAGACAACTAAAAGTATGTAAAATATGAAAGTTGAATGATTGATTTTATAGTGTTTAACGCCATTTTCAAAATTTTTTCAGTTATATAGGGGCAGTCAGTGCACCTATTTATGCTTTCCTGAAGTCTCTTTTACCAGTAATCGCACAATATTCTTTCAAAGCTGCTTTCCCACATAACCATTGTCAACCATCAGCATTGAGTGAGGAACGAATCCTGTCTCAATAACCATCATCAATCCTTGGAAAGGAATTGGCCGAGCTGGGGATCAAACCCTTGAACCCTGTTCTCAAGTCCTGTATGCTACCAACTGAGCTATTTGGGCCCGGCAAAAAAATATGCAAGAGTTGTTAGTATTGGGGCTTATCTTGCGAGGGATTAAAGAACTAAAACAACTAAAAGCATCTTGTAAATATGCATTTTACTTCGAAACTAATCTAAAATCCATTCTTAACAATAACAGATACATGTCGTAGTGACTATTTATATCCTGATTGGTACCAAAAAAAAAATGTACATTTCAACAATGTATATAACAACCTTTATTACAAATCCTCGTTTTATTCTGCCAAAAACTATCCAATACATGATACACGATGATCGAACATTCTGTAGTGTTCTCAGCAAAGGTATGTATTATTGTCTACTTCATTTAACCCTTTACCACATAAGACATTTCTATGGTACCTCTAATTGACCCTAAATAAAAACAAGGATGAAGCTGTTTCTTATGTGTATCTTACACCTTTTGATAGCATAGAAAACATTGTGACAAAAGGTGAAATTGCTCGTCACGAGCAATTTCACCTTTTGCCACAATGTTTTCCAATGGCTCCTACAAGCGGTGCGTAGAAATTAGTATCTATGGAGTAAAGGGTTAACCTGATCACATCTTTTACGCTGAATATTCAAGTAGGCATATAAATAGAACTCCGACGATTACTCGTAAAGTTCTATACACACAGGTAAGCAATTTCGCCCTTGGCCTACGTAGTGCGACTAAATGTGCTTTTGCAGTTAGTCTAGATCAAGATCAGATTACACAGAAAGTGCAGTCTGATCTTGCATCTACACTGTCTGATGAGAAGATATTTCCCTCAAAAATAACTTTGAAATTGCAAGGCTTGCTCTTTTGACTGGAATTTTTCAATTAACCCATTACCACATAATCCCTACTTTTGGCGCCCCTGAGAAAGAAGCCTTTAGAAAATGTTGTGGGAAAAGGAGAAAATGCTGGTAACCAGCATTTTCTCCTTTTCCCACAATGTTTTCTACCCTTCACAAAACAAATTTCAAATTTTCTGTCGCTTTTATTTTGTCGTCTGCAAATGCTTTCAATTTGGACCAGTCTAAAATTTGTTGTTTGGTAATGAGTTAACTCATCTTGTAGATAAAGGTATAATTGGCAAATTCCATACGAAATACTTCCGTGACCATTTCAGACATTTGACAAGTGATGCCCGGGGTAAAAATATAATATTAATATATGCACATGATTTTGACCTGGGTCAACTTAAACGAAGTAGATAATAATACCTAAGATAACTGGCTAATTATAAGAGGACTGCATACCAGTGCCAATGCTAATGTGCCCACAGTGAGCACCAGTGTAACAGCTCCGACATATACTCTCCTAAGATAGGCACTTTACTCTTTACCAAACAACAAAATTTTCGTTTTGTCTGACTTGAAAGCACTTGCAGACGACAAAGTATGTGATAATCAAAAATTAAAACTCGACTTTGGAAGAATAGAAAACATTGTGGGAAAAGGAGAAAATGCTGGTTACCAGCATTTTCTCCTTTTCCCAAGACGTTTTCAAAGGCATTCTTTCTCAGGGTCGTCAATAGTCGGGCTTGTGTGGTAAAGAGTTAACCTAGGGCCTGTAGATCCCAAATTGAACACTATACACGTCGCTACAAAAGCTAGCTCTATGGCAAGGCAGTATAAGCGTCCCTTTATACAAACACACCCTATACAGTCTATCTATTGATGGGATAGACTGGTACACTACATGTTTGATTTTCACTGAAAATTCTAATTTGAAAAGGGGGCGGAATTGTGTCAGAAGTGTTTCTATGGTTACCTGCCCATGTTGTATTCCAAGAGTCTAAGTTTATTCTTAAACTCATTACCAAACGACAATATTTTAGGCTTGTCCAAATCGAAAGCATTTGCAGATGAAAAATAAAAGTGATTGAAAATTTGAATTTTGTTTTGTGAAGGTTAGAAAACATTGTGGGAAAAGGAGAAAATGCTGGTTACCAGCATTTTCTCCTTTTCCAACAAGGTTTTCTAAAGGCTTCTTTCTCAGGGTCATCAAAAGTAGGGATTATGTGGTGATGGGTTAAAACTAGGCAATGTATAGTAAAGACGCCTTTGGAAAACAATGAGGGAAAAGGAGAAAATGCTGGTAACCAGCATTTTCTCCTTTTCCCACAATGTTTTCTACCCTATCAAAGAACAAGAGGGCTACCATGGCCCTGAAGTCACTCACCTGAGCCTTTTGAACAAACATGACCCATTTCCAATCTCTTCAGATATATTAAGACAAACATTCTGACAAACACTCATTTGTATTGGACTTACAAACAAGGCCTCCAGTGTGTACACCAGCTTTTTCTAAAATTTGTCTCAGGGCCCTACTCGACATGTAGAAATTATCCATTATATATTCTGACAAACTTCCATGAGCATTTGAGAGAAAGAGTGACCAGTAGGGCGTACAAAAGTTTTTTTCCGAAATGTGACATAGTGACCTAGTTTTTTATCCAACATGACCCATTTTCATACTAGTCAACAAGATATCATCAAGATAAACATTCTGAGCAAATTTCAAAATAATTGGACTGAAAATGGGGCCTCTTAGAACGTATAAAATGTTTTTACAAGATTTCACCCAGTGACCTGGTTTTTGACCGAACATGACCCATTTTCACACTCGTCCAAGCTATCATCATGACAAACATTCTGACCAACTTTGAAGAACATCGGACTGAAAATGTGGCCTCTAGAGCATACACAAGGTTTTTCTAAGATTTGAACTGGTGACCTTATTTTCAACCTGACATGGCCCATTTTCAAACTCATCTGCGATATTATCCAATCATGATTTCTAGAGTATTTTTCTTCCAGGTTGAAAAGTTGAAAAGATAAGTTTGGTGGGTAAAGGGATAAACCCTTTTTATAACAGATTACACTGACTGCTTGAATAGTGCTTAACTCTTTACTCCACAGATACTTATTTCTACGCATTGCTTGTATGAGCCTTTGGAAAACATTGTGGCAAAAGGTGAAATTGCTCATGACGAGCAATTTCACCTTTTGCCACAATGTTTTCTACACTATCAAAAGGTGTCATATACACTTAAGAAACGGCTTTATCCTTACTGTTATTTAGGGTCAATTACAGATACCATAGAAATACCTTATGGGGTAAAGGGTTAAAGCAGCTTTCAAAATTATTTCAGTCACATCACAGCAACAGCACCTATATTGTTACGAGAGAGCACTCCTTCTTAGGTGCATAGTGCCTTAACCCATTACCACACAATCCCTACTTTTGACGACCCTGAGAGAGAAGCCTTTAGAAAACATAGTGGGAAAAGGAGAAAGTGCTGGGAACCAGCATTTTCTCCTTTTCCCATGATGTTTTCTACCCTTCACAAAACAAATTTCAAATTTTCAGTCACTTTTATTTCGTCATCTGCAAATGCTCTCTATTGAGACAAACCTACAATTTTGTTGTTTGGTAATGAGTTAATATCAAATAACTGCACTAGGGAGATTTCTCTTTAGCTCAGAGGTTGCAGACTGTTTTTTTTTTTATCCTCAAAAAACGGAGGATATTTGCTGAACACGTTTGAACCCTACCCAGGACAGTATGTATTTAAGCTATGCATTTATAACAAACTTCCATGTTTGTAAGAATATTCATGTTTTAAGTCATTACCACACAACAAAATTTTAGGTTTGTCCAAATTGAAAGCATTTGCAGACAACAAAATAAAAGTGACTGAAATTTAAAATTTGTGTAGTGAAGGGTAGAAAACATGGTGGGAAAAGGAGAAAATGCTGGTAACCAGCATTTTCTCCTTTTCCCACTATGTTTTCTAAGGCTTCTTTCTAAGGGGTGTCAAAATTAGGGGTTGTGTGGTAAAGAGTTAAGGGTACTCATGTATGTCCTAGATTTTACCAGTACTAGGCTGGGGCTCTGAAGTGTCTTGTCCAAACACACTTCCCTCCCATTTCTCTTTTTATTCATTTTACAATTAAGTGGAAATTTTTTGCCTCCAGAATCCAGTTAATCTGCTAATACACAATCCTGTAACAGCCTCAGGGAAAAAGAAGCTCTTAAGAAAACGAGAAAATGCTGATTACCAGCATTCTCACCTTTTCTCACATTCTTTCAAAAGGCTTTTTCCTTAGGGTCATTGAAACTTAGGATTGTGTGGTAAAGGTTTAAGCTAATGGTAGGTGGAAACTGCTCTAGTATTCTATTTTCATGCAGAGTTTCAGACAAAGTGAGTGAACTTTGTTCCAAAACTGAAAATAATTATTCTCCAATAAACCCCATGTTATGAGTATTCATTAGAATCAAAAAAAAAATTCTAACGAGTACCCACAAAATATGGTTTGAAAGCAAAATAATGGATTTAGAATACCATCGCTCCCTCTTATCTGAAGCTCTGATCAGGACAAAACTGTTTGGAACAGTGTTTAAAATAATTGTATCAGTATGCGTAAATTCTTGCTTTGTTTGGACAAATAAAAAGTTGAATATCTATTGCTATATACATGTACACTGATAAGCTTGATAATAATCACTCAAGATGAAACCAATAAAAAAAGATGTCAGTTTTTATTCATAACAATTAAGTCCAATACAAAAATTGCCATTTCATACAAAAAATCCCAAAACCATTTCTATACTTCTAGAGGGGTGAAGGAAGAGTCATCTATGTACCCCAATAATGTAAGGAAGAAAACAGAGTGGGAAAAGGATAAAATGCCTTTTACAGGCATTTCTCCTTTTCATACAATGTTTTAAAAGCTGTCTAAATCATTGGAGATCAAAATTTGGGATTGGTAAAAGTGTTAACTGATTGTGAAATGCACGGACTCTTACAATATTGACAAAAATTTAGATACCGTATACATGAATATGTACGTCGGGCCAAAAATTTGCGAATTACAGATTATAAACATTTTGTGTCCAGAAATACTTGCGAATTCAAGACTCGTTATTTGGTGGTATGCTTGCAGTAAAATATGCTAATAGAAAAGCTTAACAATTTTTCAAATACAAGAAATCGCAAAAATTTCCAATTAAATTACAGTAGATCTAACCTGAAAGAAATTAGATCTAACCTGAAAGCAATTAAAGATCTTCACTTTTTTTTGCTGGCAGTTTTTAGCAAATGTTTAACCCATTACCACACAATCCCTACTTTTGACGACCCTCAGAAAGAAGCCTTTAGAAAACGTGGGAAAAGGAGAAAAAGCTGGAAACCATTATTTTCTCCTTTTCCCACAATGTTTTCTACCCTTCATAAAACAAATTTCAAATTCTCAGTCTATTTTATTTTGCCATCAGCAAATGCTCTTGATTTGGTCAAGTCTAAAATATTGTTGTCTGGTAATGAGTTAACCCATTGCATCCTTACTTTATGAAACTATAATTGTTCTTATATCTTCATGCCAAATGTTGCCCCTGATAGCTGCAAGATTGTACAGACTGCGATGAACAGAAAATGCATTCTACAGTTTGGAGGCTTTCAAAGTAATCCATGTTCTCATTTCCAGTCTTAAGAGAAGACAAATCTGTTGTGTTTTTAAATCCCCTTCACCGTATGTATTAGTAGTCTGTGTTTGCGGAGCCGAGTGATTTTACACACTTTCAAGTTTTGACAGTTTTTTCTCTCGAACATTCAGGTTGTATCTTTTAAACAATGACAAAATTATTTATTATACTGCAAAGAAATTTCTCGTGATCTGATTTGTAAACATGTCGGGACCATATATATCATGTTCCCTGGCAAAAACCACGTAAAGCCAGTTTCCTTTTTGAGTGCCCCGTAAACATCACTACACATGCAACACAACATCCAAAATGGCGGCGTCGATCGATCACCAGACTGCACATTTATGCACCAAACTGCATGTTTTATTGACGTCAGTTTCCAGTGACGTCAGTTTTCATTGAATTGGAGCACTTAGAAGGGAATTTCTATTTCGTCAGCATACTTGATTCGTGAGATTATAATACAGGAAAATTTCGCTTAACATGCTTTGAAAGGGTAAAAATTTGCAGTACAATAAATTCGTTGTACGGTCAGGTGGAAGGGACTTGGAAATTTGTTCACGCCTTAGGCGACATGATTCACCACAACCGTAAACAAGACTTAGTTTCCAAGTCCCCTGCCACCTGACCATGCAACTAATAGTATACATCAGCAATATTGAGAGTCAACCATATCCAATCAAAATGGGACAGTGACATTTTTTATGGCAGACAATGAATGGAAGCATATTCAAAAGCGTCATGTGACTTAACTCTTTACCCAACAACAAAAGTTTTAAATCCTCCAAATAGAAAGCATTTGCATTGGACAAAATAAACATAACTGAACAGTTAGAATTTATTTTGGGAAGGCTAGAAACACTTTGTAGAAAAAAGTTCAATTTTTATACCTACTTATATATTCAGCATAAAAGTCAGGATCAGGTTTACCCATTACCACACAATCCCTACTTTTGACACCCCTGAGAGAGAAGTCTTTAGAAAACATTGTAGGAAAAGGAGAAAATGCAGGTAACCAGCATTTTTTCCTTTTCCCAGTGTTTTTTACCCTTCACAAAACAAATTTCAAATTTTCAGTCACTTTTATTTTGTTGTCTGCAAATGCTTTCAATTTGGACAAACCTAAAATTCTGTCGTTTGGTAATGAGTTAACCCTTTACCAAACAATCCCTGGTTTTTACGACCCTGAGATAGAAGCCTTTTGAAAACATTGTGGGGAAAGGAGAAAATGCTGGTAACCAGCATTTTCTCCTTTTCCAACAATGTTTTCTACCCTGCTGGAAACAAATTGCAATTTTTGAGTTATGTTTATTTTGTAGTCTGCAGGTGCTTTCAATTTGGACCAGTCTAAAATTCCGTTGTTTGGTAAAGGGTTAAAGGAAGTAGACAATACCTAGATGACAAACACTGTGGTCTCTTGCACAAGGACACTATCACTGAAAAGCAAGTGCTTCCAGTAAGCAATAAATCTAGGCCAAGAAATCTTGTATCATTACCACTGAATCAGGCAGGACCCTGTTAACTCTTTACCACACAACAACATTTTAGACTGGTTCGAAATGAAAGCATTTGCAGACGACAATATAAAGGTGATTGAAAAATTGAAATTGGTTCTGGGAAGGGTAGAAAACACTGTGGGAAAAGGAGAAAATGCTGGTTACCAGCATTTTCTCCTTTTCCTACAGTGTTTTCAAAAGGCTTCTTTCTCAGGGGCGTCAAAAGTAGGGATTGTGTGGTAATGGGTTAAATGTAAATTTGCATAATATTCCTGACCATCTAAACATAATCTGGACTGTAGCAGATGCCATTTTTTGGTGTTAACTGTTCAAGCATTCCACTTTATGTTTCATGCATTTTTTACACTTCCACAATTCTTTCAAACATCTTTCACATAACACATAAGCAGTGTTACATCTTTTAATCAAGTGGTTAAGGCTTTGACCAACTAGCTATCACTAAACGTGATTATACCCCCCCCCCCCCCACACCAGCTCCTTGTCTAAAACAGCAGGTCTTTGTCATCAATGCAGTAGAGTTAAGTACAAAAGTAAGAGTTAAAAAAAGTTCAAGGGGAGATAATTCCGTAACAAATTGTGGCAGGTCTTGATAATTGCACATGCACTTCATATATATATAGGAACCCCATGTGTAAATTCGAGTTCAGTATGTGAAAAACTGTAGGAGTATTGTTCCGGACGAATTAGTGTCTACAGACAGATAGGCGGAAGGACAGATAAACAGCCATGGCGATTCCAATTACCCCCCTCCACTACGGGGGTGGGGGGGGTGGGGGGGGGGTGTTCTTGTTATAATAACTAAAGGTGCTTCTCTTGGAAATCAAAGTCTACAGCCAAATCCTGTCATACTTACAACAAATCCTTAACAAGCTGTTTATGTGCAATTTCTGTAAATTCAGCCAACAAAAGGCACAAAGCATCAGACCAGATAGAGGGAGTGATTTTGTTTTCAAAATTGAAAATATTATAATTCTATTCTCAACTAAACCTTTTGTTGTGGGTATACCCATTTAAATCATCTCACCGAGACGATTCTAATGAGTACCCACAACATAGGGTTTGGAAGAGAAATAATGGATTTAGAATGCCATAACTCTCACTTTTCTGAAGCTCTGTAAGCATGAAGCACTACTGCTAATCCAAGTTACCACAAAACGTAATTCCTCAAACTCTTTACCACACAATCCCAAATTTCATCCTCCTGAGACAGAGGCCTTTTGAAAACATTGTGGAAAAAGGAGAAAATGCTGGTAGCCAGCATTTTCTCCTTTTCCCACAATATTTTCTACACTTTTACAACAGAAGGCCTCATTTGTCATTTAAATTTGATTTATTCTATTGTTAGCAAATGCTTTTAATTCAGCTGAGTTCAAATTTTGTTGTTCAGTTAACCCATTACCACACAATCCCTACTTTTGACAACCCTGAGAAAGAAGCCTCTAGAAAACATTGTGGGAAAAGGAGAAAATGCTAGTAACCAGCATTTTCTCCTTTTCCCGCAATGTTTTCTACCCTTCACAAAACAAATTTCAAATTTTCTGTCACTTTTATTTTGTCATGTGCAAATGCTTCATTTGATAATGAGGAAAGAGTTAACACATTTTCTATAAAACACTAACTAATCTCTATCGGACTAGATCTATCAAAGTCATCGTCGGAGAACTCTTCCGACGGAGTCTCAATCACACCCCTCGACTGAATATCAGAATATGATCCCATGCTCGATTCTCTGGATCCAAGATGTACCGTTGCCATGGCGATCTCTGCGTCGACTGCATCCATGCTATTACTGCCACTTGAATGAGCAACTTCTGTGTGTTGAGATGGTTGAGATTTCTGTCTAAAAAAAGCGAGGAAAACAAAAACATGGTTATTTCTTCAGTCGAATTTTAACTCACAAAAGAAAAATAAACCCTTTAAATATTTCCATTATAACAACAATATAAAACCAAGGAAGAGCATCACATGCACATGTCAACACTAAGCCACAGTTGCTTGACTTTTGATGAAAATCTTTCAAGTTGAGGGCATAATTGTGTCAAAGAAAATTTATAGTTAACTGCCTTTGTTGTGTGGATTACCCTTTCCCAAACAATCCCTGGTTTTCACTGCTTTGAAAAAGAAACCCTTTGAAAACATCTATGGTAACCAATATTTTCTCTTTTTTCCCCAATATCCCCCCCCCCCAGTTTGTTTGTACTTTGCAAATGCTTTGAATTTGGACAATTCTAAAATTTTGTAGTTTGGTAAAAAGTTAAAGTTGATAACTTGTTTGAGTTTGAAGTTATTATCTCCAGATAAGAGGGACTGACAGTATTCTAAATCCATTGTTTCTCTTCCAAACCCGATGAGTACCAACAATATAGGGTTTAGCTGAGAATTATCAATATTGTCAATTTCTAAATCCAAATCACTCTCTCTACCTGGAGCTCTGTATCCATTGTATGTCAGTAAATGTAAACAAGAAACCTGGAATTACTTTTGTGTCTGGTGATAGTGAGAAGTTCCTGAGGTAACTGGCCGGATTCCACTTGGTCCTGCATCTGCCATACTTCCTTTAGCTAACTCTGTAAAACCACACAAGTCATGATATTTGTCAGTTTGAAAACAGTTCTAGGTTTTCCCATTAGTTTCATGGGAAAGGACATTTTTAGTTTTTCCTATTAACCCATTACAAAACGACAATATTTTAGATTGGTCCATATTGAAAGCATTTGCAGACGATAAAATAAAAGTGACTGAAAATTTGAAATTTGTTTTGTGAAGAATGAAAAACTTTGTGGGAAAAGGAGAAAATGCTGGTTACCAGCATTTTCTCCTTTTCCCACAATGTTTTCAAAAGGCTTCTTCCTCAGGGGCATCGAGTCGTCATTGTGTGGTAAAGAGTTATTGAGAAAAACTAGAACTGTCATCAAGCTGACATCTTTGGACAAATTGGATTTTATTATGTGATGATTTGTTTAGTAAAATGCATCAAGTAGATTCATTAAGTCCCTTTTTTGCAAGAGCTTGGCTCATTTCCTTTCAGTACTTATAAATTACTAATGCTTTACAAACAAACTATGCTACTTTTGAGGAAAGTGTGGATCGAGAAAGAGTTAATATCAACAACTGTTGGCTGTATTGGAGTTTAATGCCACTATCACAGCTAAGGTTATATCATAGCAGTCGGTAACGCACATGTGTTTCCTGGCTTTCTCACACCAGTACTAACACAACTTTCTTTCCAAAGCCACTGACTGTTTTTCTCACATGCTTCAGCAGAGGTGAGAGGCAAAAATACGCCGAAAAGAAAGTTGGCCTTAACCGGGTATCAAACTCATAACCACCAGGTCATGTAATATCAATTAGATGATGAATTTTCCATGAAAACCTTACCTATCACATACGGCTCTAAAGCATTGGGTACCATTTTGATACACCTAACGAGATCATCTGGCGAACATTGGCCTTTCTCTAAACCATAAGCCATTCCCATTCTCTTTAACACCTCAATATCATCGTGAATTTCAAATGTATTGTCAAAGTTGAATAAGTATTCATCCCTGAAATCAGAAATATGAACAATGGAAACAACAACGATTCACGATCAGATTCCTATATAATGTTATCAAACTTCTAAGAATTGATTTAACACTGAAATGATTAAGACAATAGTTGGTAAATAACCAGACTAAACCAGTACGTAAAAACATAAAATAAAAACAATACTTTAAACCATCTTCACAAGTTGAGTTCCACTGTGGCCAGTGTCAATGAGGATTACACTACACTAATCATGAGGTCTTAAGTTAGGCCTGGTAATTTAACCCATCGCCACACAATCCCTACTTTTGACGACCCTGAGAAAGAAGCCTGTAGAAAACGTTGTGGAAAAAGGAGAAAATGCTGGTTACCAGCATTTTCTCCTTTTCCAACAGTGTTTTCTACCCTTCACAAAACAAATTTCCATTTTTCAGTCATTTTTATTTTTTCATCTGTTAATGCTTTCAAATTGGACTAATCCAGAATTTTGTAGTTTGGGAAAAGAGTTAACATCTCATCCAGAACACTTAGTAAATTTAGAGGGAGAGGTAGAGCTCCAGACAGATAGGAGTGATTTTGATTTTGAAATTGAAAATATTAATTAATCTCCACTAAACTCTATGTTGTGGGTATTCATTAGAATCGTCTCATGAGTACCCACAGCACTGGGTTTCAAAGAGAAATTGATGAATTAGAATACCATCATTCCCTCTTATCTGGAGCTCTGGCAAAGGGATGGACTTTCTACAGCTGTGGTATTTAGATGTATATCCTATTTAGTCTACTCTTACAACTTGTCAAAATTCTAGACTGGTCCAAATTAAAAGCATTTGCAGATGACAAGTCACACTTGGCTCAGATGCTGAGCATTGTCTTTAACAAAGGAGAAAACAAAGTGATGAAAGAAGGCAATGTTGGTTCACCAGTATTTTCTCTTTTTCCATCTATGTCTTAAACACATTTCTCATGCGGTCGCCATCACCCCACTGCAGTTGCTTGATTTTCGGTGAAAATTCTTTAAGTGGAAAACAGTCACAAATGTGTAAAAAAGACTTTGATGGTAATTTGAGCCTGTAGTATGGGTTCCTCTTTGATTGTTTACAATTTGTCCAAGTTTAGTAAATTACAACTTGTCCAAGTTTAGTAAACATCTTCAGTATTAACTCTTTACCAGACCAGCAAGGGGTTAACATAGATAGTTAACTCTTTACAACACACTCCCAAGTTTTAACGACCCCTAAGAGGACAGCTTTTGAAAATCTTGTGAGAAAAGGAGAAAATGCTGGTAACCTGCATTTTCTCCTTTTCCCACAATGTTTTCTATCCTTCCAAAGCTAAGCTTCAAATTTTGAGTGACATTTAGTTTGACGTCTTCAAAATGCTTCATCTTCCTCTATAACAGTAAATGCCTTCATTTAAACTGGTAAGTTTCACTTACTTGTCTTTGGAGATACTACAGTCAATCACAGTCTTCTTGCTGGTATTTACTATAATGTATGGAAGTTGAATGGCGGAGTTTGGAGGCGGAGGTCCTTGGGATTTCTCTATCTCTCGGTTTCGCTGTACAAGGTTTTTAAAGGCTATTTGCTGCAGAGAAGAAAAAATTCTCTTTCCAAATCATACACTTGACAGAGTCTCTTAACTCTTTACCACACAAGAAAATTCTGGAAGAGTCCAAATTGAAAGCATTTGCAGACAACAATTTAAGTGTGACTGAAAAAATTGAAATTTGTTTTGGGAAGGGTAGAAAACATTGTGGGAAAAGGAGAAAATGCTGGTTACCAGCATTTTCTCCTTTTCCCAGTGTTTTCAAAAGGCTTCTTTCTGAGGGTCGTTAAAAAGTCTAGATTGTGTGGTAAACTCTTAACCCAACGACAAAATTATTGAGTGGACCAAAATGAATCTGGTTGTATTGGGGTTTAGGGCCACTTTAACAGCTAACACTTTATCATGGCAGTCAGTGACGCACATGTGTTTCCTGGCTTTCTCATACCAGTACTAACACACCTTTCTTTTCCCACATGCTTCAGCAGAGGTGAGGACCAAAATGAAGGCATTTGCTGGCGGTAAATCAAATCAAGCTATAATAGTAATTTATGTATTAGATGAGGGTAGAAAACATTGTGGGACTGGAGATAACACTTCAAAAGCCTTCTCTTTCCTTACAACTCTGGATTGTGCAGCAGGGTTTTCCCTAGCCTCATTAGTTGAGGGTCATTTCGTAAATTTAAGGGGTCAAAATAAATGGCTCTCTTTGCCGTCAAGCACAGATTACAATCTTTTTTACAATTAAACTCCAAGAAAGTAAAAGTCTGTAAGCCATTTCTGACAGAATGCTCGATTTCTATTTTAGACAGACGAAACATTCTTGTCTGAATCACTGATTGGGATAGTTTGATCGGCAGCTTTAGTAAACGGATCATACAAAAGAATGCAAGTTAACTTCATCGTGACATTATCATGACACTACATTGTGGGGGATATAATAACAGTTCAGATATTCAATGTTAAAGATTCAGTATTGGTAAGAATAGAAACTGCTATTCTAAATGAGCTTATTTTACACAATCATCAAAATATTTCTCAGAACTTTTCCTTACCTGCAGAATTAACTCTTGCAACTGTTGAGTTTTATGTTTTATTCTCTCTAGTCTTTTTTGTTTCTGAATCTAAAATGAGATAAATCATATGCCCTGCAACATAGGAAAAGGGGCACTTGGACATTTGCATCCACAGGCGATCCGAGACGACACTTTCCGATTTTATGCAATTTTCTATTTTGTGCAAGTCTTCTGTAGCACAAGATGCATGTGTTTGTAAAGTGTCATCTTGGATTAGCCAGCGCAAACTGCGCAGGCTGATCCGAGATGACATTATATGCAGATGTCCAAAAGTCCTGTTCCCCGTGCTGCAAGCCATATACAGTAAAACTCCTCTATTAAGACCACTCACGGTACTTTTAAAATTTGGTCTTATTAGTGGGGTGGTCTGATTTCCGGGTTTCACACGCCTACATTTTGATATAAACCCAGGCTGTGAGTAGACTTGTGCAGGGCTAAATGATGCGAGTAGTAAATGCATTTGACGTAGGGAAATATACAAATGAAAATGACAACAACATTTTCATGTTGACTGAAAAGTATTATTTTTCCTTAAATTTGTGAAATAAATCCACCTGTAAAAGCATGTCAATTCATAATTGCCTATTTAACTCTTTACCACACGACAAAAATTTAGACTGGTTCAAATTGGAAGCATTTGCAGATGATAAAATAAAGGTGAATGAAAAATTGAAATTTGTTCTGGGAATGGTAGAAAACACTGTAGGAAAAGGAGAAAATGCTGGTTACCAGCATTTTCTCCTTTTCCTACAGTGTTTTCAAAAGGTTTCTTTCTCAGGGGCGTCAAAAGTAGGGATTGTGTGGTAATGGGTTAAAACAATCAAAACCAGGTATGTACATTAACTAAATGCATCTGAAGACTAAAGGATCTTATGTGAGTTCTGATATAATTTATACTTTTTCACTTCGTGTAGTCTTAAAAACTCGTACTCCAACTGCCGAATTTCATTCTAAAACAAAGATTTTCGAATACGGGCCGATCTTTGGACGATTAACGTATACGGACTCCCCACCCCTCTATTTTTTCATCCGAGTTCAACATTCGAACAGGCCTGCTAATCGTCGCCTTTTCTGTCTTCGTGTTCACTTGTTAACAATCCATCCCATATTCGTTACGGTATAATTACAGTATGTAAAGTTCCAAATTCAAAATGATAATCCCATCTCGATCACCGCTAAACCCAAATTGCGTAAATTACATCAGTCAGCTATAAACAATAAACCGGTCACCCGGATGTACACATGTTTGTTATCCGGGTCAGAGACGTGTGATAAACGCTTGATTGCCGTGTGAAAGCCAAATCGATGGTTTAAACATATCCATTCACGGGTCATTTGATTATGTTACGTAACATCCTGATTAATTAACACAATCACATTACAATCAATTGTCATTGGACAAACAACAGACCGATAATTGATTGTCATTTCCATCGGACCCAAGAATATTCGTACATGTGGCACAGTCTATGGTTCGTGATTACAGACGCGTGAAAATTAGCTGCTTGTAAAGATGTTATAGAAATCGAGCGGTCGTTTCTCGGGGTGAAAATCCACAGGTAAATTCATATTGGTACTGAAAACGGTGGTCGTAATTTCGGAATAGCGGGTTTTCGTATTTCCGGGGTTATGATCATTGATCTTGAAGAAGGAAAAATTCCGTTCTGGCAAAAATTGTTCTTAATAGCGGGTTGCTCGTACTGTCGGGGTGGTCGGGAGGAGAGGTTTTACTGTATGTACCATTCTCTTGCAAAAGCAGGCTTATTGCATCTCCTTGATGTATCATTCCAAGCAAGACATCGCCTATTTAGGGATCCATAAAATCAATTTTGTCTAATAAATTGACTTGATCTTGAGGTAGACTTGTCCTTTGAAATACATAAAAACGTACCAATAGGAAAAAGTTTCGACCCAGGTCAGCCTGCGCACATTGCGCAGGCTGACCTGGGTCGATACTTTTTGCAGTTACATTATGCCCCTTTTTCACAGAGCACTGCTCATAAAGAAATCAGAAAATATACAACCCAATAACTTTCCTATTATAGAGTTGGGAGTGATAAAAAAAATATGGGCCAATCAGGAGTGCTATTTACACTTAGGATTTTGCCATGGTATCATTTCCTTACTAAATACCTTGCAACATGCAAAAAGGGGCATTCAGACATTTGCGTGTAGTATTGTCACAGATCAACCTTGGCAGTCTGCGCAGGCTAATCCCAAACAACACTTCCCTTTTTTGTATAATCTTCTGTTTTGCACAAGTCTACTGTAGCACAAAATCTAATGCAGTCGTAAAGTGCTGTCTCAGATTAGCCTACTCAGACTCCAGAGGATGATCTGAGGCAACACTCTTCGGAAATGTCTGCAGGCCCTCTTTATGCACACTGCAGGACAAATATGACAACACACAAGCTGATTAGTTTAAAAATAGCTGACATTGGTTACCTTAACTGAATGCAACACTGATTTTGTGCATGCATAATCGGCATATGCCATGTGATTCTTTTAGCCTTACAAATACTTCTCTCAAAGAATTTTGACTATATAACAGCAAATAATAAGTATGCATGGAATGTGGACAACACATTCTTCTCAACCATGCAACTTGCTTGTAAATCAAGAGGATAAGTATACTAGTCCTGCATCCTAGAATCAACTATGTACCTTATAATTCTTGTTGAATAAATCACAATAATTAGTTGGGGCAAAATTTATGAAATTTGTGTTGTAAGGGGAGGAAAAATAGCAAGAAATGGGGAAAATGCTGGTACTTTCTTCTATTTGTGCAATGTTTTCTATAGCCATCTGTCTCAGGGTCATTAAAACACTGAATTGTTTGGTCAAAGAAAAATTTCTATTACCTCTAAGTTTTGACACTCCTGAGCTGAATTCAATGGAAGATCAATCCATCGTATCGGAGGATAAATAGCAGGCAATGGAGAAAATGCTGGTGACCTGCACTTTCTTTTATATGTGAAATGTTTTCTATGGCAACCTGTCTCAGGGTCATTAACCCTTTACCCCATATGGCATTTCTATGGTATCTCTAATTGACTCTAAATAACAGCAAGGATGAAGCAGTTTTATGCATATATGACACCTTTTCATAGCATAGAAAACATTGTGACAAAAGGTGAAATTGCTCGTCACGAGCAATTTCATCTTTTGCCACAATGTTTTCCAAAGGCTCCTACAAGCAATGCGTAGAAATGAGTATCTGTGGAGTAAAGAGTTAAAACACTGAATTGTTTGGCCAAAGAAAGATTTCTATTACCTCTAAGTTTTGACATTCCTGAGCTGAATTCGTGGGAAGACCAATCCATCGTATCTCCTTTTTCTCTTTCGATATGATATTCATGGCCATTAAAACATTCAATGCATCATATACACGCCGACGAATGTTCTTTTGATCATATTGCTGCAAAAGTTTCATGAATAGAAAAATATTTTAGAGTCTAACAGGTAATATTCACTGTCATAATTCATCCTACTGAAAAATGATAAATACAAAAAGCAAATTACCAATTGCAACAGATATGCAATAACTTAATCCTTTATCAAACAATCACTAGTTTTTACCACCCTGAGATTGAAGCCTTTTGAAAACATTGTGGGAAAAGGAGAAAATGCTGGTAACCAGCATTTTCTCCTTTTTCCACAATGTTTTCTTCTCTGCTGGAAAAAAATGTCAATTTTTGACTTACTTTTATTTTGTCGTCTGTAAGTGCTTTCAATTTGGACTAGTCTAAATTTTTGTTGTTTGGTAAAGGGGTTAAAGCCCTAACAATGGCAAAAAATAAACAATCTGGGTGTTAAATTGTAAATAAATTCAACTCCCTACTTTGTGTCAGTTACTAGTAGAAAAATGAATTTCAAAATTCAGGTAAAAAGTGAGCAAAAGATCAATCTGGCAACCTTCAAGTCATAAATCAAGTGTTTCCTTCATTGGTCAATTCATGGAAGAGAAAGAAGAAATCTTTTTCTTGAGTGCATTAACTTGTTTCAAGAGCTTATATCCACATTTACACTGTCAATTTGATGAATTCCCCGAAATCCATGAATGAATGAATGAATGAATGAATGTTGTTTTATGGCGCATCGACAGCTTTGGTCATTTAGCGCGCATATCTATGTTAAAAGATAATAAACGTGGAGTTGTTTAAACTGAATAAAGTTTGAATGACAATAAAAGAATTGAATTAAGAAAATTTAATGCATAAAGGGCATCATCAAGTTACAGGGCAATCCCTATATACTCAAATGTTTTAAATGATAAGAACTGAATTAAGAAGAATGCGTAAAGGGCATTATCGAGTTACAGGGTAATCCCTATATACATGTACTCAAAAGTTCTAAATGATAAGATTTAAGAATGTGATAAAAAGGTTTAAACTCAATGCTGGTTTGATAAAAAGAAGTTTTTTTAAATGAAAAAGAAATATGTGTCATTTATAATGTGCATAAAATATGATATTGAGTGGCTGGGCATTCCCTGCCTACTCAACAGTTTTAGATATCAAGTTACAGGGTAATCCCTATATACTCAAAAGTTTTAAATGATAAGATTTAAGAATGTGATAAAAAGGTTTAAACTCAATGCTGGTTTGATAAAAAGAAGTTTTTTTTTTTAAATGAAAAAGAAATATGTGTCATTTATAATGCGCATAAAATATGATATTGAGTGGCTGGGCATTCCCTGCCTACTCAACAGTTTTAGATTAAAAGGCAAGACCGATAATATTGTTTTTCTTTGGAAATGAGGTTAAAATTGGTAAAGATTGGAGCCTCCAATGGGATCAAATACTCCCATTAACCGAAATCCATGTATCTCACAAACATAGAGAAACATAAAGAAAAGTGCTTTTTAATTAGGAGAGCATTTTCTTGATACTTGCTCTACAATCGAATCGTATTCTTTAAGTATTCAATTTTTGAAAAGAATATGTAAAGAATAGAATTTGCAACCTGTGTACGCCCCCTGACACCCCCCCCCCCAAAAAAAAAAAAACTAGCAACTTTTTTTTTTTTCATAGATCTCAATGTAATTGTTTTATATAAGATTGACAGTATGACCAAATTTCTCTCCTACCATATCTTGTGGGGACATCACAAATCTAGGATCACTGAATTCCGTCACTAACTCATCAGCAACCTCGTTATACGAAGTTACGCCTTTCTTTTGAACCTTCTCACACACCTTCATGGAAAAATGACGTAACCCTTTCCCTCCTTTCTCACCTTTCTTTGCCCTTTTCCTGAAAAAAAAAAAAATTGTTTGTAACCAGGTTTTATGCTGTTTAAAAAGCTCAGGGCATATGGCTGTCAGAGCACCTATCTAAATATTTCCTTGCTTTGTCACACCAGTATTGCTACCAACCTTTGTTATTCAAACAGTTTTTGAAAACTCTGTAGAAAAAGGAGAAATACTGGTAACCATAATTTTCTCCTTTTCCTACAATATTTTTTACCTAATGAAAAATAGCTACCAGAATTGAATTTGAATCACATTTGCAATTAGCAAATGCTTTGTATTTCAGCAAGTACAAAATCTTGATGTATGATAGTTAACACCACAGGATAAACTAGAGCCGTCACTAAATGTGACTTTATACCTTTGCCAGTACTTTGATAGTATTTTGTACACAGACGGACACACACGGACGGACACACAGGCCGATTCCAGTATACCCAAAAAAACATTCGTTTTGCGGGGGTTTAATAACTTTTTCACTCCCCAGGACACAGTGATGTTCAAGTCCACAAACAGAGGCAGTCCATTCAGGCTGACAAGTTTCAAAAGTTTCTTGTCCTTTGTGAATTTTCTATGCATAAAACAAACTTTCTATTCCAGGTCTAGTTGACTGCTTGACAAATTGGATTCCATCCATCCATCCCTAATTATATGATGATTAGCATGGCATGATGTGTCAGAGAGATGCATTAATCTTTACCACACAATCCCAATTTTGAAGGACCCCGAGACAGAAGCCTTTTGGGAACATTGGGCGATTTCAAAGTTGGTGTTAGTGTTGGGTGTCAGTGTTGATGTTGGTGTCTACCCAGACACCCAAACACCATGACCGGTGTTGACACCAAGTGTAAACACTGGTGTCAACACCAGTGTTTGTTCAACACCAGGTGTTTGTGGATGGTGTTGAACTGAAGCTCAAAACACCAGGTCCTAGTCAACACCGATGTTAACACTGGTGTTGACACCAGCGTTAACTTTGGTGTTGACCTTGCATGCCTTGGGGAATCCCCAGATTTTGATCGACTGGATGTTGTTCATGCTGTATGGCTGGCTTTGGTCTGACTTCACAAGTTTTTATCAGGTAAGATATCCTTATTTGGTGACACGTCTTGTAGTGCAACAAACAACATGGTTGCCGATAACACCAAAACCAACTTTGAAATCAAGCTGGTGTTAACCCCTAGGGATTGGGTGTTAACACCAATACAAACTCCTTCAAATTTTATCAGAATAAACACCAGCTGCAGTTTAGCTCAACACCTGGTGTTGAGGTTAACACCCAACACCAACTTTGAAATCGGGTAACACCAACACCAGGTGTTGACACGAACATCACTGCTTGATTTCAAAGTTGGTGTTGAAGTGGGTGTTAGTGTTGGTGTCGATGTCAACATCCAACACCGTTGGTGTTGTGATGGGGGTTAGTGTTGGTGTCAGTGTTAACACCTGGTGTTAACACCAACTTTGAAATCACCCATTGTAGGAAAAGGAGAAAATGCTGGTAACCAGCATTTTCTCCTGTTCCCACAGTGTTTTCTATCCTTTCCAATTCTAATTTCAAGTTTTAATTCACATTTAGTTTGTCGTCTGCAAATGCTTTCAGTTTGGACTAGGCCAAAATTTTTGTTGTTGTTTGGTTAAGAGTTAACCCATTACCACACATTCCCTAATTTTGATGCCCCTGAGAAAGAAGCCTTTAGAAAACATTGTGGGAAAAGGAGACAATACTGGTAACCAGCATTTTCTCCTTTTTCCACAATGTTTTCTACCCTTCACAAACAAATTTCAAATTTTCAGTCACTTTTATTTTGTCGTCTGCAAATGCTTTCAATTCGGACAAGGGTAAAATATTATCATACATGGTAATGAGTTAAACCCCTTTTGCTAGTGTGCTGCTAATTTGTTATTGATTAGTTAGATGTTTCTGAAATACTTAAAATACTTTTTGTTACCTATCCCCTCCATAGTCAGTTTCTATAACAAGTTCATTTTGCCGTTTTTGTCCCCAAGATGTATCTGTGTGTATCACAGGTGTTCTGGGACTAGACGCTGCTGTAATGATCTGCGGGCCTCCGTGTCCTCGTTGAACTTGTTTCGTCAACAAACTCTATTAAACAGAAAAATAAAATTCAATAAACCTTTTACCACACAAAAAAAAATTTAAAACAGGTCCAAATTGAACGAATCTGCAGACAACAATATAAACATGAATTGAAACTTGACTTTCGGAGAGTAGAAAAAAGTCTGGGAAAAGGAGAAAATGCTGGTAACAAGCATATTCTCCTTTTCCCAGCGTTTTAACCCTTTAACAAATGACAGAATTTAAGACTGGTCCAAATTAAAGGCACTTGTAGATGACAAAATAAATGTAACTCAAAAATTGTAATTTGTTTACAGCATGGCTGCAAGCATTTTCTCCTTTTCCCAAAATGTTTTCAAAAGCTTCTATCTCAAGGTCGTAAAAACCAGGGATTGTTTGATAAAGGGTTAACAAGGCTTCTTCCTCAGGGTGGTTAAAACCAGGGACTGTTTGGTAAAGAGTCAATAATTCATTTTATGGTCATTGATTGAATGGCGTTTTACTCTTTTTTCAACACTATTTCAATAACATCACAACAACAGTTAAAAACTTCATGTATACCCTGAATTTCACCCGTACTAGTATGGGGCTCAAAAATTAAGAAACACCTTTTAACCCCTTAACTCACAACAAAATTTCAGATTTGCCTGAATCGAAAGCATTTGCAGATGACAAAACATGGTGGGAAAAGGAGAAAATGCTAGTTACTAAGGCTCCTTTCACGTGGTCGTCAAAACTAGGGATTGTGTGGTAATGGGTTAATCATCTTACCTGTGGTTGTGTAACAATATGCTGCTCCGTTCTGTATGTCGTCACTTTGTGGGGAGAATTAGAAAACGGCAATGCCACCAATTGAACTGTAAAAGAGTGTTATGTATGTCAATAGACATGGCACTCTACCAGAATTATGAGGTTTGCGACATTAACTCATTACCAAATGACAAAATTTTAGGTTTGTCCATATTAAAAGCATTTTGCAGATGACAAAATAAAAGTGAGGGGTAGAAAACACTGCGGGAAAAAGAGAAAATGCTGGTTTATACCAGCATTTTCTCCTTTGCCCATAATGTTTTCTAAAGGCCTCTTTCTCAAGTACGTCAAAAGTAGGGATTGTGTGGTAGTGGTAATGGGTTAAACAAAGGTAGTGGACTCGGGCAATCAATTGTGACTTTTAAAGATATTAACTCTTTACCACATGAGAAAATTTTAGACCGGTCCAAATTGAAAGCATTTGCAGACGACAAAATAAAGGTGACTGAAAAATTGAAATTTGTTCTGGGAAGGGTAGAAAACACTGTGGGAAAAGGAGAAAATGCTGGTTACCAGCATTTTCTCCTTTTCCCACAGTGTTTTCAAAAGGCTTCTTTCTCAGGGGCGTCAAAAGTATGGATTGTGTGGTAATGGGTTAAGGGAAAAGGAGAGAAAATGGGTTACCAGCATTTTCTCTTTTCCCAGCAGTGTTTTCCGCTCCTACAAACTGTGTAAAGTTAGGTTTCATCAATTGAGCATATTTGTCCTATACAGCAGCTTTAAATTTGGACAGGTGTAAAATTTTGTTATTTGGTAAAAGAGCACTTTTCAACACTTTTGCTGCTTTTGTTTTGTGGCCTCTGTGGATCTAAATCACAATATACAGTCTGATCTTTGATCTAAACCAATTTGCAGGAATATCAAAAGCCAGAGCAAGAACGAAACTGCAATTATTTTGGATCTTATTTCTGGACCTCAAGAAGCCTGTTGGACTTACTATGCTTTCAAAGGAATAAGAGATTTTAACCATTTAAGAAAAATAATATATCCTGGGTTTTAATGACCCCATGGAAACAGCCTTGTGGGAAAAGAAAGACATGCTGGTTCCCAAGGAAATGCTGGGAACCAGCAATTCCTTCTTTTCTCACAAGGTTTTCAACAATTTCACAGTCAATTACCAACACTTCAATGAAAATCTTTCTTTTTCTTCTTCAAATGCTTCCAGTTTTGAAGAGTCTAAAATTTTTCAGTTTGGAAATGATTTAAAACATCTAATACCTGTTCTTGAACCACTAGACGAGCTGTCTTTGAAACCTAGCAACTGTCCATTAGAATCCATTATACCATGCTAGATTTTGGCGCAAAAAAAGAAAAAAATACAGTTATATCAGTAAACAGTTTTTATCCTTCACTAAACAATTGTGTGTTTAACCCTTTACCAGACAACAAAATTTCCGCCTTGTCCAATTTGACACCATTTGCAGACAACAGTATAAATGTGGCTCAAATGGGGCAATTTTTCTCTAACAGGATAGAAAACATTGTTGGAAAAGGAGAAAATGCTGGTTACCAGCATTTTCTCCTTTTCCCACAATGTTTTCAAACTTCTTTACCAAGGTCATTAAAAGTCGACATTATTTGGTAAAGGGTTAAAATATCTTGAGGCATTATGGGAAAAGAAGACAATGCTACTTTTAGCAGAATGATTTCTACCTTATCAAAGATAGAAATCACCCTCAGGGCCACATTTGTCATCTAAATAATGCTTTTGACTTGGACAAGTCTAAAATTCCGTCATTTAATAAGGGGTTAACATAATTTACGTGAAATGAAGCATTATCCAGCCCACTTTTTTGAGCCAAGGTTTTAAACTCAATACGCTGATCGAACACATTTCATCACAACCCTAACGAAGAAGCCTCTCTTGAAAACACTGTTGGGAAAAACAAAAAAATTCTAATAAACACCATTTTCTGTAATTCCAGAAAGTTTTCTACCCTTCCAAACACAAATTATGTCATCATAATTATATTTATCACAGTCTGCAAGTGCCTTTACCTTGGGCAAGTCGAAACTGGTTGTCTGGTTGAGGGACAAAACCAGAATATTAAATGGCTACAAAAACCGTTTCCAAAAAAAGGCCCACTTGACCACATGACGAAGTTTGGACTCGACTGCATTGAAAGCATTGCAAGGGACAAAGTAAATGAGGCTTAAATGATGATTTCTGTCTTTGATACAACAGAAAACATTATGGGAAAAGGAGAAAATGCTGGTTACCAGCATTTCCTCCTTTTTCTACAATGTTTTAAAAGCCCTTATCTGCAGCATTGTTAGAACTGGGGACTGTGTGATAAAGGGTTAAGCAAACGGCACATCATTCAAGAACAACCCTTCTCTTCAACCTGGAGTTTATCTGGAACCCATAGTGTTACTCCTGCAAAACCCTATTTGGCAAACTATTAAACAATGGTGTACCTCATACCATAGGATGTCTTACTGCTAAGCATAAATAGTAAATAGTATATATAGAGGATATTTTTTTTCTGTGAAAGATCGAGATTTTTTTTCATTGAGTGAACACCATCAGTAATATTTTCACGAGTGGCTGTGCCACTCGTGAAAATATTACTGATGGTGTTCACAAGATGAAATAAATTTCGATCTTTATTTAAAAAAAAAAAAATATATATATATATTTATTTATTTCATGCTTTTGACCCTTTCTTGGAGGAACTTTATCAAAATGCAGTACAGCTGTATTCAGGTATTCCCCGTGGCGTACCCCCTCCACGTCATAGCAACATATTAAAATATTACGTCAAGCACAAGAAATATAAGGTAAATGATGTCATATTTCCATATGGTTGTGAGTCACACACACTTTACCTAAGTAACTACAATAATAAAATTGGTATTTTCACTGTACATAACTGTGGAATATCGAAAAATAATTTCACTGCTATTTCTTGACATCCTACCGGAAAGCGTGAAATAAAAAAGACGTTCATTCATTGATAGAGTTGTCAATCCCTGTGCTGTCTGTCAGATTGTAAATAATGGCAACATTTTTAGCGATAATTTCAAGTACCTCTTTGGCAACTGTTTCCAGGCCAGTTGTTTTGTAGAATTTAACAGCATCGTCTTTCAGCTCCATGCCTGGTTCACTTTTTGTTGGAGTGCTTTGAAGAATTTTCATAGGACTGGACTGACCTGAAATGTGCAATGAATGGAATCAATGCTAGTCCCCTACCACACAATCCCTACTTTTAATGACTTTGACAGAGCAGGGTTTGGAAAACCTTGTGGGAAAAGGAGAAAATGCTGGTGATGCTGGTGACCATCATTTTCTCCTTTTCCCACAAAGTTTTCTACCCTATCAAAGGCAGAAGTCATAATTTGATCAGCATTTTATTTGTGATTTGCAAGTGCTTTCAAATTGTACATGCCCAGAATTTTGTTGTGTGGTACAGGGTTAAAGCCTTTTTCACATTTTAAGTTGCCTTCCCAGCCTATGTAGATCAAGATCAGAATGCACAAATTCATGCTGTCTGCTCTTTCACCTACCATGTCTTCTTTGCAGAACAAACACAAAATCAATCGTAACATTGAATTTGTACAAGTCTTACTTCTGGTTATAAAATGTCCAATGGAATTAAATTTGTACGCTATGGGTTAACCCTTTACCATACAACCTCAAGTTTTACTCACCCTCAAAATGACTGGTTTCAGAAACATTGTGGGCAAAAGAGAAAATGCTGGCTACCAGCATTTTCTCCTATTCCCACAATGTTTTCTGCCCCAACCTCAAAGCTGAGGCAAAAACTCTGAACAACTGACCTACTTGCATGATCTACCCATGAATTGAAGGCTTGCTCCAATGTTAACTTAATAATGTGCAGAGCTCCAAATAGAAGGAATAATTTTGATTTAGAAATTGAAAATATCATTCCCCACTAAACCCTATATAAAGTCACCAGGTCAAAACCATGAAAGATTACACATGACTAAATATAAATAATTCTCAAAACAATTTCAAGAACTCCAACAAATAACACTCTGATCAACTATCATGCTTGCTGAATGTCTCCTTAATATTCTCTTATTTACCACAACAATCACGATTTGACAATTGAGAACATAAGCAGATCTGCTCATCAATGCATATAGAGTTAGTTTAAACTTATTTAACACCAATTGACATACAAGGTCTAACAACTTCTACTAATCTCTCTCAATTCTGCTTCCTGGGAACTACACCAGTACTCGCGCCGAATGTGTGGGCCAGTGAAAAATCCCTATTTTGACATCTGCTCCCGGGTATCAAACTCAGGACCTTGTGATTACGAGGCCGACGCTGTACCTCACAGCCACTGACACCACACATATAAAGTTTTGTTTGCACAAGGTACAAATAATGCAATCACAGCATGAATTATCCACAAATATTGACAATCTCTCATGATTATCAATCACAATTGTCAATAAAAACTTTTTTGACATGAAACAAAAGTGTCGCAAAACTGTCTTTAAACGTGTCGCAGAACTGTCTTACAATACACCAGGGGACTGTCTTGAATACTTGTGCCAGGAAAGGTCTTGTTGAGGAACTGTCTTGATACCAACATGATCATCTTTAAATCCAGAATTAACATTATGACCATCGTGTCAAAGGGTATGTAAGAAATAATCACAAAAATAACATTGATGTAAAAGTTATAAACTGAAAGTATTACACCCCAAATGAAAATTAACAATACCGGGGTGCATGTAAAACACTGCTTTCTGTCAAACATCTGCAAGTTCCGAGTCAATGACATTAAAACTTAAAAAAAAAGAAACAACAGCTGGATTTCTTGGAAATAAATCCCATAACATTTAAATGAACTCTGAATGTAAGTTTGTTGCAAACATGATGTTTCTCTTGTGAAGTAGGTGTGACAATTTTCTGGTTTTCGTGTTCTGAACGAGTTCAAATTGAACGCTAATTACCGTCGTCCCATAAACTCGCTAGCGTCGTGTTAGAGTTTGCCATTGCTATTCTTTCAACAGACCATCGATGTAATTCAGCTTTCTAACTGTGTATGTCAAATATGAAGGTCATATAAAGTTCTGTCACTCCGTTTTCTGCATCAACAGCTCCCTTCTCACCGACAAGATGGCGACGGGATTCCCATGGTCCAGCTGAAGAACAAAGCAAAGTATCGGTTTCCGGTACTTTACGGTGTACTCCACAAATGAAGGCGTCTATCGAGACTTTGAAACTGCTATTTGTTATCTTTGAAGGAAATAGACAACGTGCAATGGATTAAGGGCTAAAATTTCGGTAAAATCTACTTATTTTTCTGCAAAACCGATATTGGCGGCGTCAGTCAAAAAGCTTCGTTCATTGGCTGATTCAATGGCATGTGGTGCAATGCGCATGCTCGACTAGGCATTCTCTGGTAATCTTTACATCACGGACATTGAATGTATATCGATAAAAGTAGAGTATTCCGTTTCCGTCCGGGACTTTGACCTGGTTTCCGATTCAAATTTTAGGCACCAAAAGCGCGTTCAGGGAAAAAATCAAAGCACTGAAAGCACCAAACCTAAATTTTACATGTAGCGCTTTCTGTGCACACCAAATACTTTAAAAACAAAAGAAAATTGATCTAGTCATTAATAGAATAACAGCTTTATCTGTTTTTTCCAGGATTACAATTTGCAAAGATCTTTTTACTTGCCTAATCAATGCTTGTTTTTCCTATTTTATAAAACCCATTAAACATGATTGAGCTAGCTTATGTACGAGTTTCGTGTATCTTCTTTTATTTGTTTCAACCAACCAATAGAATATGGTTGTAGCTATCATTATCAAAAAACTCATTAAAACATATCAAAATATAAAAGAATGGCAGCACTTGTCCCGAAACTTTTCGAACACCCCTCGTATATAGATCTGTTTCATTTCAGAACATCAAGTTTCATTTCAGTTTAATCTTTTCACATACTCATTTGATATATTTGATATAACGCTTAAGAAATTTATTGGCAAAGTAGTAGTTCTAAAAAAAGGCAGAAAATTGATAATTTTCAAAGCGAATGTGTAGATCTCGATCTACTTATAGAAAATTGTTTTCAGCCATGGGGGGAAAAGTTGGAGATAAGAAAATTGTGAGTGACAGAGGTTACCAGAAAGTGAAAGAGCACCAATAAGATAAGAATTGAAAAATAGTTTGAGATATTCATGGGCACATAATTATCATTTTCACCATTTTATCTCAAAAAGTCAGGCTAGCTATTTTCTTCACACAGTGCAATTTGAAAGTCGTCCAAGAAAACCGTACAGGTTTCTTGGATTTTTTTCGCCGACCTGAGTTACCTTTCATGACTGCGCTGTGCCTGTTGCCTGTCGTCATTTTTTTTAACAAGTATATGACCTAGAGGCTACATTTATAGTCCGATACCCATGAAACTTGGTCAAGATATTATCTGCCAAGCCCCGGTCACTCAGTCGGTAGTGTACAGGACTTGAGAACAGGGGGTCGTGAGTTCGATCCCTGCCTCGGCCAACTTCTTTCCAAGGATGAATGATAGTCATTGCGACAGGATTTATTCCTCTCCCACCTCTGACCATTGTTTCGATGATGGTAATGTGGGAAAGCAGCCAGTGACTTGGAAAGAAAATTGTGCGGAGTACTGATAAAAAAAACTTGAGGAAAGCATGGATAGGTGCACAGGCTGCTGCAGAGTACTAATAAAAGAAACTTGAGGAAAGTATGGATAGGTGTACTTGCCGCCACGATGTAACTGAAATAATGTTAAAACGGCATTAAACACCATACACTCAGTCAAGATATCTTGATATTTCTGACCAGTCGGAAGATGGTCATGTAAAAGTCTTCTAAAGTAGGTCATCAGGTCCAATCTTTAGAAATAAAACATGGACAATTTAGAGGCATCATCTTCAGTCCAGTTCTCGTGAGAGTTGGTGAGAATTTCTGTCTGATAATATCTGGGATAAGATCAAAAATGTATAACTGACTGATAAAAGAATTAGGCCTACATGTAGCTCACCTGGTCAAAACCATGAAAAATCTACAATCAGGTATTCATTCATCCGGTTGCCTTCATACAGTTTTTGTGTATCCCAAGATGCATTGGATTTCATCACTTAAAGTACTTTTTTATTCACACAGCTCTGTGTATTTTTTAATGCGATGCGGAGTTCATTAAGCCAGGATTCTTCCGTGCTGACGTAAGAGTTGGTGACCAAGATCACATACATGTATAGTGTTCGCAACAGACGAACAACTCTTATGTTCTCGAGAAAGTAGAGGCTTGGTATGCTGATGGTACTTTCAAGCTTACAAAAAAACACTCAACTGGTCTCAGTCCATGCATTCATCAATTTAGACGATAAACTGAAAAAAGTGGCACAGATATTTGTGTTCATGTCAAGGTAAAAGTATAAAAACCTAATTAAAATGTTTATCACCAAATTCTGTTGTCGAAGAGGTACTGCGAGACAAGGAGGATTTAGAATCAACAGAAAAGGCCATCAGAGGAATCAAAACTTGGACTTTCAGTTATTCATTCAACTGTTTGCCTTAATTAGTTTCAATACCCATTACGCATAGGAAATTTATTACTTTAACTGCTTTCTATTTTCACAGTCATGTATTTTATTGAATTCGAGTTTAGATTGAAATCGAGAACTTTTGACTTCCAGTTATTCATTCATCAGTCTGCCTTAATCCTTTACCACACAATCCCTGGTTATATCGACCCCGAGGAAGACGCATTCTGAAAACACTGTGGGAAAAAGAGGAAAGTATTTTCTTCTTTTCTCACAATGTTTTCTAATCTGCCAAAGTCAAATTTCAATTTTTGAGTCATGTTTATTTCGTCGCGTGCTAATGCTTTCAATTTGAACCAGTTTGATTTACCTCTTTACCACACGAGAAAATTTTAGACTGGTCCAAATTGAAAGCATTTGCAGAAGACAAAATAAAGGTGACTAAACAATTGAAATTTGTTCTGGGAAAGGTAGAAAACACTGTGGGAAAAGGAGAAAATGCTGGTTACTCCTTTTCCCACAGTGTTTTCAAAAGGCTTCTTTCTCAGGGGCGTCAAAAGTAGGGATTGTGTGGTAATGGGTTAAAATTAATACAGTTTCAGTTTCAGCACTCATTATGCGTAGTAAAATTTATGACTTTACCTACTTTCTTTATTCAAACAGCAATATGTACAGTATTTTTGAGTTCGATGATGAGTTCATACAGCCAGAATTCTTCCATGCAGACATACCAGTTGATGACGAACAACTCTCAAGAAAGTACTTGACTCATTACCAAACGACAATATTTTAGATTTGATCAAATCGAAAGCATTTGCAGACGACAAAATCAAAGTGACTGAAAATTTGAAATTTGTTTTGTGAAGTGTAGAAAACATTGTGGAAAAAGGAGAAAATTTTCTACTTTTCCCACAATGTTTTCTCAGGGGGCGTCAAAAGTAGGGATTGTGTGGTAATAGGTTAAAGGACAAATCCTAAAATATTTTGACCAGACTGTTTTTTTCTTTTAAACAGCTGCAAAATGATGTCAGTTAAACATGTATAAAATATGTTTTTATAAATATCACCCTGTAACATGCCATAAATGACGGCCGAATTGTCACGCTGATAAACGGCCCTAAAATGTTACATGGTTTATTTCCCCTGATTCGCTTATCTTCCATGCATGTGTGACGTCATTGTCGAGTCAGTCTAGTATATTTATGGTAGATCTACTTTCAAGATTTAAAAAAAAACATTTTATGGTAGAGATCTACTTTCAAGATTATAAGAAAACTATATTCTCAGCTGCATTCTGTCCATACATTCATCAGGTTCTATGATATCCTGAAACAAGAGCCACTGTATTCTTGTTGATAGTCAGAAAAAGTACAAATTCAATGTATAAAAAGATTTACTGACAAATTTTGTTGTCAAATACTGCGAGATAAAGTGATTTATAACTGGGTTCTGATCGGCCAAAGAAGCAAATTTAATCAGAATGGTCAAATGTTGAACAGAAACTAGAGGCGCTCAATCGCCTGTATCGCTCAACAGGCCTGATTTTTCTGTAACGGTGAAGACAAGTTTTCAACAGTTACCATTCATTCCTGCATTTTAGGTCACTAAAGAAACAGCCAAGATGGCCCTGGATCGCTCACCTGAATTTTTGAGAGAACCATTTTTTTTTTTGAAGGAATCGAAACACTGGAAACAAAATCATTATTTTGCCAAGCAATTTTTAAAAGGTCACCTGTAAAAGTCCTTTCAAAATCTGACCAGTAGTTTCAGAAAAGAAGAATTTTTAGGAGTTTCTTAATTTCCATACAGTGCAAGTAGCCCCCATTCACCAGAGCCATGTTTCTAGACCAATCAAACTTTCCATGAAATAATTTTCAAATCTGACCAGCCGTTTCAGAGAAGAAAAATTTTCAAGAAATTCTTCATTTCCACATAGTGCAAGTAGCCCCCATTCACCAGAGAAATGTATCTCTACGAATCAAACTTTCACGAACAATTTTTGAGAAGGGTCACCCAAGGAATATCTCTGTGAAAATTTTCCAAAATCTGACCAGCCGTTTCAGAGAAGAATTTTTAAGAATTTCTTCATTGCCCTATAGTGCAAGTAGCCCCCATTCACCAGAGCCATGTTTCTTGATGAATCAAACTTTCACGAACACTTTTTGAGAAGGGTCACCCAAGGAACATCTCTGTGAAATTATTTCAAAATCTGACCAGCGGTTTCAGAGAAGAAGAATTTTCAAGAAATTCTTAATTTCTGTATAGTGCAAGAAGCCCCCATTCACCAGAGCCATTTTTCTTGACGGATCAAACTTTCACGAATAGTTTTTGAAAAGGGTCATCCAAAGAACATCTCTGTGAAATTATTGCGAAATCTGACCAGCCGTTACAAAGAAGAAGAATTTCTAAGAATTTCTTAATTTCTGTATAGTGCAAGAAGCCCCCATTCACCAGAGCCATGTTTCTTGACGGATCAAAATTTTGCGAACAATTTTTGAAAAGGGTCACCCAAGGAACATCTCTGTGAATTTATTTTAAAATCTGGCCAGCGGTTTCAGAGTAGAAGAATTTTTAAGAATTCCTTCATTTCTGTATAGTGCAAGTAGCCCCCATTCACCAGAGCCATGTTTCTCGACGGATCAAAATTTCGCGAACCCTTTTTGAAAAGGGTCATCCAAGGAACAACTCTGTGAAATTATATCAAAATCTGACCAGCCATTTCAGAGAAGAAGAATTTTTAAGAATTCCTTTATTTCTGTATAGTGCAAGAAGCCCCCATTCACCAGAGCCATGTTTCTTGATGGATCAAAATTTCACGAACAAGTTTTGAAAAGGGTCACCCAAGGAACATCTCTGTGAAATTATTTTAAAATCTGGCCAGCGGTTTCGGAGAAGATTTTTGAAGAATTTCCTAAAAAATTCCATTTTGTTGCCTTGGCAACCAGAGTTTTTGACGGAATCAAATTCTGTGAACAATTTTTACAGAGGACCTCCCAAGGAACATTCCAGCCAAGTTTGGTCCAAATTGGCCCAGCAGTTTAGGAGGAGTTGATGTTTAAAGAATTGTTGACGACGCACGACGGACGACAGACACTGGGTGACCCTAAAAGCTCCCCTTGAGCACGTTGTGCTCAGGTGAGCTAAAAAAGCTATGAAAAAAATTGTGAGAAAAGAAGAAAATAATAGTAACCTGCATTTTCTTAGTTTTACACAATAATTTCTACCCTTTTTGATATAAGTTCTACTAATTTGAAGATTTATCAACATCTTTCAATTGTGACCAGTTTTGTCTTCTGGTTATAGTTAACTCATTACCAAATGATAATATTTCAGGGTTGTCCAAATGGAAAGCATTTGCAACAGAACTAGAGACGCTTGAGCGCCTGTATCGCTCCACAGGCCTGATTTTTCTGTAATGGTGAAGGGAAGTTTTTAACAATTACATTCGTTCCTGCATTTTAGGTCATTAAAGAAAACAAGAGGGCCAAGATGGCCCTCGATCGCTCACCTGAATTTTTTAGATGACCATAGCCTATTTTTTTTTAAGTATTAAAACATTGGAACCAAATTTATAATTTTGCTAAGCAATTTTCAAAAGGTCACCTGTAAAATTCATTTCGAAATCTGACAATCAGTTTCAAAAAGAAGAATTTTTAAGAATTCTTCTTTTCTGTATAAGAGCAAGTATCCCCCATCCAGGAGAGCCATGTTTCTTGATGGATCAAAATTTACGAACAAGTTTTGAAAAGGGTCACCCAAGGAACATTTCGGAAAATTTCTTTTAAAATCTGACCATGGGTTTCAGAGAAAGAGAATTTTCAAGAATTTCATCATGTGCATATAGTGCAAGTAGCTCCCATTCACAAGAGCAAGGATCACCCAAGGAACATCTCTGTCAAATAATTTTAAAATAGTTTTTGAAAAGAGTCACCCAAGGATCATCTCTGTGAAATCATTTCAAAATCTGTCCAGCCGTTTCAGAGAAGAAGAATTTTTAAGAATTTATTCATTTCCCTATACTGCAAGTAGCCCCCATTCACCAGAGCCATGTTTCTTGACGGATCAAAATTTTGTGGACAATTTTTGAAAAGGGTCACCCAAGGAACATCCCTGAGAAATTATTTCAAAATCTGACCAGCGGTTTCAGAGAAGAAAAATTTTTAAGAATTTCCTCATTTCCCTATAGTGCAAGTAGCCCCCATTCACCAGAGCCATGTTTGACGGATCAAAATTTCGCGAGCAATTTTTGAGAAGGGTCACCCAAGGAACAATTCTGTGAAATTATTTCAAAATCTGACCAGCGGTTTCAGAGAAGAAGATTTTTTAAGAATTCCTTCATTTCTGTATAGTGCAAGAAGCCCCCATTCACCAGAGCCACATTTTTTGACGGATCAAAATTTCACAAACACATTTTGAAAAGGGTCACCCAAGGAACATAGCTGTGAAATTATTTCAAAATCCGACCAGCAGTTTCAGAGGAGAAGATTTTCAAAGAATTCCTTGATTTCTGTATAGTGCAAGTAGCCCCCATTCACCAGAGCCACAATTTTTGACGGATCAAAATTTCACGAACAGTTTTTGAAAAGGGTCATCCAAGGAACATATCTGTGAAATTATTTCAAAATCCGACCAGCGGTTTCAGAGGAGAAGATTTTTAAAGAATTTGCTAAAAAATTCCATTTCATTGCCATGGCAATCAGAGTTTTTGACGGAATCAAATTCTGTGAACAATTTTTAAAGAGGACCTCCCAAGGAACATTCCTGCCAAATTTGGTCCAAATTGGCCCAGCGGTTTAGGAGGAGTTGATGTTTATAGAATTGTTGACGACGCACGACGGACACCCAGTGACCCTAAAAGCTCCACTTGAGCACGCTGTGCTCAGGTGAGCTAAAAAGCTATGAAAAACATTGTGAGAAAAGAAGAAAATAAAAGTAACCTACATTTTCTTAGTTTTACACAATAATTTCTACCCTTTTTGATATAAGTTCTGCTAATTTGAAGATTTATCATGTTGTCTGCAACATCTTTCAATTATGACCAGTTATAAAAATTTTGTGTTCTGGTTATAGTTACCTCATTCCCAAATGATAATATTTTAGGGTTGTCCAAATGGAAAGCAGATGAAAAAATAAAAGTGACTGAAAATTTGAAAGTTTTGTGAAGGGTAGATAACGTTGTGGGAAAAGGAGAAAATGCTGGTTACCAGCATTTTCCTCCTTTTCCAAAAATGTTTTCTAAAGTCTTCTTTGTCAGGGACGTCAAAAGTAGGGACTGTGTGGTAATGGGTTAAAAAGGGTCTTGTTATAAACCATTTTGGGTCGGGAAACATCAAAATATAGAAAATATGTATTGTGGCAATTGTTTTATTGAAGTTGCAGGTTCAGTATGATTGGATAACAAAATGCCTTATCACAACAGTAAAGCCCTGTCCCTCTTTGTACTAGGTCACCAGTAGGTCAACAAACCTTTACCAGAACTAATAAAAATGCAGAGGTTCTCTTGTTTTATATGAAAAGGATTATAGATTATATAAAGCAACCATCTTTAACTCTATACCAAACGACAAAATTTGGGATGTGACCAAACTGAAAGCATTTGCAGACAACAAATTAAACATTGATGAAATGATGATTTCTCTCTTTGATAGAGTAGAAAACACTGAGGGAAAAGGAGAAAATGCTGATTACTTCCAAGAGTGTTTTCTAAAGACTTCTTCTTTAGGGTCGTTAAAAGTCAGGATTGTATGGTAAAGACTTGCCACAATAGGAACTAACCTGCAATACAACAATGAAATAAAAACAAATAGTTTGAGAGAAGAAATTTTTCAAAGATTTTAATTTATACCATAAAAGGAAAATGAGTCTCCCATAAAAGCCATGTTTTTTTAGGGATCTTTTTTTTTTAAAGGAATTCTGTAGACTTCTATCTAAAAAATAATGCTATCCAATTTGCGGTTTGGGAGGAGAAGATTTTTAAAGGTTTTTTACCTTGGTTGCCATGGCAACCAGAATTATTCATGGAACACAATTATTTGAAGGAATTTGAAAGAGGACCACCTAAGGAACATTCCTGTGAAATTTGGTAAAAATCCAGTCAATAGTTTCTGAGTTTTTTAAAGAAAAAATTTACAGACGCACACACACGCACGCATGCATGCACGACGGACACAACGCCATGACAATAGCTCGCTGGCCTTTGGCCAGTGGAGCTAAAAAACGAAAAGAGGTCTCGAAGCTTTTGGACATTCAGGTATTCATTCACCCATCTACCTTCATATACCGGTAGTTTTAATTGCAACACCCACTATGCATAGGAGACTTCTTACTTTGACTACTCTCTTTGAATCCACAGTAAGTACTGTATTTGAATAAGTTTAGTTCATACAAGCAAGATTTTTTGGTGTAGCCAAATGTGCTGGTTTTTGACCTACTTTTTGGCACTGATAAAAGGTGAATAAATATAAATTCGTGATTGGTGAAAAATAGAGACATGTTTATTCTAAGGATCCATGCCTGTTAGCTTACAGATTTATGCTATCTTTTTTTTTTCAACCCATTACCACATAATCCCTACTTTTGACGACCCCAAGAAAGTTGCTTTTCGAAAACATTGTGGGAGAAGGAGAAAATGCTGGCAAGATTTTAATATTTGAGTTATGTTTGTTTTTTAGTCTGCAAGTGCCTTCAATTTGGACCAGTCTATAATTTCGTTGTTTTGTAAAGGGTTAAATATATTTCTCTCCATACTGTATTAGTTGATGACCGACACCACCTAGTGTTTTCCACTGACCATCAACTCTCTACAGTTTACTAGAAAGTTGGGATTTGATATGTTGATGGTACTTTCAAGCTTCTCATAAGACCATTCACTCAGCTGCTATCCATCCATGCATTTATCAGGTTCGACGATAACTGGTGATAGTGTTGATATCCGGCAAAGGTGCTAAGGACTATAAACAAGAGGGCCATTAGCCCTGGACCACTCACCTGAGACTATAGTTTATGAGTGAAATTCAATTCTTTGAACAACTTTGGTATTTCCTTTATGTTAGACTCAGTCTCATGAAGAATTGCCAATTCGATAGTAAAAACTCAAGTTTTCAACTGTCACGGATTGTGATTTTTGTCTTTCCTTTACTTCAGGTTACATCTTCTTGGGTCATATAAAAGAAAATATTCTTTTGAAATCTTAGTAAAAGGACACTGTTTTTGAGTTTCAAATATGCATGTGCTGCAAAAATTGAAATTTCTTAGAATAGCACCATCTATTTTCAAAACCATCAAATTGGCAGATAACATTGCTGAAAAGTGTTTTCTTTTGTTTTTACTTGATTTGTAATGGATTAAAATACATGAATAAAAAAACAAACATTGATCATCTTTATTATTTCTTTTATAAAAAAATGAAGCAAACTACCAACTAAATAACCTGAAATTTATTAGATATAAATACCTTTTTACAAAACTGAGCCTATATAGAATTAAAAATGTGGAAAAACTGAAATATTTATGAGCAAACAAATTTCGCCCCGTAAGAAATTTTCTGCTTGTCTCTGTCCATGTGGTGAAAATTTTACGTCTGGTTGAGTGCTAGTGACTTCAAATGAATATTTAGGGTCGCAGTGGTTGAAAAAAGAGCACAGAACAGTTACCTTCAATGGGGATAGGGTCTCGTAGATTAGATCTCGTAAATTATGAAATAAAATTATCTGGAAATGCAAATTGTTGGTTTGGCATGCAATTAAAAAGTGGCATACTTTGAACGGTACCGATATACTTTTTAATACCTAATCAATGCATGGTTGTAGATAAAGCTATGCTATTATAGACCCACCAATTTATATTCATACATGTTCTCAGGACTCGTAGATTAGGAATTCATTTTTCTGTTGAAGTGTTCAAGTTTTAGCTTCTCTTCATGCTCGTATCCACGATAAGTTGAGCTCAAAGTGATACTTTTCATAGAAGAATGATTACTTTTGAACATTTAAGCCTAATATTACTAGATTTTAATGGTATTTTGTGACATCAATTTTTGTATAAAATATGGACTCGTAGATTATGTCCGATTTGGAGACAGTTCAAAAAGCAACATCAAAAATCACAACGCAAATCCTAGTCAATATATTTTACTTTAACATGTGATATGAGATCATACATCTTGTAAATATTTTACATTTTATGGTAATTGATTGTTTTTTTTGGTAAAAATCATGGGCCTTTAAAATGGGAATTTGTCATGGCGACATCACTTTTTCATAGACTAAGGTAGACAGAATCGATATATTTTTCGATCCAAGTTGAAATTTTAAAATTGAAATATCCTTAAAATATCATCAATTGACTCTACTTATAGCCAAACATAATCTTAAGACAAATGGAAAGACGTTAAACATTCTAGAGAATTTTAAATCATGGCGACGTTAATTGGCAAATCTTCGTGAGACTGAGTCTAATGTGATGAGTTTTGACCCAAGGGGCATCATTTGAACAAATTTGGTAGAGGTCCACTAGGAGATGCTACATACCAAATATCAGCTCTATGCCTTCAAGTTTCAGAGAAGATTTTTCAAGTTTTCCTTCATTGTTCCTATGCTCAAGCTTGTGACCCCCGGAATGGGGCCAGTTATGACCCCAGGGGCATCAGTTGAACAGACTCTGCTCTGCGCCTTCTAGTTTCAGAGAAGAAGATTTTTTTCAAAGATTTTGTATTTTTTTTCTTTTTTGTTGCCATGGCAAGCAAGCAGAGTTATGTGTGGAATACAAGTCTTTGAACAAATTTGGTAGAGCTTCACCCAAGTTTCATCAAGATTGGCCCAGTGGTGTAGGAGAAGATGTTTAAAGAAATTGTTGACGGACAACAGATACTTGACTCCGGACATAGGGCGATCACAACAGCTCACCTTTAGCACTCAATTTTAAATTTTCCTTTTTTGTTTCTATGTTTGAACTTGGCTGGGCCAGTTTTAACCAAAGCAGCATCCTTGGAACAAACTTGGTAGAGGTCCAGTTGGAGATAACAAATATCAAAGCTCTACACCTTCCTGTTTAAGAGGAGGAAAAAGAAATTTAAAGTTTTCCTTCTTTGTTCCTATGTTCCAACCTTTGACCTTTGGGGCAATGCCAGTTTTGATGCCATGGACATCGTATGACCAAACTTGGTAGAGGTCCAATAGAAGATTCTGCATACCAAATGTCAAAGCTCTGCTCCTTCAAGTTTCAGAGAAGATTTCAGTTTTCCTTCTTTGTTGCTATGTTCCACCCTGTGACCCCCAGGGCAGGGCCTGCCTTGACCCCAAGGGCACAATATGAACAAAATGGTAGCGGTCCACTAGAAATTGCTACATGCCAAATATCAAAGCTCTATGCCTTCTAGGTTTAGAGGAGGATTTTAAAATATTCTTTCTTTGTTCCTATGTTTGAACTTGTAACGCCAGGGGCAGGGCCAGTTTTGACCCCAGGGGCATCATATGAACAAACTTGGTAGAGGTCCACTAGAAGATGCCACATACCAACTATCAATGATCTACACTATCAAGTTTCAGAGAAGAAATTTTTTAAAGTTTTTCCTTCTTTGTTTCTATGTTCAAAATTATGACCCCTCGGGCTGGGCCAATTTTTACTCTATGGGCATCATATGAATGAACACTAGGAGAGGCTACATACCAAATATCAAAGTTCTATGCCTTTTAATTTTTGAGAAGAAGAATATTAAAGTTTTCAGTCTTTGTTCTTATGTTTGAACTTGTAACCCCAAGGGCGGGGCCATTGTTGACCCCAGGAGCATCATGTGAATAAACTTGGTAGAGGTCCACTAGGACATGCTACATACCAAATATCAAAGCTGTACACCTTCAAGTTTCAAAGGAGACAATAAGTTTTCCTTCTTTGTTTCTATGCTCAAACTTGTGTCCCCCGTGGTGGGGCCAGTTCTGACCCAAAGGATATCATTTGGACAAACTTGGTAGAGATCCACTAGGACATGCCACATATCAAATATCAAAGCTCTAGACCATCTACTTTCAGAGAATATTTTTTAATTTTTCTTTTTGTTCCTATGCTCAAATTTGTGTCCCCTGAGGCAGGGCCATTTTTGACCCCAGTGGCATCATTTGAACAAATTAGGTAGAGGTCCACAAGGAGATGCCACAGACCAAACATCAAAGCTCTAAGCTTTCTAGTTTCAGAGAAGATTTTTAAAGTTTTACTTCAAATATCAAAGCTCTACGATATTTAATTAAAATAGTCAACTATTGTGTACACAAAACAGGGAACACAGGAATTGAACAATGCACTTTCATGTATTCATTCATCAGTCTGCCTTTCAACAGTTTTAGGTTCAAGACCTCGATTTTGCCAAGCCCCTGTAGCTCAGTAACATGCAGAACTTGATAACAGAGTTTTGCTATTTTGATTCCAGGCTAGGCCAATTTCTTTCCGAGATTTGATGATAGTCACTGTTACAGGATTAATTCCTCTCTCACTGCTTACTATTGTTTCGACGATGATCATGAGGGAGAGCAGGGTATGGCTTGGAAAGAATATCGTGTGGAGTGCTGGTAGAAGAAATTCCAGGAAAGCATGGATAGGTGCATTGGTCATTGCGATGTAATAAAAACAATATTGAAAATGGCGTTAACCCTTTCCCAAACAAGCCATGGTTTTTACATGTCTGCAGTAAACGTCTTTTGAAAACACTGTGGGAAAAGGAGAAATTGGGCAATAGCAATTTCTCCTTTTCCCACAGTGTTTTCTACCCTTTTTGAGAACTTTCTGCCATTTTCTCAAAATCTAAAATTGTCGTCTGCAAACCCTTTCAGTTTTTAAGAGCCCAAAATCTGTCATTTGGGAAAGGGTTAAACATCATCCAATCATTCAATACCCATAAAGTGTAGGAAATATTACTTTGACTACTTTCTTTATTCACACATACTGATTTCTTTTTTCAGTTTGATACAGAGTTCATACAGCCAGGAATCTGCCCCTGTGGACCGGACCTATGATCTTATGACTGATGTCACCTAGTGGTTTGCACTGACACACAACTACCCACCCTCAAGAAAGTAGAGACATAAATTGAAAGCACTATCTTTCAAGCTTGTACGAAAACAATTTACTTAACTGCTGTCTGTCTATATATTCATCAGGTTCAACGATAAACTGACGCAAGTGCTACTGGTATGCATGTTGATGTCTGCCAAAAGTAATAAGGACTACATGAAAAGGTAGTAACTCATTACCAAACGACACTATTTTAGTCTTGTCCAAATCGAAAGCATTTGCAGACTACAAAATAAAAGTGACTGAAAATTTGAAATTTGTTTTGTGATGGGTAGAAAACATTGTGGGAAAAGGAGAAAATGCTGCATTTTTCTCTTTTTCCCCAAGGCGTTTTCTAAAGGCTTCTTTCTCAGGGTAGTCAAAAGCAGGGACTTCATAAAAAGGTATTAATATGCTTGCATGCACTAATTGTATTATGAATATTTTTTTTTTCCCATGTAGGTAATTTGATTTTTTAGAATGTTTTTCTTTTGGAGGTTTTGAGGGGTATTGTTGAACCACTTCCTGGAGGACCATATGTGACTTCCCCACCAGCACTTTGACAGAAACAGGCAATTACTAGTATTTTGTACACAGTCGGACACAAAGACACACAGTCTGACACACAGACAGACAGGCTGATTCCAGTATACCCCCGAAAACATTTGTATTGCAGGGGGGTATAAAAACACTTTAATTGTATCAAGCTGTATCCTGAGTAAACTTTCATATAAATTTAATTATGAAAAAAACAATAAACCCTTTACCTCATAAGGCATTTCTGTGGGATATCTAATTGACCCTAAATAACAGTAAGGATGAAGCCATTTCAAATGTGTATAATGACACCTTTTGATAGCATAGAAAACATTTTGACAAAAGGTGAGATTGCTCGTCACTCATCGTGACGAGCAATTTCACCTTTTGCAAAAATATTTTTTTCAACGTCTCCTACAAGCACCTTTTGCCACAATGTTTTTCAAAGGTTCCTACAAGCAATGCATAGAAATGAGTATCTATGTAGTAAAGGGTTAATACTAAATACATAACACATTCTTTCAAATGATTTGAGACATGTTCAATGTACTCTAGCAACAAAGGTACCATGAATTCATTAAGAATTATATATTTTTTGACAGCTGATAAAGTTTTGTAATTATTCTAATTTGGCCTGCAACACGCGAAATTGATCATTCGGACATATGCGCAAATATCGCATGTTAAAAGCATCAGCTTTGTCCAAATTGAAAGCATTTCCACAGTTTCAATGTGGCTCAAAAGGTGCAATGATTCTTTGATAGGGTAGAAAACATTGTGGGAAGAGGAGAAAATGCTGGTTACTGGTTACCAGCATTTTCTCCTTTTACCTCAATGTTTTCAAAAGACTTCTTTCCCAGGGACGTTAAAAGTCGTCATTGTGTGGGAAAGAGCTAATAACCATTTTCCAACTTACTGTTACTTGCACTTTGAAGGGATGCGGCCTGAAAAGCAAACCCTGTGTATGGTGATTAGACTGCAGTCTGATATGCATCCACAATGTTTAGCTCATGGCTACTTGTAATAAAATTTACAATCGCTAGAGTATTCAGCTTTTATTTGAAAATTTGGTGGACATGTGATGTACACTTAAAATTGCTGCATGTCCATTAAAATGCATTTCTTCCTCAAAGCATTTGAATAAACTGAAAATTGTTACCACCCATCTTTTAATGCGAATAACTGTCATGCATGTTAAAACACATTTCTTCCACAAAGCATTTGAATGAACTGAAATTTTACATCATTCCATTTCTAAATTTAATGTGAACAACTGTGGACAAAACTGCATTTCTCCATAAAATTTCAGTGGTTTCATGTTCTAGAGTCATGAGTCTCTCTTACCTCTTTACCAAACGACAAAATTACAGACTGGTCCAAATTGAAAGCACTTGCAGATGACAATATAAACGTAACTCATAAAATGAAATTTGTTTCCAGCAGGGTAGAAAACATTGTGGGAAAAGGGACAAAATGCTGGTTCTTTTCCCACTGTTTTCTAAAGGCTTCTTTCTCAGAGTCGTAAAAAACAAGAGATTGTTTGGTAAAGGGTTAAAAACCAAATTGAGAAGGTTTTGAAAGGTTTTATTGGAGCATGTTGCTCATTTTCCACATCAAGAAAATTCCAGTACTGTGTCCTCATGTCATAAAAACCGAGAGTTTATGAATTTTCACTTTTAAGTTCGAGCTATAGTAAACACCATTTGAGGCTTGTATAGGAGAAGTGGGAAAGCTGTTCATCTCTTCTCTGCTGGTAGAAGATGGACACCATCATATGTGCCAACAAGAGAGCCTTTCATTTTCCAAGAGGTATGTCGGTGTTGTTTGAAGTCACATCTCTGAAAAAGTTACATTAACCCTTTACCCCATAAGGCATTTCTATGTTATCTCTAATTGACCCTAAATAAGAGCAAGGATGAAGCCGTTTCTATGTGTATATGACACCTTTTGATAGTATAGAAAACATCGTGACAAAAGGTGAAAATTGCTTGTTGTCACGAGCAATTTTTAACTTTTGCCACAATATTTTCCAAAGGTTCCTACAAGCAATGCGTAGAAATGAGTATCTACAGAGTAAAGGGTTAACCCTTTACCACATACCACACAGCAACATTTTAAGCCTTTCAAAATTAAAAACATTTGCAGATGAAAGTATCATAGTGGCTGACATGATGCAATTTTGGTATGATAGGGTAGAAAACTTTGTAGGAAAAGAAGAAAATGCTGGGTGGGTTTCCATGTTTTCAAAGGGTTTCTTCCTCAGGGTTGTTAAAAGTCGTCATTGTGTGGTAAAGGGTTAAGGCAAATAAAAGTGACAGTTCTTGACTGCAACTTTGGATAGAACTTTCAATTATTAACATTCTTGGGGTGTCAGGCATCGGTAATTTTAATTTGAATTGTTTACTAAACACGTATTTTTTTGTCCAAACTATAATCAGAGGTGGAATATTAACCCTTTACCCCATAAGACATTTCTATGGTATCTCTAATTGACTCTAAATAACAGCAAGGATGATGCTGTTTCTTATGTGTATATGGCACCTTTTGATAGTGTAGAAAATATTGTGGCAAAAGGTGAAATTGCTCGTCACGAGCAATTTCACCTTTTGCCACAATGTTTTCCAAAGGCTCCTACAAGCAATCTGTAGAAATGAGTATCTATGGAGTAAAGGGTTCAAAGAACACCGTATCCGAGCAGGTAAATTTGATTAGCTACACAAATTTCTGAAAAACTATATTGGAGCAAAAAAACTACATTGCATGCAATTTAAGACAGGAAAATTTAATATTATTATACTGCAAGGAAATTTGCCATGATCTGATTGATTCACATGCCTGGAAGAATATGTATCATGTACCCTGGCAAAAACCACATAAAGCCAGATTCCCTTTTGAGTGCCACGTAAACATCACTAAACTTGCAACACAACATCCAAAATGTCAGCGTCCATCGATTACCAGACATGTTTATGCATCAAACTGCCTGTTTTAGTGATGTCAATTTTCAGTGACGTCAGTTTTCTTTGAATTGGGGCACTCAGAAGGGAATTTCTATTTTGTCAGTATACTTGATTCATGAGATTATGAAACAGGAAAATTTCGCATAAAGCGCTTTGAAAGGGTAAAATTGCAGAATAATATATTCTTTGCATGGTTAGGTAGCAGAGCACTTGGAAACTTGTTCAAGACTGTGGTAAATAATGTCACAACCTTGCCTTTGGCTTGGGGCGACAAGTTTCCAAGTCCCCTGCCACCTGACCATACAACTAATAATGTTACCAGGTAAAACATCTACAAGTATTTCGGAGTAGATATGTGTAGGATGGATGGATGTCCTTTTCAACAGTATTTTAGTTACATCAGGACAGTGGGTAGATGGTAATGAAAGGTTCAGTGCAATGAGAGCCTTTTAGCAAGATTCAAATTGAGGAACCAACATTGCAAAGTTGGACTGGGAAGAAAGTGCTCAGCCACATGATCTCTTCACATGGGGAAGGTATCCATTTATGAAAATACATATTATGTTCAATTCACCTCGTATGTGACAAATTTTGAACCCAAATACATACCCATTTGTCTGCCGTTCTGTCATATAATCTTGTCAGCTCCTTGACCAAATGACCAAGGGATGCACATATAGCAACAACAAAGATTATCTGGAAATATAAACACAATAAGGGCTGCTTAGAATTACTGACAGAGCCTTCACTTCAACCTTCTTTGTGGAGCCTTACAAACTTGTCTAGAGGGGACTGCTGGTAGTAACTTTGCTAACAGTTAGACTATTAGAAATCCGTTTCTTTGAAAACCGTTTCTTTGTATCAGTGTATTTTTTTTAAATGCATATACCCGTTTGCAAACTGAGGCTTTAAACTTGGGGTTTACATAATGTTTTCCTTGTGAGGTAAGCTTTCAACTTTGGGTTTACGTAATCTGTTTTCCATGTGAGGTCACATGAACAGCAAATGCACTTAAACAGCTCTCTCTCTCTCTATCATCTCCTACATCCACGTTTTGTAATTTTTTGAAATTTTTATTTTATATTTGTTCTTTAATTATCTAGTATACATGTATTGCCCTTTTTGTACCTTGTGTTTACTTGGGTGTAAATAAAGTTGTGTTCTGTTCTGTTCTTAAATGACTTAATCAGTAAAATGTCATCCTGAAGGTGGCTGTACTTTCAGTAAATTTAATACCAATTGATACTTGTAACTGCTAATCTAACATTAACTGGAAAATAGTGATGCAAGTTTTTGTTTATCTAGTGAACGTAAAGAGATAATAATTAGAGGATATTTGTTTTTTTTCGGTGAAAGGATGAAATTTATTTCATTGAGTGAACACCATCGGTAATATTTTCACGAGTGGTGCAGCCAATTTCGATCTTTAACCCCCCAAAGTAGAGGCGCTTGAGCACCTGTATCGCTCCACAGGCCTGATTTTTCTGTCATGGTGAAGAGAAGATTTTAACAATAACCATTCATTCCTGCATTTTTCGGTCACTGAAGATAGAAAGCTATGAAAAAACATAGTGAGAAAAGAAGAAAATAATAGTAACCTGCATTTTCTTAGTTTTACACAATAATTTCTACCCTTTTATATACAAGTTTTACTCATTTGAAGACACATGTATGTTGTCTGCAACAACTTTCAATAATGACCAGTAAGAAAAATTTTGTCTTCTGGTTATAGTTAACAAAATTTAAGACTAGTCCAAATTGAAAGCATTTGCAGACAACACAGTAAAAGTGACTGAAAATTTGAAATTTGTTTTCTGAAGGGTAGAAAACATTGTGGGAAAAGGAGAAAATGCTGGTTACCAGCATTTTCTCCTTTTCCCACGATGTTTTCTAAAGGCTTCTTTCTCAGGGGAGTCAAAAGTAAGGATTGTGTGGTAATGGGTTAAAGAAGGTCTTGTAACAAACCATTTTGGGTGGGGAAACATCAAAATATAGAAGATGTATTGTAACAATTGTTTTATTGAAGCTGCAGGATCAGTTTGATTGGATAACAAAATGTCTTATCACAACAGTAGAGCCCTGTCCCACTTTGTACTAGGTCACTAGTAGGTCAACAAACCTTTACCAGAACTAATAAAAGTGCAGAGATTCTCTTGTTTTATATGAAAAGAATTATAGATGATGTAAAGCAACCATCTTTAACTCTTTACCAAACGACAAAATTTGGGATGTGACCAAACTGAAAGCATTTGCAGACAACAAATTAAACATTGATGAAATGATGATTTCTCTTTTGATAGAGTAGAAAACACGGAGTGAAAAGGAGAAAATGCTGATTACCAACATTTTCTCCTTTTCTAAGAGTGTTTTCCAAAGACTTCTTTTTTAGGGTTGTAAAAAGTCGGGATTGTATGTATGGTAAATACTTACCACCATAGGAACTTACCTGCAATACAACAATGAAATCCAAGGAATAATTTGAGAGAAGAAATTTTTTAAAGATTTTACTTTATACCATAAAAGGAAAATGAGTTTTTAAAGGAATTCTGTAGACCTCTATCTAGGGAACATTCCTGCAAAATAATAATGCTATCCAATTGGGAGGAGAAGATTTTTAAAGATTTTTTACTTTGGTTGCCATGGCAACCAGAATTATTTATGTAACACAATTATTTGAAGGAATTTGAAAGAGAAGCACCTTAGGAACATTCCTGTGAAATTTGGTTGAAATCCAGTCAATAGTTTCTGAGAAGTATTTTAAAGAAAAAGTTTACAGACGCATGGATGGACGCCAACAGACGGTGAGTGATCACAATAGCTTACTCTGAGCACAAATGTTTACCTTTTTCGATTGTACCTCAGATCCACCAGTTGCAAGAATAGCTCTTTATGAATACAAGGGGTTCCACCAGTTGCAAGAATAGCTCTTTATGAATACAAGGGGTGTCAACAAATGATAATGCCAGAAAGGAATTTGTTTGTACTTGTCCTGAAGCGATGAAGAACCGAAGAAAATATTCCATCTGAAACAAGACAGATTTTCCATGATCAAAGAAAACTCAACGCCAGCACCCAGAGATTTCAAGGTTATTAGAAATGTGAATAAGAAATTAAAGAACTCAGATAGTAACAAAACACCCAGCAATATAGCAGATGAAATACTAGATGTACTTCGTAATCGCTCTTCTGTACAAACTACTGTTCACAACAAAGATAAAGTGCCCACTGTAATATGCTACACACAAGAACGAATTTTAGACACGAGACATGTCCTGATCAACAGAAAATTTGAACCCATCGGTATTGACTGCACATTCCACCTTGGATGTTGTAAGTAATAAAGCTTGAGTAAAAGAATTAACAACTACTTCAGAAAGATACTTACACCTGACCCGTGTTTTTTAGATCCATGTTACTCCACAAAGATGCAACATACCCTACGTACAAATCCTTCCAAAAGAACATAGCAACAGCTCTAGACAATATCACAGACACTCTAAATTGTAATTTTCGAGAAAAGGAACTCCAAATAGAGCTGTTCAAAAGTAAATAAATAAAACAGGTCCTAAATTTTTGTGATGTTTCATTTACGAGATATTGTGGTTTAAAAGTGGCATTTTCACCTGTCCAAAAATCATTGAATGATTTTTACCCGACTTCAGATAAAATCATGTGACGTCACGAGGGCAAGACAAGATGGCTGATATTTACGATCAAAGTGTGGAAAACGCTGAAAAGTTGCATGAAACTTCCAATAACGAGGTTGACTTAGAATTATCTTGCTGTTTGAGCACATTTGAGGACGACGTTGATGACTATTCGACATCAATTACATCAGAAAAGTTGCTCCATAGAAAGGTCTTGATCAAAGCAACAGACCATAATTCCCGAGTGTAACTTGTCTCCAGTGCACTTAGCACTTAAAAGATAATGTAAACTACTTTGATAGAACAGAAGTGAGGATCAGATATCATAAACAACATATTCGGAGAGAGGGGAAAAAATAGACTCAGACACAATTGCTGAATTTGAAACAAAAACAGCTGAAATGCAGCAAAAATGCTAAGAAAATTACTCCATATTGGAGAAATATTTCACCAACCTTCTTAAGCCCTGCATGAAATAGTATGTAATTAAACCGTCTTTATATAAGAACTCTGCAAACAATTGGACAAACAACGCATGTGAGTCTATCAACAATGTCTTGAAACTAAAAATAGACTGCAAACCCAAGAAATATTCTCTACTGGAGAAATATTTCACCAATCTTCTTAAGCCCTGCATGGAATAGTATGACATTAAACCATCACTATAAAAGAACTCCACAAACAATTGGACAAACAATATATGCCAGTCTATCAACAACGTCTTGAAACTAAAAATAGACTGGAAACCCAAGAAATACTCCATATTAGAGAAATATTTCACCAATCTTCTCATGTTCTGCATGGAATAGTATGTAATTAAACCATCACTATAAAAGAACTCCAAAAACAATTGGACAAACAATGCATGAGAGTCGATCAACAATGTCTTGAAACTAACAACAGACTGGTAACCCTCAAAAAGTAAAGATCCAATTTTGAAATTGTATAGTGGTGTCGATCTGCATTACCATGAATACAGAGCAGCAATCCATGGTGTCTGGAACTTACTATTGCCACCTCAAGAAAAAAGATAGTTGATGCTGGATACATTATGGCGCTGCAAGTCTGAAATAGAAAAGAAAACAGCCTTTCTAAACTTTCTAAACAAAAAAAATGCAACTACTAATCAAGGTAGTTAAGCAAAGGCGTAGCAATTAAGCCAATCCAGAGAAAAGGTTCTGCAATTTATAAAGAACCTACATAGTACATAGCACGAGTCCATGTCACCAAAACTGTGGATAATTTCCTTAAAAATTGTGGGGTGATGTGTCTGTATGATAACTATCATTAAATTGTACTTTTTCTTTAAGTATTTATAACATTTTCCTTTAGTAGAAGATGCAAATTTTTCAATTTATATAGCACCTACATGGCGCATAACATAAGTCTGTGTCACCAAAATCATGGATCATTTCCTTAACCCTTTACGACAAAATTTAGACCGTTCCAAATTGAAAGCACTTGCAGATGACAAAATAAAGGTAAGTTAAAAATTGAAATTTGTTTCCAGCAGGGTAGAAAACATTGTGGGAAATGGAGAAATGCCAGCATTTTCTCCTTTTCCTACAGTGTTTTCAAAAGGCATCTATCTCAGGGTCGTAAAAAGCAGGGATTGTTTGGTAAAGGGTTAAAAATTGTCCCAGAATAATTAAAAAAGACTTGTTTGGGAGGCAGACAGATAAGTTGATTTTAAACTTATTTAGTTGTTTATTTGAAAGATACTAGGACAATCTTATGTTGATGCCATTACATTTTGATTATTAAAAATGTTTGTATTTTTCCTATATTGTCATTATGAACATGTATGCGTCCCATCTTTAATAAGCAGAGGCATATAAGTGACTTTTGTTTCATATATAAATGAATGACTTACATCCCAAGTATAAAGTGACTTATATCTCACATTTAAGTGACTTATATCTCACATAAAAGTAAAACAAACAAGCAACACAATTATGTAGTGTATTAGTGTATATGTGACTTACGTGTGACCTATAATGTAACTTCAACCAAATATGTTACATGAGAGACATAGATCTTATATGCATGTAAAATTCTTAAATGTGACTTTAATGTGAATGGCCTATGCAACATCATATGGGAAATAGATTTTGCCATGTGACGTAGTGGACTGATATTCAAATTGAACTGGTAGAACTCAGACTGGGTTACATATATGTGACATATAATAATTTTGTAAAGTTTTATTAGTCTAGTGACCATGTTTCTAAGTAATATAAATATGTACTTTTTCATGTAGAGAGGAACTAGACAATAAGCAGAGAAACTTAGAATTGAGAGAAAATTTAATATAACAATCTAAACATAACTTTATCAGTGCTTGTCTAAATCTGAAAATGTTTTAAGTTCAATAAATTAAATAATATTGAAAAGGTGATCCACAAATACAATTTTGCACATAAATAAAGATATCAATATGGAACTGGACTTGGACTTCAGTGTTGTATCTTAATAATCAGGAACTTGGATCGCTGACCTTGCAAACATGTTTTTATGTGAATCTTGTGGCCGATGGCTAAGACTGCCTCTACCTTACTGTTTGAAAGTTGCTTCCCCGACGTCAGCAGCTAAGTGCCATTGGACCCTTGGTCACACATTCATGAAAGAGTTGGGACTTTTGCCTGGATGAGTGTGTATACAAGAGGGGAATAAAGTGAGAAATGGCAGTGAAATAAAGACACAACACTGCGTGTGAAAGAAAAACTACAGTTTAATATTATATGAAGTATTTGCTAGGCACAATCTAAAATGATCTGACTTTCAAGAATTGTTCATACTTTCCAGACAGTGCGGTACAAGGAAAATTTTCAGAGAGTTTGGCTTGTTGGTATTGTCGCCCTTTCACTTTTCAAAGCATTATGCGATGGAGAAATTTCAAATAAGCATTTCTTCAAAAAAAATGTTTCAGATTAAAAAAATCTATACAAAGTAAAGTGCCAAGAACACACTTAATGATGTGTTAAGTTTGGAGAGCATACTCAAGTTTTCTTCACCCTCATCTGAATCTCTACTGCAACTTAATATTTCAAATGCAACAGTTCTTCCCAAATCAAACATACCAGAATGATGCAGATCAAAACTGTGAAACTTTGCAAGACCTTACTGACATGAAAATTATCTCCAAACAGATAAGACTGTCAACAGAATAACTGATTCCAAATTGAATTGTTGTCATTTGCAGACTGTGTTCACACTGAGGTTGAAGGCCCTGCCAGTTGGTAAATGAAAATATTTTTGGAATTCCCGTTACTACATGCAAAAAAAGTGCTTGAATAAAGACATCTATCGCATTCTGATCAAGTCTCACATAAAAATTTAAGTTTGTACTGGAAACCAAGTTGTGCTCACACCCAAACAGACAGACAGATGGATGAAATACAATGCTCCCCATCTGTGATCTTAAACACAATATATATAGACTAGGGCCCATATTCACCAACCATTCTTAAGAACATTCTTTATCTTTTCACCAGAATTTTCTACATTTGTAAGACACATAACTTCTGATTGGCTCGGTTAGCCAATCAGAAGTCGTGTTACTTACAAATATAGACAACCTTGGAGAATAAGACTAAGAGTTTTCTCCAGAACAGTTGTTGAATACGGACCAAGGGTTGTCATTACTTCCAGGCTGAATTTAGCTAGAGATTCTTTATGTATTGCACAGAGTAGTATCAAGATCAACTGCATGCTTTGACTGATCCTGAACTACAATGACCTATGAATCTTGTTGTTGTGATAGGCACTTTATGGTGTAAGATCTGTATTACTCTACATTTTATATATCACCAGTTTACTTTAAAAACCTCGTAACTACAGCTGTAACAAGCTGTAGTTATGAGGTTTTTGAAGTAAACTGACGATATACCTCTGAGTAAAACATTAATGAAGTACCTCTACAACATGTTCTTACTTTGAAATTAACACCAAAGCTGTTTGCTTGCCCAGAGTTTAATAATTCTGCTAGTAAATGAAGTCTGACCTTGATGTGAACCTTCAAATTATAGTCTTGAGCAGTTAACCCGTTACCAAACAATCCCTGGTTTTTACGACCCTGAAATAAAAGCCTTTCGAATACATTGTGGGAAAAGGAGAAAATGCTGGTGACCAGCATTTTCTCCTTTTCCCACAATGTTTTCCAACCCTGCCAAATCGAATTTCAATTTATGATTCCCATTCATTTTGTTGTCTGCAAATGCTTTCAATTTGGACCGGTCTAAAATTTTGTCGTTTGGTAAAGAGTTTAACAGAAAAAGAAATCATCCATTGATGAAACTTTTCGAAAATGGCCTTTCTTGAATATGATGTGCTTAAAACTGATCAAGTTTGTTTTCAGTTTATGAAGCTTTTGATCCTGAAAAAAAAAAAGTTCCATAGTGTTAGGCTGACCTCGAGAATGAAGTTATCTGCCCCTTTATCAACTGACAACAATGTTAAACCCACGTCTATCCCATCAGGAACGAGTCATCTCCGTATTTGTAGTCAAGTGTGAATTTTACCCAGCCTGCCAGCCAAGATCCAGTTTCGTTTAGCTACTCAAGTTTCCTCAGAATTTCTATGTATGTATCAACAAAAGGTTACATGAATTTACATAACTACTGATTAAGGGTAATAAAAGTAAAAGTCACACAATTCAAAACATATTCATGAAAACTACTCAACATTTCATTCTCTTCTCAGAAAATAAAATCAAATCCAGTCTCTTAGTTGTACAGCAAGACTTTTTGTAGAAAATAGTGGGAATCTAGCAGATGGAATTGCAGATTATGAACAATTCATAATTTTCCTATGGTGGTAATTCTTGGAGCTTTACTGCTTCCACATTCATAAAGTGTTAAATTTGTAACGGTTATCTTGAATGACAACCTTTCTGTCATTGGGGACAGTTTATCTGGCTTTTTATTTTCATAATCAAGAGACCTTAACCAGTATTTAGCTAGCTGACAAGGACCCTACTTGTAACCAAATACTTGTCAACAGACTGGTAACTTCTACTTTTACAGACAATATGTCTACAGTAAGCTTTTGTGTTTATGAACTCTTTGGGGATAAATTTGCAGCAATCATCTGCCCCTGAATAGATCGACAACCTTTCTGGCTTGCCTTGATCCGTCATTGGTGACAGTTTATCTGCATTTTTTTTACTTGTTCATAAACTAAAAATCCAAAATCTGGCTCAAAAGACATTTTGTTTTATCCTGGGTCTAAACTTAGACTAAATTCTAATATCATTCTTTAACTTCTGGATACTACCCAGTTCAACATCTGTTTTAGCAATGAATTTTAGGGCATTTTTACTTTATATGTAAATTTTCCAAACAACAAAAACACTCTCATCATCTTTTTTAAAGGCACTCGCAGATGACAATGTAACTTTGGCTCAAACGATGGGATGGCATTGACAGGGTAGAAAACATTGAGTAGCTGAGAAAATAATGGTTACGACTATTTTCTCCCTTTTCACATTATCTTTATGAAGGCCTTCTTCCTAAAGGTCACCTAAATATGTCGTCGTGGTAAAGTGCCAAACCTTTTTCTTTTTCAAATCTGGCCAAAGCATAGTTCATGTACTTTGATCACTTCATTTCAGGCCATTTTCAGAAATTACATCCACAGACTTCATTAACCTTTTATATTCAGACTTAAAAAGTAACAAGAAATAAAACCGATTTGAAATCTGCCTTACATAACTCTTTACCACATGACCAGACATTTCACAACCCTGAAAAAGGAGGCTTTTGAAAACTTTGTGGGAAAAGGAAAAAAATGCTAATAATGATAACCAGCATTATTTTTTCCTTTCCCACAACGTTTCATACATTTTCCAAAACAAATTTCAATTTTTTTGTCATATCTATCTAGACACCGATTCTTTTTACGCCTTTTAAATTAATGATCTGGAGCTTTTTGTTTTTATTCCACCTGTTTGTTCATTTGTCAAGCCAGTTAGTTTGCATAACTTGGTTTCTTCTGAATAACTTCACAATTTATTTGCAGATGTAACTCTGTACCAAACAACAAAAATTCAGATACAACAAAATTGAAAGCATTTGCAGACAACAAAATAAATGTGGCTGAACTGATTGGATTAGTCTTTCACTCTTTACCAAACGACAAAATTTTAGACTGGTCCAAATTGAAAGCATTTGCAGCCGACAAAAGAAACATACCTCAAAAATCAAAATTTGTTTCCAGTAGGGTAGAACACATTGTGCAAAAAGGAGAAAATGCTCGTTACCAGCATTTTCTCCTTTTCCCACAATGTTTTCCAAAGGGTTCTACCCCAGGGTCGTAAAAACAATGGATTGTTTGGGAAGGGGTTAAAAAGAAGGAAACATTGAGGGGAAAGGTGAAAATGCTGGTAACCACAATGATCTCTACTTTCTCAAAGAAAGGTATTATCTAAGACACATTAATTTGTTGTCTGTAAATGCTTTCAATGTTTTTGATGCTTGCTGAGGACTTAACACTTTAACACACAGTGAGGACTTATAATGCCCTTAAAGGGAAGTCTTTCGAAAACATTGTGGTTACCAGGATTTTCTCCTTTTTCCCCACAATGTTTTCTACCCATTCAAAGAAAAATAATTTCATATGAGCCAAACTAAAACCATCATCTGCAAATACTTTCAATTTCGACAGGTCTAAAATTTGTCGTGAGGTAAAGGGTTTGAGAGCATTTCCAGCCCAAATTTACGTGTTTTTTTTTTTCCTTTATTTATTTCCTGATAGATTATGTATTCTTATTTACTTTTCTGCAAATCCAACACTAAAAAATCCTTGTGATGTCACGTTTTGAACAGCAATGCACATCTGGTTAATTCAAAAAGGTAAAGTAACCTGGAGCTCTTACACGAAATTGCTGAAATTGCAAGTTTTACAGCAAAATTATGCCAAGAGGAGACCAAGGAGGCAAAAGTAGAGGACTGGGAGTGCACTGTGTTGGTTCTAATTGTGGTAAAACATAAATGAAAATGGCGTTTCCTTGCATAAGTTTCCAAAAGATTCAGTGTGGAGAAAACTATGGAGTGACTTTGTGAAAGCCAAACGCGTATGACCTGGGCCAACAGAGTATTCTGCATTAATTATGTTCCGAACATTTTTACAAAAGAGTGCTTCCCTTTTCAGTATTTGTTTGAGAAAGAGCAAATGGGAATTGCTCCGAAGAAAGTTCAGTTAGATGTTGAAGCTATTTAGAAAATGTCAAAAATGTTTAAACCAAACCCAGGGACAGATTGTCTAAACCAATGGCTCTATGGTTAAAGTCAGACAAAAGTGTTGGGACCTGTATATTTGATCGATCATGGTCAACCAGCTGTTTATTGGGAATAAACTTGCTGGTGATTTTAGTATGTATCTTGAATGTATGCAATAGACTATAGTAAGGTCGTCTGTAGACCTGGAGCAGTTCAAACTTACCTGAACAATGGGAGATATGATATTGGCTGGCATTTTGTTCTCTGGTATGATTCCGAGCAAGACTCTTAGCATGATGAAGTTTAACAAGATTGCATCAATCAGCCTGTCAACATATGTGAACTACCAGAAATAATTTTGGATCCAGCAATAGCGCATGTTTGGAGAAACTCTGAGGAGGACTTTAAGCTTTTTATTATCTCATTATCAGCTCAAATAAGCCAACATGCCCTATCTCTTGAAGACACAAAATGACTATAAATCCAAAATTCCAAGTGCAACTGTAATAACTTGCCAGTTTTAAATGACATTCTGTGACCTGTGATCATGGTAGTTGTTGATTTGCAATATTTTTCAATATTATAATCATGTATTTATATACCGTATCTACATATTATTATTACTTTTATTTAAAATATTAATATTCTTGTATGGAAAATACCCATGATAAAAATTAGCGGATTGGCTTAAACCAACCCACAATGCTCCAATCGAACGATGTTTCACAGTTCAGTAATACAAAATAGTTCTACTTTTATCTTTCAAACAAAGGAATGCGAGGGGATTTTCCGACCGTTATACTCTTTGTTAACATTCAAACGTGAAATTGAAAACAATGGCGTCTTACAATAGTGATAGTGATAGCAAACTTCAGTGATTTTCCCAGGAAGATCTCCTTTCTGTTAATGAAAGAGTGGATTATTTGAGCATGGATGGATCAGATATTAGTATAAGTCCAGTCTCCACGCCTGACGTTTCTGAGGACGAGTCAGAAAAGGAGCCTGTCGCGTCGGTGTGGAGCTCAAATCTCATATCGTTTGAGGTCAAGGAATTCTCGTGGAACGTAGGTGCTACTTTTGACATGGGCCGAGGAAAAAATGAGATTTTTTTAAAGAAATTCTTTCCCAATCAGCTGCAGGGAATTGTTTTAGAAACCAACAATTACGCAACGAGAATGATCGCAGATAAGGCCGACCTAAAATGGTATCCAACGACGCTGGCAGAGATGTACGAGTTCCTGGGGATTTTTGTAATTTTTAGTATCATGCAGATACCAAAATTCTCCATTGCATGGAACACTGCATCATACTTTCGTTTGCCTGGGGTTCTGCAAAAAATGAGAGAGATTTGAAAAGCTGTGTAAATACTTTCATGTAAATGATAGACAAAAACAAAACCTCCTAGAGGAACAGTCAGTCGTAACAAGTTACATCACATCAGACCAGTATATGATGTTGTCAGTTCACTCTGTTTAGAGAATTATGGCCCTCCTCAGGCTAAATCGATTGATGAGGGGATGATGGCCTACAAAGACAGGCTGACATTCAAACAGTATTTACGGGCCAAGCCAACAAAATTTGGCATTAAGGTTTGGGAATGACCACACCCGAAGACAGGTTATGTGCATAAATTCCAAGTCTATGTCGGTAAACCTGACTCACTAAGAGGGCAGCGAATAACAGAAGAAGGCTTAGGGACCAGAGTAGTCAAAGACTTGACAAGAAATATCTGTGGAAAATACCATCACATTATACATGTATAATTTTATATCAAGTCCTAAGCTTTTTGAAGAAATTCTCCTGGATGACATCTTCTGCTGTGGAAGTCAGATGTAACCGAGAAAAGCCTTCCAGAGTCACTTAAAAAATCTGAAGAAATGATAAAACATGGAGACATGAAAAGCCTCCACAAAGACACTGGTTTGTGCCGCATGGAAGAACAAAAAGCTGGTGCATTTGCTTTTCAATAAGATGGATCCAAATCAGCAGTCACATGTTACAAGCAGACAAAAAGATGGTCGCATGATGTAAGATGATAGGATTTACGATGTCCAAAAGTAGCCAATGTCTACTCCAAACATAAAGGAGGGGTTGACATAGCTGACCAAAACAGAATGCAGTTATACAACTGCTAAGTAGGCAAAAAAGTGGTAGAAATATGATTTGGTTTTTGTTTGACACTGCTTTGTGCAATGCTCTTGTCTGCAGGAAAGAGTCCCCTAATCACCAGCTTAACCCTTTACCACACGACAAAATTTTAGACTGGTTCAAATTGAAAGCATTTGCAGATGACTAAAGAAAGGTGACTAAAAAATTAAAATTTGTTCAGGGAAGGGTAGAAAACACTGTGGGTAAAGGAGAAAATGCTGGTTACCAGCATTTTCTCCTTTTCCTACAGTGTTTTCAAAAGGCTTCTTTCTCAGGGGTGTCAAAAGTAGGGATTGTGTGGTAATGGGTTAAAACAAAGTCTGGGGAATCCAAGAAGAGAACACATATCTATTTTACAGTTTTGAAAAATATCACACACAACTCTTGAAAAACAAAAAATGGGCCCTCTGTTACTCAGCAGTACAGTGTCAAGAGACCAGAGGTTTGAGCCTGGAACTTCAGAGTAGGTAGGGATTGCCAAACCACTTGATTATGGCCTACATGCGTATCAGGATCGATCTTCGGTCCTTCAACTGTACTGGTGAAACCCAGGGGAAATGCACAGTGATAGGGGAGATATAAAAAGTTAAAAAAAGTGCAAACAAGAGGACCATGATGGTCCTATATCGCTCACCTGAGTACTAAGCTGTAAAATCAAACTTGTGACCCCTGGGCAGTGCCAGTTTTGATCCCAGGGGCATCCTAAAAAGAAAAACTTTCTAGAGGTACACTAGGAGATGCTACTTACAAAATATCAAAGCTCTACACCTTTTAGTTTTCCTTCTTTGTTCCTGTTTCGAACTTTTGACCCCTGGGCAGGTCACGTTTTGACCCCAGGGGCATCATATGAAGAAACTTTGTAGAGGTCCACTAGGAGATGCTACATACCAAATATCAAAGCTCTACGCTTTCTAGTTTCAGAGAAGAAGAATATTGACGTTTTCCTTCTTTGTTCCTATGTTGAACTTGTGACCCATGGGGCAGGGCAAGTTTTGACCCCAGGGGCATCATTTGAAGACACATTGTAGAAGTCCACTAGGAGATCCTACTTACCAAATATAACAGCTCTACATCTTCTAGTTACAGAGAAGAAGAATTTTCAAGTTTTCCTTCTTTATTTCTACGTTTAAAACTTGTGACCCCCGGGGCAGGGCCAGTTTTGACCCCAGGGACATCATATGAACAATCTTGGTAGAGGTCCACTAGGAGATGCTACATACCAAATATCAAAGCCATGCACCTTCTAGTTTCAGAGAAGAAGAATTTTAAAGATTTCCTTCTTTGTTCCTACGTTTCAAACTTGTGACCCCTGGAGCAGGGCCAGTTTTGACCCCAGGGACATCATATGAACAATCTTGGTAGAGGTCCAATAGGAGATGCTACAAACCAAATATCAAAGCTCTGCACCATCTAGTTTCAGAGAAGAAGAATTTTAAAGTTTTCCTTCTTTTTTCCTATGTTTCGAACTTGTGACCCCCGGGGCGGGGCTAGTTTTGACCCCAGGGGCATCATATGAACATTCTTGGTAAAGGTCCACTAGGAGATGCTACATACCAAATATCAAAGCTCTGCACCATCTAGTTTCAGAGAAGAAGAATTTTAAAGTTTTCCTTCTTTGTTCCTATGTTTCAAACTTGTGACCCCTGGGGCGGGGCTAGTTTTGACCCCAGGGGCATCATATGAACAATCTTGGTACAGGTCCACTAGGAGATGCTACATACCAAATATCAAAGCTCTACGCCTTCTAGTTTCAGAGAAGATTTTCAAAGATTTTGCTATTTTTTTCCTTTTGGTTGGCATGGCAACCAGAATTATGGGTGGAATTCAATCTCTTGAACAACTTTGGTAGAGCTTCAACCAAGGAACATTCCTGCCAAGTTTCATCAAGATTGGCCCTGTGGTTTAGGAGAAGAAGATGTTTAAAGAAATTGTGGAGGACGGACAACGGATGCCGGACATTGGGCGATCACAAAAGCTTACCATGAGCACTTCATGCTCAGGTGAGCTAAAAATCAATAAATCTGTAGAGTAGGATTCAATGAAAAAATACACACAAAAGAAGAAATTTTACAAAGTGTATTTCAGTTTGCAGTGAAAGTTAATTTAGTGTTAGTTTAGTGTTGAAAAACAAATGTAGCCAGGGTTACATGTTTCACCCTTAGCAGTCACCTATGTGAGAGTAGAGGAGGGGTGAAAGGGTGTATGTATGAGCGAGTAGTTTTCACCCTTTTTGCATGGCACACTGGCTAACCAAGCATACAGCACATCCCTATACACTCTTTGTCAGACCTCGAAAGAGGATACACCCATTTTCAAAATTTCAATTCATATTGCTGCTTTAGACCATCTAATCCTGGAAGGTAGTCTTTGCAAATGTGTTTTATGCAGTTCTTGCTAATGTTTTTCAGTAGTTCTCGCGATGTGTTATTCGCTTAGACCTACAGGTTTATTTCAAGGAAGAATGAATGAATGTTGTTTTATGGCGCATCGACAACTTTGGTCATTTAGCGCGCATATCTATGTTAAAAGACAGATAAACGTGGAGTTGTTTAAACTGAATAAAGTTTGAAAGACAATAAAAGAATTGAATTAAGAAAATTTAATGCATAAAGGGCATCATCGAGTTACAGGGCAATCCCTATATACTCAAATGTTTTAAATGATAAGAACTGAATTAAGAAGAATGCATAAAGGGCATTATCGAGTTACAGGGCAATCCCTATATACTCAGAAGTTTTAAATGATAAGATTTAAGAATGTGATAAAAAGGTTTAAACTCAATGCTGGTTTGATAAAAAGAAGTTTTTTAAATGAAAAAAATATGTGTCATTTATAATGTGCATAAAATATGATATTGAGTGGCTGGGTGTCCCTGCCTACTCCAAAGCTTTAGGTTAAAAGGTAAGATTGATAATATTGTTTTTCCTTGGAAATGAGGTTAAAACTGATAAAGATTGGGGCCTCCAATGGGATAAGATACTCCCATTAAAGAGGTCCTGTCTCCAATGAGATAAGATGTCTCCAAGAGAGCCAATCCTCCCATTAAGGAGATGCAAACTTAATATTAATGAAGTAAAGAATGTTGTAAAAAGATGGGTAAGAAACTCCAGAGTAAATATCACAGTTTATTGTAAATGCCAATCTCCTTTATGAAAGCGATAATAGATTCAACACTGACAGAATCAAAAAGATTTTTCAAACTATCAACGTTGAAATATTTTGAACGAACTGGCTGAAAGTCAATGCAATCTAGTAGGATATGTTTTACAGAAAAGGTTGCATTGCATGGTATACATTCAGGGGCATCATCTCTTGTCAAGAGCCAGGAATGTGTGATGCGTGAATGGCCAATTCGAAGTCGTGCAATTATCACTTCTTCTCGACGAACGGATCTGTAAACGGGATACCATTCACCAAGGGATGGTTTAACTGAATGCAGTTTATTGAAAATATCAGCATCCCACTGGGATTGCCAAGAAGATTGGATACGTGATAAAACGGAGGATTTAAAATCAGTGTGTGGAACTTTAAAATCTGAAATGGGAAGGTTAAGTGCAGATTTGGCAGACCTATCGGCATTTTCATTGCCTTTGATGCCTACATGACTTGGAAGCCAGCAGAACACCAGTCTATTCTTAGAAGAAATTTGTGAGATCCTTTCAAGTAAACTGCAGATTAAAGGATTCTCAAGTCGTTGATTTGAAAGGGCCTGTAATGTTGACAAAGAGTCTGAAAAGATAATAAAACGGTTGGAATTAGAACTTTCAACTAGATTAAGGGCAAGATCTACTGCTTTAATTTCAGCAGAGAAGATAGAGGAGTTGTTTGGAAGGCGGCATTTTAAGCTCCTTTGTCCATAAACAGCGGCAGCTGCTACAGAATTGCCTTCTTTAGATCCATCTGTATAGATGGGTTTGAAGGAAAAATAATGCTCCTTTATCTCGTTGTATCTAGCATGAAATACAGTTCTATCCGTGACAGACTTTTTGTCAGATGCAAGGTCAAATCTGAATTCTGCACTGTTTAGTGTCCATGGAGGGATTTCAGAGATTTTATAGTCGGCAATAGACTCGGTGTCTATGCCAAGGTTATCTACAATGGGCTCCATGCGGATACCAAATGGAGGAATAACATTTGGTTTCCTTTCAAAAAGACGTTTATATTCAGGTTTAAAGACAACGTTGTGAGTTGGATTAAAACGATTCGACTTAAGTTTTAAAATATATTGAAGTGAGAGTTTTTCTCTCCTGTAAGAAAGGGAAGGTTCATTAGCCTCAACATAGAGACTATTGACGGGAGAAGTTCTGAAAGCTCCAAGTACAAGACGCAGACCTTCGTGGTGTATAGAATCGAGAATTTTCAGATAGGATTTACGGGCCGATCCGTATACAACAGATCCATAGTCTAACTTGGAGCGAACTAAAGACCGATAAAGCCGCAAGAGGACTTTACGGTCTGCTCCCCATTCAGAATGAGCCACAACCTTAAGAAGATTAAGAGCCTTCTTGCACTTCTTTTTAAGTGCAGTGATGTGAGGAAGGAAAGAAAGCTTTCTGTCAAAGATGACTCCAAGAAATTTAAACTCAGAAACGACTTCAATTTTAGTTTTGTTCAGATAAAGTTCAGGATCTGGATGAACACCTCGTAGATTACAGAGGTGCATGCACTTAGTTTTGGACTTTGAAAATTTGAAGCCATTTTCATCAGACCATGTTTGCAATTTGTTGAGACATTGCTGAAGTTGTCTCTCAATAATGTTCATATTTCGAGATCTGAAGCATATGACGAAGTCATCAACATAGAGGGAACAGTCTACACCAGGACAGATAGCTTTGACTATACTGTTTATTTTCACACTGAAAAGTGTAACAGAGAGAATACATCCTTGGGGTACACCCATCTCCTGTTCACGGGCTCCCGAGACAGTATTACCAACTCGGACGCGGAAAAGACGTTCATCCAAGAAGGCTGAAATAAAAAGAGGAAGACGGCCTCGAAGACCAAAGTCATGCAAGTCTTTCAGAATTCCGTATTTCCAAGTTGTATCGTAAGCGCTTTCAAGGTCGAAAAAGACAGATACTACATGCTGTCTATTAATAAAGGCTTCTCTAACAAAGGTTTCAAAGCGGACAAGATGATCTATGGTGCCGCGCTGGCGACGAAATCCACTCTGTACATCAACGATGAGGTTGTTCTTCTCTAAAAACCAGACAAGCCTGTCGTTGACCATACGTTCTAGGGTCTTGCAGAGACAACTAGTAAGAGCTATTGGCCGATAGTTAGCCGGGTCACTAGCATCTTTGCCAGGTTTTGGGATAGGAATGACAAGTGCCTCCCGCCAGGATACAGGAAAAACACCTGACTGCCAGATATCATTAAAAATATCAAGTAAAACTGAGAGGGAAGTAAAAGGTAAGTGTTTTAAAAACTGGTAGTGAACTTTATCTGGGCCAGGAGAAGAATCATGAGCTTTATTCAGAGCAGATTTTAATTCTTTAAAAGTGAAGAGTTTATTATAGTGCTCTGAATTCGAAGACTTGAAATTAAGCTTTTTCTTTTCTTCTCTAGCTTTATTCCTCTGAAACTTTTCTGAATAGTTTGCAGAGGAAGACTTTTTGCAAAAGGTGTTAGCAAGAGCATCAGCTATATCCTGGGGAGATTCCAACGAAGTATTGTTAACCTCAAGGTGACTAACAGGGGTCTGGCCTTTGCCATTGATCTTTCTGATCATATCCCAGGTTTTTTTAGTAGTAGTTCTACTATTCAACTTAGAGACATATTGTCTCCAGGCCTTGCGCTTACTTTCTTTAATGGTACGACGGGCTTTTGCCCTGGAAATACGGAATAAGTTAAGATTGTCTTTGGTAGGCCTGAGATTAAATTTTCTAAGGGCCTGTTTTCTGTCTCTGACAGCCTGTTTACAATCATCATTGTACCAAGGCTTGTCAGGTCGTTTTGGGTTTGCCGAGGTCTGAGGGACGGACTTTTCAGCTGCATCAATTAATAGGGAAGTGAAAAGTTTTGCAGGATCATCGCAATTTCCAAATTTATCATGTGTAATGGTCTGTTCACATAGGGTTTCAAATTTATTCCAATTGGCTTTGGAAAGCTTCCATTTCTGCGGTCGTACACTGCTGGACGGTTGTGTAGATGAAAAGATAATGGGGAAGTGATCACTTCCACACAAATCCTCAGTCACTTTCCAAGTAAAATTGGGAAGTAAGACTGGGCTGCATAATGTTAAATCAATGGAAGAGTAAGATCCAGTTGCTGGATGCAAGTAGGTTTTGGATTTGTTATCATTCATGAAAGACAGAGAGTTGTTCGAAATGAAGTTCTCCAACTGGAGACCTCTCTGGTTGGTGTCATTGCAACCCCACATAACATTGTGACCATTAAAGTCCCCAGCAAGAATATAGGGGGATGGCAATTGTGAAATGAGATCATTCAGATTGGTCTCATTGATAGGTATACTTGGCGGGAGATATAAAGAACACAGTGTAACAGCATTGTGTATAGATAACCTGACAGCAACAGCTTGCAGGTTTGTATTTAAAGAGATAACTTTGTGAGGAATGTTGTTGTTTACAATAATAGAAACACCTCCTCTGGCTTTTTCACCTTCGGTAAAAATCTTGTTGTAAACAGAATGATATTTGATAGTGATATCATCCTCCCGTTTAAGGAAGGTTTCTTGCAGACAAACAGCAACTGGTTTGTGCTCATTGATTAAAAGTGAAAGTTCGTCAAAGTTTGACTTCAGACCTCGACAATTCCATTGGATTATGGTATCCATAGTGTATGAGGAAAGTATAAAGACTAAAGTAAAAAACGAGGCCGTAGACCAATGCATTTTAAAATAGACTGGTTAAGATTTAATTACAGATGTCTCGGCTTTGGATGATTGCCACGCGTCAAAATCCCTGTTCCAAAGATCTTTGGAAGTGGACCAGATAGAGGCTTCTGAATCTGAAGCCTCACCTTCCAGATTTTCAGTATCTGCGTCCATGTCCTCTAGCTCCGAAAATCTGTTGGAGGTAGGGACAGGATCATTTACTTTGACTGTGATCTCACAAGATCCTTGGTTATCTTTAGATTGTGGTTTAGATTTGGAAGAAGACCTTTTAGGAGGTCGGGGTGTATGATTGGGATTGTTATCCTTGGATGAGACGTTAGGTTTTGTTGTAGACTGTGAAGATGGAGGTTGTGGTTTCTTAGGAGGTGGTTGTGAAGAGGTAGATGGCTTTGGAGTTTTCCGTGAAGAATTTTGTGAAGGTGTAGATGGCTTTGAAGTTTTTTGAGACGAACTATTTTGAGAGTTTGTGGGTTTTGAAGATGCCGAAGAGGTTGTGTTTGTTTTAGATACAGATGGAGAGTCAGAAATTAGTTTGGACAAGGTGGATGGAGGAAGAAGTTCTTTCAGTTCAGAAGCTACATCAGGAAATTTTTGAAGTAGAACTTTCGCAAGAATTTTACAAGTGCTGCAGTCGTCCTTTTCAGTTGACGAGCCAACAACACCTGCATAACTAGGACCAGAAGAGGTTTTCTTGCGTTGTTCAAATATTTTCCTTGCCTCTGGAAAGCTAACATTATTGTTGTATTTAATTGAAAGAATTTCTTTTTCTTCCTTCCATACTGGACACTCTCTTGAAAAAGTAGAGTGTGCAGATTTGCAATTAATGCAGAGAGGAGGATTTGTACAAGTAGTACTGTCATGGTCAGGTCCTTGATGAGCACATTTTGAGCACGTTTCTTGGTTCGGACATTTACTGATGTGATGGCCGTACCTCTGGCATTTAAAACATCGCAAGGGGTTTGGCACATACACATCAACTTTGACTACTTGGAAGCCTATCTTGATAGACGTTGGAAGAACAGGTGAAGAAAAAGTTAAAATGTATGTATTTGTCAGTCTCTGTTCTCCATCTCTGCGTACAGAACACCGCTGAACATCGGATACACCTTGTTGTTTCAAGTTATCTTTGATTTCTTGCAAGGAGTTGCAGTAAGTAAGCTCTTTGCATCTTATTACTCCTTTGCAAGAATTGAGGGAAGGATGTGGGAAAATTTTAACGTCCATGTCGAAGAATTTTGAGTTTTTCAAGAGATTTAGTGCTTGTTGATTAGTAAAACATTCAACTAAGAGAGTCTGATCTTTCAGTTTTTTAACGGATTTTGGAGTTCCAAGGATGCAAGATATTTGTTTTTCAATAATAAAAGGAGATAGTTTTGTGACAGGTTTTGAAGGATCTTTGGATTGGATGACAATAAAACGTGGTGAGTTAAAAGAACTAGAAATAGGCTCCATTTCAGATTCACTATCTGAAAGGGGGCGCTTGCTTTCATTCAGCTTGGCCTTTTTTTGGGATGCCATGTTTGTGTGTTAAGTTTCACCACCGATGCTCCCCACCCGCCATGGAGCCCAACGAGGGGACATGGTCTGGGGAAAACCCATTCGCAGACCATGACAGGGATACATCAATGGTATACTCGGTATGAAAGGGCTAGACTGGACAGATGCATTCTCGCAGAAAGTCCTACCAAGCTTAGACGATCATTGAGACTTTACAAATGTCAGCCAAATACCAAAAAACTTTCACCCGATTGACCCATGAGCCATCGCCTTCTAGGGCTAAACAAGAAATATAATATCTGAAAGAGTGTGATGTAATTATGTGGAGAAGATGGTAAATTTAATTGAGAAAAGATGTAAAAGAAAGAGTATATCAGATGTCCTAGGGCAAGGCATGACCAGCCGATTGATCAGGACGGGCCTTCCTGACCTCCCGTTTAGCCCAACTTAGGGCCAAAGTGGTGTGTTGCAAGTACAGGGCCTAGCCAATCCCTGATGTCACTCAACCACCAGGATCCCGTCATCAGGCGACACGGGTCGCAGCCCACGGCCAACGGGCAGGTCCTTTTCGGTGGGGTTTTACCACTCTGCAGGACTACAACCGGGATTTTTTCTATTCCCCCTACCCGGCTGGGGGGGATTTCAAGGAAGAAGCGTGTCTTTTAACCTCTTATTACCTTTTTGTTTCTTTTTCTTCCACATCGTTTTCCAATGTGTAACTGTTGAATAAATTCAGAAGGAAACAGATTGTCTTAACTTTTCATCCTCGTTACATAAAAATATAACAACAAGAGGGCCAAGATGGCCCTGGATCGCTCACCTGAATTTTTTAGAGGACCATAGCCTTTTTTTTTTTTAAAGGTATTGAAACATATCATTTTTTTGCCAAGCAATTTTTAAAAGGTCACCTGTAAAAGTCCTTTCAAAATCTGACCAGCAGTTTCAGAAAAGAAGAATTTTTAGGAGTTTCTTAATTTCCGTACAGTGCAAGTAGCCCCCATTCACCAGAGCCATGTTTCTTGACCTATCAAAATTTCGCGAACAAATTTTTGAAAAAAGTCATTCAAGGAATATTTCCATGAAATAAGTTTCAAATCTGACCAGCCGTTTCAGAGAAGAAGAATTTTCAAGAAATTCTTCATTTCCATATAGTGCAAGTAGCAGTGTTTCTCAACGAATCAAACTTTCATGTTTTCACTGGTTGAAAAAATTATGACCTGGGTTTGGCATGAAACCTTCACCTTTTATTGCAATTAACGAGCAGTCATTACTGTGACCTTCAAAGTCAAGGTCAAATGAATGGGTCAAGAATTACAAGAAACCCAATTAAAATATTTTGTGTACCGAAGGCCTTTCGAGAGGCCCTATATGATTTTGGTATCTACTCAGGGTTAAGTCTGCGACCTTCACATTTGATAGCTGTGACCGAGCACTCATGACCTTGACCCTCAAAGTCAAGGTCAAATATATGGGTCAAGAATTACAAGTTATCCAATTAAAAATCCATTGTGTACCAAAGGCCCCGCATATTTTTTCCAATATGATATTGTTTTAAATCGTATTAAAGACGAAGGGAGAGTCGTACACAAATAAATCATACCAATTTCTGTAAGTACTTGAATCAACGTCCTCAATAAACTTTAAAGCAAACCGATACCTCTATTCGTTAACGAGCTATGGACCATTGAAGAAATGTCGGAAAATGAAATCACAAAAATTGCAATGGCCGACATTGCGTTCAATCGTATTATAGACAATGAAGAGTTGTAAACAAACAAATCGTACCAATTTCCGTAAGTACTTGAATTGACGTCCTCAATAAACTTTAAAACAAACCGATACCTCTATTGGTTAACGAGCTTTGGACCATTGAAGAAATGTCGGAAAAACAAGCCATCACCTAATCAGCGAATAATTTACTGCAGATAGGTGCATTCCGATCTTACTCTACACTCTGAGCCAACGAATTACATAGTCAAGAACAGAAGGATAAGGGTTAAAACCCAGACTGTCCTATGTAGAGCAAAGCTAACCTTCCGCTTATACACTTACCTCTCGAGCGCGCACTGTTAGTTGATCAGTCTATTCTCAACTGTTGTAGAGGGTAGATGCCTTTTTGGGACTACTTCAATTAACTTTTTTCGCATTGAATTAACTGTTCTCTGATAATTTTCTTCATTAGGAATTGATTTCGTTTATTTCATTTGGGTTTATTATCCAGAATTAATTTGATTCTTTTGAATTAATTATTGTTTCATTAGGAATTTACTTTTTTTATTTCATTTGATCTTGATAAAATTATCCCGAATTAATTAGGGTTAATCATAATTGATTCTTGCATTTGATTCTTTTCAATTTAATTTTTTTTTCATTAGATTTAGATTTTTCTATTTCATTTGATTTGATTCCTTTAAAAATAATGCCACAAAAACGTTAGGCGTATCGTTGCCCAATCTGCAAGAAAAATTTCAAAAGAATAACTCCGTATATTAAGGGGGCACATATTAATGTTCTGGGTTCCACTTACAAATGTAGCCTGTGGGGGTCGTACGCTCGATTGCCCCCAGACCTTCGCTTGTCAGGGTGCACCGCCAAGGTGTGCCCTGTCAAGAATTGCCCATCAATCGTTGGGAACGTGCCGCGACACCTTAGGGATGTTCATGTTATGACTCGAGGGCAAAGAGTTGCTTATTCCAAAAGGGCTAAAAAGGTTTCAGACCTTGATTGGTTTACACATAAACGTCGTGACCGACGACAGCGTCAAGAATCGACTTCTTTCTTTAGACATATAGCCAAACAAGTCATAAAAGATCGACGCCTCATAGGCAGAGAAGGACAGAATTGGTCCAGAAGCCAGGCCCGAAGGGTCAGGACTTCCCCTGTGGAAAGCCAGGCCCCAAGGGTCAGGGCTTTGCCACCCACCGATTCTGAACGGTCGTCACCCTTGCCCGAACGTCACTTCATCATTGATTTACCGCAGTATTCGTTGCCACTGCTTACCGGTATGCCCCTTCTAAAGGCAAAGAAGTGAAGTCGAAGCTCGGTTTTCAGTTCAAAATGCCTGTATATGAGGCATCTTATGTCCCCTTGCGCGGGAGGGCTATCCTGAAGATCGGGTGAGGGAGTATGCCCTCAGCATTCAAAGATATTTGGTGTACCTTGGCACAATTGTTGTGCCTGAACACAGTATAAAGGAATCACAAATCTCCAGATATATTGAATATCTGATTTCACTGGGCCGGCAGTTGGAGACAATTTTGAGTACTATTAGTCAAAAATTTTGCGAAGTATTTGGTAAAGGTCCACCAACAGTACTCAAAATTTGCATTAGACTGTACAGACATCTGGTATTGTCTCGTCAGAGACAGAAAGTGCAGGCAGTTGATATTTCGAAATTTTGTGAGTGCAAACTTATCATTGATAAATTGGCCATCCTATCTAACCCCGAACCGCCTGTCGACCAAATTTTGTCGGCCTCTAAATACTTGGCTACCCTGTTGATAGTTGAATGTGGGGCAAGGGCCGGCGCCCTGGCCAACCTCCTGACAGAGGAGGTCAGCCAAGCTGAGGAAGTTATACTTGAATCTGGTCTTACGAACAAAGTCCGTAACAAAGAAACAAATGAATAAATGCATGGCAGAAATAAGGATCGGAGCGGGATTCGAACTCCGAACTCCCGGACGCAAAGCCAATACCCTAACCACTGAGCCAAAGAGATATCTCTCTGACGCAGTAGACAATAACCTAACCACTGAGCCAAAGAGATATCTCTTTGGCTCAGTGGTTAAGGTATTGGCCTTGCGTCCGGGTGTTCCGGAGTTCGAATCCCGCTCGGACCCTTATTTCTGCCATGCATTTATTCATTTGTTTCTTTGTTGCGGACTTTGTTCGTAAGATAAGAGCTCGTCCGGGATTGGCCATTGAGCCATTAATCCCATTTGTTGTCCAAAATTGGACTTCCTGCCTAATAAGGCTTTGAGTCATCAATAAATGATGACTTTAAGAGGGGGTGTGTTACGGGAGACCACTCCTTCCTGCATGGCATACTCCCGATTTAAATACAATACCTGGCTACTGCGTCAGAGAGATATCTCTTTGGCTCAGTGGTTAGGGTATTGGCTTTGCGTCCGGGAGTTCGGAGTTCGAATCCCGCTCCGATCCTTATTTCTGCCATGCATTTATTCATTTGTTTCTTTGTTATGGACTTCGTTCGTAAGACTGGTGAAACCAGATTTGTGGTGTCCGTTTCATCACACAAGACCTCCATGTCAGGAGTATCTTATATCTCAACAACGCCGGATATTTTCAAGGCCCTTCAAAATGTGTCAAACATGGCCAAGAGACTACACTCAAAATATGTGTTCTGCACGTCACGGGGTAGTCAATACAAAACAAGCCGTGTTTTCATATAGTGTGGAAGAACACTGGCTTTCTCCACAAGTATGGCGAGTTTAATGCAACTCTCAACAGGAAGAGGATTGCCACCTTGGCGCATAAATACACGCCTAACAAATCGGCCGAAACAGCCAAACAGCTTTGTCACTCTGTCGCGACTGAGCGGCTCTATTACAATCTAGCTCACGGGTCCACCCAGGCAGCGACTACCGTGGGTGCCTTCCATTTTTACGGACAAAGGCGTGCCTGTGAGCTCAAGGACTCAGAGCCTCGTCCTTCGACAAGCACAATCCAGGACTGGGTCAATACAATACCGTCTACGTCACTGTCCGGTTCGACCAGAACCCGGTGGTCGGCCAGTGAGGTCGAGGCTCTGGACGAGCTCTTTAGCATCGAACTAGCCGAGAGCAGTAGAGAGAAGAAGAAAGTCAGTTATCCCCTGATCAGGTCAATGATAAAAGATACACAGTTCCAGGGGTACAATGTTCATAGAATTCGAGATAAACTCTGGAATATGGCCAAAAAATTGACTTCAAAAGAATGCAATACCAAATATATTTAAAAGAAATATAGATAAGAGAATCAGAATTTGTATTTGATTCATTTTTGTATATACTAATTATGTACATAGTTTGTTAATTTTTATTTATTTGTATATACCAATTATGTAGATAGGTTGTTAATTCATGTTTATATTTACCAAAATAATCAAGCAAATTTTTACAAAAAAATAAAGAAAATATAATCCTATAAAAAATATAAAATAATCAGTATATAGTAAAAATATATTTGATTGATTTTTGTATATACCAATTATGTATATAGTTTGTTAATTTTTATTTATTTGTATATACCAATTATGTACAATGTTTTGTAATTCATATTTATATTCAAATCAATGTACATTCAATCAGTATAAATAGAGTGATTTGTAAATAGTTTGTAAATAACGATTTTCCCCTGCAATGTCTCATGGCGTCAACGTGGTGCAGGGGTGAACACCTTGACTAACTCTTGCTGGCAAACGAGACTAGTTTGTTGTTCCTTTATACATAAAAGGTTAAAGTTGATTCCCAGCTGTTAAATGAAATTACAGTTCTCAAAAACGCACCATCATGTGAAGTCGACCCCATGTAGTCTTCACAAAACATTCACACTCTACTGAGTAGGATAAGACCACTTTCAGATGTCAATCTTGACTGCAAAGCATTAATCCAATCAAGGCCTTCTGTAAGATTTTAGGGCCTTTAGCAGGGCCTTTCGTCATTTTCCAGGGCCTTTCGTCTTTAAAGAAATATCTGAAGTTCTCAATAACCAACCATCGTGTGTACTGGGTATATAAAGTCTTAACTTAACCGTCACACTACTGAGTAGGATAAGACCACTTGCAGATGTCAATCTAGACTGCAAAGCATTAACCCAATCAAGGCCTTCTGTAAGAATGAATGAATGAATGTTGTTTTATGGCGCATTGACAACTTTGGTCATTTAGCGCGCATATCTACAGTATGTTAAAAGATAATAAACGTGGAGTTGTTTAAACTGAATAAAGTTTGAATGACAATAAAAGAATTGAATTAAGAAAATTTAATGCTTAAAGGGCATCATCGAGTTACAGGGCAATCCCTATATACTCAAATGTTTTAAATGATAAGAACTGAATTAAGAAGAATGCATAAAGGGCATTATCGAGTTACAGGGCAATCCCTATATACTCAAAAGTTTTAAATGATAAGATTTAAGAATGGGATAAAAAGGTTTAAACTCAATGCTGGTTTGATAAAAGGAAGTTTTTTTCAATGAAAAAGAAATATGTGTCATTTATAATGTGCATAAAATATGATATTGAGTGGCTGGGCATTCCCTGCCTACTCAACAGTTTTAGATATCGAGTTACAGGGCAATCCCTATATACTCAAAAGTTTTAAATGATAAGATTTAAGAATGTGACAAAAAGGTTTAAACTCAATGCTGGTTTGATAAAAAGAAGTTTTTTAAATGAAAAAGAAATATGTGTCATTTATAATGTGCATAAAATATGATATTGAGTGGCTGGGCATTCCCTGCCTACTCAACAGTTTTAGATTAAAAGGCAAGACTGATAATATTGTTTTTCCTTGGAAATGAGGTTAAAACTGGTAAAGATTGGAGCCTCCAATGGGATCAGATACTCCCATTAAAGAGGTCCTGTCTCCAATGAGATAAGATGTCTCCAAGGGAGCCAATCCTCCCATTAAGGAGATGCAAACTCAATATTAATGAAGTAAAGAATGTTGTAAAAAGATGGGTAAGAAACTCAAGAGTAAATATCACAGTTTATTGTAAATGCCAATCTCCTTTATGAAAACGATAATAGATTCAACGCTGACAGAATCAAAAAGATTTTTCAAACTATCTACGTTGAAATATTTTGAACGAACTGGCTGAAAGTCAATGCAATCTAATAGGATATGTTTTACAGAAAAGGTTGCATTGCATGGTATACATTCAGGGGCATCATCTCTTGTCAAGAGCCAGGAATGTGTGATGCGTGAATGGCCAATTCGAAGTCGTGCAATTATCACTTCTTCTCGACGAACGGATCTGTAAACGGGATACCATTCACCAAGGGATGGTTTAACTGAATGCAGTTTATTGAAAATATCAGCATCCCACTGGGATTGCCAAGAAGATTGGATATGTGATAAAACGGAGGATTTAAAATCAGTGTGTGGAACTTTAAAATCTGAAATGGGAAGGTTAAGTGCAGATTTGGCAGACCTATCGGCATTTTCATTGCCTTTGATACCTACATGACTTGGAAGCCAGCAGAATACCAATCTATTCTTAGAAGAAATTTGTGAGATCCTTTCAAGTAAACTGCAAATTAAAGGATTCTCAAGTCGTTGATTTGAAAGGGCCTGTAATGTTGACAACGAGTCTGAAAAGATAATAAAACGGTTGGAATTAGAACTTTCAACTAGATTAAGGGCCAGATCTACTGCTTTAATTTCAGCAGAGAAGATAGAGGAGTTGTTTGGGAGGCGGCATTTTAAGCTCCTTTGTCCATAAACAGCGGCAGCTGCTACAGAATTGCCTTCTTTAGATCCATCTGTATAGATGGGTTTGAAGGAAAAATAATGCTCCTTTATCTCGTATCTAGCATGAAATACAGTTCTATCCGTGACAGACTTTTTGTCAGATGCAAGGTCAAATCTGAATTCTGCACTGTTTAGTGTCCATGGAGGGATTTCAGAGATTTTATAGTTGGCAATAGACTCGGTGTCTATGCCAAGGTTATCCACAATAGGCTCCATGCGGATACCAAATGGAGGAATAACATTTGGTCTCCTTTCAAAAAGACGTTTATACTCAGGTTTAAAGACAACGTTATGAGTTGGATTAAAATGATTCGATTTAAGTTTTAAAATATATTGAAGTGAGAGTTTTTCTCTCCTGTAAGAAAGGGAAGGTTCATTAGCCTCAACATAGAGGCTATTGACTGGAGAAGTTCTAAAGGCTCCAAGTACAAGACGCAGACCTTCGTGGTGTATAGAATCGAGGATTTTTAGATAGGATTTACGGGCCGATCAGTATACAACAGATCCATAGTCCAACTTGGAGCGAACTAAAGACCGATAAAGCCGCAAGAGGACTTTATGGTCTGCTCCCCATTCAGAGTTTGGAAGAACAGGTGAAGAAAATGTTAAAATGTATGTGTTTGTAAGTCTCTGCTCTCCATCTCTGCGCACAGAAATCCGTTGAACATCGGATACACCTTGTTGTTTTAGGTTGTCTTTAATTTCTTGCAAGGAGTTGCAGTATGTAAGTTCTTTGCATCTAATTACTCCTTTACAAGAATTGAGTGAAGGGTGTGGAAAAATTTTAACAGATATATCAAAGAATTTTGTGTTTTTCAAAAGATTCAGTGCTTGTTGATTGGTGAGACATTCAACAAGGAGAGTCTGGTCTTTCAGTTTTTTAACAGATTTAGGAGTTCCAAGGATGCTAGATATTTGTTTTTCAATTATAAAAGGAGAGAGCTTTGTGACTGGTTTTGAAGGATCCTGAGATTGAATAACAATAAAACGTGGAGAGTGAAAAGATGTAGAAATTGAAGGTTCTGTTTCAGAATCACTATCTGAAAGAGGGCGCTTGCTTTCATTGAGCTTGGCCTTTTTTTGAGACACCATGTTTGTGTGAAAAGTTTCACCACCGATGCTCCCCACCCGCCACAGAGCCCAACAAGGGGACATGGTCTGGGGAAAACCCATTGGCAGACCATGACAGGGATACATCAGTGGTATACTCGGTATGAAAGGGCTAGACTGGACAGATGCATTCCCGCAGAAAGTCCTACCAAGCTTAGACTATCATTGAGAGGTTACAAATGTCAGTCAAATACCAAAAAACTTTTGACCCATGAGCCACCGCCTTCTAGGACTGAACAAGAAATATAATACCTGAAAAGAATGTGATATAATTATGTGGAGAAGATGGTAAATTTAATTGAGAAGAGGATGTAAAAGAAAGAGTATATCAGATGTCCTAGGGCAAGGCATGACCAGCCGATTGATCAGGACGGGCCTTCCTGACCTCCCGTTTAGCCCAACTTAGAGCCAAAGTGGTGTGTTGCAAGTACAGGGCCTAGCCAATCCCTGATGTCACTCAACCACCAGGATCCCGTCATCAGGCGACACGGGTTGCAGCCCACGGCAAACGGGCAGGTCCTTTTCGGTGGGGTTTTACCACTCTGCAGGACTACAACCGGGATTTTTTCTAATACCCCTACCCGGCTGGGGGGATGAAAGCAGTGTAAATCACCATTCAAACAAACTATCTGTAGTTATACTGGAGACAAGAAATCCATTTCATTTATTTCACAATGCAAGGGTGATTTATGAGAGGCATTATGTTTAACAGGTGGTCCAAATACAGTGTCAAAGGAATGGTTAATTGACTGTATGAGTACATTCACACTCTGTGACAAGAACTTGTATTACAAGTAAGTGACATTGTCTAGTTTCATACTGTAGCATTACACTTTATATATAGAAATAATAAAGGTATCATGAGTTCTGATCACATTTTGACCAAGGACAATTGAACTCCTGCTGATTTTGATTGAAGGGTCTTATCGGCCAATGAAAACGCAGCATTGGACGTCATGTAAACAGGGTTCCCACAACTTTCTGCTTGCAAAATTCCAGACTTTTTCCAGACTTTTTCCAGGATTTTTTTCAAAATTCAAGGTTTTTCGCAATAGAAAACTAGAAATGCAAAACCTTTTGAAAGCTACTTTCTTACAATCATACATTCCTTGTTTTAATGAAAAATTAAGATTTAAAGAACATTCTAACAGCATGATAGTTATTTCATTTCTTTACTTGGCCAGTTACAAAACTACAAATGACCGAATATAGATTCAGATCAGCCTATCCATACAGGCAGTTTAATAAGGATCCATGCTGTTCTCTTACAGTTCCTACAAGTAATGAAGAATTTGAAGGCAAATAGTATAGATCCTTGTAAGACTACATAACCAGGCAAATTGGAAACAATAGGACCATGATGGTCCTGTATCACTCACCTGAGTACTAAGCAGTAAAGGTCTACAGTGAAGATAAATGCCAAATATCGAAGTTCAAGGCCAAATAATTCTGACAGGGTATGTAACTATACAAAAAGCATTTTCTTCTTTTCCCAAAATGCTTCCACAACCCTTCTTCTTCAGGATCATTGAAAGTCGGGATTGTATAGTTAGGGATTGAATTAACTTTAAGAGGCAAGGCGTTCATTTCCTGGTCAAAATGGTGGTCGAATGACAGATTAAAAAACATCATTCTCTCATTGTCAAGACACAAATGAGACTTGTCTCAATAACTTTTTATCAAATTTCGAAGGATGTTGACCGAGACAGTAATCAAGCCAGCACAAACTGGGAACCCTAGACTAAAAGCTCACAACATTACTGATTAATTTATTGGACCTCGGTAAGTCCAGTATGTGAAAGGTAACCCCTTTTTCCATGACACATCATACAGAAGAAAAGTGTATCACAAGACTATCCTAAGGAAGACATGTATGAAGTTTCATAAATGCCAAGGACTATAGAAGATAACCGTCAATATGGATGGATGGATGGGCCAACTGACTATCAATGGTCCATTATGGAATTATACATTTAGTCCCCATTTCTGGTAATATGTCGTTTCATGAAATAAAATCAAATAACTATTGTCTGTGGCTTAACAAGATGAACTTTAATTGCATTTTTTCCTGTAATGAAAGAGATATTGGTCTACAGTGAAAATACACACCAAGCCCCCTTTTTCCATGACATGACATTTAATGAAAAAATGTAAAATATTGTTATTGGCAAACTATCATAAGGAACACATGTACATAAATTCCATCTTGTTTCAGTGCAGAAGAATTTTAAAGTTTTCCGTCTTTGTTCCCATGTTCAAACTTGTGACCACCAGGGCGGGGCCAGTTTGAACCCCAGGGGCATCATATGAACAAACTTGGTAGAGGTCCTCTAGAAGATAGTACATACAAAACATCAAAGCACTAGGACTTCCACTTTCAGAGAAAAAAAAAAAAAAGTTTTCCATCTTTGTTCCTATGTTTCAAATTTGTGACCCCTGGAGCGGGGCCAGTTTGAACCCCGGGGCATCATATGAACAATCTTGCTTGAGGTCCAATAGCAGATGCAACATACCAAATATCAAAGCTCTACCCCTTCTTGTTTCAGAGAAAATGATGTTTCAAAGTTTTCTTTTATTATTCCCATGTTCAAACTTGTGAACCCCGGGGTGGGGGGGCAGTTTTGACCCCAGGGGCAATATATGAACACTCTTTGTAGAAGTCCACTAGGAGATGCTACATACCAATTATCAAAGCTCTATGCCTTCTAGTTTCAGAAAAGAAGATTTTCAAAGATTTTGCTCTATTTCATTCTTTGGTTGACATGGCAACCAGAGTTATGGGTGGAATTTAATCTCTTGAACAACTTTGGTAGAGATTCAAATAAGGGACATCCCTGCAAAGTTTCATCAAGATTTGCCTAGTGGTTTAGGAGGAGAAGATGTTAAGAAATTGTGGACTATGCACGACAGACATAGGGTGATCACAAAAGCTCACCTTGAGCACTTTGTGCTCTGGCGAGCTAAAAATGTGTTGTTTTTTCTAATGTTGGGAATTATTTTCTTTATGATTTAAGACACAGTATCAAGTCCTTGCATATCATTTAGTATCTTACTATCACAGTGCACAACAGTTTTGATGTAAGCCTTCAAATAGAGGTTCTTTTCCCTCTTCAGTCATTGAAACTAAAACCTAATTCAAAAGTAGCATGTTTTATTTTCACTTTAATTGTTCAGTGTTCATAACCTGAAATACATGAATAAATAAATTGGTCTTTTTAAAGGGCAATATCCCTGCTTTTAAAGTTTCTGAAAATACGAATAATCGTAACTTTGTTAGATTTAATACTTGAAGTGTTTTGATCCACTATTGCAGACAAACAATCTTACTTTCAGTTTCCTCTGACTCGTCAACCTCATCCCGACTAGAATCATAACGTGGCTTCATAAAGATAAAGTCTGTTAACCTTTCAGATCGCTATGGGTTTAAATTTTCAGTAATATTTACTGTTGTAGCTCATTTTCACGTCAATTCACTTCAGCTCGTCTCCCGGAAAATACAAAGCACAGCTGCACTGTATTTTAGGATAAGTACCGAGTTCTCCGAAATCAATACACTGGATCCCGATTTGTTTGAGTATTAGAATAACTATTCCGGGACCAGCGAACCTAAAAAAAGACCATAATGTATTTGGGAAATTCACCTTCTTCGACCAATGACGGTCAGTATTGTAGAAATATTGGACCTTTATCTGAAAAATGGAGGACGCAGACCGGAGATTATTATCGTTCTAAATTCTTGTTTCATACCCAAAACGTTTCGTACTTTTCCCGGGTTTTTCCCGATTTTTCATAGATATAACAAAAATCAAGACTTTTTCAAGACCGGGAACGGGTTTTATGAAATTCCCGACTTTTTCCCGTTTTCCCCGACTGCGTGGGAACCCTGGGTAAACAAAAAAGTCTGACCCAATTTGTTGTAGACATGCGATAATTTGATCGTATATATTTAATTATCAAAACAGCTATTGTGTTGTCAATCAGTTAAAATGTGTGAAATGTTGAAAAGGTGTACTTATGGATCGTATGGCACTGATAATCAAGAAAGATTTCAGAATGGAGTTAAATTCCTCCAAAAGCCGAAAACACATCGGGAAAAAATGTCTTCGGTGGATAAAACTGTGTGGAAGATCTCGTGAAATGCTAAATCGATCACGGATCAGTAAAAATCGTAATATATGCACAAAAGTATGTATAAATGTCATTTTATGTGACGTATCCCTGAACAACTCTTGTTCCATATGAGATACTTGTTGAAATGATAAAACCGGCACAGTAATTCTCATGTACTTTCTTTCACAGTGTTGAGCAACATCAGTCTTCTGACAATACATCGGACATGGAAATGGATAATGAACTTATTTTCCAGCCAATTCTTCTCAGAGAAGCTTGATATGAAGACTAAAAAAAAAAAATATTATAACCTCAAAGGAAATAGTAGGCTTTCTATCGTAAACTGTTTCACTTGTATTAATTTGAAAGGGTAAAGATGAATGCATGTGCGAAGTAAATGAATGCTTAACCCATTACCACACAATCCCTACTTTTGACTACCCAACGAAAGAAGCCTTTGGAAAACATTGTGGGAAAAAGAGAAAATGCTGGTAACCAGCATTTTCTTTTTTTCCCACAATGTTTTCTACCCTTTACAAAACAAATTTAAAATTTTCAATCACTTTTATTTTGTCGTCTGCAAATGCTTTCGATTTGAACAAGCCTAAAATATTGTTGGTAATGAGTTAATCTTTGAAAATACTAGGTTCATTACCCATGGGTCTATGTAAATACCAAGAATTAATTTTCCCTACTTGCAAAGTAAGTACTTCTCCAACATGTGAATTTACCAGGTGTAGAATAATAGATCCCTACTTGTATAATACATGTTCTTAAACAAACCTAATCAAAATCTAGTTATTTGTTTTGGTATGTTATATAGTGGACAAGCATATCAATAATCACACATCGGGCAATGTAAAGGCAATTTGATCACATTAATTTTAGCCATTTTGATGGATATCAAAGGTTTTGCTGTTTGTGTGTGTGTGGGGGGTGTGTGTGTTTTTTTTTTTTGGTCAAAGTTGTCATATATAAAAGAATTAGGATTTCTAACAGAAAGAAGTCTTTTCTGTGAGGCAACTCTGGGTTTTTTGTTTACATTGACTCTAGGCCAATCATGATGCTTATAGACTAGCTTTGCTAGTCAAAAGTACACAAATGGATAAAACAGGTTAATCGAGGACACCATTTTAATATACAGAATGAAATTTAATGGCATTTTTTTATAATCGTGTAGAATTTCCAGTAAGTACTTAGAATTTATATTCATTCTACTACATTCCAGTTATTCTGTGAAAAAGAAAACTTCAATTCAATATAAAGCAGTTGCCTATCATTTGAGGATAAAAACGTATGTAATAACATGAGTTTATCAATCAAGCTATTTGATCTAAAGAAAACTTGTTAAACAACAGAACATGCTTTGTTTGAGATGTTAAACATAAATTGTTGTTGTTTTTCAAGTTTATAATAGTTTCAAAAATAAATGATTTGAGTTTTTTTTTTTTTCGCCTAGCTATCGACACTATGTTGTAATCCATAACAGCCATTCAGTCAACACGTACAATTTTTGCTCTTACTTTTTGTTGGAAAACCTACATGTACGCCCATAGGCAAAAATGGAAAGTCAGAACATTGAGTTCAGAGCATAAGTCCAGAGTTGCACAAGCGGCTATTCATAAGTGCAAGTTCGAGCAGTTAAATCACCCACCATACAGGGCAGACCTAGCCCCAAGTGATTATCACCTGTTTCGAAATTCGAAGTCCCACTTGCGTGGAGCGAGATTTCATGACGATAATGAGCTCAAGGTTGCTACAGAAGTTTGTTCTGACTTTCCATTTTTGCCTATGGGCATAGGTTTTCCAACAAAAAGTAAGAGCAATAGCTGTAAGTGTTGACTGAACAGCTGTTATCATTCAACTGACAAAGGTTTATACTGCACAAAAATGAAAAAAGAAATCTTAAATTGTATAGAAAAATACAGAGTTTTAAGAACTTATTGAACTCCCCTCGTAATTTCGTAAGAGATACTATATTTGACACATACTTTAAACCTAGAGTTCAGTATGAAATGCATGAAAATGATAAATGATAAAATGCTAATGATTATAGTATATTACTTTCTAGTGAACTTTAAACGAGAATTATGAAATCAGATAAGAAGAAATTCGTGTAAACTATTTCCATATGCTTCACACTACATATATTAAAAACATTAAAATTTCTCTTTAACATAGCCGTTTATATTTTAAGCATTTTAATATGAAATGTTTTATATGAAATGATAATGACAACAATTATGAAATAATAAATATATGTAAGCTATTTCTGCATATTTTACCCTATGTATGTTATAGTCTGGCAAGAATAACCTGAGACTAATTACATATGCAATGACCCAACTTCAGCAATGACACTCACTTAGCCGAGATGGCCGACGAATATAAACATTATTTTTTTATTTGTAATACAGCCGTATAGTACATAAGCAAATCCTTAACGAAACGAAAACTAGTGGGAAATCGGGGACAATTTCATATATAGATAAGAACGTTTGCTGTAAATGTAATACATGCCTAACAGGGAGTAATTGAACATTAAAATAATAATAATAACAATAACAACAAATAAATAAATGATAGAACACACCTCGATTCACAAACAATGAATAAAAAAAAAAACTATGTGTGTATGTCGTTAAAACGCCAATGTCTCTGCTTTTAGAAACTTTGCATACAGAAGTGTGTGTAAAAATGTGTTTGAAAGATAGTTCTTCAAAAAATGAAAACGAAACAAGAGGGCCAAGATGGCCCTGGATCGCTCACCTGAATTTTTGAGATGACCATAGCCTATTTTTTTTTAGGTATTGAAACATTGGAACCAAATTTATAATTTTGCCAAGCAAGAGCCATGTTTCTTGACGGATCAAAGTTATATGTACAGTTTTTGAAAAGGGTCACCCAAGGAACATCTCTGTCAAATTATTTCAAAATCTGACTAGGGTTTCAGAGAAGAAGAATTTTCAAGAATTTCTTCATTTCCATATAGTGCAAGTAGCCCCCATTCAGCACAGCCATGTTTCTTGACGGATCAAAATTTCGTGAATACTTTTTTAAAAGGGTCACCCAAGGATAATCTCTGTGAAATCATTTCAAAATCTGTCCATCTGTTTCAGAGAAAAAGAATTTTCAAGAATTTCTTCATTTCCATATAGTGCAAGTAGCCCCCATTCACGAGAGCCAGGTTTCTTGACCAATCAAAATTTCGTGAATACTTTTTGAAAAGGGTCACACAAGGACCATCACTGAAAAATTATTTCAAAATCTGACCAGCAGTTTCAGAGATGAATAATTTTTAAGAATTTCCTCATTTTCCTATAGTGCAAGTAGCCCCCATTCACCAGAGCCATGTTTCTTGACCAATCAAAATTTCCCTATAATGCAAGTAGCCCCCATTCACCAGAGCCATGTTTCTTGACCAATCAAAATTCCGCGAACAATTTTTGAAAAGGGTCACCCAAGGAACATATCTGTGAAATTATTTCAAAATCCGACCAGCTGTTTCAGAGAAGAAGATTTTTTAAGAATTCCTTCATTTCTGTATAGTGCAAGTAGCCCCCATTCACCAGAGCCACATTTTTTGACGGATCAAAATTTCACAAAGTTTTTCAAAAGGGTCATCCAAGGAACATATCTGTGAAATTATTTCAAAATCCAACCATCGGTTTCAGAGGAGAAGATTTTTAAAGAATTCCTTCATTTCTATATAGTGCAAGTAGCCCCCATTCACCAGAGCCACATTTTTTGATGGATCAAAATTTCACGAACAATTTTTGGAAAGGGTCACCCAAGGAACATATCTGTGAAATTATTTCAAAATCTGACCAGGGATTCAGAGAAGATTTTTAAAGAATTCCTTCATTTCTACATGTACAGGTATATAGTGCAAGAAGCCCCCATTTACCAGAGCTACATTTTTTGACGGATCAAAATTTCACGAACAATTTTTGGAAAGGGTCACCCAAGGAACATATCTGAAATTATTTCAAAATCTGACCAGCGGTTTCAGAGAAGATTTTTAAAGAATTTGCTAAAAAAGTCCATTTGGTTGCTATGGCAACCAGAGTTTTTGATGGAATCAAATTCTGTGAACAATTTTTAAAGAGGACCTCCCAAGGAGCATTCCTACTAAGGCTGGTTCAAATTGGCCCAGCGGTTTAGGAGGAGTTGATGTTAAAAGAATTGTTGACGACGGACGACGGACACCGGGTGATCCTAAAAGCTCCCCTTGATCACATTGTGCTCAGGTGAGCTGAAAATAAAAGCTTTATTTTTCTTGTGCTAACCAAAACTAACTTGGTCTTAGTAATACGCTAAATGAAACTAACCATGTCCCCGATTCACCTTTATTTAAAACAAGGAGACAGTAGGGGAATCTTTTTTTTTCTGTTGATATTAGCTTTTTAATATTCGGAATATTCGCGGTAAGGCATTTCAAAAGAGACTGAAGACAATTGATGTTATAAATTGCAGTAATACAAGAGCTCTGTTCGCGAAAAAACTCAAAGAAAATATTACCAAGTACCTCTACACATCCTGACGACTCTGCCAGTTCTGATGAATATCTATACCCTTCCTCTGACGTCCCAGGATCAGGATCAGATGAAACGCATGAAAATGGCTTAAACTATCTTTTACAGAGGCAGATAGAAACATATGTTGATGATGTTATTTCAACTTCAACAATAGAAAGTGTTTCCTCATCAGCAATTCCAAACGTAGTCCCGGAAAGAGATATAGATGCTGCTACAGATCCGGTTTCAAAATCATACCGTCTTACCTACAAAAAATACCAATGTTAAGGTCTATGACAAAAAATTCAACTGCCTTTTTTGCAATGTACCGCAAAGCAAATTACCTCGACATTTAACAACTCAACACACGGATGAAAAGGACGTCCAAGACTATCTACAAGAGAAAAATCCGAAATTGAAAAGCAAACTGATGACACGGCTAAGAAATTTGGGTAATTACCAGCATACTGCAAAAGTTCTTCGAGAGAAGAAAGGATCGTTGATTGTAAAATACATGCCTTCTACAGTGAACGAAACGGACAAGTATCTTCCGTGTGAGTTTTGTTACGGACACTACAAGAATGTTGAACTTTGGAAACATGTATGAAGATGTACGCTAGCTCCAACCAGCAATACTCAAAAGTCAAGACGGGTACTAGCAACAAGTCGCTTTCTTCTTCCAATAGTTCATGAGTCATCAGCTGGCCTTAAAGATCTGCTGGTAACCCTTAATTCTGATGAGGTTTCGCGAATTATCAAAAGCGACGCATTGATTCTTAAATTTGGCGACAAGATATCTAAAAGACATGGGCATGACAGGGAGCAGTACAATACGCTATGCAATTCATTGAGAGAGCTTGGGCGCTTGTTGAGACAGCTTAGAATCGCATCAGAATCACAAAATAAAACGCTGGACAGCTTCATTGATCCAACCCAATTCCAGACTGTTGTGGAGGCTACGAAGACCATATCAGGGTTCTCACTAAAAAGCAACATTTATAACACACCTTCCCTTGCGTTAAAAATTGGACATTCGCTGAAAAAATGTTGCAAGGTTGTGGAAAGTGAAGCCATTGAAAAGGGTGATGAGGAGATTATTAAAAAAGCCACTGGCTTTTCAAAACTACTTGATATGAACTGGACCGATGAAGTTTCTGCACTTGCACTACGGACTCTCTCAGAAAGAAAGAGAAACAAAGTGAAACCTCTTCCTCTAACAAACGACGTGAAATTGATGAACGAACATCTAAAGGCAAACGGGAGAGATGCATATGAGACACTTGAAGTATGCCACTCAAGTATACAAGCTTGGGTTGATCTTGCCAAAGTAACATTATCACAGATCATTCTTTTCAATCGCAGGCGCCAAGGTGAAGTCTCGAAGATGACAGTGGCTGATTTTAAAGAACAACATAGTGCCAGTGAAGATGACGTAAGTCGAACACTCTCAACATTTGAACAAAAATTGTGTGAAGTTTTTCAACGGATTGAAATTGTAGGTAAACGAGGCAGAACTGTCCCGGTCATTTTTACATATGAAATTAAGAAATGGATCGATCTACTGGTCAGAACTAGGTATGATATTGGAGTAGACAAAGAAAACAGATTCTTATTTGCAAGACCATACTATGGTTCAAAAGGCCACATCAGAGGAAGCGATTGCATACGAGAATACAGCGAAGATTGTGGAGCGGAACGTCCAAATCTGCTTCGTTCAACAAAACTTCGTTTTCAGATAGCCACTATGTCGCAAATTCTAAACCTGAAGGACCACGAACTAGATCTTCTTGCAGACTTTCTCGGTCACGACATTAGAGTACACCGTGAATTCTATCGCCTTCCTGAACACACTCTACAAGTTGCAAAGATTTCTAAGCTATTGATGGCTATGGAGAGTGGAGAGATCACGAAACAAGCCGGAAAGAATTTAGATGAAATCACATTTGATGCTGATGAAGGTAAAGAGTTTACTTTTTAAGCTTTATCAGGTATTTGTATGGCCCCTGATCTGGATATTGACTTACCTGTCGACCTCAGGAAAATCTATTGGCAACACATAGGTTTTTGATCTTTCCTTTAATTTAATCTTATACAGGAGTTTTACAGACCTTGACAAAGGAAGCTTTAACTCTTCACCACATTATCCCGAGCTTTAACGACCCTTATATGTAAGCCTTTTGAAAACATTGTGGGAAAAGGATAAAATGCTGGTAACCCGAGCTTTAGTGATCCTGGTATGTAAGCCTTTTGAAAACATTGTGGGAAAAGGATAAAATGCTGGTAACCAGCATTTTCTCTTTTTCCTACAATGTTTTCTACTTTATGAAAGACAATTTCGTATTTTGAGTAACTCTTAACTTGTGGTCTCTACTGCTTTCAGTTTGGTTGAGTCCAGAATTTTGTTGTTTGGTAGAGTTAAAAACATTTTTGAAAAAGAAAAACAAGCTAGTAATCATCGTTTCTCGTAATCTACCCTTCCAATAGAAATTATATCATTTTAACTTAACTAACCTTCTAGTATGCAAATGCTTTAAAATTGAACCTGTCAATTTTTTTTCTTGTCTGTAAACTTCAAACTTTTAGCACAATTTTAATTTGTCGCTCTTTAAAGGCCGAAAGAATGGTTGCCTGATTGTGTTAGACGATATGTTATTATACATCTCCAAAAATAAAAATGCAGGAAAAATTAGATCCACCGGTCACCATGATAAGACTAGAAATTTCTGTAAGATTATCATTTACTTCAAAACCAATTATCAATTACTGGAATTAACCCTATCGGCGTCTTTGTCAGGATAAGTACATGTACCTTTTGAGGATGGGAAAGTCAATTCTAAACTACGTTTTTTTCCGCCCACAATGCTTTGAATTCAAACCATGAAAATCCTATATATTACAAAAGGGACCTGACTTTAAATTTTTGAGTTTTTGTTAAGTTGCAATGTATTTAAAGATACATATATAACTTCATGTAACAAAAAAAGAAAAAAAAAAACTGAATTATCGGATGATTAAATATGAAATCATGTTTATATGGCAGAGATTGATATGGACATTTACGATGATGAAGAGGAGGATGAAGTTGATGATGTTGGTGATGATAATCAATGTAACGAAGACGATGGCTCATTCAACGGTATGTTAATAAGAAGATAATGACATGAACAACTTGTTATCGTACAAGTATTTTTTGGCAGTTATTCAAGTGAATGAAGCTGCGAGTATTTTATCCTCTCTTAACCAAATTGAGAAAGAATAAACCACTGATAAAGTCAAAATTGAAAAAGAAGATTCACTGACTCGTCTTTAGATACCTTTAACCCTTTCCCAAACAAGCCCTGGTTTTCACGTGTCTGCAGTACAAGTATTTTGAAAACACTGTGGGAAAAGAAGAAATTGCTCGTTCCGAGCAATTTCTCCTTTTCCCACAGTGTTTTCTACCCTTTTTGAGAACTTTCTGCCATTTTCATCAAATTTGAAATTGTCGTCTGCAAACTCTTTCAATTTGGACCAGTCCAAAATTTGTCGTTTGGGAAAGGGTTAAATGGCAATTTTCTACTAGACTTCATGCAATAATACAGGGAAAAAGGAGGGGGAATGACAGATATTTTCCCCCTCCCCTCGAACTAAATGCCACTAGTGTAAGATACATGATTAAGTTCCTACCTATCTGGATCGTTTTATCAATTTACGTGTAAATTTAAAATCAAAGTAATGCGTATTAATATTTTAATACTTATATGTTTTAAACTAATCATATGTCATAAAATAATACACGATAATGGTCCTTTTCCAAATAAGGTCGATGAAATGAGCCTATCAAAATCTTGCTTAAATCATAAAATGTAAACAGTTATCTTTTCAGTTGTTCCGCAACATATTTTATTTCATTTTCCAGCGATGGTAGTAAGAAAGGCGCCAGTCGTTGTAAGAAGGCAAAGACTAGTAAAAGAAGGTAAGATAGCTACTTTTGGGATTTTTGAGATATGTGTGTTTTCCACTTTATTTTACGACATATGTGACTGGTCACGCAGAAAGGGACCTTGTGGCTCCGAAAAGTATCGACCGTCATCAGACTGCGTAGATCGCGCAATTTGACCAGGGTCGAAACTTTTTGATCTTGAGATATTTTCTGAACTTTGAATAGTCATTCTACCTTACTATATAGTCGTTTACAAACTTATAGGGTGGATCAACCTGTATTTGTTTACGTCTCTTTTTCAGTTCGCTGGTTTACGGATTTCCGAGAAGGTCTCCATTTGCCCAACATGTCGGGTTTACCTTTTCAAATATACATGTTGTTTTGAAAAGGGTTACATATGAACACGAAATAAATCTACCAATCATTGGTGGAAAGAGTGGCGATTGTAGCACTAACCCATTACCACAAAATTCCTAATTTTAACGCCGTTGAAAAAAAGTTTTGGAAAAAACTGTAGGAAAAGAAGAAGATGCCGTTAACCTTTTTCTTTCTTCTTTTCTCGCATTCCTTTTTCCATCCTTTCCAACTCAAATTTCATTGTTTTAGCCATAATCATTTTTTGTCTACAACAGCTTTCAATATGGACCAGTCTAAAATTTTGTGGTCTGGTAATACGTTAATGAATCAAGTTATCATTCCGCGATAATGGATGTGCTGTCTATGACCTTTTATTTTCTTAATCATTGCAAACTAATCAATTCTTAAATCATTTTTAAGATCAAGAAGCAGATTTGAATTACTCTATGATAAACAATTCCTTGTTTTCACAACCCCGTGGTGCAATATCAATAAAAACATTGTCGGAAATTGAGAAATTGTAAGTCACAATCAGCTTCATTTTCCCACAATATTTATGCCCCCCTTATGGAGTTATTGCCCTTTGTTGATTTTCACACTTAATTTTTGTCAGGAGCATAACTCTAAAAGTATTTCAGGTATCATCTTAAAACCTCATAGGTGGATAGATCTCACTAAGGAGAAGTGCAGTGCACAAGTACCATAACTCTGCCCTTCATATTTTTGGAGTTATTGCCCTTTGTTGATTTTCATACTTAATTTTTGTCTGGAGCATTACTCAAAAAGTATTTCAGGTATCACATTGAAACCTCATAGGTGGATTAATCTTATTAAGGAGACGTGCAGTGCACAAGAACCATAACTCTGCCCATTATATTTTTGGAATTATTGCCCTTTGTTGATTTTCATACTTAATTTTTGTCCAGAGCATAACTCAAAAGGTTTTTCAGGTATCATCTTGAAACTTTATATGCGGATAGATCTTATTCAGGAAAAGTGCATTGCACAAGAACCATAACTCTGCCCATTATATTTTTGCAATTACTGCCCTTTGATGATTTTCATACTTATTTTTTTTCCGTAGCATAACTCAAAAAGTATGTGAGGTAAAATCATGAAACTTTAAAAGTTGATACTTCACATAAATGGGAAGTGCAGTGCCCAAGAATTGTTAATTTATAATTAACAATTTTTGAGTAATTACCCTTTGTTCGTTTTTACACTTTGAATGTAAGAGTTTATAATCACATTGGATGCCATTAGGGGGGTATACATGTTTTACAAACATCTCTTGTTTATTCTATATTAAATACCTCTTTTCAAACTTGCTCCGAAAAAAATAATGTGTTTTTTTTTAATGTGTTGCCCGCTTTGTTACTATTGGCACAGAACTGTATAATATATTACAAGGAAAACAGCATTTGCAATTTACCATATTATCTATATTTCTATTACCAAAAACATTAACGGTTACTCATCCCTGTTCGCCATAAATGTACCACAATTAGTTACATGAAAATATTTTCACGTACTTTTTACCATATTAACAAAAAATGTTTAATATGGGTGTGACTATTTTTTCCTATTCCTCATGTATGGACAACGGACGCCGTTTTCAATATTACAATACATCTGGGGCCCGTTTTACTAAGGTAGTTACGCACAAAATTTTCGTAAGTTTTTACGTAACTCTAAAGAAAATGCGTAAGTGCGTTTTACTAAAAAAGTTCGTAACTGATTCAAGTGTAAGTTTTTGCGTAACTTTATGAACAAAAAAAACCTGCCTTAACTTTTACGTAAGTGTTGCCAAATATCAGCGGGGTTCAAACTAGTTAGAATAATTAACCGAGAAACAATTGGAATAAAAATATGGATTGGCAAAGTACAGTTCGGTTGAATTAGACCATCCTGGATGACATCTCAATCTAAATAAGGCGATTGCTTACAATTTTCTCAATGTTGCATGAAGGTCACGGCACACTTTTGTGATTGTTTCATGTGTTTCGCCAGCACTGATTAACTTTTCCTTTTCCTACCAATTAACTGTTCATCCTGTTGCTAATGCTTCATACATCATTTAATTTTTATATAAATTACTGCTGAAGTGTAGAAATAGAGACATAAGGTATTTGTTATTCATTTATTACCAACATCTAAAATTGACCTAAATATGACCTCATTACCACAAAATCCCTAATTTTTAAATAGAACATGCCTTTATTAAGTTTTCAGAAATGCCAATATGGATACTTGTTCTTGTAATTTAGAAGAACAAAAAACTGCATAAAGGTCATATTATTCAGCTTAATTAATGAAGCTGCATATTGTGATTGGTACAAGGTCAAGGTCACACATCAAGGTCAAAGATAATTTTTATAGGGCAATTCATCCATTGGGAACATGGTATTTCTGATGTATGATCCAGATGAAAATTTCAAAAAATGCAGTTTTATATCTCAAAATGCAGCAATGGGTTAACATTGAAAATATATGTTTTTTGCTTTTTTTATCTTTTGCAGTTAAAAGGGTACCATGGTCAAAGTCTGAAGAAGCTGAAATCAACGAATATTTTAAGGAGTATGTTGAGCTTACCTCCAAACGAAGGTGCCCTGGTATGCAAGAATGTATGCAAGCTATCCACAAGAGTAAGGTAGCTGGAGGACAGGTGTGGAAAAGATCTTGGGAAACCATTAAAAAGAAAGTTTCAAACATGATGAAAATGAATGGAAGAAGGATGAAGTCTGTAAAAACTTAGCTTTGCTGAGATGAACATTCCCAAGAGTCTAGTGTGCTGATCTACATTCAGCCTGTTTGATGCTTAGATTACATTCCAATCAGCTTCACTTTTCTGCTTTGCTGAACATTCAGCGTTCTCAGCTTCCTATAACATTTAATTTTAGCTCCTCAGCTTCCTATAACATTTAATTTTAGCTCAATTGAGCAGGAAATGATTTGTTGTAAGCGTCTAGGGGCTATATTCCTGTAGTATTGTAAGTTTTCCTATTTGAAAGTAATATTTTCAGCTCATCTGGCACAGGTGAGCATTGTGATCCATTAAATGTCATCATGTGTCATCAACAGTTTTAATGTTGCCATTCTTGAGGCCAAAATTTTGATTGAATCAGACTTGCTGAGGATGTTTATCTTGATCTCAGACGGCTTCGAACATGAGTCGTGTAGCTAAAAAGTTGGTCACTAGGTCAGATCTTAGAAAAATCTGATTACTCTACAGGCAACAATTTTGACCCAATCTTCATCGAAATTAACTTAGGATGTTTGGCTTGTTAATATCTGGGACAAGTTCGATCATGGATAGAGTCGGATCAAAAAATAGGTCACTAGGTCGTCAACTCTTAAAAAAAAAATCTTGTTACTACTCTAGAGGCCTAAATATTGACTAATCTTCATCAAACTTGCATCAGTTTAGAGTATTAGTTCAGTACTACTGTCTTTGCTAAAATTCTATATCAAACAGATATTACTGAAGCTATTAGCACCTAAGTATGGACATTTTAGCTCGTATTTCAAATGTTGGTACGAAATTGTACAGCTCTTAATTTTAGACAATTCTTTAGCCTTTAAAATTTTAGCACATAATCGGGCAATGTTTGTCCGTCCGTCTGTCCAACCGTCTGTCTGTCCACTCCGTATCTTCTGGATGCCTGGTCCGATTTTCAAACTTCTTCACATACTTGTGCATCTTGATGAGACGATGTGCAGAGCGTGTGATTCAGTGACCTACTTCCAAGGTCAATGTCACAACAGGACTTTTAAAGGTCATTTACATTAATTTTGTGTCCACTCCATATCTCCTGAACCCCTAGTCCAATTTTCGAAATCTTTCACACACTTGTGTGTTCAGACACCTTTATTGAGTCCTCATGATTTTATTCATTAATTAAAATAGCGTCCGTGCAACTAAAATCAATTCAGCTTCATTCATCTAATATCAATATTCAACTCTCATCAATTTTAGATCGCCCGAAATTCTTGTAAATGTAAAGATAAGTTGCAGCTACAGAAAAACAACTGATAACTCGAAATGATAACATGGATAGTGGACATTTCTTTAACCCTTTACCAAACGACAAAATTTTAGACAGGTCCAAATTGAAAGCATTTGCAGACGACAAATTAAATGTAACTTAAAAATTGAAATTTGATATGGAATGGGTAGAAAACATTGTGCTGGTAACTAGCATTTTCTCCTTTTCCCACAATGTTTCAAAAGGCTTCTTTTTTTAAGACCGTTAAAAGTTGGGATTGTGTAGTAAAGAGTTAAATGAACATATACGTTTTTAAAGGACTGATAACTAAGAAACTTGTACGCCATTTTGACAGCTTTTCTTATCTAATTTCCCTATATTACGTGAGGTACGAATGTCTTACTTGTATTTTGGGGTGTAGTAGAAGCTAAATCCCTGCTCTTTTTGACATTTGGAAAAAGCAAACAGCTTCATCCCTCCTGTTATTTAGGGTCAGTTAGAGATACCATAGAAATGCCTTAAGGGGTAAGGGGTTAAATGTTGTGTATGTCCCCGTTTCTCGTATAAACATTCAGGTACGAGTGTGTCCCCGGTTTCATTATGAAAAATCAGAATTCTTATTTGCTTGTTTTCAACAACGCTACTCATCATACAACTCTTAACCCATTACCAAACGACAATATTTTAGACTGGTCCAAATTGAAAGCATTTGCAGACGACAAAATAAAAGTGACTGAAAATTTGAAATTTGTTTTGTGAAGGGTAGAAAACATTGTGGGAAAAGGAGAAAATGCTGGTTACCAGCATTTTCTCCTTTTCCCACAATGTTTTCTAAAGGCTTCTTTCTCAGGGGTGTCAAAAGTAGGGATTGTGTGGTAATGGGTTAAGATACATTTCTTTCATAAAAAATAAGCTTAGTTAAGATACATTTCTTTCATAAAAAAAAAGCTTAGTTAAGCAAAATATACAGAAATAAAGAAGTCCCGTTTATGGTGGATACAGTTGGTGTCCCCGATTAACACCAAAGACATGTATGCGTGTGTGTGTGTGGTGGAATGAATGAATGAATGAATGAATGGTGTTTTATGGCCCGTCGACAACTTAGGTCATATTGGGCGCACTTACTTAGTAAACAATAATGCGAGGTGAAAATAACATACATGTGCAACAACATAAGACAAACATGAATGATAAAATTAATGAGGAATGGATGAAACACAAATGATGCCCCTTTTGTCGCCTTTTATGACACGCATGCTGTCACTTTTGTTCCGCCAGATGAAATGGAAGATGTGACGATCGCGGGACTGCAGTGGTTTATTCTTATACCCCCGATTAAACCACACGGGGTCCCACAGGCCAACTGATTCCCATTCCAAACCCTATTTACATCAAGAAAAAAATATAGGATTTGGAATAAGAACTACCCAGTGTGTGTGTTGGGGATCGTTACAACAAGATAGGTTTTAGGGCTGCGTGGCACCATCCATCTAACCATAATTATGGTATGATAAACAAAAAGCCTTGAACAAGAGGGCCAAGATGGCCCTGGATCGCTCACCTGAATTTTGAGATGATCATAGCCTATTTTTTTTTTTTTGAGGTATTGAAACATTGGAACCAATTTTATAATTTTGCTAAGCAATTTTCAAAAGGTCACCTTTAAAAGTCATTTCGAAATCTGACCATCAGTTTCAAAAAGAAGAATAATTAAGAATTAATTTCTGTGTAAGAGCAAGTAGCCCCCATCCATGAGAGCCATGTTTCTTGATGGATCAAAATTTACGAACAAGTTTTGAAAAGGGTCCCCCAAGGAACATATCTGTGAAATTATTTCAAAATCTGACCTGTGGTTTCAGAGGAGAAGATTTTTAAAGAATTACTTCATTTCTGTAAAGTGCATGTAGCCCCCATTCACCAGAGCCACATTTTTTTGACAGATCAAAATTTCAAGAACAATTTTTGAAAAGGGTCACCCAAGGAACATATCTGTGAAATTATTTCAAAACACGACCAGCGGTTTCAGAGGAGAAGATTTTTAAAGAATTCCTTCATTTCTGTATAGTGCAAGTAGCCCCCATTCACCAGAGCTACAATTTTTGACGGATCAAAATTTCACGAACAGTTTTTGAAAAGGGTCACCCAAGGAACATATCTGTGAAATTATTTCAAAATCTTACCAGCGGTTTCAGAGAAGAAGATTTTTTTAAGAATTCCTTCATTTCTGTTTCGTGCAAGTAGCCCCCATTCACCAGAGCCACATCTTTTCACGGATCAAAATTTCACGAACAATTTTTTAAAAGAGTCACCCAAGGAACATATCTGTGAAACTATTTCAAAATCTGACCAGCAGTTTCAGAGAAGATTTTTAAAGAATTCCTTCATTTCTGTATAGTGCAAGTGGCCCCCATTCACCAGAGCCACAATTTTTGACGGATCAAATTTCACAGACAATTTTTGAAAAAGGTCACCCAAGGAAAATATCTGTGAAATAATTTCAAAATCCGACCAGCAGTTTCAGAGGAGGAGATTTTTAAAGAATTTGCTAAAAAATTCCATTTGGTTGCCATGGCAACCAGAGTTTTTGACGGAATCAAATTCTGTGAACAATTTTTAAAGAGGAACAAGGAACATTCCTGCCAAGTTTGGTCCAAATTGGCCCAGCGGTTTAAGAGGAGTTGATGTTTAAAGAATTGCTGACGACGCACAAAAGACGACGGACAGTGGGTGATCCTAAAAGCTCCCCTTGAGTATGTTGTGCTTAGGTGAGCTAAAAAGACTATTTGAAGTTTCAATTATCCCTTTACTAGATGACAAAATTGTAGGCTTTACCAAACAGAAAGCGTTGGCAAACAACACAAAACTTAAAACTTTAACCTTTTACCAAACGACAAAATTTTAGACTGGTCCACATTGAAAGCACTGCAAGACAAAATAAATGTCTCAAAAAATGAAATTTGTTTCCAGCAAGGTAGAAAACACTGGTTACCACAATTTTCTCCTTTTCCCAATATGTTTTCAAAGGGCTTCTATCTAACCAGGGATTGTTTGGTAAATGGTTAAACATAACATTTTCTTCTTTTCTTGTGTTTCAAAACACTTCTTTGGGATGCTATTGGGCCCTTTTACCATTTGCCTGTGCAACAGTTTAAAAAAAAAATTGGATACCAAATTTATTTCATTAATTGGAAACAAATTTATTTCATGTACTTATCGTGTTTTTAATACTTCATATTTTCAAGCTAAAGCAAAGAGAGATGCAGGAAAAAGAACAGGAGGGGGTCCTGCAGAGACACTCTCACAGGCAGAGGCCTCTTGCTGGATAATATTGGGGACAGGGCTTCTGTCTGCGGTGTCACAGGTTTTGTTGATACAGATGGTATACTCGTGTACTTCTAAAAATACATACAGGTTCTCTTTTTTTATTAGTGTTTTGCTTACTTAAATTAACTGGACCTCCACAAAAACTTTGCACGTCTTTACATCACAAAACATTCCAGGTAAATGGAGAAATGCTTTGCTGGTATCCAGGAGTTTTTTCCTCTTTTACAGACAAGTCAAACCACCAAAGAATGGCTTAATCACATATTTCTATCAATCAGTTCTGACAGGAATATTTTACTTTTTTAAAGCTTCTGCAGTGTGCACTGACAAACTAAAAGCAATACAGGACATGCTTTAATACCGTAAAACGCTGTGTATACCACGCAGGCATGTATAACACGCAGGCCTTTTTCAGCATCAGATCCGAGGAAATAAGGTTGCTCGGATGTACAACACGCATCAAAAATTGACCAAAATAACGTAACATGTGAAGCTTAGGTCGCTGTCTTGAAAAACTGTAAATGGCGGGACTTTATCAAAGGGAAATAACCATTTTTAATCAAAGTGGAAATGGTAATGATTCGATGTGTACTCGGAGGATTATCAAAACGTGCCAGCTTATGACATGTTGCAAATTCACACATTGAACCGACGACCATATCGTAGTTAATCTCCTATTTTCTCACCTCGATCTACAAATGTGACAGGTGTGAAATAAACATAGATCTATGTAATAATTTTGTCCCATACTTTTTTTCTACCTTTCCAGAACACTGTCAAATCAAATAATAAAAACATCATAGGCAAGAATAGTAAATCATAACCATACATTGTTGTACTATGTTAGAATGTAAATCCAATATATAATAAAGGTAAACCCTTTGTTATTTCCAGAATGGGACAGTCCTTCCCAAACACACGACCCATCAGAAAATTGGAAACTAAAGTAAACAGCAGAGGTAGAGTCTACCTATGCCAAAGATGCAAGGTCGAAAAGTATGAGGGGGAAAGATTCAAAGTGTTGATCCATTTTTACAGAAAGCATGTAGCTTTAGATGCAGTGCCATTTTACTGTTCCATTTGCAAGTTTGTCACTACTTTGCAGAGAGATTTGGAGAACCATGTACTTCCAAAACACTTCCCTTCACATGTTGCAACTGTTAACGTCATGTTGGCCAATGGAGAAGCTGTCAATGGGAGCTCCAGTCTGTTAAAGAACCTACAACATTACATATCCACTGAGAACAACATTGTCAGTTTGTCTAAAGATGACAGCGACAGGATCTTTATAAGCAGGCAGAAGCCACTTAGTTCTATGAAAAATTGTACTACTTCTCAATGTAATTTAGATGTTTCAAACGATGCTTTGAAGGAGCTTGATAGGGGGGATGATGCAGCGGTGAATATTTTGGATGATATGTTAGGTGACAGTCAACTAACACCATTCTCTGTGAATCATATAATTCCAGCCCCTAGAAAAAGTCCCTTACGGGCAAATGACACATTCTGCGACTCTATGTCTGAGAGCTCCAGCTCAAGCTCCTCTAGTGCAAATACTATTAAGAGCAGATTGTCTGAGGAAGTGGCCTTTTTAAGAAAGGAAATACAAACTATGGGAGCTGCCATGGCACAAATGGTTAGTGAACTGGAATCTCTAAGTAAAAAAATTGGATAAGAAAGACTTTATTAGTACAAGTAAGGAAACACCGGCAGATGCACGCACAGAAACACAAACACACTGGCACACAAATTTACAAATGTAAATGTGACTGACCTGTAGTTGAAAAGTAGAGCGCACTTCTCATACTATCAGCAGTTTTTGAACAGACAGTTCTCTTTTAATTTCAAACTAGTTCAAAAGTTGAAAGGTTGGTACATGTATTTCTTTACTATTATTTTTACCTGATTAACAACTCAGCAAATCTGTAGTTGACTAGGTACCAGCAGTGACAGTATCAGACTGCAGGGTCAGATTATTGAGCTGTAGAACAGATATTTGAGGAGAGAAATTTCCGCTACTGAGCTGTTGAAGCAGATCAGCACAAAGTAAAAGACATCTGTCAGTAGACAGTGAAGTATAAGAAAAAGACATGTATACATGTATATACTACTGTTGATTTACAGTTATTTGTGGACCTAGTTGTTAAAAATAATGTATTCACTTTTCTTTTGTTATTTACATCTAATGGCTGTTTTAATTTTTCAAGAGAAAGACGATATATAAAACGAGAGGGCCAAGATGGCCCTGGATCGCTCACCTAAATTTTTCAGAGGATCTTGGCCATTTTTTTTTTTTTTGAGGTATTGAAACACTGGACCCAAAATCCTTATGTTGCCAAGCGATTTTCAAAAGGTCACCTGTAAAAGTCCTTTCAAAATCCGACCAGCAGTTTCAGAAAAGAAGAATTTTAAGGAGTTTCTTAATTTCCATTTAGTGCAAGTAGCCCCCATTCACCAGAGCCATGTTTTTTGACCGATCAAAACTTTGCGAACAATTTTTTAATAGGGGCATTCAAGGAACATTTGGCCCAGAGGTTTAAGAGGAGTTGACCACGCACAACGGACGACGGACACCAGGTGATCCTAAAAGCTCCCCTTGAGTATGTTGTGCTCAGATGAGCTGAAAATGCTGGGGCTGTGTACTTCTTGAAAGGAGAGATCAAACAATTTCTAGACATGGACAGCTCAAATAGATCGTTGGCCTCAGCTAAGCATGACATTAACATCCCTCAATATCTTGCTGGTTGTAAAGCATTGGGACCTACCAGTAAGTTGATTACAGTACTGCTATGGAAAATGATAGAAAATGATGATTTTCACATTACAGAATAAGGAGCAATATACCAAGAACTTGTTCTCTCACAAATTCCACCTATGTTTTACATAAAACTTGTTTTTTAATGCTTCCAATTTTTACAAGTAGTACTTATCAGTTTTCATCTCTGTCGAGGATGTAAATATGCGCCACTTGTGAAAATATTACTGATGGTGTCCACTTGATGAAATAAATTTCGATCTTTCACCGAAAAAGACATATATCCTCTATATCTTTGAAACTTATGCAGTAGTACAATATTCACATTCCAAAACAAACTATTGCACAACCCTTGAATCTGTAGTTAATAAAGCCAATAAGGTATTGAAGTCTTTCCCCCACCTATGATGCAATATTACATTCCAGCAAAAGTAGTGGGTGATGGCAACTGCTTATATAGAGCAATGTCCTTAGTTATAGCAGGGACAGAGAAATATCATTCACTATTGCGTCTTTTTGTGGCTCTCGAGTTGACTGAAAACAACAAATTATACAACACAGGAGCAGTTCACAATAACTTCCTGAATGAGACTCGAGTATTGACAAGCGATTATGAGGAATTGCTGCACGATGCAATTCAAGTCAACTCATATTCAGAGCTGGCACATTTTTATGCTTTAAGTTCCGCGCTTACAATCCCATTCCATTCCTACTGTCCGCCTCAGGTATACTCAGATTATACATCTGATGTATTTACTAGGAGAATAGTAGGAAGAAATGTGAAAGACACCAGGACAGATACATCATTTGAAATCATGTGGACATCTACTGCACCAAATTTTAATGATTTCTCGCCAAACCACTTTGTTCCATTATAAGAAAAAATGCAGAAGATCCATTCCCAAATGGAACAATGGAATCAGCCATTAATATAGAAGATGAGTCCGACTTAGAACCTGACATCTGTTTGATTCATTCATCAGAAAATGGAGATTTGCGTCCAATAAACAAAGTGATTCTTGACGAAATCAAGGATTCAGTTGGAGATAAGTATTCAGCGAACCACCCATCTCAGACTCAGTGGAAAAGGAAAACATTTGTCAAGGAAACAATATTATAATAGACAAAATAATGGCTTCAGTTGGAGATGAGTATTCAGCAGAATACAATATCTGTTTGAAAAACCCATCTTGAAATGAAAACTCAAATTCAGAGTTTATGAAAACTCAAATTCAGTTTATGACGTCCCAGAAAGGAGAAATGACAGCATGTGTATGGAAAGACAAACAACTAGGGCTCCGTATCGGTCAGTTTGATCGATACGATATTTGTATCGATACAAAATGATCGATATTCGATATATCATATGATATTCAGAGCTCCAGATAAGAGGCGTACGGGCGTAAAAACAATTTTGAAATCAACAAAAACAATTTTAAATGAAAATCAATGCGTATAAAAACAAATTGAAATAAAAAATGATGCGGGAAAAAACAATTTAAGGAAAAATAAAACGTGCGAATGTCCGATTTCGGTTCGTGTTTTACAACTAACACGAGCGGATGTACAGTGCAAATGCACCATTTTTAATACACACACAATTTTTCGGACAAGGAGAATGATGAAGACGCCAGAGTTAGCCGAATTTGATACTGGTTCCCAGCTTTAAATTGAAATTTAGCGTGTTAAATTTTAGTGACAATGGAAACCTGACAACCAGTTTCGCGGTAGAAATGGCGAGACAGCCGACTGCTCGGGGTAGGTTACCTAAAATATCGCCCCAAGTCAAGGGATCTGTGCTCAAAAACGTTAGTCGAGAGAACAAAACATGTTCTTACTGTATCGTACGTATCTTGGTTGATGATTTGATACGAAATGTGCTTGAACAATGCGATAAAAGCGAGACTTTCACCGCTGAACATACGGGAAAGTCCTTTTCCGAAAAATAATTTAAATAATGGACAAATGAATTTCACTGGCCCATATTGGAAGGAAAGGGACTAGAAATGAAATTTAAGTGCAATGTGTGCATGAAACATAAAATAGTACATGTATATGGGCGAAGGAGGGGTCTGCAATTATAAAAAAAAGACAGTATGTCAAGGCACAGTAATTCATACGAGCATCAGGCCGAGGAAAAAATGCTTTTAGCTTTAACCCAAGATTTTGGTAATGAAGTTCTTTGCCCTGTGAATAATTGTCTTCCCTGACAAATGTCAAAGTAAGACTCCTTTTGAGTTGAAAATATATGTATTTCTAATGACAAGGATAGTGTGAAAATAGAAAATGTTTGTTACAAAGCATTTTCCCTTCTCAAAATTTGAACAAAGAAACTCCAACATAGACACATAAACTATTAAGAAGGAAAACATTTAACATCAGGAAAAAAACAATTTGATTCTCAAAACAAGTTGTAAAAAACAATTAAAAGAGTAGAAATAGGTTGTATAGAACAACTTAAGTCAATTTCTTATCTGGAGCTCTGATATTTCAATTTTCAATAAAAGAGAGAAAAAAATGCGAAAATTGTGTTTGTTCTTTTTTCAGCATACCTGAAAAACAAAATACCGCAAATTTAACACTTCTAGATTGTATTGAAATTTCATAATTATGTAGGCCTAAATTAATATGAATACTAACTAGATCTACATTTACTACTCATTAAAAAGCTGAAAAGACAGTCTAAGAGGACTCTGATCGGACAATGTCAAGGAGACATTTTGTTGTGTCATGGGTTTCCGTGTTTTTATTTTCACCGAACAATTTTTCATGCGTGTTAATTTCTGGATAGGTATGTTCGCATGATTCGACATAGATTTCTCAATAAGGATTAGAACTACATGTAGCATCAAAACCTGTTATTTTACTCACGATAAACAGATAATGGCCTTTTTTGTCCATGTTTTTTCTTACGTGAGGTCTCGCGTGTGATTAACATTTGTTATGCAAATTTCAAGTCTATAAAATGATTTACACAATAATTTACGCGAGTCGGAACACTGATTTCAGATAATCTAATGGAAAAAGAGATTTGATTTTTTTGATTTTCGAGCCACATTTTTCGGCAATATTAAAAGATCGACCAAATAAAATCTTAGGAAGGTTGAAAGGTCACGGCTTCAATTATTTCCATCGCTACCTCTCGATCACATCAGGAGATGTTCAGTACCTTTCTTTAATCAACTATATTGACCAATTATCAGCGTAAATTTGTCTGCAATCTGCTGATTGATGCATAATTTGCAGATTTCAAACAACATGACGGGGGAATGAGAATAGGGGTATTAGTTAATTGTCATCCATTGTGTAACGGGTACAGGGCGAGTAATAAAGAATGACGCATTTCGATTGGTTGTAAGTTTCCCAGGTAGCCACACCTACCTCTACGACTACTCGACTTTAGAGATTACCTAAAGTAAACTCGTAATGAATTTCGCCGTTAAAAACAACTAAATTGGGTATTTATATGCTTTACTTTTATTTTCTTTTGATGATCGATATTTTGTTCGATACAGAAACGTTCGATCCGATATATCTATCGAACGTAAAATACCGGTTTTCGATATATATCGAGTACCGGTACGGAGCCCTACAAACAACACATCTTCTTCTTGTTCACTGCGGAGAACCCTGCCCAGATCGTGTCTAAAGTTTCAAGAAAAACCTGAAATGGTGAAGTGAAGATGATACCAGCACCTGCCATTGTACCAGACACATGAATGGAGTTGATCATTCTGATCAATTGCGGACAGAGTACAGCAGCTACCGTACATCCAAAAGGTGGTGGCTTTACCTTTTTTGGTTTTTGGTAGATGTGGTTATTACAAATGCTTTCATACTTATGAAAGAATCCACCAATCATCTGAGACAGACAAAATCTAGTCGGGACAAAGCAAGGACAATGATGGAATTCCGGATGAATTTAGCAAAGCAACTTATTGGAGATTATGTGGAGAATGAAAGGGCTGCTCTTGCAGTACAATATTCACATTCCAAAACAAACTATTGCACAACCCTTGAATCTGTAGTTAATAAAGCCAATAAGGTATTGAAGTCTTTCCACCCACCTATGATGCAATATTACAGTCCAGCAAAAGTAGTGGGTGATGGCAACTGCTTATATAGAGCAATATCCTTAGTTATAGCAGGGATAGAGAAATATCATTCACTATTGCGTCTTTTTGTGGCTCTCGAGTTGACTGAAAACAACAAATTATACAACACAGGAGCAGTTCACAATAACTTCCTGAATGAGACTCGATTATTGATAAGCGATGACAAATTGCTACACGATGCAATTCAAATCAACTCATATTCAGAGCTGGCATTTTTATGCTTTAAGCAGGGTTTTCATTTTGAAATGAAACAACAGATCGATTGACAAAAACAACAGGCAGGGGGTCAAGGGGGCCGCCTAGGCCCCCTAGTGGGCCCAGGGCAACGCCCTGGTAGGGGGACCAGGGGGGCGAAGCCCCCCGGCCGAAAACGATTGAGCTTTTTTAAACCTATTTTGTGAGGTCTCCTTGATGGTAAATCTGTTTTTTTTCTCTATCATTATGTCATGAGTTTGCTTTTAAAACATTATTTGGATCTCACTTGTACATATACAGTATGTAAGTGGGGTCCAAATACTGTTTTGAGAAAAATACACATATAAAATATGAAAACAAATGTTAACATGTCTTACTTCACAGCCAATTAAGAGTAAGACATACACATACCTATGTGATTTTTTACAAAGAGCAAAGGAGATAGGATATTTCATTTTTATTATTTAAATTTACTTTCTAAATCTTAAATTTAACCCAATTCACCTTAAAACATTTAACAGATTAAATAATCTTTCATATATCTCAGATCAATGCATTCGCTTTTATGGTAAATATCCGAAGACAAAAATAATATGAAATATAAAGTATGTATTGTCGATGTACAAGAGTTCGACGACAACTCGCTTCTCGGGATTAAAATTGCAAAACGGTCTGTAAAAAACTGAGTCACATACTTTAAACTTTATTGTTAATTTTATGTCAACTTTACTAACCGGTGTCATCGTCTAATTTGGCGTTTTTAAAACCAAAATCAAATAAACAGCAATTTGCCGACTTCTTTCTCTTTGCTTTGGCGTCCATGATTACCAAATGGAGATTGGAGCAACGTATCGAGGCCTACGATTGGATAATTGTATGCAAGCATCCAATGAATGACCGCGTAACATTCATAAACCAACTGTTTCTGGTTTTGCGGTAAAATTGAACAGGTGTTGCAGTACAGTTACCAACGCATGAAATATTTTCGGTATAAACAGAGCGATTGATTTTTCAAAGATCCAGCAAAAACAACCAATTAAAAGCCGATTTCAACCGATGTTTTTGATCGGCAATCGGCTTTAAATGAAAACCCTGTTTAAGTGCCTTGCTTATACAATCCCATTCCATTCCTACTATCCGCCTCAGGTATACTCAGATTATACATCTGATGTATTTATTCGGATGTTAGTAAGAAGAAATGTGAAAGACACCAGGACAGATACATCATTTGAAATCATGTGGACATCTTCTGCACAAATTTTAATGATTTCTCGCCAAACCACTTTGTTCCATTATAAGAAAAATGCAGACGATCCATTCCCAAATGGAACAATGGAATCAGCCTTTAATATAGAAGATGAGTCCGAATTAGAACCTGACATCTGTTTGATTCATTCATCAGAAAATGGAGATTTGCGTCCAATAAACAAAGTCATTCTTGACGAAATCAAGGATTCAGTTGGAGATAAGTATTCAGCGAACCACCCATCTCAGACTCAGCTGAAAAGGAAAACATTTGTCCAGGAAACAGTATCATTAAAGACGAAATCATGGCTTCAGTTGGAGATGAGTATTCAGCAGAATACAATATCTGTTTGAAAAACCCATCTTGAAATGAAAACTCAAATTCAGAGCCAGATAATGGTTGCGTTATCAGAAGGAATGGATCTCTTCAGTCAGGATTCTTGAGCATCTCCTCTTGTAAAATCACAAGGGACTTGAAAGCATTCTACAAGGGAAAAAGGAAAATGTATATTTCATTTTAAACAAGGAATCAAATATTGAGAAAAGGAAAACCAACAAGAAGTCATGTTTCACAGATGATTGTGGAGCTAGGGATACTTCCAAAGGAACAACCTGTAAGTCCTACTATCACCTGAGAAATGACGGTTCACTGACAAACATCTACTTGCACGATGGAATGTACTGTCTCCCCAAACAAATAAATGAAAAAAAGAGTGTTTATAACTGACCAAGTTGTTGTGCTACATAGATATTACAAGACTCTAAAATTACCTAACACTTACAAGAAAAGAGTGACATGGCTTGGTGAAGGGGGTCAGGAAGTTCCTACGGTATCTAGCTGAATATCTAGGAATATTTCCTTGCCTCTCTTTGCATGGAAATTCAACCAAAAATACTGAATGTCTTAGGACTCCTGACTATGTACTAGATGAGGTGCGCGACTTGTCCAAAAAAGATGAACCCACATCAGGTATATCAGATGTTACAAATGAAGTATGATGAGACATCAAGACCGACAACTATATCACAGATCATAGGGCCTACGAGACACAAAAAAATACAATGAAAGAAAAGACAAACCAAACTTGGGGCCCAGAAAAAATGTCGATGACAACATAGTCATACTAGAAAATGTGGTTTCGGCTAACGACGGATTTGTACATTCAGCGGTCAGGACCAACGGAAAAACTCCCTTTATTATACTTTATTCTGACGAACAACGAACCGATTTAAAAAACTTATGCTGTTCTGGTCAATCAATATTGGGAGTTGACAAAACGTTCAATCTTTGGGACATGCATGTCACGGTCACTTGCTTCAAACAAACCACAATTATCCAACCACACACTGGCTAGTCCCCAATTTTCATAGGCCCTATGTATATACACGAAAATAGCTACTTTGAAAGCAACAGTCAATATTTTTCTCATATCAAAACGAATTGGTTTCCATAGATGCAACAACGGACAGACTCATAATTGGATCCGACGATGAAAAGTCGATTGTCAAGGCGTCCAGACTGTATTTCATGACAGTACACATGTTCTTTGAACTCATCACTTGCGACACAATACAAAACAGAAACTGCCAGATGACACTATTACCGTTCAGACAAGAAACGAAAAACTACGCAAAATCTATGGAGACGACAGTATTATAGCATTATTTGAAAATGTATGTTTTGAGTACAAATGTGACATAATGGAGTGACAATTGACAGAAGTTTTGACGAAACTTTTAGGCTATTTCAAGAATAGACTTAAGCCCCAATTACGAGATTTTGTCAACCACCCTGACAGACAGGACTTACGTGACAACAACTGGACAAACAATAATTGTGAATCAATAAATCATGTCCTTAAACAATCTGTAGACTGGAAAACTAAATAAATGACATACTTGATTCAGACGTTGAGATCATTAGTAGACAGACAGTATGCAGACTTGAAAAGTGCTCTTCTTGGTACGGGCGGGTACAGACTGTCAGACATCAAAGAATGTTTAAAAGTTACGAAGACGGACTGGATTTCAATGACAGTGGGACAGAGAGACCGGTCATACAAACAATTTAGGTCACAGAACAATGTATGTAAAGGTTTCATGACATCGACAGACGAGGCTTACGACTATCTTGGCACCAAAGACACATGGGAAAAAGCCCCACCAAAATAAACGTAAAATTAATGCCAAGACATTGACAATAAAAAGACAGAAGAAGGAGTAGAATTTCTGTACTTTTCATACAACTAGTACGCCATGAGTCTCAGTTGAGTGCCCTGTTCAGTGATGGGGTGGTAACTAGTTGAATAGAAGGCTCAGAAATGCATGCAATCGTAACTGTTAGTTGGTTTAACATTTACAAAATATAACATTATACAACTTCTATATATTTATTCATTTACATACATTTTATTTAAATATTATTCATTTACATACATTTTATTTAAATATATATTTTACATTGTTAGACTGTTATCTATTATTGTTTAAATGTTGTCTTTTTACTACCAGTTGCTTTTGCCTGTGATATTCGTGTACATAATACTTTATATATACTAAATGTATTCCTAATGTTTTAAATGTTTAGTGCCTACAAAATGCATTATGCTATGAAAACTTTTTTAGATATATTTTCTATTTACTATATATTTCTAATCCTACACCACACAATCCCGAGTTTTAATGATCAGAGCGAGTGAGCCTTCTGAAAATATTGTTGGAAAAGGAGTTTATGCTGGTAATCCTCATTTTCCCATATTAACCCATTACCACACAATCCCTACTTTTGACGCCCCTGAGAAAGAAGCCTTTTGAAAACACTGTAGGAAAAGGAGAAAATGCTGGTAACCAGCATTTTCTCCTTATCCCACAGTGTTTTCTACCCTTCCCAGAACAAATTTCAATTTTTCAGTCACCTTTTTTTTGTCATCTGCAAGTGCTTTCAATTTGAACTAGTCTACAATTTTGTCGTGTGGTAAAGAGTTAAGACTTGACCTTTTTCCAACAAATTTTAGTAAAGCTGATATTTGTCAAATATTAATATATATAAAATATTAATATATTTATATATTTGTTCACAATAAAGACTAAATTCATAGATGTATGTCTTTAATTATCTACAGGTCCTCAGGAAGAAAGGAGGGGGGGGGGGGGGGGGGGGCTAAGCCCCCCTCCCTTTCCCCCAATAATTTTGAAAATCGCAGTATCTAAAAATTTTTAGTGCAATGCAACAGCCACACCAAAAATCTCAGTATTTCTAAGTTTTAACTGCCCCCCCCCCCCCCCACCTTGAAATGCTTCCTACCTGCCTGATGTATGTGATGATTTGAAAAATAAAATATTTACTCTTTACCACATGATAGTATTTTAGATTTGTCAAAACGAAAGCATTTGCAGATGACAAAATTTGAAATTTGAAAATTTGAAATTTGTTTTTTGAAGGGTAGAAAACATGGTAGGAAAAGGAGAAAATGCTGGTTACCAGCATTTTCTCTTTTTCCCACAATGTTTTCTAAAGGCTTCTTCTCAGGGGCATCAAAGGTAGGGATTGTGTGGTAATGGGTTAATATATTTATATATTTTTTCACAATAAAGACTAAATTCATAGTTGTTTCTTTTTCTTTTTTTAAATCTGACATTTTTAAAGATTAACTCACAGAATAATACCCAATGCCCACCAGGAAATATAGACGGATTTTGAAAGTATCGTAGAATATTCCTGTTTCTCGTTAATAGTTGATCACGATCGAAATCAACACACAGAATTATTCGGCGTAATTCTGTATGTGGATTACTCTCAAATTTCGTATTACTCTGATCAAAGACAAAATAGAGGTGTTCCCAAAACCATTTAGCAATGTCGGCCCTCTAACAAAATGGAGAATTTCCTCCTTTTACAATAGTGTTTCTAATGTATCCGGTGTTGTTCAGTCAATCACTCTACCAAAGTTTGACACCGAAATCCCACTTGGCACGGCCTGGGTCGGCAAGTCAGTCAGTCAGTCCATTCTACCTTACCCCCGTACCCCAGGGTCGTTACAATATAAACACAAGGAATGCAATGTCTCATTTGCTGTCGCTAGCATCCGACAGCCTTTCCCAACCAAAATCACCCATGAAACAAACATTGATCATAATCTCCTTTAGCCTAGCGATAGACAACACAATAATGTACCTGCGACATCCGGCGATACCTCAGTTGACATTTCCTGATAAAGTTGTAAAACATGACGGATATCTCTGGTTGAAAGGTGTCTACTGAGGTATCGCCGGAATGGGCTTACCATATCTGTGGTGTATTTTGGTATGCCAGTGTTCCCACAAACCAAAAAAAGGCACAAATTCACAAACCAAATTAATTACTGAGACCTAATATTTAACAAAGATGAACACTGATAAATACTTATAATTTTAAGTGTATTTTTCTTAGACCTGTTCGATATATAGTTGTCCTCGCTGGTACCGCGTCATCTATGATAACGCGGTAATCCCGAAAATACCTCATTTGCATACGTAGTGCTACCTAACCAATGTTTACTCTATCAAATCGAAAGCAGAAGTGTTTTTGTATCGCATCAGTTAAAAAATAAAAGATATATCTTCACTAATCAATGAGTTATTTTCAATATTCACAAATTGCAAAGATAAAGCACACTTTTCCTCCATGGCTTGAAATTAATTACCCCCAACTCTTCAAAAAACCGACAATTCACTTTTGACAAGTAAGGGTCATCTGCTGTGGCACCATAGTCCCCGCCGAAAACAAAAGCTGTGGTACTTGAATAATTTTTTTAATACAAATATCATATTTGTTATAATTTTCCAAATTTCAAGTGTTACCGCGGTACCATAGCAGAGTTTCTTCGGAGCACCTGTAGTCAACATGTTGGCTTGACCTAGATATTTTTGTCTGAAAAACACGACTGAAGCTTTGATAGTGCACATTTACTGTAACTTTACATGCAACAGTTTATCACAGTATTAGAAAATAGTACATGTATGTTTCCTCTTTGTTCGGCAAAATTAAGTACCGCGGTACCATCGAGGACCATCCTATAGAGTATATTTCAGTATTTCCATGTGTATTTCGGTATTTCCATGTGCCCAACATTTTCGAAAAATTCCGAGATATTTGAAAAATCCATAGAAAATCAAAATGTCATCGAAATTGGAAATGCTTTGTATTTTTGAAATGTGCAAAGCCTGCTCTTTAAAATGATATACAATTATTATGTATAAAGGGAAAAAAAGTTAAATAGCTCTGACCTCGCTAACTCAGGTATACTGTAACGTCATATGCTCGCGGGCGTCATATCCTCGCGTCAACGGTATTTTCCGATATAAACAAACACTAGCGGCACCTAACGCTTGTTTATGGATGCCAAAACTTCACAGGAGACTGTCGAACGAAAAAAGAAAACCTAAGAAAGTTTCGTTTATCGGCAACTGAACAATAAAAAAATCAATGTAGATATGCTAATTCAGTACCTTTATCACCTACAAACCCCATTTTCCCTATGAAAAAAAAAAAAAAGAAGTCCCATCGAATTCTGACCGATATACGGTTCGGCTGCACAAAACTGTAAACAAATAAGTCACATGAACTGCTTTGAAGTAAATATATGATACATTCAGGCCACTATACACAAGTTTTCTCATTTACCGCGAATACATGACGTCATCATCAAAGATGGCTGTTGTTTGGGCACACACGTCCAGACGCCGAAAGAGACTGGAATTCCCTTTCAAAACCGCTGTAGGACCACTTATTTGACCAAACCGAATAAAATGATAAGTGAATTCATGATAATTATTAAGTGCCCTCTGTTTTTTGTAGTTTATATTGGTCGCGTAAGCGTAAGTACCGCGAGCATATGAAGTGGCAGTCTACGAGTTGACTCGAGTGCGAGACGGTTTGACTTAGGGCAGTGGCTAGAGATACGGTACCGTACCTCTAGCCTATATCGAAGAAATGGCTAGAGATACGGTACCGTACCTCTAGCCTCGGAGTCTAAAGATACGGTACCGTATCTTTAGTCATTCTTATGATATAGGCTAGAGGTACGGTATTTTGTAGATACATGTAAGAAATTATAAATTTACTTCAGTTTTGATTATTATCATTATTACAGGGATCTCCCTAGCATCTGAAACTCAAGAGTCATTGACTCTTGGGCCACAAAATCCAAGAGTCAAATTGAAATTTTCAAGAGTCAACATTTTCAATTCAAGAGCTAGGTTGGTGCCAGGCAAAGAGTTTTAGTAGCCAAAAGGTTGATCCGTCAAAACCCAGGATCAGTCAATGAGCCCAGTCACTGTCACTTGGTTTTAGTGTCGTTTTCTAAGTATTTCATGACTGAGTCCTGTATGATCAATATAAATCTAGATCTACAGCTTTGCATCACTGATATAATTTTTAAGTCGTTCAGTTCGTTTAAGTATTTTTGATGGTTTCATTATATTCATTAGAGAGCCAAGTATTGAAAGTCAGCTTCAAATTCCTGTGCTTGCAGGCTAGTGAATTATCTAAAGGTTCAATGAAAAAAAATTAATCAGGCTTAACCTTTCACAACACCAGGGATCTTATGTAAGATCCCAGACCACACTATCCCCAGTTTGAACAATCCTGAGAAGGAAGGCTATTATTAATGGCAAAAGAGGTGAAAATAGTGGAAAGTTTGGAAACCAGCATTTTTTTTTCTTTTTCCAACAGTGTTTTCTACCTTTGAAAAGGCTAAACACCTTCTCATACGCAACAATTAAATTGCAAATTCCTTCAATCTATTCAAATCTGAAAAGGTGCCGTCTGCTCAACAGCTACTTCAATTTCCAGTCATTAATTCATGCATTGCAAGAAATATTGGTGACACAATTTTGATTAAATTCATCGCAAAATATCTGTTTTGTCTTTCAAATGATCTAAGAAATATCGTTTCACACTTAACCTTTCTTGAAGATGCCGATTTCCGAAAATTATCAGGCAACAACTTTGTCTAGCTCCCATAAAAAAATTGGCGAAATATAGACCTTAGTATTGTTCATAAGAAAAAGAAATTTATGAGAAAAGAATTCTGTAAGGCCACTTAAATTTAAAAGGTCAAGTAGAGCTATTTCAAGAAAAAAATCGCGTTTGACGCTGTCAAATTTACTTGATAAACGAAAGTAAAACTTCGGTTGTAAACATGTGATTCGTTCTGCAACACAGTGTCCAAAAAATTGCGATTGTTCATGAATGCATTCTATTAATAGAACAGGCGTACCCGGTAACTGGCCAATGCGCCACCGTTATCGGATCTTTGTCTATCGGATAGTTAAGGGAGATGCAAGGGTTAACAGCTTAGGATACCCGATATCACAACCAAGTTGGCGTAGGCCGATTTCACAGTTTCAGAAGTGTTCAATATGCAACACTGATAAGAATCTGACGGTCGGCCATATTATCTGATTATGTTTAAATCACGCCTACGGCTTACATGGTTGACGCTTAGGCCAGAATTCGTGTGTGTCAAATTGACGTTTATGGTATTTTTTTCGAGCGTCAAATCGGGGTCACTAACGATTTTCAAGCGTCAAAACCCGAGGTCCCGGGTCAAAGGAGATCCCTGTATTAGTATGAATTTGTATTAATTGATCAACATCAAAGGACAGAAACTCATCAAGTTGCAGTGTGCGAATGTGCACTGATGAGCGAAAATAATAATTGCGTTGATTATTAGGTGAACTTGATTGCTTAACCCAGGGATTCTATATAACATATGTATTATCCCTGCTTTACCCTTTCTCAAAAGACAAATTTTACACTCAAAGAATTTGTAAACAATTTAAATTTTGATGAAAAATGGTGGAAAATGGTCACCCAAAAGGGTAGAAGACACTGTTGGAAAATGAGAAATTAGCATTTTCTCTTTTTCCTACAGTGTTTTCAAAGGACTTGTATTGCATGTAGGAAAGCAGTCAGTGGCTTAGAAAGAATATTGTGCCGAGTACTGGTTATAAAAACTCGAGGAAAGCATGAATAGGTGCACTGGCCGATGCAAAAGTACTGAAATACTGTTGAAAACGGCGTTAAACACCATTCATTCAATCAAATTTCTAAAGTTATTTACAACCATGTGCAGGCCTAGCCCCATAGCTCAGTCGGTATAGCGTACCGGAACTGAGAACAGGAGATTGCCGTTCGATCCATGGCTCGGCCAATAAACTTTCCGAAGATTGATGACAGTCATTGCGACAGGATTCATTTCTCTCTCACTGCTGTCCAGTATTTCGACGATAGTTATGTGGGAAAGCAGCCAGTGACTTGGAAAGAATATTGTGCGGAGAAATGGTTAAAAGAACTCATTGTTCACATTATTTTTTGCCCTTAATGTTTGCAATAAATATTTATATATAATTCATGCCGTAAAATTCTGCTTCTACCATACATAAGCAATAGCCCACACCAAATTTCAGTTCGAATCATGCTTGCCAGACCCGAACCTAAACACGCAACTCTATCCGCCGCTCCAAACACAATAGTAGATAAATAAATGAATAAATAAAATAACTTAATAAGTATAAATAGATGGATGGTAGACAGACAGACAGATAGATAACCTTTGTTCTCTCACTCCTGTCCCTCTGGCTTTGAAATTCTTCCACCATGAATACAGTACAGCGATATCCAGTAATACTTTATCCTTTCTTTTATTTTTGTTTGTACGCGCGGCTGGGATTTTTGTATAGTCATAGAATCCCTCTAGTAAAACTGTATACTTTCTGCACTTTGATAGCACTCTATTGCGCTTTTAAATGTTTGAAAATCTGCAAATTTCTTCCCGACGTGAATACTATAAGCCATTTTGACCGTTTGATACAAAACTGGTTTGAAAGTGCTTTCAAAAAATTTCCGTGATTGAGTAATAGATTAATTATCAATTTCCGTGATTGAGTAATTGATTAATTATGTCGTTTTCCATAATCAATTAAAGAACAACAAAAGTTAAAATAATGTAAGATCCGCATACATCTTAAGCAATTAAATTCACCTAACTACTCAACGCAATTATTATTTTTGCGCATCGATGCAAACTCCCACACTGCAACTTGACGAGTTTCTGTCCTTTGATGTTGATCAATTAATACAAATTCATACTAATAACGATAATAATCAAAACTGAAGTAAATTTATAATTTCTTACATGTATCTACAAAATACCGTACCTCTAGCCTATATCATAAGAATGACTAAAGATACGGTAACGTATCTTTAGACTCCGGGGCTAGAGGTACGCTACCGTATCTCTAGCCATTTCTTCGATATAGGCTAGAGGTACGGTACCGTATCTCTAGCCACTGCCTTGACTTAAAACCTGGTAAACTACGCTAAAGAAAGCTAAGTAGCTGTTAATTATTAAAGTATACCATGTATTACAAGTACCACCTTGGTTCATCTATGCATACATCTGTGAATCACACTGTAATACCTGATAGGTCCCGATTCTCTTTGCACCGAGTCCGCAGCTTCCTCAGCCATGTAGTTTTGCGCGGGAAGGTCTAGTAACGAAAAGGTAGCAGTACACCGTTGTCGGCTAAACTCGTCTCGGTCCGCCGTATGCCGACCTGAACTTCCTCAAACAAAGGTCTATATAGTCAGCCTGAAATTATAAGGAGCACTTAAATGCAACAGCACAATCCTAATTCTTTAGATTTTATCAATAAATCATGTTCAACTTGTGAAATAGTGATGTCAATCATCAATATAAGCAAGTGACATGGTCGGAAAAAAACTGAAAAAAATTGCCATTTTCCAAAATTCACAAAATCCAAACCCAGGAAGCTAGCCTGAAAATGCCAAGCTGAATTGAAACTCCAAACAACACATAATCTGGGGATGAAATTCAAAATAGCACATTACCATTATATTAATTTGGTGAGATGTGAAAAGTCTAAATAAATACCCACCTTTAAAAAAAACCTGACTACATAATTTTACAGGCTTTTAGAAGCTTATAAACAATTGTAGACGCTTGTAAACACTATTTAGGGGGATTGCATTCATTCTTCATTTAGCCTTTTAAATCCTGTTATTTTCAAAAGCTTTTCAAGTGATGTTACATTTCATAACACTTCGCTGTTGAAGCATTTACATCTTCGCACCTATATATTTTTACTTACATCAGAAATGTTGACAATGATAACCCTGCATTTCATTGAAGTTCTATCTATAATATAACTCCAGATTTAGTTACACTCTGCGATGTTGCTAGATACATTCCCCTGCCCCAACTCCAACTCATTTTAAAAAATTATCAAAATTACAATTTTGGGCCCGGATTTATCTGATATTTAATTCACTTTTATACTCAATTTATCCTGTATTTAGGCTTTTGAAATAATATCCTGTAAGATCTCGTTATTGTCGCTTATGTAGTTCGGTATAAAGGCCTTTACCTTCCGAAAAATTTTGTTACATTCCGGTAATTAGGTAGGCTTGCGAAAATAAACATGCAAGCGATTCTTACGAATCACCGGATAATAAACGCGGGAATAGATCGAAAATGTCGTTTGAAGAGCTATTTCTTGAAAACATCGACGAATTAATCAACGATGAGAATAAAGTGGTACTTCCATCCTAATGGTTCTTAAGCTTAGAACTCATTATCTTGCCCAATAAGTTAGAAAAGTAAAAAAGATTACTGAATCTAGGAACTTGGGGTTTCAAAAACGGTTCCGGGCTTGTTCGTCCCTCGGCTTGTTCGTCCCTGGGCTTATTCGTCCCTGGGCTTATTCACCCGGGCTCGTTCGTCCGGGCTTGTTCGTCCCACACCACCTATTGAAATATAATCGCTATTACCTTCAGTCTGAAGGTGTCTGCTCCAATGCTATTTTTTTGACTGGTCTTTGCATACACCTTCATATCAGCCATTCATTAAACCCTTCTGGAAAAAATATGATGTTACCCGCATCTTTTTAAACGGCTCAATGCGACAAAATTTCCAATGACAGCTAATAAAATGGGGATGGATCGTTAGATAAATGATTAATCTTTAAGAGCACACAAAATATGCTGCAAAATACCAATTAAATCAATGGGAATTTACCTTTTTCCCAACGTAAATAAATCCAGCGTAATTTGTAAACAACTAACACGGCAACTTCCGTTAGTCAGGCATGTGCACTCAAAGGAATTTGAATTTTGTACAGTCTGGTTCCCTAACCCTATACATCCAAGTTCGATCAAGGTGCGTTTGTTTACAGCAAAATTCACAACTAAACCGTCCTGTAGCGTGTCAGAGATACTGCGATTTCTGCCGAGACATGCGCATTGAAAAGATCACCATGTTTTGATTTCTGGTGAAGTAGGTCAACGGTTATTTACGTTGAAAAGTACAGAGGTAAGAGTTGGATATTAACTAACACCAGTTTTTTTGTAAAGATTAATCATTTATCTAACAATCCATGCCCATGTTATTAGTTGTCATTTGAAATTCTGTCGCATACAGCCGTTCCAAAAGATGCGGGTAAACTCGTATTTTTTCCAGAAGGTTTAATGAATGGCTGATATGAAGGTGTTTGCGAAGACCAGTCACAAAAATAGCATCGGAGCAGACACCTTCAGACTGAAGGTAAATCGCTATGTGCCCTCCAAAATAAACTTTTATTTTTAACATGCAAGTACTTTGAACAAAACTTACTTATGTTTTGTTTTTGCCTCACTTGAAGTAGTATTTTGAACAGAACAGAAACTGAATTAATGATTCAAGACTTTAACACACAATGTCTCCGCATCGCCTCTTGCCTAGACTATCGGCCTTACAAATCCATATGTACATGTACATGTATGTATATATGATTTGTTATTTAATTTCTTTCCTAAATACCATGTTGAGGATGAATTGGCATTTTTCATTTACTTTTGTTTCTTCTCTAAATGTAACGATGGGAATGACACCATTGATATTTTTACTTAGTTTAGTTTAAAAATATTTATTTTACATTGATTGAGAAACAAGTTATACTAATCTCTCTTGATTCTGCTTCCTGGGAACTACACCAGTACTCGCGCCAAATGTGTGAGCCGATGATAAATCCTTAAGTTGACACCCGCTTCCGGGAATCAAACTCAGGACATTTTGGTTAGGAGGCCGATGCTCTACGTCACGAACACAGACACCACATTTCTTTCACTTTGGTTTCTTCTAAAATGTGATGGGGATCTTTTTTGTACAGTTATAATTAACTTTGGTTAATTATATCTGCCAACTTATGTTGGCAGATACGTAAGTTGGGACGAAAAAGCTAGGATCAACGAGAAATCAGTTGGGACGAACAAGCCCAGACGAATGAGCCCGGACGAACAAGCCCAGGGACGAACAAGCCCGTTACCTGCAAAACAGCCGTTTTGGCCCTGGGTTATTTCGACCATGTTGTTTTTGCCACAGGGGCTCGGCACATGATAATCTACGCTAATTTGTGCTTAAAGACAGCATTTTGAAATATCTGTACCTTAATACCTGCAACGAATGCAATTTCACAGAGGTCAAATTGCACACCGACCTCGGGGATAACATCCCAGTATAGCCTTGCGGTTTGATGATTCACGGTAGTTATGGTCGCATCAAGAAAAAGTCATAATTTTGGCAGACTGTAGAATGAAACGCCAAATAATTTTTTATTTTCATCTTTTAGTTAGCATCATAGAAAATGTGATGCAGTTTCATCTAAATATTCGTTAGAAAATAACCATGACCTTTCACCACTGTCCCATAGTCTCAATAATGAGACACGCCGATGATCTTTTTCATATTTGGACATTTACTGTACACCGTACTGTCTCAAGTCCATCGTAAATTTTCCGGTAGCAAAAATAGAGCGCTATACCCACTTTCGATTTCATCGGTTTTATCTGTATTGCAGTGAAATGCAATTAAATTTTAGTACTAATCATGACCAAACACAAATTGTTAAACCATTCATTACATAAAAAGCTTGTAGAAGTCGTTTACAACATGTTTATCTCGGAAAAATCACGGACGAAATTTATCGTGTGTGGCAGCCATTTTGAATGTTTTCGGGAACGTAAACAGCTCGAGTCACTGACGAAATGCACGGTATTTTCTCATGATTAGCGTTTGAATTGAAAATATTATATTTCAAATGAAAAAATATTGAATACGCAAGCCACCGGTATGTTTAAATCCTAGTTTTGTGCTCTATTTAGGAAATTATAAGAGTTCAAACTTGCGCACAAAATCTGTGCGGAACTTTCAGCTGATTTTGTCAGGATTGTCTCTGTACCCAGAGGCAACCAGTCGAAAAGTAACATCACCTTTGGGGACAGTTATCTGTACTACACTGTCCCAGTGCTATTTTGAAATTGATGTATGTTACTTCGATGGTGTGCTTAAAAAGATCAATACAACTCGATATATTTGGCGCCAATTTGCAGTCATATGATTCGAAAATATTGCCACATGACCTAGCAGATGATCTAAATACGTCATCATACATGTTATGAAGTAAAACTGCTTGAAATGAAGGATTTTAGAGGGTGGGGTAAATAGTGTGAAGCATGTAGGTGCCGATGACATTGTTTTCACTTCCGGTACATTTTACTTCCATTCTAATCGTTATTTTAAAAAATAAAGTTGGTTGAGGCACAGAATTGTTCAATGCAAAATATGTACTATCAAAATCGAGACCAAACAAGTGGCAAGAGGGCGCCGATTTCTGTTATGGCAGAAAAATACTGATTACCTCGAAGCAATATGTACCATGAATCAACATGTCATGGCTGTAAATACTAAAGCCCCATAGTATTTAATAAAGACTATGTAATTAATTATGAGCAGTTCATAATTCTTAAACTTTATAACTTAGTTTGGTTATAGTGATTGATGCTCTTACAACCGAGAAACTATTGTGTGTGAGCTTAAAAGAAAATTCCTTGTATTTGAGTGATCGCATTCTAAATCTGTTATTTCTCTTCCAAACCTTATGTTGTGGGTACTCGTTAGAATTGTCTGAATGAGACAATTCTTATGAATACCCATAACATAAAGTTAAGTGGAAAATAAAACAGGAATTTGATATTCTATAATAAAATTATATAAAATATGTTAAAAGAAAATGCCCCCATATATATATAGAAACACAAGGAATGCAATGCCTTGATTACCAGCAACACCACATAAATGTCCACTCAAATTCACCATCAACACTGTGATCACATTATCCTTTACCCTAGTAACAGATAACACCAAAATGTACCTGTGACATTCGACGATCCTTAATTAGACACATTTTCACCGGAGGTGTCCATCTTTTTTTACAGCTTTTTTGACAGTTTCAAGCCATCGAGGAGGCCATTCGCTGAAGTCACAAATACTCCGGCAGTAAATGTTCTGGCTGAGTCCACTATGCGCCTTTGCCTTGTTTTCCATGTTTTCTCGGCTTTAGACTCGCAGCATAATGAGACGAGGCCCAAGTTAAATATTGGAATGATTAGTAAAACTTGACGTAATCCTTTCTGAAATCAAAGGCTGTTTATGTAACAAGCGGTTGTTTGTTAAATTGTCGATATTTTCATTTTCGTGCATCATGAAAAATGGACCAGTCCAATAAGGCTAATGTCAACAGTCACGTCCCCTGATGGGCTTTTCCCTATTTATACAAGTCACATATCCTTTCTTTAAAAAAGAATATCCACAACTATTTTTACTAGGCGCCTCTGAAAAAATTTGTAGTATTATATGATGTACATAAATGTATTCTGATACGAAAATAAAAATGAAAACAAAAGAAATATTTTCCGCAGATCATGACATCAGCGAATGGCTTCCTTGATGGATCTAAATTGTCAAAAAAAATTGTATAACATGATGGATATCTCCAGTTAAAAGATGTCTACTGAGGTATCGCCGGATGTCACGGGTACATGTTTGTGTTGTCTATCGCTAGGCTTAAGGAAAATATGATCAATGTTTGTTTTCATGGGTGATTTTGTGTAAGAAAGGCTGTCATGTGCTGTCGCTTGCAACTAAGGCGTTGCATTCCTTGTGTTTATATTATATAGGGGAATTTTTTTTTTTTTCATATTTTATCATTTATTTGGTTAGAGAATGTCAAACTCCTGTGAAAATAATAAATATTTTCAATTGTTGGAAATAGCATAAAAAATACCATACGAACATAGGGAAATTGTCTGAAGGAATTGAAAATCTCAAGTTGAATGATATATTCTTGCACAAAGCACATAATTGCTCTTTCTATTCTGTTCTGAAAGCTATCAATTGGAGATCCTTGCACATGGAATGTTCAAACTGAGTCAATTGTTGTAGAAAAAAAAAAAATGCCAGGTTTGTTGTTTTTTTCAGGTGACGTATAAGAGTCTGAGTTACAACTTGAAAGTTCATTGTAATGTGGCAAAACAGTAAGTTGATAAATATTTTCAAGTTTTCAATTTAGACGTGTATTTACCAGTAGTCTGAAGATTAATTTGTGTCATACCATGGGAAAAAGGGCGCTTCATGCATTTACAAAAAGTATCAACTCAGGTCAGCATGCACAGTCAAAGCAGGCTGACCTGAGTTTAAACTTTTTGCTATTGGTACTTTTTCTGCATGTTTGCCTCATGATTCTGTTACTAGACAAAATGAATTTTATGGATCCGTAAACATTTGATTAGTTGCCTGGTGCAGTGCATCACAGATACCTTAAAACCCTCTTTTTCCAGAGCACACCTGCTGAAGTCTATAATTGTATTTGGAAATGTAGCAAGGACATGTCGTCTTCATGTGGAATGACCGTCTGTGCCAAATTTAACCTGTTACTCCATAGATACTCATTTTGACGTATCAACAAGAGACAGCTTTTGAAAACATTGTGGGAAAAGGAGAAATTGCTCAGATATTTGTATCCTCAATCGTCCATATTTTTGACATCATATCTTTATTTGCTACTGAAATGGAAGAACCTCAAATTGGCATATCAGGTAAAGAGATAATGGATTCGTAAATAACTGCAAAGGGCAGGGATCAAACCCACAACCTCTTGGTCCATGAGCAAACACTCTATCATATCAGGGAGGAGGAGAAGGAAAAGTATGGAAAATATTGTGGGGATGGCAGTCTGTTATAGTGTGGTCAAGCCATATGTTATTTGTTTGTAGAAAAAAGAATTTTAAAATAAGTGAACCAAAGACATGGCTAGTTCTGATATTAATTTCTCTGCCAGGGACTAACACTTGGATTCATCTTACAATGACAGATTGTTATCTTCACAAAAATATCTATGCTTTTAAATGGTATGATATAAATTCAAATTCATTTAAACACCAGCTTTGTTTACATTTGTTCTTTATTGTTACTTTAACACTTGGAGCCCGCCCGGATGGCTCAGTGGTGAGCGTGTTGGACTCCTGACTTTGTGGTTGTGAATTCGATACACGGTTGAGGACCTCCCAAGTTGAGGCAAACTTTCTTTCTGGCGTATGTTTGCCTCTCACCTCTGCTTAAGCATGTGAGAAAAGTAGTCGGTGGCTTTGGAAAGAAAGTAGTGTAAGTGCCGGTGTGAGAAAGCCAGGCAACACATGTGCGTCACTGACCGCCATGATATGACCTTAGCTGTTAAAGTGGCATTAAACCCCAATACAACAACACTTGGAAGAGTTTTAACTCTAACCAAAAAACCTAATATTAGATCAGTGCAAATTAGAAGCATTTGCAGTTGACAGAATTAATGCGACTGAAAAACTGAAATTTGTTTTTGGAAGAGAACTTGAAGAAAACATTGTGAGAAAAGGAGAAAATGCTGGTTACCAGCATTTTCTCCTTTTCCCACAATGTTTTCAGAAGGCTTCTTTCTCAGGGTTGGAAAACCACGAATTGTTTGTGAAAGGGTTAAATAACAAACTTAAAACAGATATTCTCTATCAGAAAAAAAAATACTAAGCTATTATTACTTGCATGTACATGTACATCCTTTTTAGTCTTCAAAGACAGTTTTAGGCTTTTTGAGTCGATGCAAATTTTCCAATGGTATATTCCAGAATGCTGTATGCATTCCTGACACAGGAGAGAAATAAGAAAGGAACGGATAGTCTGTCCGCAACTTACTTTATCTCCGGGGTGACAAAACCAGATGATGCGGGTCAGCAGGTATATCTTTATGTTGTCCAGTTGCCGCAGTATTTACTAAATCTCTGTAAGTCTTTTCCACATAACCTTTTACCAAACATACGAGGGGAGGTCGATAAGTTCGTAGAACTCGGTATTTTTCTATACAATTCAAATGTTTTTCTTTTATTTTTGTGCAGTATAAGCCTTTGCCAGTTGAATGATACAGTCAACACTTTACAGTTTTTGCTCTTACTTTTTGTTAGCTCACCTGAGCACAACGTGCTCAAGGGGAGCTTTTAGGATCACCCGGTGTCTGTCGTCCGTCGTGCGTCGTCAACAATTCTTTAAACATCAAATCCTCCTAAACCGCTGGGCGGATTTGGACCAAACTTGGCTGGAATGTTCCTTGGGAGGTCCTCTTTAAAAAAATTGTTCACAGAATTTGAATAATCTGTCAAGAAACATGGCTCTGGTGAATGGGGGGTTTCTTGCACTATACAGAAATGAAGAAATTCTTAAAAATTCTTCTTCTCAGAAACCGATGGCCAGATTTTAAAATAATTTCACACAGATGTTCCTTGGGTGACCCTTTTCAAAAATTGTTCGCGAAATTTCGATCTGTCAAGAAACATGGCTCTGGTGAATGGGGGCTTCTTGCACTATAGGGAAATGAAGAAATTCTTAAAAATTCTTATTCTCTGAAACCGCTGGTCAGATTTTGAAATAATTTCACAGAGATGTTCCTTGGGTGACCCTTTTCAAAAACTGTTCGTGAAATTTTGATAGGTCAAGAAACATGGCTCTGGTGAATAGGGGCTACTTGCACTATAGGGAAATGAAGAAATTCTTAAAAATTCTTCTTCTCTCGAACGGCTGGTCAGATTTTGAAATAATTTCACAGAGATGTACCTTGGGTGACCCTTTTCAAAAATGTTCGCGAAATTTCGATCTGTCAAGAAACATGGCTCTGGTGAATGGGGGCTTCTTGCACTATAGGGAAATGAAGAAATTCTTAAAAATTCTTCTTCTCAGAAACCGATGGCCAGATTTTAAAATAATTTCACACAGATGTTCCTTGGGTGACCCTTTTCAAAAATTGTTCGCGAAATTTCGATCTGTCAAGAAGCATGGCTCTGGTGAATGGGGGCTTCTTGCACTATAGGGAAATGAAGAAATTCTTAAAAATTCTTATTCTCTGAAACCGCTGGTCAGATTTTGAAATAATTTCACAGAGATGTTCCTTGGGTGACCCTTTTCAAAAACTGTTTGTGAAATTTTGATAGGTCAAGAAACATGGCTCTGGTGAATAGGGGCTACTTGCACTATAGGGAAATGAAGAAATTCCTAAAAATTCTTCTTCTCTCGAACGGCTGGTCAGATTTTGAAATAATTTCACAGAGATGTACCTTGGGTGACCTTTCAAAAATTGTTCATGAAATTTTGATTTATCAAGAAACATGGCGCTGGTGAATGGGGGCTACTTGCACTATAGGGCAATGAAGAAATTCTTAAAAATTCTTCTTCTCTGAAACGGCTGGTCATATTTTGGAAAATTTTCACAGAGATATTCCTTGGGTGACCCTTTTCAAAAATTGTTTGTGAAAGTTTGATTAGTCGAGAAACATTGCTCTGGTGAATGGGGGCTACTTGCACTGTACAGAAATTAAGAAACTCCTAAAAATTCTTCTTTTTTGATACTCCTGGCCAGATTTTGAAAGGACTTTTACAGGTGACCAAGTTTAAAAATTGCTTGGCAAAATAATGGTTTTGTTTCCAGTGTTTCAATACCTTAAAGAAAAAAGGCTTTGGTCCTCTCAAAAATTCAGGTGAGCGATCCAGGGCCATCTTGGCCCTCTTGTTGGAAAACCTATACCCATAGACAAAAATGAAAAGTCAGAATATTGAGTTCAGAGCACAAGTCCAGAGTTGCAGAAGCAGCTATTCTTGAGTGGAAGCTCGAGCAGTTAAATCACCCACCATACAGTCCAGACCTGGCCCCAAGTGATTATTGTCTATTCTGAAATTTGATATCCCACTTGCTTGGAGCGAGATTTGCGGACAATAATGAGCTCAAGTCTGCTACAGAGTGGCTTCTGACATTCCATTTTGCCGATGGGCATAGGTTTTCCAACAAAATATAAGAGCAAAAAAAAAGTAAGAGCTGACTAAATGGCTGTTTAATTCAACTGACAAAGGTTTATACTGCCAAAAAATGAAAGAATTTTTTTGAATTGTATAGAAAAATACCGAGTTCTACAAACTTATTGACCTCCCCTCGTACCCTGGTTTTTATGACCCAGAGGAAGAGGCCTTCTGAAAACATGGTGGGAAAAGGAGAAAATGCTGGTTACCAGCATTTTCTCCTTTTCCCACAATGTTTTCTACTCTTCTAAAGTCATGTGTTAATTTTTGACATTTATTATGTTGTTTGCAAATGCTTTCAATTTGGACAAGTCTAAAATTTTTGTTGTTTGGTAAAGAGTTAATCAGGAGTTTTAACAATTCCATTGAAGAAAGCTTTTGAAAACATTATTTGGAATTGGAGAAAGTGCTTGTTGTCAATATTTTCTCCTTTTCCCACAATATTTTCAAATGCTTTAAAGACAAATCCAATAAATTAAGGCTTATTGTATCCATCGTCAGTGCTTTGAGTTTGGACAAGTGTAAAATTTTGTCAGTTTGCATTGAGTTACTTGGTAAAAATGAAATTAGTTGTAGTAGACCTAATTCTAAAAATAGTTTTAACCCTTTACCAAATGACAAAAATTTAGACTGGTCCAAACTGAAAGGACTTGCAGACGACAAAATAAACATTGCTCAAAAATTGAAATTTGTTCCAGCAGTGTAGAAAACATCGTGGGAAAAGGAGAAAATGCTGGTTACCAGGATTTTCTCCTTTTCCCACAATGTTTTCTAAAGGCTTCCATCTCAGGGTCGTAAAAACCAGGGATTGTTTGGTAAAGGGTTAAAATAACTGCTTACCAAAATGCATCATTACCTTATCATTTAACAAATAATCCCATCTATATACCACCTTGGGGGAAAAAATAACTTGTGAAAACTCCTTTCTCTACAATGTTTTTCCGTTTCAAAGAGAAATTCTTTTGTGTGAACAAAATTTAAATTGTCATCTGCAAATGTTTTCAATTCTGAAAAGTCAAATTGTTTAATTCTATCATTTATTGAAGAATCAGATGAATGAACGAAATCTCTCAGTAATCCAGTTTGTACAGGAAAATACCAGCTTTTTATTTATGCTTTTAGGTAGGATATCGAGAAAGAACAATGAAAATATTTTTCGATGTTAGACCACCAGTGAAAATACCGACCTTCATGTTCTTGATGCCGAGGTAAATTGCACGTGCCTCACAACCAGATGGAAATATGACATCATTTACCTTACTTTCTTGCGCTTGACGTAATATTGTAATGTGTTGCTATGTGGGAGTGGTACGCCACGAGGAATAACAGATTTCGATCAAGCTCCCTCAGAAAAGGTTAAAAGCATGAAATAAATAGAATATTTGGGCTACTCGTGAAAATATTACCGATGGTGTTCACTCAGTGAAATAAATTTCGATCTTTCACCGAAAAAAAAAAAACAATATCCTCTATGTACATCAATATTGTTCTGTCAACTGGCCTGCAACACGTGAAAAGGGGCAACCAGACTTTTGCTTAAAGTGTTGTCTTAGATCAGTTTGCGCAGTCTGTGCAGACTAATCTGAAACTACACATTTCGTTTTTGTGTAATTTATTGTTTTGCACAAGTCTACTGTAGCACAAAATCTAATGCAGTCGTGAAATGCCATCTCAGAGTAACCTGGGCGGATTGCGCAGGATGATCCGAAATGGCCTAATAGCAAATGCCCAAATAGCCCCTTTTTACGTGTTGCAAGCCAATTTATTCTTTGTTTTTGCTAGGTATTCAAATGTGTTGTCACAAGTGAAGAGAAACTGGAGGATTGGAAAAATTTATTGTCTGTCGTCACTAGCTGTCATTTATACAGTATACAGAAATCTAAACTAAAGGTTAGATATAGATGTTTTAGGACTGTATCTTTTATCACATAAGGTCCAATGTTTTCCTTGTAATGTAGCCATTAGGAATTTTGGTATCTCGCACATGTTTGACCCCAAATGCCAATACAAGTTGGATCCTGTGTATGTAAATTAAGCGTGTTTAATGCAAGGATTGAAATTTGAGAAAAGTATTATCTAAGTGTTGAGTTGCAAGTTCCGTATAGTAATAAATTATTTGCACCCCTCTACCTTTGAATTTTTTTCGAATTTCTCAGATACAAAGATATTTTTACCTTACAGGACACAAATTCATTGTACATGACAGACTATGAGAAGTTAAAAGAAAATGTCTTTGACTGTAACAAGTAAGTTGAAATGTGTTTTCTTTTTTCCTAGAATTTTTATCTTGATTTTGTGATTAATTGTCTGCCAAATGACAAAATTTTACACTGATCCAAGTTGAGAGCATTTGTAGATGACAAAGATGGCCCAAAATGACAAAATTTGTCATCTACAGGATAGAAAACATTGTATGTAAAAGGAGAAAATGCTGGTTTCCAGCATTTTCTTCTTTTCCCAAAATGTTTTCTAATCTTTTTCTACATCTTCCACAGTAGACCTGTCCAAATCCAAGGCATATGCAGACATTAAAATGTAACATTGCTAGAATTCAATTCTAGCAATATTGAATTTTAGTGCCTACATATGCCTTGGGTTTGGACAGGTCTAAAATTTTGCAGTGTGGTAAAGTGTTAACAGGATTTTAGTTTGTCAGCTATGTTTTTTTTTAATCCAAGGGAAGCAACTGTCATGCTTTTGGGTGTTCTTGCTTACGATCTTAGAGTCCCATTAGGAACAAAAATGATTTAACTCATTTCCAAATGGCAGTATTTTAGGCTGGTCCAAATTAAAAGCACCTCCAGAGAACAGAATTAACATAACTCAAAAATTGAAAATTATTCCAGCAGGGTAGAAAACATTGTGGGAAAAGGAGAAAATGCTGGTTACCAGCATTTTCTCCTTTTCCTACAATGTTTTCAAAAGGTTTCTTTCTCAGGGTCGTTAAAAGTCGGGATTGTGTGGTAAAGAGTTAAATGATACAGGTATTTGTTTTAAACATTTTTATGAGACTTTCTCTCTGTAACATTTGAACCATGCGTTGGGAAAAGGGGACTTAGTGCATCTTTGATCCATTACACCCTTGAGCAAGTCATCACATGCTTTGGAATCCTGGATTTCTTTTTGTTAACTCTTTACCAAACAACAAAAATTTAGATTTGTCCAAATTGAAAGCATTTGCAGACGACAAAATAAAAGTGACTGGAAATTTGAAATTTGTTTTCGTGGAGGGTAGAAAAGATTGTGGGAAAAGGAGAAAATGCTGGTTATTAGCATTTCCTCCTTTACCCACAATGTTTTCAAAAGGCTTCTTTCTCTGGGTCATCAAAAGTAGGGATTATGTGGAAATGGGTTAACCCATTACCAAACGACAATATTTAAGACTGGTCCAAATTGAAAGCATTTGCAGACGACAAAATAAAAGTAACTGAAAATTTGAAATTTGTTTTGTGAAGGATAGAAAACATTGTTGGAAAAGGAGAAAATGCTGGTTACCAGCATTTTCTCCTTTTCCCACAATGTTTTCTAAAGGCTTTTTTCTCAGGGGCGTCAAAAGTAGGGATTGTGTGGTAATGGGTTAAATAACTGACTGTATCATGAGGTAGACAGGTCCTATGAAATGCGCATGATTGACCAAAAGTAAAAAGTTTCGACCAATGTCAGCCTGTACAGTCGTGGGCTGAAACACTTTACAGATAGATAAAGCCCCCTTTTCACACAGTTTGGCTCATTTATATTAACCCTTTACCACACAATTACAACTTTGAACACCCCTGAAAGAGAATGCTTTTGAAAACATTTGCTAACCAGCATTTTCTCCTTTTCCCACAATCTTTTCTACCCTATCAAAGAAAAATCATTTGATATGAGGCACTCTGAAACTGTCATCTGCTAATGCTTTCATTTTGGACAGGTCTAGAATTTTATTATTTGATTTAGGATGAAATGCTTATTGCCAATAGCACAGCAACATTTCCCAGTTAAGGTTTTAAAAGTATGGTTTATTTAGCCATAAAAACAGACATAAGTTTGATTGTATGATGTTTAACGCTAGGGATGGCAACGAGTATAGATTTTAATACTCGAGTACTCGGTTACTCGGACGATTTTTACTACATTTTATACTAAAATTTCAGAGCAAGATCGGTATTTTTTTTTTTGTCCCAAACTGAGTACTCGGTTACTCGGACGATTTTTACTACATTTTATACTAAAATTTCAGAGCAAGATCGGTATTTTTTTTTTTGTCCCAAACTGTTGGAAACAGTGAAAATCTATTCAACAAAAAATCTTGATCCGTTTGACACCCATTGTTTATATTCATTTATCTCACGTTCTACACACATAACGTCATAAGCATGCTTCCCAACCCACCACGATTTCAAAGGGAGTTTCTCGATTCAAGACCTAAAAATCCAATCACCTGACAGACTGTTTAAACCCCAATTAAAAAAAAATCGGATATAAGTGTATAAAGGGTGTGATAAAGCTTGTATCCCAAGATACACATGTATACATATACATCCGAAGTTGCCATGGAGTTGACAAGCATGTATTTCACGGTCAATCAGGTTCGTTCTTTATAAATAGAAATCAACATTCAGTCATCTAACCGAGTTTTATCGATCGAAGATCGTTGAACCAATCAAATTTGAGAACGAGTCGAGCAGGTCCTTGTCAGTGGAATTTGCGTCATTCACCCCACATAAGCAGGTAAATTATATCATGATTTTACCAAAAAACGCAAAATAACAATCTTTATCGTTGGCCCAGGATATAGACAGTAATCAGTTACAAGTTAATCATCAACGAAAACAATGGAAAAAAGACAAGTTTTGGACTGTTTAGTGCACAAAATGACCGCTGGAATTCCAATCTGTCTAAAAATAGACCAACCTGCATATGAACGTAGGTTTTATGAAATCAATGGCGTAGCTTTTTAATGTCAGCATTGTTCGACTTGTTAGGGGTAAATGACCTAGAGTTCGCGAGCGTATCTTGTCTGATCATAAGTTTTGGGACTGCTTATAAAATAATTATTTTTTATAGACCTTAGTATTGGAACACGAAAAAAAAATATTTTACTATCCCAAAAATTAAAGCAAAATACGGTAGGTATACAACGGCACGTTGGCGATCGCAAGGTACACACGATCCCTAAATAAGTTTCACAGTCAAACTGTGAAGATTAATGATAATTACTTTCTCCTCCCTAATTAGATCATATTAGCCGGCCTCTGATTTACTGAAATTACGAAAACTTTAATGATTAGCGATTAACGTGATCGGCTTAACATTATAATTGACACAGTTGTTGGTTATTAACACGTGTCAAATTGTGAATTGTTTGGCCATCTTCCGGTAACTTTCGCACTTTTGCAACGATGTTTTGATTACATTTAATCGGCTGCAGTGTTTGTTTTGCAAAGAAAGTTTTCCTCGGGAAGCAAAATGGTACATTTTTGAAAAAAATACCGAGTACTCGAATGTCAAATTCAGTAATCGATACTCGGACGTTCGATCGAGTACTCGGTTAACCGGTTACTCGTTGCCATCCCTATTTAACGCTATTTTCAACATTATTTCAGTTACATCTCGGTGTCCAGTGCACCCATCCATGCGTTCTTGGGGGTCATGTTAACCACCACTTCGCACAATTTCCTTTGCAAGCCACCGGCTGCTTTCCAACATGATCATCGTCGAAACAAAATAGACATGGAAAGGGACATGAAAAAAGTGTTGGCATATGATTGACATTTATTGGCTCTGCTGTTATGGAGAAATCAAGGGGTATTGTGATAATCCTGGTGTTGCCGTTCTAAGCAGATTGACATTTTATAGTACCTCTGTGTTAGGACCAGCAAGATCGTGCTCTTTTTTAGCTCCACTGGCCGAAGGCCAGCGAGCTTATGTCATGGCCCGGTGTCCGTCGTGCCTCCATCCGTCTGTGCGTGCGTGTGTGCATTAACTTTTATTTCAAACATCTTTTTCTCTGAAACTGCCCATCCAATTTTGATAAAACTTCACAGAAATGATCCTGCCATGGTCCTCTTCAGAATTCCTTGAAAGAATTTTATTCTTTCAAAAATTCTGGTTGCCATGGCAACAAAACTGAATAAATTTGAAAATTTTTAAAAATCTTTTTCTCTAAAACCGTAAGGTCTAGGGCTACCAAATTTGGCATGTAGCTTTATCTAGTGGACCTCTACCAAGTTCCTTCAAATAGTAGCCCTGGGGTCAAAATTGGCCCCGCCCCGGGGGTCACAAGTTTTATATGGGCTTATATAGGGAAAACTTTAAAATGCTTCTGGTACCTAGCCATAGGTCCTAGGGCTACCAAAATTGGCATGTAGCTTTATGTAGTTTAGTTTATACATGTACTCTGATATTTCAGGTACAGCAGCATTCATTATGAGAGAGCAAAGCCAAGATCTGCAGATGAGATGGACTTACTCATGGTCAACATACCTGTCGGTGAATCAGATAAGGTGAGAAGCTTGATGCATCTTTACTTCTTTTACTTTGTATCTTTAGTGTGTGTCTGTTTAACTCATTATCAAACAACAATATTTTAGGCTTGTCCAAATCGAAAGCATTTGCAGACGACAAAATAAAAGTGATTGAAAATTCGAAATTAGTTTTGTGAAGGGTAAAAAACGTTGTGGGAAAAGGAGAAAATGCTGGTTACCAGCATTTTCTCCTTTTCCCACAATGTTTTCTAAAGGTTTCATTGTCAGGGTCATCAAAAATCGGGATTGTGTAGTAATGGGTTAATTTGTGTGTGGGACTTACTTGTAAGACTACACAATTCACTCTTTACCACACAATCCCGACTTTTAACGACCTTGAAAAAGAAGCCTTTAGAAAACATCGTGGGAAAATGAGAAAATGCTGGTAAACAGCATTTTCTCCTTTATCCACAATGTTTTCTACCCCATCAACCCTTTACTCCATAGATACTCATTTCTACACATTGCTTGTAGGAGCCTTTGGAAAACATTGTGGCAAAAGGTGAAATTGCTAGTGACGAGCAATTTCACCTTTTGCCGCAAAGTTTTCTACACTATCAAAAGGTGTCATATACACATAAGAATCGGCTTCATCCTCGCTCTTATTTAGGGTCAGTTAGAGATACCAGAGGAATGCCTTATGGGGTAAAGGGTTAAAGCAAATTGCATCATTTGAGCCACTTTTAAATTATTGTGTGCAAATGCTCTCAATTTGGGTAGGTCTAACATTTTGCTGTGTGGTAAGGGGTTAAGAATACTGGTGAAGGGAATTTATTAACGCTCCCTCCCTAATACTAGCACTCCGACTATAATTTTACCCCCCGAAAAAGGAATGTTTTCGTTATACCCCCACAAAACGAATGTTTTCGGGGATATACTGGATTCAGTCTGTCTGTCTGTCTGTGTATCCGTCTGTGGACAGAATACTATTAATTGGCTGTTTCTGTGAAAGCGATGGTGGGGGTATTGAGTCACATTCAGTGACAGCTCTCGTTCTTATTCCAGAGGCCTCCAGATAAACTCCACTCACTACCGACCTTATCTCAAAATTGGCGACTGGAGTGACAAACTTCCAAATGCGAGGAGTTGTGGCCTTCAGAGTGCACACAAGGTTTTTTTTAAAGTTTGGCCCAGTAACCTACTTCTTTACCTACTTATGGAAATCGGGCAACTGAAGCCAGGTGTTGGCACCCACATGCTGTGCTCTTATTATTTGACTCTCTCAACTCTTTACCAAACAAAAAGATTTTAGACTAGTCCATATTCAAAGCATTTGCAGACAACAAAATGAATGTGAATCAAAAACTGAAATTTGATTTAGAAACGGTAGAAAACATTGTGGGAAAAGGAGAAAATGCTGGTTACCAGCATTTTCTCCGTTTCCCACAATGTTTTCCAGAGGCCTCTTTCTCAGGGTGGTCAAAAGTAGGGATTGTGTGGTAATTGGTTGATAATTTTTTTTTTCTTTTCCTATTCAGAGATCTAGTGCTAGTGCTGCCAGCAGTGGTAAACTGCAGAACAGTGTTCATAACGGACAAGATAAAACCCAGAAAAAGAAGGGACCACAGTCAGCCATAGCTAACATGTTTGCTAAAGTGGACAATTCTAAGAAGCAGGCAATGGCAAAGACGGAGAAGGAGGGAAAATCGGAGGCAGAGTCAAAGGAAACAAGCAAGGTATTCAGGGGTTTGGCTTGTGTTAGGGGAGATTACTCCTTTGTGCGTGGCTTTGTCCCGATTTAAGTAAAATACCTAACAAGTGCATAAGAGAGATATCTCTTTAGCTCATTTGTTATGGTATCTGTCTTTTAAACCTTGAAGAACGATGATATTTATCCTCACAGGTCAGAATTGCGACAGGTGTGGTATGTATATCAGCCATACATTTCTTCGTAAGATTGGGAATTAAGTCTACCACACAACAAAATTTCAGTCCAATCCTCATTAAAGGCATTTGCAGACGACATTTTGTGTTGTGGCTTGTATGATGCGATTTTTCTTTGATAGGGTAGAAAACATGGTGGAAAAAGGAGAAAAATGCTGGTTATTCTAACTCTATTATTCCTCTTTCGAACCCTATGTTGTGGGTACTCATTAGAATCGTCTCGTTGAGACGATTCTAATGAGTACCCACAACATAAGGTTCAGTGGAAAATCATTATAAATCTCAATTTTGAAATCAAAATCACTCCGTCTATCTGGAGCTATGTACAAGCTGATGTATATGAAATCACTCCCAGTTGTACTTGAATTGGTCAAAAATGTGTGACCCTATGATTGGTATTGGTGGTGTCATACAATGAACAAACCTCTAATTTGATCATCTGCACAACTGACAATTATGCCAAGACCTTAAAGGTGGGTATTTAGAATTTTTACATCTCACCAAATTAAAAAATATATAGATCACTGAAATTCATACGAAAAAATAATACAAATCATCAATGATTAAGATTCATAGAATTACAAAAAAAAAATTTTTGATGGTATTCCCTTAAAAAGCTACGTAGCCTCTTAAGCTATTTTTAGATTTCGCACCAAAAATCAATAAAGCATTGTGGGAATGTCAAGTGACTGGCATGTGACTCATAATGCTTAAATTCCCTATCATAACAAAAATGTAATAATTATTTTCCATAATGTCTTCTTCGGACACTATGTTTGAAGCTTCGTCTGTGTATTCCTGTAATTAAATGAGCGAATTGATCATCTAAAAATAGAATGCGTCTCTCGTTGGTGTCAACCTGGGCTGTAGTAAATCTCTAATTTCTCGTGTTGTCGGACGGTTTTTGACTACTGGGGTTTTATGAATAAAAATTAAAAGGCTTTGGGAGCATAAGGATGATTTTTTTGCACTTTTGTAAAATTTTCGTCCAAAAATCTGAAGGGCCACCTTTAAAATGTCACGAGGCAGTAAAAATAACAAAAGACCAAGAAATTATTACTGACTTGACTCAGGCTAGAGTTTGGAATAAGAATTCAACTGTTTTGCATTTAACCCATTACCACTCAATCCCTACTTTTGACGCCCTTGTGAAAGAAGCTTTTTGAAAACACTGTAGGAAAAGGAGAAAATGCTGGTTACCAGCATTTTCCCCTTTTCCCACAATGTTTTCTACCCTTCACAAAACAAATTTGAAATTTTCAGTCACTTTTATTTTGTCGTCTGCAAATGCTTTCAATTTGGACCAGTTTAAAATATTGTTGTTTGGTAATGGGTTAACCAATTTGTAGACTTGTTATTGAAAACATTTGTGGATGACACTTAATACGACTCAAGTTATGTTAATTGACTTAAAATGGTTAAAAAAAAAAAAAGAGAGAGAAAAAATGGTGTAAAAAGAAAATGCTGGTTACCACCACTCTCTTCTTTTCTCCATATTTTAATGAGGGTAATATATTTTTGTTTTCTTCTTTCAGGGCACAACAAAAGGAAAGAAAGGTGGAGGTGGCATGATGGGCTTTTTAACCAAACAGAATGGTGTGTACATGTCTAATATTAAGTTTTGGATCTTTGAAATAACAATTGTAGACAAAAAATATGCCTATTTAACTTTTTTATTTCCACTGTCCAGTGGGATATTGAGAAATAACACATGAAATAGTTAGAATATTTTTTTTCTGTGAAAGATCAAATTTCATTTCTGTGATGCATCATAACTAGTGCCATAACAGCCACCATTTTAAAGAACAGACTTGATCATCAAGTAGACTAGTCCTTTGACATGTAGAAAATTGAACAACAGCGAAGAGTTTCAGCATAGGACAGCCTGCGCAGACTATCCTGGTTCGATACTTTTTGCAGATGCATTAAGCCTCCTTTTTCAAAGGTCACTGCGGACATTATTTGTGTCCGATAAACTTGGCATTTTGCGTGCTAGGACTAGGATTGTTCAGCTGCATAAGTTTAAGTTTAGATGAATTTTTTTTTTAGTACAATATTGTTTTGTTCTCAAACCCATCTTGTAAATATTCTTTAGAATGGTGAGTCTGTTCAATTGGTATGTTCCTTTCTTTTTACAAGAATCAAAGCCGGCTAAAACAGAGGAGAAAAAAGAAGCTGCTGTTCATAAAAAGACGCCATCTCCTGTGTCATCCAAAAGGTCTCAGAGGCAGGAAGACTCAGGTTTGTTTATTGTCAGAGCTCCAGATAAGAGGGAGTGATGGTATTCTAAAGTCATTTTTTCTGTTCGAAACCCTATGTTGTGGGTACTCATTAGAATCGTCTCAATGAGACGATTCTAATGAGTACCCATAACATAGGGTTAAGTGGTGAATAAATAAACATTTTCAATTTTGAAATCAAATCACTACCTCTATTCAGAGCTCTAATGTTATGATTTATTGTATAATTTGAAATTGCTCCTATTACTCTACAGAGGAAGACAGTATGTAATACTTTTTAGTATTGCATACTTTTATATCACATTTTTGAGTGCTTTTTCACACATAACAAGGTACGGAACTCTTTTAAAAACTAAATGGTTAAGCCAATTAGAAGTTGTGTGAAAATCATGGTGAATAAGGCTGAGAATATTCTTAACACTTGACCAGAGGACAAAATTTTAGCCTTGTCCATATTGAAAGCATTTGCAGACAACAGTGGTTCCTCTATATATGAAATGTGTCTCTAAAAGGGTAGAAAACCTTCTGGTAAAAGCATTTTCTCCTTTTCTTACAAGGTTTTCACAAGCTTTCCATCCAAGGATTGAGAAAACCAGTGCTTGTTTGGTGAATGGTTTAGAATGGTTGGTGAAAAACACCTTCAACCAAGATCATAAAAATTTGTGGTTGTTTGGTAAAGGGTGTGTCAATAAAATGGGACCTGTCCACTATGAAAAAAACACTAACAATATTACCGTTTCTATATTGCTTTGAATGTAGATTTAAGCTCAGATTCTTATTTTGTGGAACCTGATCTTGATTATACCCCCCCGACACACACACACAGTGTAGTGGAGGGGGGTATACTGGAATCGCCATGGCTGTCTGTCCATCCGTCCGTAGAACAGATCAGTGCTCCAAGAGCTTTTCATGTACTGATCTGAAATTTACACACAGTGTTCCTATGTATGTGAAGTATTGCAAGTGCAATTTTCATGACCCTGATTTGTTACGGAATTATAAACCATGCAAAGATAATAGACGATAGATGGACAAAATCTATTTTGCTTTAAGAGTGCACATATGATTCATGATGAGCAAAGATTAGATATGAAAAAAAGGGTTAATGTGAAGAGCGTAAAAGAAATAGCATAATTGTCTGTTTTGTGAATTTTTTTTAACCCTTTACCACACGATCACGACTTTCAAGGACCCTATGTAAGAAGCCTTTTGAAAACCAGCATTTTCTCCATTTCCCATGTTTTCTACCATTCCAACAACAAATTTCAATTTTTCATCCACAATTATTTTTGTCTGTAAATGCTTTCATTTTGGATGGGTCTACAATTTTGTCATTTGGTCAAGAGTTAAAATCGTGAAAAGCAAAAACCATATTTTCACCTGTGGCTTTGCCACTCGTGAAATTTATATAGCTGTTGCTTTGGACTCCTTGAAAGAAATTTTTACCATACAGCGTAACGCACAATTATCCTCTATTTACTTCATGCTTTCTGGTAAGATTTTCACGTTCTTGTTGCCTAGGTAAATTGCGCGTGCCTAACAACCAGATGGGAAATATGACGTCGTATACCTAACATTTCTCGTGCTTGACGTAATATTGTAATGCGTTGCTATGTGGGAGGGATACGCCACTGGGAATAACGGAAAAGAACTGTACTGGACTTTGATAAAGCTCCTCCCAGAAAAGGTTAAAAGCATGAAATAAATAGAATATTTATTTTTCTTTTTTTCGGTGAAAGATCGAAATTTATTTCTTTTGTGAACACTCGTGGCTGCGCCACTCTTGAAAATATTACCGATGGTGTCCACTCGATGAAATAAATTTCGATCTTTCACCAAAAAAGACAAATATCCTCTATTTCCTTGTACATGTTTATGGACCTGACTTCTTTCACCAGATGATGAGGATATATTCAGAAGCAAGAAGAGGAGGAGGACCAGGCAGGATATTTTTGAGAGCAGCAGTGATGGAGAAGGTATGACTTATTTCCATTTTATCCTTTTTATATCCCTGCAATGCAAAAGAAATGTTTTCAGGGGTATACTGGAATCGGCCTGTCTGTCCGTCAGTGCATCCGTCCATGTGTCCATCTGCGTACAAATAATTGCCTGTTTCTGTCAAAGCACTGACGGTGGTATTATGTCACATTCAGTGACAGTTCTAGTTTGAAACTGGCTATTTTTGAGCCATGCATGCCCTTTGAAAAAGGAGCTTAATGTATCTGCAAAAATTCTGTCAGTTTTTGGACAGAGTGGTTTTATATGGATCCATAATTAAATTGTTACGAACAAAGTCCGAAACAAATGAACAAATGCATGGCAGAAATAAGGGACCTGGCAGGATTCAAGCCCTAGAAAGCCGGGACAAAAGGCGAAAACATTAACCACCGAGCCAGAGATACTGGTATCTCTCTGACGTAGTAGTGGGGTATTCTATTTAAATTGGGACAAAGCCATGCCTGAAGGAGTGGTCTCCAGTAACACATCCCCTCTTTAAGTCATCAATTATTGATGACTCAAAGCCTTTTTAGGCCGAAAGTCTGTATTTTGGACATCAAATGGGATAAATGGCTCATTGGCCAATCCAAGGAAGGAGTGGTTTCCTGTAACACTTTAACAGACGACAAAATTTTATGATGGATTATGGAGATTTCACTCCCTTTTTCTCAGAGCACAGCTGATTTTAATCTAATGAAACTATGACTAGTTCCACAAAATGATATGAATAGGTACAGTAATGTTTTTCAAAAGATTGGACTTCATCATGGGCATTGGAGAAACTTCAAGTGGTTGTTTTGTTTCCATTCATATTTGGTTAACTGTAAAAATGTCTGAAACATAACCAAAGACAGACAGATGTTCTTTTCTCGTAGACATAGAAATGGAGCCGGAGCCAGAGAATCCTGTACCAGTGAAAGAACCGAGCCCGGAACCAGAAATTATAGAGGATGAAGAGCCAGTACCGAAACAGCCTTCCCCAGCTAAAGAGTCGGAGAAAAGTCCATCGACGAAGGCTGGTGATGCTGGACAGAAAAGGCGAAGGAGAAAGCGTAAATTTGTGCCCAAGACCTATGTGGATAAAGATGGTTTCATGGGTATTTTAATGTTGATATAGTGGTGTTCCAATTTTTTAATTGTATAAACCTTTACAAAACAACCCACCTTATTAGAAAGGTTGTTTTCAGACAACAAATGGATTAATGGGATGAATGGCTCAATGGCCAATCCCAGACAAGCCCCCATCTTACGAACATGAAAGTCTGCAACAAAGAAACAAATGAACAAACACGTCACTGAGATGCAAACTGCATCTGGAGGGATTCGAACCCATGGCAGCCATATATCCTACTTTTTCAAGGTTTAAGCCATTACCCCATAAGGCATTTCTATGGTATCTCTAACTGACCCTAAATAACAGCCAGGATGAAGCCATTTCTTATGTGTATAGGACACCTTTTGATAGCATGGAAAACATTGTGACAAAAGGTGAAATTGCTCATGACGAGCAATTTCACCTTTTGCCACAATGTTTTCCAAAGGCTCCTACAAGCGATGCATAGAAATGAGTATCTATGGAGTAAAGGGTTAAAAGACCAACACCATAACCACTGACCTGAAAAGATATCTCTCTTAGTTTTTTTAACTTCTCTTCCTGTCTCTAAACAGGACATTAATCAACAGGTGTAAATTCCTGTGTATGTCCTTATGCTATTTGTCAATTTTATACCTATTTCAGTCACAGAGAAAGTTTGGGAAAGTGACTCAACAGATGCATCTGAAGTAGAAGAACCTGTGAAAAAACCCGCTGCTAAAGTCCCAACCCCAGAAAAGGTATGAATAGGGCATATAGTGTTGTATGAAATCTTTGGATGCTTAAAGCAAATTTTGGTTCTTTGCAGACAATACAGACAGAGAAGAGTCGGGCTGAAAACAAAAACTGAATATTTTTATACCCTCGCAAAACGAATGTGTTCGGGGGTATACTGGAATCAGCCTGTCTGTTCTTCTGTGTGTCCGTCCGTTTCCAAATAATTGCTCGTTTCTGTCAAAGTGCTGGTGGGGATATTAAGTCGCATTCATTGACAGCTCTAGTTTATATCCCCCACAACGAGGTGGTGGGGGGTATATTGGAATCAGTATGGTTGTCTGTCCGTGCGTTCAGCCGCCTGTCAGTAGACACATATATTTCCGGGGAAATACTCCCAACAGTTTTTGATATACTGAACTCAAATTTATACACAGTATTTCTATACATATAAAAAGTTTTGCTCGTGCGATTTTTCATGACTCTGCTGCGCAATGATGTATGCAGAATTATCTCCCCTTGAACTTTGAAATTATCACAAAATTGTATTGCTTTTGATTAAAAATTTGTCTGGTGTAATACTCCTTCACTTTTTAATGTACAGAACTATTTGGTAATGTGCTCCTTACCGTGAATTCTGTTTTTTAACTCTTTACCAAACAGCAAGATTTTAGACTTCTTCAAATTGACAGCTTTTGCAGACAACAAAGTAAATGTGACTCAAAAATTAAAATTTGATTTTAGAAGAGTAGAAAACACTATAGAAAAAAGAGAAAATGCTGGTTACTAGCATGTTCTCCTTTTCCTACAATGTTTTCCAAAGGCTTCTTTTTAAGGGTCATAAAGAGATGGGACTGTGTGGTAAAGAGTTAATGTAATATTTTCATCCGTCCATCTGTCTGTAGACACAAATTTGTTCGCTGAAATACTCTTACTTTTTCAGGTACTGAACTCAAATTTACAAACAAGGTTTCTATAAATATGAAGTTATGCATGTGCAATTTTCATGACCCTGCTTTGATTTCTTGCCGAGGTATCTCCCTTTGAATTCTTTTCAAGTCTTATAGATAGCTCTAGTTGTTGTTGTTTTTTCCCACCAGAACAAGAAGGGATCACCAAAGAAGAAAACTTCTCCAGGAAAGAAAGGTCAGCAAGGAAGTGGCAAACAAACGTCTCTGATGTCATTCTTCAAGAAAACTTAACCTTTTTCTATAACTCCATCCTGTGATTTATGGACATGTTGGAGGAAAGCTTGTGAAAACTAGTGCTTTTTCTATGGTAACCTTTTCCCAAACAATTCCTGGTTTTTACGGCCCAAAGAAGGCTTTTGAAAACATCGTGGGAAAAGGAGAAAATGCTGGTAACCAGCATTATCTCCTTTTCCCACTATGTTTTCTGCCTTCCTAGAACAAATTTCAGTTTTTGTGTCATGTTAATTTTGCCTTAAATTTGGGCCAGTCTAAAAATTTTGTCTTTTGGTAAAGAGTTAACTCTTTACCACACCATCCCTTCTTTTAACAACCCAAAGAGGGAAGTCTTTTGAAAACATTGTAGGAAAAGGAGAAAATGCTGGTAACCAGCATTTTCTCCTTTTCCCAGAATATCTTTTACCCTTCCAACAACAAATTTCAATTTTTGAGCCTTACTTTTTTTTGGTTTGCAAATGCTTTCAGTTTGGACTAGTCTACAGATTTGTCGTTTTTGGTAAACAAAGACAAACTTCTCCAATAAGCCTTCACCATACAATCCCCACTTTTAGCAACCTTGAGCCTGCTAGGGTAGTTCGGCGGTTAGCCTATCAGACTCCTGACTTGCAGGTTGTGAGTATGGTAACCTGTTGAGGCAAACTTGTATAGTATACTCATCTATCCCACATAATTATCTCGCAGATATATAAAGGTATAGCATAGGCATAACTTCTATTACGCACACCACGCACATGCGTAATGTAAAAAAATCGAGAATAGGTCGTAGGTTGCCTCTTTTTGCGTATTTCTCAGTTTAGACGTTTTCTTAAACAACCAAGAACAGATTATCTTGATTTTACGTCTATGATTCCATTCGGCTGATTCCGAATTGCTCTCGTCACCTGCCTCAAAAATGGCCAACTTCGGCGTGCATATAATTTACTTTTTCCTGTTTATGCCTATGTATAGCTTGTGTTTTAAAAGGGGACACTTATATTGCCTTGCTATAGAGATAGCTTCTGTAGCAACATGGTAGAGACCCGGAGGTCCAGGGTTCAAACCCCGCCAGGGACAGCTGTTTGCGAGAACTGTTAGATTTCGCACCCACTGGCCTTTTTACACCTCTCACCTCTGATGCATGTGAGAAAGTAGTCAATGACTTTAAAAGTATTTTCTATCCTATCAAAGACAACGTCCACAATGTAAGCTGTATTTAACCCATTACCACAAAATCCGTACTTCTGACTCCCCTGAGAAAGAAGCCTATAGAAAACATTGTGGGAAAAGGAGAAAATGCTGGTAACCAGCATTTTCTCCTCTTCCCACAAAGTTTTCTACCCTATCGAAGCAAAATTGCACCATTGGAGCCACTCTGAAATTGTCGTCTGCAAATGCTTTGAATTTGAATAGGTCTAAGATTTTGCTGTGTGGTAACAGGTTAACTTGGTATCTTCAAATTGCTGTTATTTGACAAGTTTAAAATCCTGCTAATACTTTCAGTTTTGAGAAGTGTAACATTTTACTGTCTGCTTTCTTGTTGTTTTTGTGGCCAGTGTAGATTAAGATCAGACTGCTTAAAATGTACATTCTGACCTTTGATCTGCTTTGTTTGTGTAACTTTGACACTATGGACAAAAGCAGTCTGCATACTGCATTTAACCCATTACCACACTATCCCTACTTTTGACACCCCTGAGAAAGAAACCTTTAGAGAACATTGTGGGAAAAGGAGAAAATGCTGGTAACCAGCATTTTCTCCTTTTCCCACAATGTTTTCTACCCTTCACAAAACAAATTTCAAATTTTCAGTCTCTTTTATTTCGTCGTCTGCAAATGCTTTCGATTTGGACAAGCCTAAAATATTGTCGTTTAGTAATGAGTTAAATTGGTCTGGTTTCCAAATGGAATATGTCCACTGGGTTTAGTCTGCATTGGTTGGCTGAAGTATTATTGTTGTCTATTATTACTTACATTTATAGTCTGTACATTTTGTGTACAATTCTTTCATTAATGTACTGTACTTTCAATAACAAATAACTGAAAATGAAATATAACGATGGTAACTGCGGGTTTATTTTATTCTTTTGTACTTCATAAACAACATATTGTCTCCTGCCTTTTTGAAGAAAAACAGGGACATTATGATCAGTCTTCCATAGTTGTGCAATTGACTTTTAAAATTTGGTTGTATGTTGGTTTTCTAGATTTTAACCCATTAGCAAAGGACAATATTTTAGACTAGTCCAATTTGAAAGCATTTGCAGACGACAAAATAAAAGTGACTGAATAGTTGAAATTTGTTTTGTTACGGGTAGAAAACATTGTAGGAAAAGGAGAAAATGCTGGTTACCAGCATTTTCTCCTTTTCCCACAATGTTTTCTAAAGGCTTCTTTCTCAGGGGCGTCAAAAGTAGGAATTTGTGGTAATGGGTTAACCCATTTCACTGTCGAGCCCTTTCAGGCGTATGTGCATGGCTTTGCGAAGCTCTTATTTAACAATTCTAATGTAGTTATTTTTTCAGCTCAAACCTCTATCATTGTGTATATCTAGTTGGTAACCTGTACGCGTGCAATTCATCCCACAGTTAAATTCCTGTCCTTTCTTAACCCTTTCCCACACAATGACGACTTGACGACCCTTGGAAAGAAGGTTTTTGAAAACATTGTCAGAAGGAGAAATAAGGAGCATTTCCTCCTTTTCCCACAATGTTTTCTACCCTATCAATAACAATTGCACCATTTGAACCCCATTGAAATTGTTGTCTGCAAATGCTTTCAATTTGGACAGGGCTAAAATTTCATTGTCTGGTAAAGGGTTAGTAGGTGATTTAGCAATTCACTAAAGAACATAATTTAGACAAGTCTATTTCAGTAAGCATTGTGGGAAAAGGAGAAAATGATAGTTACCAGCATTTTCTCCTTTTCTCACTGCTTTTAAAATGTTTCTTTCTCAGAGTCGTTTAACTCTTTACCACAAGAGAAAATCTTTGACTAGTCCAAATTGAAAGCATTTGCAGACGACAAATAAAATGTGACTGAAAAATTGAAATTTGTTTTGTGAAGGGTACAAAACATTGTGGGAAAAGGAGAAAATGCTGGTTACCAGCATTTTCTCCTCTTCCCACAATGTTTTCAAAATGCTCCTTTCTTAGGGCCGTTAAAAGTCGGGATTGTGTGGTAAAGACTTAAACTATAGATTGTTTAGCAAAGGGTTAAAAAGACTGTTAGACAAGACAGCAGGAACCTTAGTCGCTATTCTCCATGCTGCAGAGTCCTGATAGCTCAGCTGGTTCTCAGGACTTAAGAACAGGAGATGGCTTTGATCCCTGGTTGGGCAAATTTCTGAGGATTACTGATACCCATTGCAACAGGATTCATTCCTATCTCACCATTGGCCATAGTTGTGTGGAAAAGAAGCCAGTAACTTGAAAAGAAAATTGGGTGGAGTACATGTAAAAAAACCCCAAGGAAAGCATAGACAGGTGCACTTGCCGCCATCACACATCTGAAATATTGTTGAAAACAGCGTTTAACACCATGCAATCAATCAGTCAATCACTACTTTCCATGTAAGATAGGTAAACACCATGTAAGATAGGTAAACACGGCATTACCTTTGTTACATTATAAGTGAAGCATTTACTAAAGTGTTTGATGTTTAACCCTTTACCACACAATGCTGACTTTTAATACCTTTGAGAAAGAAGCCTTTTGAAAACATTGTGGAAAAAGGAGAAAATGCTGGTTACCAACATTTTCTCCTTTTCTCACAATGTTTAATAATTTGTCAAGGAATAATTACACCACTTGAACCACAACAAAGTTGTCGCCTACAAATGCTTCCAATTTGGACAAAGCTAAAATTTTGACATCTGTTAAACGGAGCATATGGAAGCGTTTTGGTAAAGGGGAGAATGCTGCTGACGGGCATATCTCATTCTTCTCCCAATATACTGTTTTCTACCTCTTTTAAACATAAATCCTGACATCCCAGGAACTTGGAGCCTCAGAAAATAGATAAAAAAGTTTTAAATAAGTTTTTTTTTTTTTCAGATATAAAACTTTATTGGTAGTATTTACAGCATATACAAATAACAAGCTATTCAATCAAGTCACCGTCCTTAAATCTTTTTTGACATAAATAGGTTTGAGTCATGTTCTGACAAAAGGGGGCTTATTGCATCGCAATACCAAGCAAACAGTCACGTGATCATTGATGCAAATTAGCCACTTTTTTTAACAACTACCTTAACCCTTCACCAAGCAATCCCTGGTTTTTACAACCCTGAGATAGTAGCCTTTTGAAAACATTGTGGGAAAAGGTGAAAATGCTGGTAACCAGCATTTTCTCCTTTTCCAACAATGTTTTCTAACCTGCTGGAAACTGATATTTGAGTTACCGTAAGTTCATTTTGCAATCTGCAAGTGCTTTCAGTCTGGACCAGTCTAAAATCTTGTCGTTTGGTACAGAGGTAATCATAAGGTACACTGGTCCTTTGACATACCAAAAATTTACCGATAGCAAAAAGTTTCAGCCAAGGCCAGCCTGCGCAGGCTGATCTGGATCGATATTTTTTGCAGATGCATTAGGTCCCTTTTTCACATACTATGGCTCATTTACTTGCATATCACTTGACCCTTCACCAAATGACAAAATTTTAGACTGGTCCAAATTGAAAGCACTTGCAGAGGACAAAATAGACATAACTCAAAAACTGAAATTTGTTTCCAGCAGGGTAGATAGAAAGTATTACGGAAAAAGGAAAAAATGCTGGTTACCAGCAATTTCTTCTTCTCTCCCCACAGTGTTTTAAAAATGCTTCCATCACAGGGTCGTAAAAACCAGGGATTGGTTGGTAAAAGGTTTAAACTTAGAATTACAAAACTCCAGAAAAGACTATATCAGCCTGCACTACCATAAAATTTTCTACAACCATCATAGCATTGATCATTATCCTTGTCATGCCAACTTCGGACACGAATGACTTTATAAAATTTAACAAGAGCAGCAAATTGTCACCAGATACGCTCGTCCCATCGCCATTTGTTGAGGGGGTATAATGATCCGAAAGGGCAGGTAATGCAACAAACATGTTTACCGAGTCTCAAGTCAATTTGACTTGAGGTAACAAAGTTCCGTTCTGGGCAAGTGAGAAATACTGTATAAATGAAGATTAAAGTGGAATTAATACTTAAAATCCATGCTAGGTAAAGTTATTCTTCTTACTCACTGTACTCCGTTATGTTGCAACAAACATTCATACCAAGTTTGAAGATGTTCAGACTAGAGATGATAAAGTTATGTTCTAGACTAGCACTAAATGCTGTAAAAATGAAAAGGAAATAACTAAAAGATAGAACAAGGAAGAGTTCCAATTTTTGCGCACTGCACTTCCAAGTATTGCAATAAATAAGCGTACCATACTTCAAGTCATTCCTACTAAAGATGAGTTTTGTTCTGGGCAAGAAATGCTATAAAAATGAAGGTCAAAGGGAAATAACTCAAAATTCTTGCTGGAAAGAATTATGGTTCTTGTACACGGCACTCCGTAATTTTTCAACTATCATGCATACCAAATTTGAAGATGTCCTGACTAGAAATGACTAAGCTATAGTCCGGACGAGCAAAAGATGCTGTAAAAATGATTATCAAAGGAAAATAACTCAAAGACAGCAAAAGGTAGAGTCATGATTTTTTCGCACTGCACTCTGTTTTATTACAAGAAACACAAATGTCAAGTTTCAAGTGAGTTGTACTGGAGATGACAGTTTTGCTCTGGACAAGCAAGAAATGCTATGAAAAATGAAAATGAGAGGAGGAATAAATAAAATTTGGGAAGAGTTAAGGTTCATGTGGACTGCACTCCGTAATATTTCAACAATCATGCATACCAATTTTGAAGATGTTCAGACTGGAGATGACAAAGTTATAGTCCAGACAAGCAGAAAATGCTGTAAAAACTACAAAGGAAAATAACTTGGGACTTCACCTTACCATACAAAATACTTCAGAATCGTTCAAAATGAAAGCAATTGCAGACGACAAATCAAGTTTTGCTCAAACGGTGCCCAGGCCTTTCCGGGTAGAAAACATTTTTGAAAAGGAGAAAATGCTGGGTAGATCTATTTCTTTTCCCACAACGTTTTCTAAAGTTTTTTTTTTTTAGCTTCATGATCGTTATGTACAGATATTATCTATAGACTTATCAATTTCTGTCAGGTTTTGTCAAGCTGTACCCAATCTTGTCTCCTCATGCCAAATGTTGCCCCTGACGTTTGAGAGGTTGCATAGGTTACGACCACTAGATATCTAAAATGCATTTCATTTTCCGGAGGCCATCAAAGACACCACTCGTCACAACTCGGCCGAATCCATACCTATACAGGCTCTTATTACCCGTGGTATGCCGAATGCAAAGAGAGTACTCTTTGACGTTTCCGGTTTAAAATAGAAGATTTCACATGACGTTTTTATCCCTTATCAGATATCGTTTAATCGGCAGCATTTCCTCCTTTTCCCGCAATGTTTTCTACCCTACCATCTTATTTAACACTCAGCTGTAACAACTTGAAATCTGTAATCTGCAGATGTTACGAGTGTGAAAGAGCCTTAAAATATGTCGTTTGGAGAAAAAGTTATATAGAGCGCACTAATGCAGCAAGATTTGAAGCCTAGCCTCAGCAGACATTTGTTCGACAGGGGAGATTCACTAAACTGTTTTTTTTTTTCCAATTTTAAGTAGACGTTACCTCGAAGGTGAACTTTTTTTCTTTACAAACACTGTCGATCATAATGCACACATCTCTGCAACTTCCGCTTCTGATACACGTCCAGCTGGCTCATTTTTTGACTGTCGGTCCACTCCCAGAGCACTTTCTGTGACGTCACAGTAAACAACCAACACTCCCCGTCTTGCAAGAAGAAATCCACACTAAGGCAAGATGACGACAGAAAACAGTGCGCGGTGCATTCCTCCGCGTTACCTTTAAACATGATTCCTTGGGTTTGTACGTCTCTATACATGAAGCATTTATTTTCCACCGGTCGAAAATGGGTCTCGCCTTCCCTACATTCTGTAAGTACATGCAAATTATTTACAGAAGTTGAAACATGTTCGAACTAGATCTATTTAGCTCGTATCATGAAACTTTCTGTCAGTACTTCAACTCACTATCTTAGAGAAACGAAGAAATGGATGTACCAGCATTTTATAATTTTTCTACAATTTTTCCAAATTCCCATTTTCTCAGTGCCATTAACAGACTTTAAATAACAATAACAATATTTTAGCTTCGTTCTTAACGTATTTAACATATGCCAGCACTTAATCAAATGTTGCTAAAATTGTGCAAGTTTTCAATGACATTATAGAAAACTTGGTTACCAGCATTTTCAGCTTTTTCCACAATATTTTCAGTATTATTTTGTCGTAGGAAGTATACATGTATAGATCTATGTAGTAAACTTGGAGTGTATATGTTTGCTCGAAATTCAAGTCTACAAAACAGTTAAACTATCCAAATAGAGAATGGAGCAATTTTCATGAGAAGGTGAAAACTATTTTGAATGTGTATAAACCATTGGCCTCCGAAATTCCATTGGTCTATCATGGGATAAGTACTATGAATAGCTCAGTCTGTCGTCTGCAAATACTTTCAGGGGGGGAATCATTCTTTTCAATTAAATCATCTCCTTTGCCAAATAAAGACTGAAGGTAACCAAATAACACAGTGGTCCTTTCATTTGTATTCCTTTGTTTTGATCTTTGGTTCTCTTGGGGATGTTGCGATAATAAATTACAACGATTTATGATGTATGTTTAAGGTCAATATGTAGTCCAAAGCAATGTTTTTTCTTAATCACCAGGAACTCTGCATATGTCGATTTGTAAAACCAGATTTACTTGAAATACTGTCTCGGAAAAATAGCTGTTCAGTGCAAAAAAAATCAAGGATAAAATCCAAGTAGTTTATTTATCGGGACCAACGCAGTAGGCCTACTGGAGAATAATTCAGGGAAATAACTGAAGAATGGTCCTCATTGCATCCAGTACCTAAATTGTAAAGAGTCAGTGTCCCAATCAAAAACAATATACTAGTATTGGGTGACTTACTTTCCATTTGATTTCCATTTGTTACCTTTGGATGAATATCTGAAAAAAAAAAAGTGAGAGAAAATCATCTGTTAACATTTTCAGATAAGCCAGTCTAGAAAAGCAACGGAACAACAATCATAAAATAACACTGAAGTGTCCTTCGGATATAAATTATTCCGATGTATAAGAAGTTGTAAGTCTTCAACGCACAACACAATGTCACAAGCAGGGTTTAAAATATAAAGTAACATACGTGCGAAATAAACAATTGTAAACGATACAGCTGCCAAAACAACCACCACAATAATTCCAATCACGGCCATTCGTTTTCTTCTGTAGCAAACATAGTCATTATAGTCCCGGATCGTCGGTCCATCTTCATCCGCAATATCTTTGTGAAGGCTTTCAGACTGTAATATTAAGTTTTTATGGAAGTTCGAACCGACCTGTGAACGAAAGACATAAATAGATGACGTCATTTCTGATTCCGTTAGACGTGATGTTTATTCGTCAATAGCAACGTTTTTAAATAATTCATTCTTGTTTTCGGCTGATTGAAAATCTAGTCGTTTACTGAAGGTATTGAGAGAGAGGCAGACAATAATATCAAAGTTTCATTCAGTCGTCCTTTCTTGTGCAATGTAAAACACGGACGTAAGACATAGATCTAAATAACTTTTTAACACCAAGAACAAAAATGAATGAGAGAGATGAAATCGTGGGTAAGGGACCCACTCCTGGTGATATTCTGCATCTTCTCAATATACCTGGCTCTGTTCTTCGATAGAAGTAGCTTTCAAACACGTACAGAGAGACAGACAGACAGAAAAAAAACAGGGATTTTTTGGCAAAGGGTTAAACAAGGCAATCACACGAGTTGCTCGATTTATACAAATATACCATCAGACCAATTAGTTCACTAAAACGGGTTAACCAGTGTCATTCTTCAACGGTACTTTCGGCCCCGGGCATTTAACTAGAACTGGCTAAAATCCTGAATTTTGGGGACTTTCGTAAAGATTTTGTCACAAATAATAATCAGTCACGCGGAAACATCCAATCTATGATGAGTAGCTCCAAGCACAGGCACTCGGTTTCCTTGTCTTTTACTTTTGTACCTTATTTCTTCTATTCCTGCATATCTTAAATACTAGAAGGTTTTGCAGCGGCCATGTTTTAAAGCAACGGAAGTGAAATATTATTCTATTCTTAAGATAGAACGTCTTGTTTACATTATCCTGGTACCAGTATTTGCCAGCATGTTAATGACGATTCGGGAGTCAGTGTAAATCAAATCCTGGTCAAGTACTTCCGTTGCTTTAAAACATGGCAGCTGCAAAACCTTCTAGTATTTAAGATCAGCAGAAATAGAAGAGGTAAGGCACAAAAGTAAAAGATAAAGAAACCAAGTACCTATGGCTCCAAGTGAATAAAGATGTATTTAGTAACGTCAACCTTCTGAGGAGGCATAACGGACCAGTATGCGCGGATCCAGATATCTTTCTCGGGGGGTGGGGGGCGGTGTTCCCACCGAAAATGCACTCTTCTTATTATTTGATACTTTGATTTCCGGATTTCAGTGGATGTAAGCCGTTCACAAGAAAAGTCCACGTTTCCAGTTCTAACCATGAGGAGGTTTCCACATTTAGAACCTTTTTTTTTAAATTTATGTCTGTATTTTACATAAATGCTGTGCAATATCAAACCAGTACCATTTCACGGATCCGATAAACACATTTTGCTAAAATTCCAGAGAGGGTCCGGACCCCTGGTCCCCCCCCCCTGGATCCGCCCATGACCAGTGTATTCTAAGTGCTTTTCAAGGCACCTGTAAGTTTGTTTCGAAATTGGCCATGGACCAAATTTATAAATAATTGAGACAGGTAGGTTTTCAGAGCAGTTTTCACTAGAAGAAGAGTTATTAGGCCTACACCAATGAATTGCTTTAGATTCAGAAGAGGAGGCACTTAGTTTGTCTATGAAACAGGAGGTCATCACCTTTCCTTCTTGGTTCTATAGGTTTGACCCAAGTGCGAATCTGAGGGGTGATGGAGCTAGCAGCTGTTTTTAGCGGCAAAACTATGGGTGGGTAAGGGCATGCAAGATCACGGGAATAAACATGGCATGGAATCGTGCTATTTTGGACTTTATCCCCAGATTATGACTGTTTTGTTTTGAGTTTCAATTTAGGTTGGCATTTTCAGGCTAGATTTCTGGGTTAACATAGGCTAAAATGGCACATTTAGTCTTTTTTTTTCCCGACCATCCCACTTGCCTGCATTGGTCAGTAGTTTTACTGTTTCACAAGTTGAGCATGATTTATTGATAAAAATATAAAGAAATGGGATTGAACTGCTGTATTTAAAAGTGTTTTTTTTTTTTTATATAATTTCAGGTTGATTATATTGACTGTTTATTGGAAAAGTTCGGAGTGACGTAGTGATTACCTACAACATTTTACACGGAAACCGTGTGCTGCTGCCAAAATCAGAAGGGACAAAATTCTAGAGCCTAAACCTTTAAACAACTTTCTGTTTCGTCATTTAAACAAATTACGGGAACCGCCGAAGTGTTACGGAAGTTGACAATTTTACAGCCTGTAAACACAGGTACTATCAAAACGCGATAACTGTGGCCTTTGTTTACAAACACTGGATCAGTTCAAAACATTCAAATAGGGAATACCAGGGACGAAGCAGTTACTTATTGGTAAAATTCAACAAAGATGTGCAAGTAATGCTGTGGTGCAGTGGTCAAAGGGACTCTGCTACCGCCCAAACGGATCGAGTTCGAGTCACAGAGAATTTTTTTTTCAGTAAAGCAACTGTTTTTTTTTTTAAGCTAAGTCAATGGTTACATTATTTTTTGTGACATCATCGTGAATATTTTTACTTTTACTTTGTAGTTTCATTCATATTTAATTGACATCACACGAGATTGCACATTGATCCTTCGAAAGTTAGGAAAAATGAACCAATACATTTCTTGTACAGGAATTGATGCTAGAAATAGCCTCGTGATTTAGAGTTCTAAAATGACTAAAGCCACAAATTTCTGGCTACTAGTTTTCTTCCTGTTTCATGGCTTTGACAGAAGAGACATGTCTATATACTCACTACAGTTGGGAACTTACGCATATCGGAAGCTAGACTGCACAAGGATTTAAATTGAAACACCAGTGGAACGGAACCACTTGTGAACTACAGCAACCTGAGTGGAGAAGTTACTATAGATGTGCGGTCTTAGCAGAATAAATATTTTTTCAAAAAGCAGACATTGCAGTTCAAGAAACCTGTGAGCAGTTCAGCGACGAGGAAGCAACAAATACTGAATGTCAAGAGGGTTAGGGTACCGATAAGGCCAGTGAAAATGAAGCAAGTTCCGATACTGCCAGAGCACGGGATGAGAGTTGCACACTTGTCATTTTATTGTTGAGTCAGTCATATAGAAATATGCTTTAAAAAAAGGAAAAGGAAATGAATAATGATAGAATGTAATAGTAACAAAAGAATATCAATGACAAAAAAAAAGATGTACACGTCGAAAAAAGGAAGAAGGAAGGATAAAGAAAAGAAACATTAAAGACATTCAAACAAGGAAAAGAAAAGTACGGAGAGGAAAAAAAGAAAAGTAAAGCGAAAACCGAAAAAAAAAAATGCAACATGCTTCCTTTAAAAAAAATAGTAGGTCTGATGGCTCGAACGAGGATTGTCGGCTTTAGAGGCAGTGATGTTATCCATTACACCACTGCTCGCATAGTACAATAGAGAACTTGTAAAGGTTTTAAGCCTTTTCAATTTACATTTTAACTAAAATTATCGGATAATTTACCTGTCCTTCCCGTATACGAAAATAGAATGGTCTGAATTATTGTAAACAAAGGCCACGGTTATCGCGTTCCATTAATATGTGAAGGATTTTTTTTAACAACAACCATAAATGCTGTACAGCAATCACGTGTTCAACTCTTTTAACATAGGGCAAAATTGTAAGCATTTGCAGACGATAATTCAAATGTGATTCAAATGACAGGATTTGTCTTTGATATGGTAGAAAACATTGTGGGAAAAGGAGAAAATTAATTGGTTGCATTGCGTTTAACCCATTACAACACAATCCCTACATTTGACGACCATAAAAAAGAAGCCTTTAGAAAACTTGTTTTTTTTCTTTAATTTGCCGTTTTGTAAAAAGAAATCAAATGAACCTTAAACCCTTAACCAAACGACGAAATTTTAGACTGGTCAAAGATGAAAGCATTTTTTGAGCACATACGACAAAATTATTGGGATTCAAAATTTGAAATTTGTTTTGGGAAGAGAAATAAACATTGTGGGAAAAGGAGAAAATGCTGGTTACCAGCATTTTCTCCTTTTCCCACAATGTTTTCTAAGGCCTCTTTCCCAGGGTCGTAAAAATCAGGGATTGTTTGGTAATAGGTTAATATTTTACCGTACACTCCCGGATTTCGACGACCATTGGAAGAAATCTTAGAAAACATTGCGGGAAAAGGAGGAAGTGCTGGTAATCAGCATTTTCTCCTTGTCCCCCAATGTTTTTGACCCCTTGGAAACCTGAAAAAAAAAAACAGGTTTAAGGTAACTTTTCACTTGTCGTCTGCAAATGCTTTCAATAGATTTGGGAGGGTCTAAAGTTTTGTCGTTTGGTGAGAAAGTTAAGCCTATTGAAATTTTACGACGTAGGACGTTTGACGTGTTAACGCCGCGCATAAAATGCAAATCGAGTTACGTGATTCACATGTAGCCTCTAGAAATACTCTCAAGTGTAGTTAAAAATCAAAGCGTTGAAAACGCTGAAGTGATATTTTTCATGGAAGCCATTAATTTTGGAAGAAAAAGAGAGATGGTTGCAAATATTTGCTTCTGAGTTAACATACTTAGCAAATGAATACCTTTCTGGTTGAAGGGAGAGTACGCATGACAAAGTTATGAGTATTTTTTGTATTGGTGGCCTCCCTCTGATGATTAGGAGGAGTATTTTATTCAGCTTTGCACAAAATACTACAGATCAACAAGGTTTTCAAAACTCAATATTGAATTCATAGTGGTATTGTCTAAAAAAATATTTGAAATGTAATAAACGTCCTTGCATAAATATGTAGTAGATCCTTAACCTTTTCTTTTGAAAACATTGTGGGAAAAGGAGAAAATGCTGGTTACCAACAATGTTTTTTATCCTATTTTGTCACAACTTCAACTATTTGAGTAATATTGATTTTCATTTTGTCGTCTTTGATTGCTTTCAGTTCGGAAAATTTACATTTTCATCGTGTGGTAAGAGTAAACTGCGTGGTATACACGGTTGTGGGGTAGGGTGTGGACCACATAACCATACGGTCCCAGGTTCGATTCCGGGGAGCGGGTGTCAACTTTGTGACTTTTCATTGGCACATGTATATACTCAGCCAGAGTACTGGTGTAGTTTCCAGGAAGCAGAATCGAGAGAGATTAATAACTGTCTGTGAAAGAGTAGAAAACCTCGTGGGTAAACTGTAAAGGAAAAAAGGGAAAGGGCTGCTTAGTAGGATTTTCTCTTTTTTCAACAATGTTTTCTGACCTTTTACAGAAAAATCTCATCATTTTACCCAATTTGATTGACGTCTGCAGCTGCCTACTATTTGGACGCGTCTGAAGGTTTTTCGTATGCGAAAGAGTTATATACATGTAGTTCAATTTAGACATGAATAAAGTGTTGTGTATATCTATGCATGTACTATCAATAAGTATGTTTGCCTGTGGATTTGTTTTGTTTTGCTCCTTTTATCTTATCTAAAACCTCACCTTGTTATAATCTGTTCAACATTTTACTACAGGATGAAATTTTAGACTTGTCCAAATTAACTCTTTAGCCAACGACAAAACTACAAAACTGTAGACTTGTACAAATTGAAAGTACATGTACTTGCAGACGACAAAATAAATGTGGTTCAAAAACTAAAATTTATTTTGAAAAGGGTAGAAAACGTTGTGGAAAAAGGAGAAAATGCTGGTAAACAACATTTTCTCCTTTTCCCACAATGTTTTCAAAAGAGTCTTTTAAAAGTTTTAAAAGAGGGTTTTAAGAGTCGGGATAGTAGGGTAAAGAGTAAATAGACTGACTGACTGACTGTTTGTTTATTTGATTGATTGATTCATTCATTCACTTTGTTCGACTGATTGATTCATTGATTGGTGTTTTACGCTGGTTTTAACAATATTTTTAGTCATGTCACGGCGGCAGCTCACCTATTCATGTATTTCCAAGGTTTCATCAGTACTAAGCTGGGATTCTGACGTATCTTGCCCAAAGACACTTGCGGGAAAAACCCAGTTCCTCATGTTAGATACTATGAAACCTTTTGCACACTTTTAACCGACCAGAATTCCTATGATATCCATCTTGAAAGTATTAGTTGATACTTTTGTTAGTTTTCAGAAAAGGGAGGTAATTATTATCTCCCTTTGTAATGAGAATATTGCGGTCTTAAATTCATAAGGAAAAAGTGGCTCTGTCAAAGTAGTACAATAATACTCATTTTTAATCACAGCAAACCTTGTAAGAAAATAGTACTGTGGAAATAGCTGTTTTCTATTACGGGTCCACTACCTTAAATGGAGTAGATCTAAACAAACTGTAACAATCACATAACCAGCCAATTGTAAAAACTCAAGAACTGCTAACTGTAAGCAACATTGGCTAGAAAATCGCAAGAGGGAATAGACAGCACAGTTTGATCTTGATCCTAAAGATCTGCAAAGGTACATTAAGTCGCTCATATCAACCCAAGAATTCATCTTGCAACAATTTATCGCGAAGGTCAATCAGGAAGTTTTGATAATGCCCCCCCCCCCCCCCACACACACACACTATTTCACTGTATCTACGTAAATATCTTTCCCCCCCCCTTTTTTTTTTCTTTTTAAACACAATAAGCTTACCTCGACATTATCCTCCGTCTCCATTGTTTTTGCAATATCCGTTTTTAGAATGAACAACGTAATTTAGCTATCCTTCTTTTACTATGTTTATATTTGTATTCTTCTAAAACCTGTCGTAAATTTACCTCTGTCACGCTCGCTTCGGTGTGACCCAGACTTGTACTGCATAGAAAATTAACCCTTGACTCTTTACCACACAATCCCTACTTTTGACGACCTTGAGAAAGAAAACATTGTTGGAAAGGGAGAAAATGCTGGTAACCAGCATTTTCTCCTTTGCTCACAATGCTTTTTACCCTTCTCAGAACAGATGTAAAATTTTCAGTCACTATTATTTTTTTGTCGTCTGCAAATGCTTTCGATTTGGATAAGCCTAAAATATTGTCGTGTGGTAATGAGATAAAACGCTAGCCTCGTTTCTAATTACATTTTTCGGTCAGTGTAGATCAAAGATCAGACTGCATGAAACGTGAAGTCTGATCTTTGATCTACACTGTTGGTTTTGATGAAAACTTCTGGATAATTGTAGCTTCGAAACTTGCACTGAGTTGGGCTTTATTTCTAGACTGAAAAAGTTCAACTCTGTCTTATTTTGTCGCACAAAGGATTGAACAACGAACTTTTATTAAAGGTACATATTCGATTTTAACTTATTACAAACCACGTATTTTTTTCTCGTCCAATTTCGAAGCTTGGATTCGTCACCTGACGAGTACAAATTTATTGAATTTTAGCTTAACTGATGAAACATGGCTCAAAAAGGACAGTTCTTAAACATTGTAGGAAAAGGAGAAAATGTTGGCTACCAGCATTTTCTCCTTTTCCTACAATGTTTTCAAACAGCTTCTCCAATTGGATCGGCGAGCCCGGTAGCTCAGTCGGTAGCGTACAGGATTTGAGAACAGGAGCCGGCTGGTTCGAAACTCCAGGAAAGCATGCATGGGTGCACTGGCCGCGGCGATATATATAAGTTGATTAATGTTGAAAGCGGCGTTAAATACCTTACAATCAATACAATGAGGGACATTCCTTAGTTTTTTCCCTTGATTACCTTCCAATACTACATTGGTCCTGATAGGGGAGGGTTACTTGGTTTCATCCTTGATTTTTTTTTTGCACTGAACAGCTATATGTTCTTGAGATAATATTTCGAGTAAATATAATTAGATTGCTTTACAAATCGATATATACATAGCTCCCGATGATTTAGGAAAAAAAACTTAATTGAATTACATGTAGACCTTATACATACACCATATATCATTTTCAAATTTATCGCAACATCCTCAAGAGAACCAAGGATAAAAACAAAGGAATACAGGTGAAAGGACCAATCTATTATTTGGTTACCTTCAGTCTGTATCTGGTAAGGGAGATAATTTAATTTACAGAAATGGTCCCCTTTTATTTGAGTCGTTAAAAAGTGGATTGTCTGTAAAGGATCATAAAGGTCTATCTAACTTGAGATTGATAAATTATGGGGGAAAAAAAGCGATTGTACTTTATGAATAGTGTATGACAAAATCTGTTATTTGGATACTGTACACTACAGTGTTTGAACAAATTATCAATACCAAGACTTGATTAACCCATTTTCTCAGTGTAGCTATACTTTATTTGGCTCAATAAGCACTTTAACTATTTTCAGCCTCGGACAATCCAGTTTATTTTTAACCACCTGATAGAAATCTCTGGAAAAATAAAGGGAGACGATGGTTTTTTAAAACCCTGTTTAAGACAATTAACAAGTGCTTCGAGTATGACTCAAACACGGGGCCTCCAGGTAACGTGCCATGGCACATTGAACCATTTAAAGAAGAGAGACTTGTTTGCCCTCAGGCGTGAACAAGTTTCCAAGTCCCCTGCCACCTACAGCTAATAATGTAACGCAGACTGGTTCCCGTTGTACAGGGAAGGTTCCAATCTAACATAGACGTGAACTGTTGCCGTTGTACGGGTGGGGGTTTACCAATTTAACGAAGGCGTGATCTGGTCTCCGTTGTACAGGGGAGGTAACTAATCGAATCTAACTGGGTCTCCTTTGTACATCTACAGATATACGTAAAAGTTGAATCAGGGGAGTACCCCTAATGTAGACACGAACTGGTCCTCGTTGTACAGGGGAGATGACCGTTCTAGCGTAGACGTGGACCGGTCCCCGTTGTACACTGAGGTAACCCACCAAATGTAGACGTGAACTGGTCTACGCTGTGCGTTCACCGATATACCAATCTCCGAGCAGAGTTGTCGTTTGTTACTCTCACCATGAATGATCCGGAGTGCAAGAGAATGCCAAAATACATTTTGTCGTATCAGGGGAGATAACCAATATAACAACGAAGTAGATGACAGGACTATGATTATAATCTCGACGTTTTGTTCGAAAAAAAAAAAACAGGCCGAGCTGTCAAGAATAATAATAAGACAAGGTACAATCTGTTATTTTTTATGGTGAATGAACAGAGAAAAGAACTTGAATCCTTACAAGAGAAAGTAACAAAATCCGACAGGCGAAGCCATACATATTCAAGGCAGAATTCAACATTCCCATAGTCTCTTGTAAATAACGGTATCCATCTAACCCTTCACGACACAATGTTTTGACGACCCTAAAGGTGAAGCCTTTTGAAAACATTGTGGGAAAAGGAGAAAATGCTGGTTACCAGCATTTTCTCTTTTTCCCACAATGTTTTCTCATGTATCAAAGAAATATTACACCATTTGAGCCACGCTGAAATTGTCGTCTGCAAATGCTTACATTTTGGACAAGGCTTATGTTTTATCGTCTGGTACAGGATAAACAATATTCTGCATTGTCGATCCCGGTTCGGCCAAGTTCTTTCCGAAATTTCATGATAATTATTTTTTCAGGCTTCATTCGGTACTCTCTCTCTCTCTCGCTGCTGACAAATTTTTCGACATTAGTTATGTGGGAAAGCAGTCAGTAGTTTGGAAAGAATATTGTGGCGGAGTAATATACAGTAAAAAAGAAACTCCAGGAAAGCATGGATAGGTGCACGGGCTATCGAGATATAACTGGAATAATGTTGAAAATAGCTTTCTACACAATAACTCATTGAATCACTCTTAAATTTTTGTCGCAAAAACGCCCTATAAGAAACTCCATGCAAGCGCATTGCTGCAGGTCACCATTTTGAGACACTGAGACCATGGGAAAAATCGCTCGAAAACACCATTTTGTCATTTTGCCACAATGTTTTCGAATCATGTATCAATGTGTTTCAAAATCATTGGATGTAAATTTAAATTTTGGCCTAGTCCAACATGAAAAAAAAAAATGATTGCAGACGACAAAAATAACTGTTTTCGAAAACACGAAGTTTGTCTTTGAAAAAGTTGAAAGCTATATGTGAAAAGGAGAAAATTGTTGGTTTACTTCGAAAACCTCGCAACTGCAGATGGTAACAAGCTGTAGTTACGAGGTTTTTCGAAGTAAACCGACGAAATACTGGCTTCTGCCTTTTCCTTGATTGTTTTCAAAACCTTCTTCGACACGATCGTTAGACCTCGGATTTAAGGGTAAAGCAAACAATGCTGAGTTTATACGATCCTGAAAAAAAAAAAATGAGTTTGATAAACATTGTAAGAATAGGAGGAAAAGCAGGTAAACATCATTTTCTCCATTTCCCACAACATTTTGTTCCGTTTCCATTTTTGCCTCAATATTATATTGTCCCTAACAAAAAAAACTTCTTAACCTACTACCACACAATCCCTCCTTTTGACCACTCTGAGAAAGTTACCAGCATTTTCTCCTTTTCCCACTATGTTTTCTGTCTTCACAAAACAAATTTCAAATTTTGCAGTCACTTTTATTTTGTCGTCTTCAAATGCTTTCGAATTGGACAGGTCAAAATTTTTTCTGTTTGGTAATGAGTTATAAACATAGTGGAGAAAAGGAGAAATGCTGGTAAACATAATTTCCCCCATTTCCCACACTATTTTCTTTCGTGGCAAAATTGAGTTTCTGTTTTTGCCTCCATATTATATTGTCCCCAACGAAAGAAAACTTCTTAAAACATAGTGGGAAAAAGGAGAAAATGCTGGTATACAGCATTTTCTCCTTTTCCCACAATGTTTTATACCCTTTGTACTACAAATTCCATCATTTGGGCCAAGAATGGTCTTGTCGTCTGCAAAAAGCTTTCAATTTAGGAAAGCCTAAACTTTTGTCGTTTGGTTAACTCTATAGCACACAACCCCTACTTTTAACACCCCTGCGGTAAGGCGCCCGTTGAAAACATGGCGACCAGCATTTTCTCCTTTTCCCACAATGTTTTCTTCCCTCTCAAATAAATATTGCTCCATCTAAGCCACACTGAAATTGTCGTCTGCAAATGCTTTCAATTTGGACTAGTCTTAAATTTTCTCGTGTGGTGAAGAGTTAACCTTTTACCAAACGACAAAGTTTTAGACTGGTCGAAATCAAAAGCACTTGCAGACGACAAAATTAAACATGACCAAAAAATTGAAATTTATATCTAGCAAGGGAGAAAACATTGTAGAAAAGGAGAAAATGCTGGCTACCAGCATTTTTTCCCCCTTTTCCCATAATGTATTCAAAAAGCTTCCATCTCAGTATCGTAAAAACCAGAGATTGTTTGGTGAATGGGTTAAAGGTTAATACAAGACAATCAAGACCTCTGCAATTTAATCTACTCGGTATTCAAGACTGTCTCGGTCAACCTACCCTCTAATTTTCTTAATTTTGCCCTTCTAGTACTAAACTATTAAGGTAGTGGACCCATAATAGAAAACAGCTATTTCCATTATGATATTATCATACAAAATTAGCTATTACTAAAAATGAGTATTATTGTACTACTTTAACCGAACCACGTTTTCCCTATATTCCTTCTTAGAATTATCATTTATAAATCTAAAACCACTACATTCTCATTACAAATGGTGATAATTACCTCCCTTTTCTGAAAACTAACAAAAGTATCAACTGATAATTTCAAGATAGACATTTCTGGTCGGTTAAATATGCGAAAAAGTATTATGTCTGTATAAATCGTTATTTATCAACTATCAAGAAATTTTACTCCATGCTGCACTAGAAGTGTTACGGGTCTACTACCTTAAAAGGGCAGTTTCTTTTTCCAGTTACCGCAGTAATCAAAGTAGTGAAGGTACTAGCAAAACCGGGAAATTAAAGTTGAAATACCTTTGAGCATATTACTCTTTAAGCCTCAATCCCGGCTTTTAACGGCCCTATTTAAGAAGCATTTCGAAAACATTGTGAGAAAAGGAGAAAATGCAGCATTTTCTCCTTTTCCCACAATGTTTTCTACCCTTTACAAAACAAATTTTAGTTTTTCAGTCACGTTGAAATTGACGTCTGCAAATGCCTTCAGTTTGGACAAGTCTAAAGTTTTGTCGTTTGGTAAAGAGTTAAGTGCTAAACAATAGGGAGATTGTATGTGTGTGTGTGTGTGGGGGGACAGCTATGCATAATCAAAGTACTGAAAGTACTGGATAACCAGCGAGCTGTGAGAAAAATAACCCGGTCTCCGTTGAACATGTATAAACACGTGACGCATGCTCAGGTAAATCGGGGAGTAATGCATCTTCGTGATGCAATATACCAAGCAAGTCATTACGTAAAAAATCATGAATCCATAAAAACAATTAAGACTAATAATTATCTTTAGGTAGAATGGGCCTTGGAGATGTGGAAAATTGACAAAAAAAAAGTTTCAACTCAAGTCTACCCCTGTGTAGATACTTTCTGCTGATGAATTAAGCCGCCTCCATCCCCTTTTCACATACCATGGTTCAAATATATATATTTATGTTGTATCAGAGAAGGAAACAAGTCTATGCAGAAAAAAATTTATCAGCGTTGAATGACTTTTCTGGCTGCCAAAATATTTTCATGAAGTTAACTAAAACAAAAGTGTAGGCATTTTTTTTTTTCACTTTATTCATTTTTCACTGCCGAACACTCTTTTGACACTGTTTATGTGAGAAGGCTGCCAGAAATATTGCTCACGAAAGAATGGTAAAACTGACGTGATGTTTAGAACGATATTAAACACCATAAAACGAAAAAGAAAAGAAAATATGGTCTTCTTAACATTGCACATTATATGGAAATGTGTTAGTCCGTTCTAAAGGCGTATTGGCTTGAATGACCTCGCAGATAAAAATATTCCTAAGAATCAAAGCGAAAATTTTTATATTTAACCTCGTAACATTTTTTAAATAGTGGTGAGTTTAAAAGGCAGACTGCAACAGAATTTGCTGTCTAAATCCGTTTTTCTTGCGAAATAGTTTAGGTACACATTCTGTTTCGTCTTCGTTTTATAAAAAGAGCGAGATCAAAAAGTTGAAACAGGAAATAAGGTTTATTCTTATATTAAAAAATTAAAAAAAAGATTTGTTGTATTAACTTGTCATGGCTGCAAATGACTTCTCATATAATTTTAATTTTTCATTAAGCAAATAAATCTAAGCAGAAGAAAAAATAAGAAGGATTTCGTTTAAAAAAAGAGAAAGAAAATCGCTGAACACGATCATGTAACTTGAATTCGCGGCAAGGTCATATGACCGTCGTGTAAGGCATTTGAGGTTTCTACGCGGCAGATTTTTTACTTCAAGGCTTTGTCTACATGTGCCAAAATATATTGAAATTAAAAGCCAATAAAGTATTTGAAAACACTGATGCTGACAAAAATGTTTGACTCCTTTCAATTGACCAATAAAAATGTGCATGCTTATTCTTGCATGAATGATACTGAAACATTTGCTAGAAAATGTTCGAAACCTTTTCTAGGGAGACCATCACAACTACTTTTTTTGTAATGAAGTGAAATAAAGAAAGTGTACCCCTTTCCTGAATAATCAATGAAAAGGATAGAAAAAGAAAAAAATCTTAGGACTTTTTAGAATTCCACCACCTCTAAACATTTGCTTAAGAAAGTTGTTCCATGGTCAAATGCTGTCATTGGAAAATAATTGCAATTCCTTTGTATCACATGACTGGTTTTCAACCAATCAGAATCACTCTTTCATAACAGATGTCACGTGACTTATTTTCCATAAATTTCCCAGGATGGAATGTACTTCATATAGTTAGGCGAATCGTCCATCATTTCTCGCTGTTGACCCCAGGCTAGAAAAAGAAACAAATTACACACTTCGATCACATGACTAATTGTATCGTTATTTCTAAAAAAGAAGAGAACTAAAAAAAAGAACGTATCAGTCATAAGCCACTTAACATTAGGCATGCTGGTCTCGAGACTTCAAAGCAATATGCCAAAATGCTGAATCGTCGGCAACAGAATAACCGATGGGTAAAAGTGAAGAGTAAGTTGTCAGATCAGGTTATAATAGACTTTACGGAATTTATCAAATGATCTTGAGCAATTATCAATTATAAAGACACGTATTTCCAAAAAAATAACTTACCGTAACGATTGCGTCTTGCTGTTGGTAGTTCTAAAATGGACAAAAACACGAAGCAGTACTCATGTATTTTATTTAGTTCTAATTGTAACTGGTGGATTTTACGAAATATTGATAGATACGTAAAAATAAAGTTGTGTTCAAAGTGCTTGGCGTTGAACAACGCAATTTAATCTCCCACAATGACTGTCTTTTTTTTTTTTGTAAAGTTCAAAATTGTTATATCTGAACAATAACAGTAGATCAAAGAAAACGACAGTTTTGCTTCATGATAAAATTACTTGGGCTTATTATTTTTTAACCTTATTTTTAAAATCTCCAAAAAGACTGCACGCTTTTTATGGTCTTTTCTTGATCTGTGTCATACGTAGGAGCCCCCGTTTTCGACTAGGATGCTGAAAGAGTTAACAAAGAATGAAAGATATTGTACCTATATGGGCTGATTTCCAACTGAGCTGTCTATGTCTGTTCTCACAAGCACGACTACAGAACCGTATGTCGGAATAATATAGGGTTCTCCTACAATGCTGACAGTAGTTAAGGTCCTCGCTATCTTTGTAATTAAACCTCAGTCCTGTTGAAGGTACAGTAAAAGTTTCCACAAGTTACAAGGCAAAGTTAAGAAAAAAACTCAGTCCTGTTGAAGGTACAGTGAAAATTTCCACAAGTTACAAGGCAAAGTTGAGAAAATGTTTGTTTGGAACAGTATATCCTTAGTCATGTTGATGGTGCAGTAAAACTATAGAAAACAGTAAAGCTATACTTCAGTTGACGGTACTATAAAAGTTTGGAGTTACCGGTACAATAAAGTTTTGGAAAAACTATGTATTTTGTCCTTTTACCATTAAGAGTAGACGATTTTAAAAGTATATACCTAATTCCTGTTGACGATACAGTAAATTATAAGTCATGAAAACAATATACTTTAGACTTGTCGACTACGCGGTTATGTCATGAAAACTGTGAACCTTAGTCTTTTTGGACACATTATGCTTTCAATGGTACAAAGTGGCTCTAAAAATGTTTTATAACTTTTTACACGACAGAAATATCACAGATATAGCATCTGTATGGAGAGTTCTTAAACAACATGAAACAATTAATATCTCTTTACTATTCTCGGAAGTCCAAAGTAAGAGAATTCTGGTTTGCAGCAACATTCAATTATTAGTAGGCCTTTACATTGTTTGGTTCCCTGAGCTATAAAATAATGTATTTTTTTTATACAAAACGCAAAAAAAGATATTACTAAAATATTGACGGGCAGTAAATACTTCAAAAGAATTCTTCAGATTTTCCGTATATGATGGTATTCCACAGGCAGTGTTAAGGAAGATGAAATGCTTTAACCATTTAATATAAATAATACACATATCTGAAATATAAATAGTACACATAATTAAATTTGATATAAATACATTCATGTCATACATAAAAATGCTTATCTGTTACTAATAGAATCGTCTTATAAAATCAAAGTGCGATATTTCATAGCAGCAAATAATTGTCAGTTAATCTTCCTTGCTCCAACTGGTGATGCATGCCTTACTCTCTTTTTAAAAACAAAGTTGCGGGGTATATGATTGAAAACATGTTTGTAATTTATTTGATAATTGTTATTTTATCTTTGGCAACAAGGCTGTTGGTGGTCTTCCACAAAATGCAATTTTTTTAGGTCATCTGTATTATTTAGTGAGTTACCACAGTCTTCACATGGGTCTGTATTCACCAAACATTCTTAAGAACTTGCGTAGTCTTATTCTCCAAGATGCTCATAATTGTGAAAGTAACAGAACATCTGATCATTTAGAGGGTCTATTACTTTCACAGTCAGAAAATCTTCAAGAATAAGACCAAGAATATTCTTAAGAATGGTTTGTGAATGCGGACCCAGATCTAAAATGTTAGACTTGCTCACACTGAAAGCATTTGACAACGACACAACAAAATTGACAACAACACTACAAACTTAACAATGACACAATAAAATTGACACAATTGATAGAATTTGTTTGTGATAGTGTAGAAAATATATTCGTTACAGAAGAAAAGGCAATCTTTCAGCATTTTCTTCTTGTCCAACAAACGTTTTAAAGTGACCTCTTTCCCAGGATTGTTATATAACTAAGAATTGTGTGCTTTAGGTTAAGTCTTAACTCGCAAAACACACACACAAGTCAGAACTTTGGTCTACTCTGAAAATGAACACTGAAAGTAGATTATCCGGAATTTCTGATGTCCTAAACTTTGTTTCTAATAGATGGAGCCCCTGGTGTCAATCTGCTTTAAAAGACACGAAATTTAATAAGCACACAGCGTTTTAATTAACTTGGGTTGAACTAAATTCTTTAGAAATGCGGGTTATATTTGACCTAGTTGACGTTCTTGCAGATGTTGCAGCTGTTTTGCTGTCCCCCAATGACGTATTTAACTTGTCCCGACTCGTAATTGTCGTGTCAAAAGACCTGAAACAGAAACAGAGCTGAATGGTCATATGGTACAAATCATTTCCAAACGAGAAAATGTTATACTTTCTCACTTTGTGAGCATTTGCAGACAATAGATTAAATGTGACTCAAAACTTGGGATCAATCTTTGATAGAGCAGAAAGCATAGGAGGAAAGGAGAAAATGATGTCGTATTCACCAACTATTCCTAAGAACATTCTCAGTCTAATTCACAAATACTTTGAAAAAAGAAAAGCAAATTTGCAAATAACAAGTTCTTTTGGCTAAACTAAATGTTGTAGCCGATCAGACTTTGTTACTTTTAAAATCTAGAATAAGAAAAAGCATATTCCTAAGAAAAGTTGCTGAATATTGGCACTGGTTTCTATAGGTATCTTGTGAGCTGACTGTAGAAGAATTTCTATGTCTATAATTATATGTTATGTCCAGTATGATTACTTACGTATCTAACGTACTGTCCAAATCGCTTCCTAGAGAAGATCGGCTGTCTCGGCCCCTCTTTCGGACTTCCACCTTTTTCTTTATTGAACTCAATCGCTGTTGTAGCACTGAGGGATCTAAAATACTTCCAGTGGACTCCTCACGTAAAAATTCGTCAATACTTTGTAATGGACGTCTTTGGTTTATTCTTCCCTTTGGTTCAAGTCTCATTGAAGCTTTTGGATCTGGATCCTCGTGTTCTAGGGTAGAGTTCGTCTTTTCTGTCTCCAGACCAACTTCTATACTCGGGTACTCTTCTTTTATCGGCTTTTGCACCAGTTCCCATTTCGACTGGTTTTTATTGGCCAAAATTGGCCTCGATTTCTCTCTATTCACACCAATTTTCATAGATTTTGAAGAACTTGCACTGGATTCTCGTTTCACTTTGCTGGAAGCCATATTAGCACTTCTCGGCTTTAAAGAAACGGGCCGAAGTTTAGGATTAACAGGAGCACCATAACCGGAAGAGCGAACACGACTAGCAAGTTCTGTAGCAATCTTTGATTGCAGCTTAGGAAGTTTTTCTACATCATCGGTTTCGCTAGATTTAATTGCAATGCCATCAGTTTTAGAAGTTGTTTTCGTTTCATTATTGATATCTTTGTCAGTATTTGATGTTGATTTTGTATTATCTTGTGAAAGCGTGCTGTCTTTAATAGCGGTTGTCATGTTGGACGTTGTCTTTGAGTCTGTTTTAGTTTTGTTTTCAGTGCTGTTTGTTATCTGTTTTGTATCTGCATGCACTATATCTGATATTTCAGCTTGCGTTCTTGATTTTTCTGGATTGCTAGTATCTTTAATTGCACTCTTTTTAGCACTAGAAGTAACGTTTTTGCGACTTTCGGTATCTGCGACGTTTTTCTTGTGCACTAGTATTGTATGTGTTTTAGATTTCAACTTATACTCAGGTTTGGATATTTCTTTCGTGTGCTTTGCTGAATTCGCTTGTTTTCCATTTTTTATTCTGAGTTTGTCGAGATCAAGTCTTGGAATTGCTGATTTTCGGGGTGTTGCTATGTTACTACTCTCACTAGCCTGGCTATCTTTAGATTTTGTGTCGTCACTTCCAGTGTCAGGAACTGTGGAGTAAAACAATTTTTAGAAGCAATCTCAGTATCTTGTTCATTTGTTTCATAGCGTGCGAAAGGAGGTACATATGATAAGACATGAGAATTGCTAGTAAAATCATTTTACTCCACATAACGTCCGAAAATGAAGGACACTCATCTAATTTATTATCTCACACGAAATCGCGAAATTTTGACTAGCAAAACTCAGTCTCTGCATATGCATGATAAATTTCGATGTTCTTGTATGTCTTTTGGTATACGGTACTTATACCAAACAAGTTATCCCGTTGAATTAATCAAGTATGCCTGACAAAAAAGGCTGGACCATTTGGCATACAGAAAAATTACGAATAACAAAAAGTTTGGACACATGTCAAACTCCATACTCTTTGCAGATGCATTTTAATCCACTTATTTTTTATGGCAAAGAAAGAAACTCCATACAATATAACGTTAGGCATTTCTTTGAGCTTAAAATCCACTTAGTTTGCTGATGTCGACACACACAGCGAAAATTGGATCACTGCATTTCTATTTTTTAACAGTCATTTAGACTTTCGGTGCCAAAGAAAAACACCATGACATAAGATTAGATTTTTGCGTCCTTAAATGTATAGCATTTGTTTGTTGTTCTATTTTTACACACTCGTTAGTGACACACACAAGGAAAAGAAATTTACACATAATGTGCACATATCGTTCATAGATTTGTTTTTGTGTAATTTGTAGTCAATTGTTTGTACTATATTTAAGGAAAGACACCCAGGTTTGCCACACAATGCTATATTATTTTCTAATTTTTAAGTTGAAAGACTTCGGCAGGTTATTATGTTACTGATAAGAGGATATATTTTTTAAGACATTGAGCCATGCTGTATGAAAGGGGTTTTTACCATGCTGTATGAAAGGGGTTTTTTTTTTCTGCATCCCATTGATGCAATATACTAAGCAATCATCACATTATCATAGATCCATAAAACTTACTTTGCCTTAAAAATCAGCTATACCGTGAGGTAAACTGATCAGTGGACATAAAGAAAATTGACCAATTAGCAAAAAGGACCAATTAGCAAAAAGGACCAATTAGCAAAAAGGATCGACTCAGGCCAGCCTGCGCGGACTGCGCAGGCTGGCCTGAGTCGATCCTTTTTGCAGATGCATTAAACCCCACCCCATCCCCTTTTTTTCACATTGCATGGTTCAATTGTATTTTACTTACTTCTTCCTTTGTCTTTTGAACTGTGGTCCTCCATTGTCATTGCAGTAATTACATCTGTGATGTGAAAAATAACAGTATTTTCAGGAAGTCATTTTCAGTTTTATTTTATGCGAACATAATTATGTTGCAAGATTAGCGGCAGTTCAAAGACTGTTTAAAATTTTGTAATGAAAAAAAGCGGTATCATTTACAAAAGTTTAAAGGCTTAGTCCCTGGTAAAATAGGAAATTTATAGACAGGTCAAAAGTTAACAGTTAGCTCTTTACTTTCTGTCTGATTTTAAAATTCTTTTGTTTTCTTTTCACTGCTACCGGGCTTTAGAATCGCAGAAAAATAAGTTGTACGGTGCCCATGGTAAATGTTACTCGTGCATAAACGATTAGCTTTTACGAAAAGTATGGAAAATCAAGTTTTTGGTCAAAGTTTTTCTTAGCCCTTACAAAGAAAAGAAGAAGTTACCTTCTAAAAACTGTTTCTTGGACGGGGCCGTTTTGTTTGTCCTTGGAGAAATGTAGTCTCTTTGATTGCCTTCGGGTCCCGAGGATTTTACTGGCTGGAGATAGAAAAATACTGGAATCATGCTTTGTAAAAAAGGGGATCTGCTGCATCTGCAAAAAGTATCAACTTTTTGCAATTTGTAGATTTTCTGCGTAAAAACAAAAAGGAAATGGCAATTACTTTCAAAATACAATGCAAGTTGCATATTCTAGAAAAAAGACACTTACTTTTCCTCATGCCTATCAAATTTCAATTAATTTTTATTTTTATGCATTTAGGTGTTTGATGTATGTTGCCAGAAGTTGCGACATTACTGAAAGCTGAACTCTTTTAACTAGACAATTTCTCAAAGGTTTTTTTTTTTGCACGCGCAGTATTCTAGGCAAAATGACTTTTTTGTTGCCCCAATTTCTAGAATCAAGTACTTTTTAACCTTACGTTGTAACCAGAGCAAAAAGTTACCCGCAACCGTCAGGATGGTTGACTTTTGTTCTCGTTTTATTTTGAAAGCAAAATGGACTGCCAGTGCTGTCAGAACTTTGATTTCACTTACTCTTTTATACGCTAATTTTCGCCGCTTGCTCCTCGTATGCCTCGACTCGCAAAATAGACTGCAGAACTGTTTGTCTTTACCGACGAAGGTGCTGCACCATTTACACAGGAGATCTGCGGAAGAAAAATAAGTGGTGTTTTGGTAAAAAGGGGATTAACCCTTTACCACTAAATGACGACTTTTAACTTCTGAGGAAGGAGCCTTCTGAAAACATAGTGGAAAAAGGAGAAAATGCTGGTCACCAGCATTTTCTCCTTTTCACACAAAATTGTATCATTTGAGCCACTATGAAATTGTCACAATGACCACCCAATGACTTTTAATGAACCTACGAAGGAAACCTTTTGAAAACATTTAAAACATTGTGGGAAAAGGAGAAAATGCTGGTAACCAGCATTTTCTCCTTCGCCCACAAAGTTTTCTACCCTATCAAAGAAAATTGCATCATTTGAGCCACCATGAAATTGTCGTCTGCAAATGCCTTCAATTTGGATAGGTCTAAAACTTTGCCAGGTGGTAAAGGGGGGGGGGGGGGCGTTGTCCATACGGACAACCAGTGGCTACGATAAATAAATGAAAAAAAAAGACGATTAATCAAAACCAGATGGTACTTACCGTGCGGTCCCATAGAGTTTTCTTAGCATAATTCACACTTGTCACAATAATTTTTTACAAAAACAAATGAATAAATAATAAAAAAAAAATACATATGCAATAATTAAAGACTTTTTAGTGGCTATTTTTTAAATCTAAGCATTAAATTTATTGTGTGAAACTTTTGTTTATTTATGTGTTTTGCTTCGTAAACGAACACTTTAGTTGCTAACTAGCTAAAAGTTGTCTTTAGAAATTAATGTCTCCGGAACAGTGCGTTCGTATTAATTACAAAATTCAACTTTTGTCTTTACCAGACGATCTCGACTTTAAACGACCCCTAGTTAAAGGACTTTTGAAAACATTGTGGGAAAAAGAGAAAATGGTGGTAAACAGCATTTTCTCCTTTTTTCCACATTGTTTTTTTTTTTACCCTTATAAGACAATTTACATTATTCGTGCACATTTCAATTGTCGTCTGCAAATGCTTTCAATTTGGACCAGTCTAAAAATATGTCGTTTGGTAAAGAGTTTATCAATTTTCACGTGAACTCAGATTTTTCTATCGATACTTTTTTTTCAAATATCCTTGGAGAAGGAGCAACTTTTTTGTTTTCTGTTTCATTAAGGGAAAAAGAGCAGCAGGTTTTCTTTTACATAGGCACGACGTCCTTAATGTTTCCTGTATATTTTAATATGATTAAAGAAAGGCACATTTTCATTTCCAAAACGATCGATTTCTGCAAGCTTTCACTACAAGTTCTGTTCCGTGTCCTCACGTGACTCAGTGTAAACTCATTATCAAACGACAATATTTTTGGCTTGTCCAAATCGAAAGCATTTGCAGACGACAAAATAAAAGTGACTGAAAATTGGAAATTTGTTTTGTGAAGGGTAGAAAACATCGTAGAAAAAGGAGAAATGATTTCTAAAGGCTTCTTTCTCAGGTTCGTCAAAAGTAGGGATTGTGTGGGAATGGGTAAAAGTAAGAATCTTGTGACCTTGAGGTCACAGTTTCGAGCCTCACTTGAAGTACTGGTTTCTTTGCGAGAATATCCCTGGGCGCCAACTGCGCAGGCTTATCTAGGTCGATATTGTTCGCAGATGCATTAAGGCCCCTTTCCATAAAGCATGGGTCATGTATAAGTTGATTTCCAACCCTTAATTAAACCTAATCTTGCTAAATGAATGAAATGGAACTTTCAAGACCCAAATTTTGCAATCAAGTTTTAAGATATGTTTTCGTTTGGTTTTTTTCTTTTTAGGGGGGGGGGATATACTCATAAGTCTTTATCCTGACTTTTAACGACCACAAGAAAATAAGAAATTGCTTACCAGCATTTTCTCCTTTTCCCAAAAGCCGTCTTTGTCAGGTTGTTATGTACAACTCGTGATTACATATTGTAAAGGATTAATGCCCTTTTCAGACAGGTGCTTGCTTTTTACAAGTACACCTCAACATACTGGCTTTTTGCATTATACAGAATGCTTGCTTAACTCATTACCAAACGACAATATTTTAGGCTTGTCCAAATCGAAAGCATTTGCAGACGACAAAATAAAAGTGACTGAAAATTTGAAATTTGTTTTGTGAAGGGTAGAAAACATTGTCACCAGCATTTTCTCCATTTCCCACAATGTTTCCTAGAGGCTTCTTTCTCAGATTCGTCAAAAGTAGGGGTTGTGTGGTAATGGGTTAATACAGGTGGTCTTTAAGAACGATTCTGTTGTAGCTGCAATACTGTTGACAACCACATCTGACCCTGATGTTGCAATAATAAACTGAAACGTCTATGATCCAATATTCTTGAATTTGAGCAATGCTCTGTCATATTGGGCCTGCATGGTATGACGTGTCAATAAAAAATACTACTGACTAAACCAGCTTTTAATATCTAAAGATTGTGAACAATATGAACAGGTAGAGTAATAAGAAGAAAACACAGTAGCAAGTATTTTATAACATGCACCTGATTACAGATTTGCTGTACAACAGAGATACAATGGTCTTGACAGAAGAAAGTAATACAAGGGCCACTGGCCATAAAGCGCTCACCTGAGTAAAGTCATCTTGGATAGATAAAGTTGAAGAGATCTGGACATAGCGCGATCACAATAGCTCTTCCTGGTTCTTATGACCCTGAGAAAGAATGCCTTTGAAAACATTCTGCGAAAAGGAGAAAATGCTGGTATCCAGCATTTTCACCTTTTCACACAATGTTTTTTCTACCCTGCTGGAAACAAATTTCAATTTTTTGGTTGCTTTTATTTTGTCGTCTGCAAGTGCTTTCAATTTAGACCAGTCTAGAATTTTGTTGTTTGGTAAAGATTTAAATCAAAGCTCACCTTTAGCATTTTGTGCTAAGGTGAGCTAAAAAAATAACCTAGAAAATTTCTTACTGCATATTCAACAACCATTCTTAAGAACATTCTTAGTCTTATTCTCCTAGATCTTATAAATCAAATTTAAACATATTTATTTTGCATTGATTGAGAACAAATTCTTACAACTTATACTAATCTCTCTCAATTCTACTTCCTGGGTACCTTACCCATTCCCTCCCCCGTCTGGATCTGCCCATGTTACCTGCTCCAATACTTGTGTCGAATGTGTTGGCCAATGAAAAATCCCCAAAGCTGAAAACCTGCTTGTATTGGAATCGGGACCTTATGGTTACAAGGCCGGAGCTCACTCACAACCATGGACACCCTCTGTTTCAAATTTGGACAAAGGATTTGGATAAAGACAAATTGTAAATTTGAAAGAAACTAAATAGTTCAGCCAATCAGAATAATCTAAAGAATAAGACCAGGAAGGTTCTTAACTCTTTATAACATAATCCTAACTTTTAACACCCTTCTGAAAGAAGCCTTTTGAAAACATTGTGGGAAAAGGACATAATCCTAACTTTTAACACCCCTCTGAAAGAAGCCTTTTGAAAACATTGTGGGAAAAGGAGAAAATGCTGGTGACCAGCATTTTCTCCTTTTTCCCACAATGTTTTCTTCCCTTCCTAAAACAAACTCTAATTCTTTAGTCACATTCATTTTGTCATCTACTAATGTTTTCGATTTGGACCTGTCTAAAATTTTGTCGTTTGGTAAAGAGTTAAGGATGGTTGTTGAATACAGGTACATGGCTCAAATGTAAAAAAAAAAGTTCTCATTTTATGAGATCAGCTCAGGTACTTCACTTGCGGTAGTACACACAACATCTCATATAACAGGTTAGCACCATGTATTGCCGTGGTACCGCACATGTCGTACGGTGGAGAAACCTGAAAATAGATTTTACATTTTATTAGTTTACACAATTTTACAATGGTACAAATCAAAAGCATTTGTACACAACGAATTATTCTCTTATCCTATAACAAAATTTAGACCAAAATTGAATCTTGCAGACAAAGTAAGTGTAGAGAGAACTTGAAAGTAAGATCATGGCTGGTACTTATAAAACTTTGTTTCTGGCTCAACTAAGCTGAGCATGAAATTTCAAAATTATACAGAATTGAGTTGATACACCTCAGAGAGCTTCTTTTTAACTTTCTGAGCCAAGCCCACATGAATATCATTGAAACATTGATCAACAGTGACAGAAGAATTCATCCTTTCACAATGACCATCATCAATTCTCGGAAAGAAATTTGCATCATTTCACAATGACCATCATCAATTCTCGGAAAGAAATTTGCCAAGCTTGGTTCTGCCAAAAAGTTTAAAATGCTGCTTACCTTACAGGAACATGTTTAACACGTTTTATCTATGCAGTTGGATTAGAGATGAAGAGAGAGAGAGACAGAGAGAGTGAGTGAGAGACAGAGAGACAGATAGAAAGACTGAGAGAGACTGGGAGACAGAAAGACAGACACACAGAGACAGAGTCTGAGACAGAGAGACAGAGACTAAGACAGAGAAACAGAAACAGAGAGACAGAGACTGAGACGGAGAGACAGAAACAGAGAGACAGAGACAGAGACAGACAGAGAGAATGGGAGAGATAGAGACAGATATAGAAAGACAAAGACAGAGAGACAGAGACAGATACAGAGAGACAGAGACGGAGACAAAGAAAAAGAGCCAGAGCGACAGATACAGAGAGACAGAGACAAAGACACAGCCAGAGAGATAGCGACAGAGAGACAGAGGCAGATATAGAAAAACAGAGACAAAGGCAGAGAGACAGAGACAACGAGACAGCGACAGAGGCAGAGAGACAGAGACAGATATAGAGAGACATAGAGACAGAGAGAGACAGACAGAGAGAGACAGACAGAGACAGAGAGACGGAGACAGAGACAAAGAGAGACAGAGACACAGACACAGAGACAAGTATAGACAAACAGAAACAGAGAGACAGAGAGCAATAGAGACAGAGACAGAGACACAGAAAGACAGAGAGACAGAGACAGACAGACAGAGAGCAACAGAGACAGAGAGACACAGACACAGAGACAGACAGACAGAGAGCAATAGAGCCAGAGACAGAGAGACAGAGACACAGAGCCAGAGGGACAGAGACAGCAAGACAGAGACACAGAAAGACAGGAACAGAGACATAGAGACACAGAGATGCACAGAGATACAGAGACAGATACAGAGAGACAGATACAGAGACACAGAGGCAGAGACACAGAGACACTGAGAGACAAAAAGGCAGTGCCAGAGAGACAGAGACAGACAGAGAGAGACAGAGAGACTGACTTCTCACCTCCACCAAATCACCGCCCACAATATTCAGTCCTCTACAACCTCTGACAATTTCCAGCCCCTGAATGGATGTTAATCCACCAATCTCTGGAGTACCTGTGTAAAATGATAACAGTTTATTTGCGTGTGTATGACTGGCCCAAACTGGAAGCATTTGCTGACAACTAATTTAATTTAGCACAAATAATGACATTTGTATCAGAAATGGTAGAAAACAATGTGGGAAAAAGAGAAAATGCTGGTTACCACAATTTTCTCCTTTTCCTACAATGTTTTCAATAGATATTCTTAACATTATTTCAGACATATTGCAGTGACTAGTGCACCTATCAATGGTAACCAGCATTTTATCCTTTTCCCACAATGTTTTCTACCCTGCTAGAAACAAAATTCAATTTTTGAGTTAGGCTTATTTTGTAGTCTGCAAGTGCTTTCAATTTGGACCCGTCTAAAATTTTGTCGTTTGGTACAGGGATAATATCGATCTGATTCTTGTAAAACAAATTATGGCCTATATGGCTGTTTTTGATATTGAGCTGATAAAAAAATCTAAACAAAAAAAAAATCAAGGCTGATTAAATGACTTTTATATACCAACAGTGGCCAACCAATAGGTTCCTTAGTCGTACCTACTTTTTTAACTCAAACAACAAAATTTTAGGTTTGTCCAAATTGAAAACATTTGCAGACAACAAAATAAAAGTGACAGAAAATTTGAAATTTGTTTTGTGAAAGGTAGAAGACATTGTGGGAAAAGAAGAAAATGCTGGTTACCAGCATTTTGTCCTTTTCCCACAATGTTTTCTAAAGGCTTCTATTTCAGGGGCGTCAAAAGTAGGGATTGTGCGGTAATGGGTTAAACGCTTTAGGAAAGAAACCCAACTACTGATGACCCCAAGGAGGAAGATTTTTGAAAACATGGTTGGAAAAGGTCACAAACATGTTCTCCTTTTCAAACAATGTTTTCTACCCTTCCAAAAATATATGTCAATTTTTGAAGCACATCCATTTTGTCGTCTGCAAATATTTTCAATTTGGACTAGGTCTAAAATTTTGTAATTTAGTAAAGAATTAACAAAGTTTATGAAAATCATCAAAGCATAAGAATATTTCATCTGTTTACTTCAAAATCCTCGTAACTACAGCTTGTTTCAAGTTGTAGTATGAGGTTTTTGAAGTAAACCAACAATTTTCATTTCTAGAAAAGAGGTCAACAAGTTTTCCTGTTTTCTTACTCAGCTATCAGTGTAACCACCACAATTTTCTAAATATGAAAGTAACAAAACTTCCGATTGGCTAAACCATTCGGTTTAGCTAATCAGAAGTTGTTTTACTTTCAAATTTAAAAAAATCTTGGAGAAGAAGACCAAGAGCATCCTTAAAAATGTTTGGTGAATACTGACCCCAACATCTGGTACAACATTTACATATTTACCTGTTCCTGGTGCAAAGCAGGGATCCAGAGCATCAATATCAAATGAAATATAGACTGGATGGTTCCCCATCATCTGCCTAACTTCTTCCATGAGTGGAGTGAGAGATTTGTGCCAACATTCATGGGCCTCGATCATTCGAAATCCCTTTTATAAATAAATAAATAAATGAAGAGCTGAAATATATGAGTTATGCTCTGTGAAAAGGGAAGTTAACTCATTACCAAACGACAATATTTTAGGCTTGTCCAAATCGAAAGCATTTGCAGACGACAAAATAAAGGTGACTGAAAAATTGAAATTCGTTCTGGGAAGGGTAGAAAACACTGTGGAAAAAGGAGAAAATGCTGGTTACCAGCATTTTCTCCTTTTCCCACAGTGTTTTCAAAAGGCTTCTTTCTCAGGGCTGTCAAAAGTAGGGATTGTGTGGTAATGGGTTAATGCATCTGCAAAAAGTTTTGACCCTAGGTCACCCTTTGCAGTCTGTGCAGGCTAACAGGTGTCGGTACTGTTTGCCAAGGATCAATTTTCTCAATGTTGCCAGCATTTTCTCCTTTTCCCATAATGTTTTCTATCCTTTCCAAATCAAATTTCAATTTTTGATTCACATTTATTTTGTTGTTTGCAAATGCTTTCAGTTTGGACCAGTCTAAAATTTTGTTATTTGATACGGAGTTAAATCAAAGAGAAATCCCTGGCTTCTGTTTGTCCAGTACACTTGACATCGATTTGTTGTCTATATTTACGTAGCTAGCTAGATTCTACACATTGTAAAGTTTTATCAGCATTTGCTTTCTCTCTGGCTGTAAGGGTTCATCTTTCAGGTTTTTTTTTTATTCTAAAAAAGTTTTTCTTTTTTTATTTCCACTCTCTACATAATATACAATGCAAAACATCATACATATATATAACAATTGTTTATAATTGTTTACTTTAGTAATAGTGAAATATCATAAGTTTTTGCATTTTTTTGTGTGTGATGAAGTTTGGTTTCAGGTTTTGACACAATCATGATGACATCGCAGAAGACGATGGACCACAAAAAAATACTTCAACTTTTTTTTTTTAAAGCTGAGCTAATAATGTTACCTGTTTTCTTCCCCAGTCATAGTCTCTGATATCGTAGTTACTTCCCCTCAAACCAATCTGTACAACTTTATTTCCCACAATGCATCCCTCCTCAAGGGCTCTCCTCATTGGTGTTCCATGCGCAATTTTCTCCCCCAACATTGTATCGTTACAATCAGTATGAGCGTCTATGTGCACTAAACCAACAGGACCATACTTTTCCTGAAAGACAAAAGAATGAAATGTTTAATCCTTTATTCTAACATGACACCTGAACTCGGCACTATAAACAACTTGCAAAGAAAGCGTGGTAAAGTTTATGTTCTAACATGACACGTGATTTCTGCTTATAAACACAGTGCAATGAAAGTATGGTAAAATGCATATACTCTGGTAGACCTACAGTGCAGATTAGTTTCAACAATTTCAAACGGTGTATTGACTACCATAAAAGAGGAGGCTTTGAAAACATGGTGGGGAAGAGAAAAAGAAAAAATACTGGTAACTAGAAGAAGAAGACATTATGTAAAATAATTACATGTTTGATACGTTATAGAATTTCAGTGTCGTAAGTCATGTGCCAGTCACTTGACATTCCCACAATGCTTTTTTTATTTCCTGGCGCGAAATCTAAAAGTACCTTAGGAGGCTATGTAGCCTTTTAAGGAAACACCATAAAAAACATTTTTTTGTAATTTTATGGTTCTTAATTATTGATGATTTGTATTGTTTTTTCATATAAATTTCAGTGATATATATATATTTCTTAATTCGGTAAGATGTGAAAAATCTAATACCCACCTTTAACCCATTACCACACAATCCCTACTTTTGACACCCCTGAGAAAGAAGCTTTTTTGAAAACACTGTTGGAAAAGGAGAAAATGCTGGTAACCAGCATTTTCTCCTTTTCCCACAGTATTTTCTACTCTTCCCAGATCAAATTTCAATTTTCGGTCAACTTTATTTTGTTGTCTGCAAATGCTTTCAATCTGAATCAGTCCAAAAGTTTGTGTCTGGTAAAGAGTTAAAGTACAAGAGCTTTATATTCATAGTTACCTTTATGGCCTGCAGGATGGGGTAAGTCAGAGTATGATCCCCACCCATTGCCAGCGGAATACATCCATCCTTTATCAGCTTGCTGAAATGCCTTCTGATATCTTCACATGCCTTTGGTAGGTTGTATAGATTTAGATTCACATCACCGACATCTGCTACTTGTATCGAGTCAAATGGACTGGCACCTTCATGGATCAAAATGTATCGCTACCTTTGCCGTGCTGTAAGCTGTTCGACTCCAAGTTTAAACTTAGTTTCGAACTCATATATCGTCCAGATAGAAGGCTTTTGCAGATGACAAAATAAGTGTGACTCAACACCAAACGACAAAATTTAAGCCTTTTGGCTGAAGGTCAATGTTCTCTATGTATAAGGACCAGTCTACCTATGGATAAGCTTGATTGTTAAAAAAAGGTGGCTGTCACGGATCCAAAGGTATGTGATGGCTTGGTTGCTACCATGGATCAGAGAGATGCATTTAGCCCCAATTTCATAGATCTTGACTCATATGCATTTTAACACCCACACTGTTGACCTTTGGCTAGTTATGGGCCTTTAACCCTGTAACCCATAAGCATTTCTATGGTATGTCTAATTGACCCTAAACAACAGCAAGGATGAAGCTGTTTTTATGTGTATAGGACACCTTTTGATAGCATAGAAAACATTGTGACAAAAAGTGAAATTGCTTGTCACGAGCAATTTCACCTTTTGCCACAGTATTTTCCAAAGGCTCCTACAAGCAATGCATAGAAATGAGTATCTATGGAGTAAAGGGTTAATACAAGCTCAAGTGATAGAGTTTTCTTTTAGGATCCTGTAAACAGAATTGTTTTAAAATAATAAAATACTGGTTATCTGCAATCCATCCTTTTTTCGACAATGTCTAAAAAAGGCAGCTTCCTCTGGGTCATTAAAATGATGATGTATTGTGAGATACATACATGTTTACATACATACATGTCTACATACATATATTCATACATATATTCATACTTACATACATGCATGCATGCATACATACATACATACATACATGCATACATGCATACATACATACATACATACATACATGCATGCATCCATGCATGAATACATACATACATACACACACGCATGCACACATACATCCAAGTACATGCATACATACATAAATACATACATACATATATACATACATGCAGACAGACATGCAGACATACATATGTATATTCACACATACATACATACATACATGCATGAATGCAAGCATACATACATACATACATACAGACATGCAGACAGACATGCAGACATACATACATATATTCATACATACATACATACATACATACATACATACATGAATGCAAGCATACATACATACATACAGACATGCAGACAGACATGCAGACATACATACATATACTCATACATACATGCATACATACATATGTACATACATACATACATACATACATACATACATACATACATACATTCAGACAGACATGCAGACAGACATGCAGACATACATACATATACTCATACATACATGCATACATACATATGTACATACAAACATACATACATTCAGACAGACATGCAGACATACATACATATATTCATACATACATACATACATACATACATGCATGAATGCATGCATACATACATACATACATACATACATACATACATACATGCATGAATGCATGCATACATACATACATGCACGAATGCAAGCATACATACATACATACATACATACATACATACATACCAGTGCTTATGTTCACCTTCCTGATCAGAGCTGACTCTGCTCTAATTTGACGTGGACCGTACCTCGTGCCCGATCTATTGGATGTACCAATATCAAGTGGAATACCAACAAAACATGCATCAAGTCCTGCAATATCAATGACCTGCCTCTCCAAAAAATGCCGACTTTTCATGAACTTGAGAAAGAAGATTTTTCAAAACATTGTGGGAAAAGGAGAAAATACTGGTTGGCAGCATTTTCTCCTTCTCCTACAGTGTTTTCTATCCTTTCCAACATAACACAATCCCATGAAGCCACAGTTGATTATTCATCTCCAAATGCTTTCAATCTGGACAATTCTAAAACTGTCTTTTGGTACAGGATTAACCCTTTACCGCACAATCCCAACTTTTAACAACCTTGAGAAAGAAACCTACCGGTAATAAAAGAATTGTGAAAAAAAGAGAAAATGATGGTAACCAGCATTTTCTCCTTTTCTCACGTTTTCATCATATTAACAAGATTTTAGTTGTTGTCAGCAGATTCAAAAATTTGTTGTTTGGTAGTGCATATATCACAGTGTTAGACCTGTGACTAAGGATTAAATTGATTCTAATGAGTACCCACAACATAGGGGTTTGAAGAGAAATAATGGATTTAGAATACCATCGATCCCTCTTATCTGGAGCTCTGGTAATCAGCAATTTCTCCTTTGCCAGCAATATTTTGTACCCTTCGTATCAAAGACTTCTAGTATTTCCACAACTTGGGAAAGTGTAACAGTTTGTTAATAGTATAGAGTAAAATCCAAATGTGTCTGAAGAGTGTATACATAGATCTACGCCATTACAGGTCTAAGCACTTGTACTCACCACCCATTGGGCTATTCAGTAGATCTAGCAAATCGTCAGTTTACTTCAAAAGTCTCGTAACTATCGTTGTTACAAGCGGTAGGCCTAGAACTTTTCGAGATTTTCGAAGACTGACAAAGTATCTTCAGGCATTATAAAAACTGATAACTTCCAGATTTTCTCTATGGTTTCTCAGTTAGTCTTACCAGCTCTAGAGGGATCTGAAATCAGGCTGCAAGGTGAAGCCTTATCGTGAACTAGATCTACAGTGAGGAAAAACATACTATGGCACAACAGGAATGGGGGAATAGTACCTTTAGTGTGAAAGCTTGTTTCGATGCTAATTTTAACAAAATAGCATCAAAGCAAGCCTTCAGACTGAAGGTAGGGGCGTACAGTACCTTCAGTCTGAAGGTCTGCTCCGATGCTATTTTTGTTTCTGGTCTCCGCAGGACAGTAGAACAGTAACAAAAATAGCATCGGAGGTAGGGCGTACAAATACCTAAGATACAATTAAAAATTTTCCAGGGGCAATGGGGGGGGGGGGGGGGGGGGGGAGAAGGGGGCCCTCAAGACTCTCTTGGAAAATTCTCTCCTCTCTCTCAACATTCCATTACAACAGGAAAATAAACTTAATGTGTTCTAAACTGAAAGTACTGGTATTTGCAGATGATAAACAAAATGTTATAGGTTGTGGGAGATTTTTCAATGAAATGGTGAAAAACATTGTGGCTAAAGGAGAAAATGCTGGTTACCAGCATTTTCTCCTTTATCCATAATGTTTTCAAAAGCCCTTTTCCATGGGGTGGTTAAAATGGGACTAGTCTATATGGGGAATAAAGTTCACTAAAATAGCCTGTTAAAAAAAAAAATGCCTAAGTAAAAGTAAGTTGTCTCCCTCTTAACCCTTTACCCCATAAGGCATTTCTATAGTATCTAATTGACCCTAAATAACATCAAGGATGAAGCCCTTTTTTTATGTGTATATGACACCTTTTGATAGCATAGAAAACATTGTGATAAAAAGGTGAAATTGCTCGTCTAGAGCAATTTCCCCTTTTGCCACAATGTTTTCCAAATGTTCCTACAAGCAATGGGTAGAAATGAGTATCTATGGAGTGAAGGGTTAAATACGAATGAGAGTATTTGGGTGCTATGCCCTTGCATTGCGTGTACACATTATGGGCTCGCTACGCCCCTGGCAGGTCAAAGGTGAACGACTCTAAACTTACCGTCCGTCGTGTTCTGAATCGGTAGCCTCATCATAGATGTAATACCGCCTGCACGTGGCATCTCGTGTCCTGAGAGCGGTTCATTGAATTTCTGCTTCTGTACCACTGATGTTGAAAAGTTTCGTGCTATTGACCAAACATTCCTCGCAATGATTCCCTTTACTTTGACCAACAACATTTTAAGCAGACAACAGCTAACTCTAAGCTTCTCCGCGGCTTAGTGGTCCTAGTTTATAACCCAGCCACCTGGTACTAAACGAAACGTGCTCTAAATATTAACAACTTCTGATTTTGTTACACCTTGGCTAACACTTAGGTCTATATTTTTGTTCTCGATTTTAAAAAAAGATATATCTAATGAGGCATAAATCTTTTGTCATGAAGTCAGTATGTTTGGTGGAGCTGAAAAACTTATTCTCTTTATTTTCATAAGTATGGTAACAGTGTAAATTTTAAATCGAGACCCGATAACATCGCGATGTGCAGCACAAATTTATTCAGTACGCGCAATGGGTGACTCAAAATAAACCGAAATAACACCAAAACGCTTGAGAGAATAATATCAAGCGCCTGTAGACAGAGATCTGTTTGTTATGGAGACGCATGAGCCGTCCTCTAAAAAAGTGAAAATGCATCTTTCGCAAACTTAAATTACAAGTTTTTGTAGCAATAACATATATAGGTAGGCCCAAGATTACATTTGTTTTGTGTAATTCATAAAATACGGTATTGGCCTTGATCACAACAAAATCTGGAAAATGCGAAACCAAGAAGATTCGTCCCCCATATTTATGGTTCCGGGCTTGTTCGCCCCAAAACCAGTTCGTCCCTGGGCTTATTCACCCGGGCTCGGTGTAAAGTAAATTTTATTTTTAACCCTTTCCCAAACGGCAAATTTTGGACCAGACCAAATTGAAAGCATTTTTAAGATGACAAATCAACAGTTGCTAAAAAGATGATTTTTCTATGTGATAGGGTAGAAAAAAAACATTTTGGGAAAAGGAAAAAATGCTGGTTACCAGAATTTTCTCCTTTTCCCACAATGTTTTCAAAAGGCTTCTATTCTTGACCTGTAAAAACCAGGGATTGTTTTGGAAAGGGTTAACATGCAAGCACTTTGAACAAAACTTACTTTTATGCTTTGTTTTTGCCTCACTTGATGTCGTATTTTGAACAGAACAGAAACTGAATTAATGATTCAAGACTTTAACACACAATGTCCCCGCATAGCCTCTTGCCTAGACAAGCGGCCTTACATTACAATATTTATCGAAAATCCATACATGTATGTATATATGATTTGTTATTTAATTTCTTTCCTAAATACCATGTTGGGGATGACGTCATTGGCATTTTTCATTTACTTTAGTTTCTTCTCTAAATGTAATGATGGGAATGACACCATTGATAATTTTGTTTTTACTTAGTTTAGTTTAAAAATATTTATTTAACATCGATTGAGAAATAAGTTCTGACAAGTTATACTAATCTCTCTCGATTGTGCTTCCTGGGAACTACACCAGTACTCGCGCCGAATGTATGGGCCGATGATAAAAGCCTAAAGTTGACACCCGCTCCCGGGAATCAAACTCAGGACATTTTGGTTACGAGGCCGATGCTCTACGTCACGACCACGGACACCACATTTCTTTCACTTTGGTTTCTTCTATAAACGTGATGGCTATCTTTTTTGTACAGCTATAATTAACTTTGGTAAAATGGAAGGCAATAATGCGCAGTTACAACCTTTTCAAAATCAGTGAAGAATTCACTATGGACACTTTGGTTGGCAGATACATAAGTTGGGACGAACAAGCCGGGATCAACGAGAAACCAGTTGGGACGAACAAGCCCGGACGAATAAGCCCGGACGAACAAGCCCGGGCGAACAAGCCCAGGGACGAACAAGCCCGTTACCATATTTATTGCCATAAAAATCAGGCACCAGGTTTTGAACTGGATCGTTCCTAAATTTTGAATTTCTTCTACCTGACTTCCGATTTTCTGTAAATATGATACGGGTATTCTCACATTACCCCTGTACCACACAACAAAAGTTAGACTTGCCTGATTTGAAAGAGCATTTTGCAGATGACAGTTTCAGTGTAGCTCATACCAAATTATTTTTCTTTGATTGGGTAGAAAACATTGTGGTAAACAGCATTTTCTTTTTTTCCCAAAATGTTTGTTAAAGAATTTCTTTCAGAGCTTTAAAAGTCACCATTGTGTAGTAAAGAGTTAATGATTTTTGCTTTCCACTTTCCAGATACTTGTGAGTGACATGGGAAAACTGCTGAGAAAACCAAGGGCTCCAAAGCCACTCCCACCATTACCATTAACTCCAGTTCCAAATGGACAATCATCACATGCCAAACTAACAGAATACTTGGAATCAATAGATTTTGGACTAGAGGACGAGTTACTCCCTGCAAAATCTAGAACCACAACTATTCAACATTCGCCCACTCCAAGCGTTGTTCCTAGTCTGGTTTCTCCACCACCATCTGAATCTAATGCTAGAAAATCAATGTACAGGACTGTTACATACTTGTCTCCGCAAAGCAGGGTGTCATTCATCAGCAGAGAGGAAAAAAAGTTTATTCTTGATCCTTTATTTAGAGATCAAACAAGTCTCGGAACTTACGTTGATGGAAAATCTCTTGTAAAACCGTATAAACCAAGGGGGCCAGACCCCTTACCAGCCAGGGTCCCAAGGCGAATTCCTGACCTATTACATTCAATAGATATGGTTGATGATATAAGATTTTATAGTCCCCCTGCTTTCACTTTAGAAAACTTTTTGGTGCATTTATCGGATGTCCGAGGGTTGCCATTAAGGAAAGTTAAGGAGGCAGTATTATCAAAACACAATTATAAGAAACTGACAAAGTTGATTGCCGAGGACTTTATATATCCACAACCAACAGGTGAACTGAAGCTACAGCATTTGACTCCTGAAGGTAATAAAAGACTTGTACAAGAAAATGTTGATTCATAACATCAATGGCGCTGTCAATCAGTTGTTTATGAAATAAGGCACATGACAACATTTCAAATTGACCAAAGTAAATTTGTGCAGAACTAGGTGAGAAATGAACTGAGAAGTCCTAAACAATCCTTACAATGCAACTTAAAACTTCAAAAAAATCATATCATAGCTATTCTTCGGCAAAATTTAACATAATTTTAATTCGGAGCTATGCACAAGAGTAGTTGTCATTGGAGAAACAACAGTAGAAAATAATATTAAAAACTAGGTTTCAACTTACCAGATTGATCTTAAAAACTGGGTATGAAAAATGACCAAAAATGATCGAAGTGAGTACGAAACGACCAAAAAAAAAGGTGGGTACGATATTACCAAAATTGTACAAAATGGCATAGGTACGAAATGACCTATTTGCAAAATGACTCGAAGCCGAGTTAACAATATGGCTGCCTGCATAGGTACTTTTCAAAATGGAATAAAGATATAGTGCTGCCACAATGCTACCAGCATTTGCTCCTTTTCCCACAATGTTTTCAAAAGCCTTCTTTCTCAGGATGGTTAAAAAGCAGGACAGCACAATTTGAAACTTGTCCAAATTTAAGGCATTTACAGATGACAAATTGAAGGTGGCATGACCCTTTACCATACAATGACGACTTTTAACACTCCTGAAATAGAAGACTTTTGAAAACATTGTAGGAAAAGGAGAAAATGCTGGTTACCAGCATTTTCACCTTTTCCCACCATGTTTTCTTTCCTTTCAAAGAAAAATAATTTTATATGAGCCACATTGAAACTGTCAACAGCAAATGCTTTCAATTTGAACAGGTCTAAAATCTTTTCATGTGGTAAAGGGTTAAATAAGTGAATGTGCCTTTAATTGGGCATAAAAACATTGCAGAAAAGGAGAAAATGCTGGTGACCAGCATTTTCTCTTTTTTCCCCACTATGTTTTAATCCTTTACCACAGTCCCTAGTTTGAACGATTTTGATGAAGAAGGCTTTTGAGAACATTGTAGGAAACAGAGAAATAGTGTGTAACCAGCATTTTCGTTTTTATCCCACAACATTCTCCCCCTTTTTTTTTTCAAAAAAGGCAAATTTCAGTTTTTGGGCCATGTTTGATTTTTTGTCTGCAAGTACTTTCAATTGGGCCAGTCAAAAATTTTGTCCTTTGGTAAAGAGTTAATCCTTTACCAAACGACAAAACTTTGGACCTGTCCAAATTGAAAGCATTTGCAGATGATAATTTAGATGTGACTTTAAAAATCAATTTCTCTTTTGAATTGTAGTAAACATTGTGGAAAAAGGAGAAAATGCTGGTTACCAGCATTTTCTCCTTTTCCCAAAATGTTTTCAAAAGCCTTATTCTTCAGGGTCATTAAAAGTCAGAATTGTGTGGTAAAGAGCTAAATAGCTCTCTCAAGGTCGTTAAAAGGGTAAGTAAAGGGTTAAGTACTAGACTGATTATACTCCTGAAAAAAATGGAATCAGCCTGTCTGTCTGTCCATCTCTGTGTCCATCTGTGTGTTTGTCTGTGTATGAAACACTAGTAATTCTGTGTTGTGAACTCCTCCTACAGTTTTGCTGCTATTGTATTGAAAGTTTGTTGATACATTGATTCTATATTGAAGCTGTGCAAGATAGTTTTCAATCATCTACTTCCTATGATTCAAGGGTAATCTTCCCTTGAACTTTGAAAAGTTTCTGTAAAATTGCCTGTTTCTGTCAAAGAGCTGGCAGGGGTATTATGTCACATTCAGTGACAGCTCTAGTTGTAGATTTGGTAAAAAGAAAACCATTTTGTACAGGTCAGGAAATACCTGCTGCAGAGCCCAGAATTCCTCAAAAACAGTTACTTATTGAAATGGCAGCCATGATTAAGCAGCATGTCCGAAGTTTGATGAACACAGAGGTCAAATCAGTGATACGACCTTTACCAAAATACACACCAGGACATCAGGTTTGTCTACCAATCTACAGAGCGCCTATCCATATATCTCTAATCTTTCAGTTGCATAATTATTTCCAATTTAGTGGATGTCTTTCCACATGACTAAATATCATGTTATCTTGAATAATTAACTCTTTTCTACACAAATGAATTTTAGACTGGTTCACTTTGAAAACATTTGCAAATGACATGAAAAATGTGGCAGAAAATGGGATTTGTCTGGTTGCTTGTATTTTCTCCTCTTTCTGCAGTGTTTTTGAAAGTTCTTTTTCATGGAGTCGTATACTATGTTTTAGAAGCAGAAAAGAATTTACAAAATCACACTTTTAAGAGAGGTGTTACTCTGTTTAACTCTTTACCAAACGACAAAATTTTAGACAGGTCAAATTGTAAGCATTTGCAGACGACAAAATAAAAGTGACTGAAAATTCGAAATTTCTTTTGGGAAGATAAGAAGACTTTGTGGGAAAAGGAGAAAATGCAGATTACCAGCATTTTCTCTTATTCCCACAATCTTTTTAGAAGGTTTGCTTCACTGGGTCGTTAAAAGTCAGGATTGTGTGGTAAAGGGTTAAAACAGACCCCTGACCATCCATGCTTGGTTGGTGGTTACTGTAGAAGATGAAATGTATTTCAATGAATACATGTATATTCCATTGACTATCGTTAAACAGATTTTAGTTACATTCTAAATTCTAAACTTGTTTTGGACTTAAGATAATGGACCCATAACCGAAAACAGCTATTTCCACCCACCCATCCGTCCGTCCATGAATCAATCAGTTCCTCTGTCTTTCAGGTTGGAGCTGCCCCACACACTGAAATCATCCTTGTTGAGGACGACCAAGCTGAAGTCTCTAGCCAATCACAGCAGACCAAACAGTAAGTACTGTCTAACCATCTACTACAACATCCCAAGTTACAATGACTGATGAAGAAGCTTTTGAAAAATTGTGGGAAAAGGACCAGCATTTTCTCCTTTTCCAACAATATTTTCAAAAAGCTCCTTTCTCAGGGTAGTTAAAAGTCTGTAAAGTAAAGGATTGAACTTGGAATGTTCTTAAGAATGGTTGGTGAATATGCACCCTTGTATATAGGTTAGCTAACCTTGAGGTCAACTCTTTGTACACATAATAGGCTGATTCTTTATTTCATCTGCAAATTTAATGCATGTGGTATAGCTGGAAGGTTTTATTGTCCTTTACGGGTGTTTAACTCTTTATCCCACAATCCCAACTTTTAACCACAATGAAAAAAAGCCTTCTGAAAACATTGAGGGAAAAGGAGAAAATGCTGGTAACCAGCATTTTCTCCTTTTCCCACAATGTTTTCTTCCCTTCCCAAAACATATTTCAATTTTTCAGTCACTTTTATTTTGTCGTCTGCAAATGCTTTCAAGTTGGACCAGTCTAAAATTTTGTCGTTTGGTAAAGAGTTAAAAGTTTTCAATATACATGTACATGTTACATTTATTTATTATTGTAATGGATGAGTAAGCCATTATTTTTTTAATTAATGTTTTATACATTTTTAAAAGGAGGAAACCTAGAGAGGACCAACAAAAATCTATCATTCAGTAAGTTCAAACCCCATGCTTGAGTATATACCCAACTGCGTTAAAACTAAAACTTATAGGCCTCAGCAGTGCCTCAGACGTTTTTGCAAATTTTAGACTTTTGTATGAGTCTTTGCCACACGGCAAAAGTTTTGGACTTAACAAGTTTAACCCTTTACCCCATAAGACATTTCTATTGTATCTCTAATTGACCCTAAATAACAGCAAGGATGATGCCGTTTCTTATGTATATATGATACCTTTTGGTAGCATATATGACACCTTTTGATAGCATAGAAAACATTGTGACAAAATGTGAAATTGCTCGTCACGAGCAATTTCACCTTTTGCCACAGTGTTTTCCAAAGGCTCCTATAAGCAGTGCATAGAAATGAGTATCTATGGAGTAAAGGGTTAACTCTTTACCAAAACATTTTTGGACAGGGTCAAATTCAAAGCATCTGCAGACAACAAATTAAATCTTGTTAATATGATGATTTCTGGTTTTGATAGGGTAGAAAATTTTGTGGGAAAAGGAGAAAATGCTGATTACTAACATTTTCTCCTTTTCCCACTATGTTTTCAAAAGGCCTTCTTTCTCAGGATCATTAAAACTCAGGATTGGAGCCCCAGGTATGAGGCAATGATGGTTTTCTAAATCCATTATCTCTTTTCGAAATCCTATGTTGTGGGTATTCATTAGAATCATCTCGATGAGACTATTCTAATGAGTACCCGCAACATAGGGTTTAGTGAAAAATAAATAATATTTTCAATTTTAAAATCAAAATCACTCCCTCTATCTGGAGCTCTGCCGGATTGTGAAAAGATTTAACCCATTACCACTCAATCCCTACTTTTGACGCCCCTGAGAAAGAAGCCTTTTGAAAACACTGTTGGAAAAGGAGAAAATGCTGGTAACCAGCATTTTCTCCTTTTCCAACAGTGTTTTCTACCCTTCCCAGAAAAAAGATCTTTTTTTCAGTCACCTTTATTTTGTCGTCTGCAAATGCTTTCAATTTGGACCAGTCCAAAATTTTCTCGTGTGGTAAAGAGTTAAGGTTTAACAGAGACAGTACAGTTTTATAAGCACTTGTCTACATCTGTTTGAAATCCCCATCCACATATCTTACCCATACTTCATTTACACCCTTTACCCTATGTTCCTAACTGAATGCTGCCTTCACATGAACCATTACATATTTGTAGCTTTGCTGTTTTCGAAGAAAATGTTGAGTTATTGTCATAGCCAGTCTTCTTCGCATGTCATAATTATTCTCTACGAAGGTTTGATCTGTCTACTATGACACATCACCAATCCCCCCTGAATACCTGGGAAAAGTAGGGCTTACACCGAAGGTCTTAGCTTATTACCAAAGCATGGCAGGGATGATTTAATAAATGGCAGATGCATGGGCTACATGCTAGCCAATCATAGCTGTTTGAATCACACCAAGTAATGTTTTATCGAGTAAATATTTATATCATTTTGAAATTCAAGAAATGCTTATATTATGAAAGATTAATCTGTTTCTGTACCCAGATTGTCCAAATTAGATAGATGTGTATTCATAGAATGCCATCTAGCGGGAGGTCTAATAGATACATGTATACTATAGATATACCAGAGCCTTGTTATCTGCATTTGAAACTTTTACACCTCAGCACAAACTGTTGACGGCTTTAGAAAACATTGTTTGGAACAGAGAAATTGCTAAATTTGCAACCTGTTATTGATTGTCTTATAAGTAACATCCAATACTTCAAGGTAGATACACAGCTGCAGATAGAGGGAATGATTTTGATTTCGAAATTTAAAATATAAATTCTCCACTAAATCCTATGTTGTGGGTACTCCACTAAATCCTATGTTATAGGTACTCATTAGAATTGTCTCATTGAGACAATTCTAATGAGTACCAACAACATAGGGTTTGTAAGTGAAATAATGAATTCGAAATACTCCCTCTTATCTAGATCTTTGTAGATATCAGCAAGGTTTGAGACTTCATGAGGTAAAAGGAGACTTGCAAATGGGTTCAAAGATAGTTCCAGTCACAAAAGATTTAGTTCTTTATTGAGTTCGAAAAATTTATCTCATTCAGAATAATCTTCATCTGTCAAGAAAACTCTAGCCAAAGATAAGATAAATACGTTATTTTACAACAGAAAGATAAGGATCTTGTAACAAGCTTTCTGATTGGTGCATACGACAATATTGATAACCAATAGCTGCCATCAATAAAATATCTGCTGCCAACTGTCTGTTCTATTGTTACACCAGATACGAGTACAAGTCTAAGCACCGGCTTGTAACAAACAGTTGTCCATTTCCCATAATGATTTCTAATTTAGGGATCATGACCCCTAACTCATTGGTAAATATCTTGTAACACTGACGTTTTCGTAAATCCTATATGGCCAATCTTGGCAGGTTCCATCCTTTAACCCATTACCACTCAATCCCTACTTTTGACGCCCCTGAGAAAGAAGCCTTTTGAAAACACTGTGGAAAAAGGAGAAAATGCTGGTAACCAGCATTTTCTCCTTTTCCCACAGTGTTTTCTATCCTTCCCAGAACAAATTTCTATTTTTCAGTCACCTTTATTTTGTCGTCTGCAAATGCTTTCAATTCGGACCAGTCTCAATTTTTCTCATGTGGTAATGAGTTAATATGAGAGTAAAGGGCCATAGATTCATAAACTCATCAGCAAATATCATGTAACATTGACATTTTCGTAAAGCCTTTTCGGCCAGTCCTGGCAGATTCTGTCATTTAATATGAGAGGAGCTGTAGACCTGAAAATTGATACTTCGTATACTTCAAATACAATTACTGTATTTTTGCTTTGAGTATTCTGATTGGTTGAATTTGCATTTATTTACCTTTGCCACCAGTTGCCAATATGGAAGGTCCAAGATACAGGACAAAATCCATCCTTAGTTACTGTTAGATCTGGTTCTTTAACATAGTCCGTCACAGGGGACCTCAGTTTAATGTCTCATCCAAAAAACTATTGAGTAATTTTAGATGGCCAGCCGTGGGAATTGAATCCACACCTTCAACTGACATGAAACTTGAATTTTAGGAATCCGATGCTGTACCACTTGAGCTCTGCGGGATGATTAAAGAGTATTCTGTAACAGCTTTAGATATGTAGAAACGTTTTTGACTTTGTTTTTATGTCATTAACACACATCAAATTTAACAATCTGCCAAAGGAAAAAAACTCTCCACATGTCCAAATTAAAATCATCAACAGACAACAAAATAAATGAGATTCAAAAATGAAATTATTGTTTTTGGAAGGATAGAAAAAAAAATAGTAGGAAAAGAAGAAAATGTTGGTTACCAGCTGGTGGTAAACAAACTTTTTTTTTTATTGCAGGGAAACAGAAATGCCTGGGAAGGACGCCATGTTCCATGCAGCTAGATCAAGGTACTTCCAGGGGTCTATGAGGAGTCAATCACCATTTAGTGAGTATTCTTAGCTACTTGTTTGGAACTTTACAGTGCTGTTTATAACTACGGTTGTATTCGTTATCAGTATAGATCAAGATCAGACAGCACAAAACAACTGCATAGTTGTCAAAAACTAATGTTGTGATATCTCTGTCATGACTCATAACTGAAGATATTTACTTAAAGCTTGGACAAGTATTAACTCTTTACCAAATGACAAAATTTTAGAATGGTCCAATTGAAAGCACTTGCAGGCGACAAAATAAAGGTAAATCAAAAATTGAAATTTGTTTTCAGCAGGGTAGAAAATATTGCGGGAAATAGAAAAAATGCTGGTAACCAGCATTTTCTCCATTTCCCACTATGTTTTCAAAAGGCTTCATTCTCAGGGTCATAAAAAACTAGGGATTGATTGGTAAAGGGTTAAAAGGGGAAGTCATTCAAGAGAGTTTTAATAACAATCAAAGTATTTTGTACAAGTTATGTCCCTTATTAATTTATGATTTTCACTGAAAATCAGTCACTTGCTTCCAAGTTTTTGCACTTGCATGCAGTGCTCATGTTTGATATTGGATTAAGGTAGGTGAAAACTGCATTTGTTGTCAAAAGTTCAGGCTCAAACCAAATTAAAAATTACTTTTTTTCCCACAGCCATCCCTGAAGAAGGGATGATAACTCCATCTGAACTGGCTATACTTGATTCACTCATACAGGGAGGTGGTGCGCTCAGTTTAAAGGTAAATTTGTGCTGATTGTTTTATTAGTTTATTCCTTTACTCCATAGATACTCATTTCTATGCATCGCTTGTAGGAGCCTTTGGAAAAGATTGTTGCAAAAGGTGAAATTGCTCATGACAAGCAATTTCACCTTTTGCATCAATGTTTTCTATGCTATCAAAAGGTTTCATATACACATAAGAAACAGCTTCATCCTTGCTGCTATTTAGGGTCAATTAGAGATACCATAGAAAAACCTTATGGGGTAAAGGATTATACACCTAGGCCTTGTTTTACTAAGGTAATTGTGAACCAAATTTTTGCGAATTTTATGTAACTGTAGTTTTATAGTGACATTAGTCTGAAACAAGATACATGGTAACTATCATGATTATTTTATTTCAAGCTTTTTTGATATTTCATGATTATGACTAGTGAAAATACTGATTTCAATATTCTAATTCTTCAGTTGAAGGTGAAAAGAGTTGTTCCTGCGCACTAGTTACCTAGATAAAATGGATCAATACTATTTGTTACTGGTTTATTTTTAGCCTATCAAAATACCAGCCTACCTTGAGATTCAGTGAGTCGTAAGATAAAATTGATTTTATTAGTTAATGACTTGCTTGTTATGATACATCACAGATATGCCTTAAACCTCTTTTTACTTAAGGAATGAAGAGAATTGTTTTTGTTTTCATGGAGGTATGAAAAAGAAAAAAAATTTCAGGCAATCAGAACTTGCCAATGTTTATGAAAACAACTAATATTGACTTATGTTGGTATGTTGCATTTATTTTCTTTTTCATAGGCTCATTTTATAGCGGAGATGCCAGATATTTCACCACTTCTGAAAAACTTAGTCTACTTGAATTTATCCTTCAATGACTTCTCTGTAAGTATAAAAATGTTGTCACACACTGAAACTTCTTGAGAATATATTGCATATTTCTGTAAAACCCCTACCAAATAATACTGTGTTTTTGTTGGCCCTGTAGAAGAAAGATTTAAAAAAAACAGAGTTGATGATCAGCATTTGCTTCTTTTTCCTCAGTGTTTTCTACCTTTTCAAAGACAAATCTCCTATTTGAATTTGAATAGTCTTAGCTTTGGATTGTTTAGATCATGTGCAAAAAAAATCGGAAAGTGTTGTCAATATCTTTTATCAACCCTTTACCATATGACAAAATTTTAGACTGGTTCAAGTTGAAAGCACTTGCAGACTACTAAATAAACCTAACTCAATAACTGAATTTCCAGCAGAGAAGAAAACATTGTTGGAAAAGGAGAAAAATATTACTTTTGACGACCCTGAAAATGGAGCCTTTAGAAAACATAGTGGGAAATGGAGAAATTGCTGGTTACCAGCATTTTCTCATTTTCCTACAATGTTTTCTATAGGCTTCTGTCTTCAGGGTTGTTAAAAGTCAGGATTGCATGGTAAAGAGTTTACTGTTTTGTAGGTATTTCCAACATCCGTCCTTGAGATTCCACTGCTTGAAATTTTAAAACTGAGGAACAATCCATTAAAAGATCTCCCGCCAGACATCAACAGGCTGAAAAAGTTACGAACATTGGTGGTTTCCTTCTGTATGCTTCAGACACTTCCGATACGGTAAGGATTTTTGAGCTCCTAGCTCTACTCCTCAAGTTATTTTCATAGCCATGTCATCGTCTGTATCAGTATTGTTGCAAAAATTTTAACATCTTATAGTAGATCTATTATTACTTTGTTAACCCAATACCAAACCACAATATTTTAGACTGGTCCAAATTGAAAGCAATTTGTGATGGGTAGAAAACATTGTGGGAAAAGGACAAAAATGCTGGTTACCAACATTTTCTCCTTTTCCCACAATGTTTTCTAAAGGCTTCTTTCTCAGGGGTGTCAAAAGTAGGGATTGTGTGGTAATGGGTTAACTTGAGATATTTACTCCCAAGAAGGACTTCTTGTTCACTATCAAAAGGCGATTCCCTACAACAAGCAGGTAATCGTCAAAGTATTTTGACACTTTTATGCCCAGGAAAATTGCGCAGTCTGACCAGGGTTGACACTTTCGCTTTTGATAGATATGATACTTTCTGTATGAAAAGTGGTCATTCTACCCTTGTTACACAATCATTTTTTAGCTATTAGCTTAAATTGACCTTCACTATCATTGATCTGTCTTCATCTTATTGATGTACGGAATTCCTAGATGATCTTTTTTCGCATGACAAGTCACATATATCTGTGTCCTTCAAATATATCTGTATCTGCATATGGAGCCAAAAGGATTTAGTCTCTACCAAACGACAAAACTTCATAGTTGTCCAAATTGAGAGCACCTGCAGAGGACAAAGTAAAAGTTGTTCAAGTGATTGGATTTTTCTTGGAAAAGCTTAAAAATACTGTGGAAAAAGATTACCTGCATTTTCTCCTTTTCCCACAATATTATCAAAAGACCTCCTTTTATCTCATCACAAAACGACAACATTTTAAGCTGGTCCAAATTGAAAGCATTTGCAGACGACAAAATAAAAGTGACTGAAAATTTGAAATTTGTTTTGTGAAGAGTAGAAAACATAGTTGGAAAAGGAGAAAATGCTGGTTACCAGCATTTTCTCTTTTTCCTACAATGTTTTCTAAAGGCTTCTTTCTCAGGGTGGTCAAAACTAGGGATTGTGTGGTAATGGATTAAAGGTCATTAAAACACGAGATTGATTGGTAAAGAGTTTAATGCAGATATATCAATTTCAGATTGTTTGCAATGGAGAAATTAGAGTTCTTGGATGTGTCCTACAATAGAATCTCCTTCATACAGAATGAAATATACCACTTGCAGTAAGTATAGAATCAATTCTCTGTCTGTACTATAATGTTATTAATCAAGTGATTTCGTATTGGCCCAGTTACAGGTCCGAGGTCAGCCGTATTGGCCCGAGGCCGAAGGCCGAGGCCCAGTTACAGGTCCGAGGTCAGCCGTATTGGCCCTAGGCCGAAGGCCGAGGGTCAATACGGCTGACCTCGGACCTGTAACTGGGCCAATACGAAATCACTTGATTAATGACAATTTTATTAATTAACGCTTTACCAAACAATCTCTGGTTTTAACGACCCTGAAAAAGAGGCTTTCTGAAAACATTGTGGGAAAAGGAGAAAATGCTGGTAACCAGCATTTTCTCCTTTTTTCCACAATGTTTTCTACTCTGCTGGAAACAAATATCAATTTTTGGGTTACGTTTACTTTGCCGCCTCCTGGAACGTGATTGGCTAAAAGTAAGCGCAGACGCTTACGCCACTGAACTTTTGACCAATCAAGTTCAAGGATTTCTGTATTGGTCGTGGGTCATCAGTATTGATACGAGGTCAACTATATTGATCGGAGGTCAAGTCGTATTGAGCCGGGGTCACGACCTGTGTACTATACGAAATCAGAAATGTGACTGGTATCGCGTGGACCGGTTTCCTTGTATAACTTCTATATATCCAATAGTTAATTAATAAAGACTATTATTAATTAACAATTGGATATAGAGAAGTTATACATGGAAACCGGTCCACGCTATACTAGCCACATTTCTGACTTCGTATAGTATACAGGTCATGACCCCGGTTTTATATGACTTGACCTCCGATCAATACAGTTGACCACGTATCAATATTGATGACCGGCGACCAACGTGAGTGTCTGCACTTACTTTTAACCAATTATGTTCAAGGAACCCTATTTTCACATCTCTTAGGTTGTCATATTGATTCTTGGCCAGCAGTTAAACCTTTACCAAAGGACAAAATCCTAGACTGGTCCAAATTGAAAGCATTTGCAGACGGCAAAGTAAACGTAACCCAAAAATTGATATTTGTTTCCAGCAGGGTAGGAAACATTTTGGGAAAAAGGAGAAAATGCTGGTTACCAGCATTTTCTCCTTTTCTCACAATGTTTTCAGAAGGCTTCTTTTTCAGGGTCGTATTAATCAGGGATTGTTTGGTAAAGGGTTAATTAATAAAATTGTCATTAATCAAGTGATTTCGTATTGGCCCAGTAGCAGGTCGGCAGTCAGCCATATTGGCCCTCGGCCTCAGGCCAATACAGCTGACCTCAGAACCTGTAACCAGGCCAATATGGCTGACCTCGGACCTGTAACTGGGCCAATACGAAATCACTTGATTAATAACATTATAGTACAGACCCTAGGCTTAGCATAACTGATACTGCTTATGTAAACTTTGGAGATCAAGATCAGAATGTGTGGATCATGCAGTAATTAATTTGTAGGCAGAAGGATCACATTCATGAATGTTTATTGAATTAACCCTTTACCAAACAATCCCTGGTTTTTATGGCCCTGAGATAGAAGCCTTCTGAAAACACTGTGGGAAAAGGAGAAAATGCTGGTAACCAGCATTTTCTCCTTTTCCCACAATGTTTTCTACCCTGCTGGAAATGAATTTCAATTTTTGAGTTGTGTTTATTTTGTTGTCTGCAAGTGCTTTCAATTTGGACCAGTCTAAAAATGTGTCGTTTGGTAAAGGGTTAAACTTTTTACCAAACAATCTAATGTTTTCCTGACCCTTAACCCTTTTCAAAACAACAAATTTTCGACTTTTCCAAACTCAAGAGTTTGCAGACGACAACTTCTCCTTTCCCCACAATGTTTTCTACCCACGTTTATTTTTTTTTTTGCAAATGCTTTCAATCTGGACCAGTTCAAAATTTTGTTGTTTGGTAAAGAGTTAAACATACAAGTGATGATGATATTTGTTTGTTTGGGATTTTGGAATTTAACTTATTACCAAACGACAATATTATAGACTTGACCAAATTGAAAGCATTTGCAGACGACAAAATGAAAGTGACTGATAATTTGAAAATTTGTTTTGTGAAGGGTAGAAAACATTGTGGGAAATGGAGAAAATGCTGGTTACCAGCATTTTCTCCTTTTCCCACAATGTTTTCTAAAGGCTTCTTTCTCAGGGGTGTCAAAAGTAGGGATTGTATGGTAATGGGTTAACGCCATTTTAACACCTCAGGTCAAATCACAGCAGTCATGGCACCGACACATATGTTCCCTTGCTTTCTCACACCAGTACTGACACAACTTTCTTTCCAAGTTACGTACTTCTTATCTCACATACATCAGAGGTGAGAGGCAAAATATAGCCAGAAAGAAAGTTGCCTCAACCAGGTATCAAACTTGCAAACACCGGATCACAAGTGAGCTACCTGGCAGGGCTGACAATGATAATCTCACTTCTCATCATTGTAGGACTCTGAGGGAATTAAATCTGGAGGGCAACCAGCTACCAGCCATGCCTTCTGGAGCTTTAAGGCTGGACCTCGACCATCTCAACGTGAAAAATAACTTTATGCATCCTCTTTTCTGGCAGGAAAACACACACAACGAGCCACAGGTAAACCAAATCTTCTGTCAAAGATACACTTATACTTGTTTTCAGGCAGTTTTTAACCCGTTTAATTTTTATGTTATGAAACTATAGCCAAGCCCTGGTAGCTCAGTCGGTAGTGTACAGGACCTGTGATCCCAGGCTACGAACCCAGCACGGCCAATCTCTTTCTGAGGATTGATGATAGTCAGTGCGACAGGATTCATTCCTCTCTCACAGCTGACCATTGTTTGGATGCTGATCTTATGGGAAAGCAGCCAATGGCTTGGAAAGAAAATTGAGCAAAGTACTGGTAAAAGAAACTCCTGGAATGCATGGATAGTTGCACTGGCCGCTGCGCTATAGCTGAAATAATGTTGAAAACGGCATTAAACACCATACAATGAGTTCATATGAAACTATAATCATTCCTGTATCTTCATGCCAAAATTTGCCTCTGATGGCTGCAAGGTTACACAGATTAGGATAGATAGAAAATGCATTTCATGTTTTGTGGGGGCCTTCAAAGTAATCACTTTTGTTATTTCTGGTTTTAGCCCTTTACCACACAATGACGACTTCTGAAGAATCTGAGGAAGAATCCTTTTGAAAACACTGTGGAAAAAGAAGAAAATGCTGGTAACCAGCATTTTCTCCTTTTTCCACAAAGTTTTTTACCCTTTCAAAGAAAAATTGCATCATTTGAGTCACTATGAAATTGTTGCCTGAAAATGCTTTCAATTTGGATGGGTCTAAAATGTTGCCATGTTGCTCTTTACCACGTGGCAAAATTTTAAACTTGTCCGAATTTAGACAGTTTGGATTGGGCTCAAATGATAGACCTTGTCTTTGATAGGGTAAAAAACATCATGGGAAAAGGGGGAAATGCTGGTTACCAGCATTTTCTCCTTTTCCCACAGTGTTTTCAGAAGGCTTCTCCCTATTTCACTATGTTTACAAAAGTGTTCTTATTTTGCGCAAGCTGACCTGTGTCAAAACTGCTCCCTTATTGATCAAATTTTTTGCATTTGAAAGACTTATTCTACCTCATAGTTCAGGTTTTAGACAAAATGGATTTTATGGATATATAATTATCTTTATGGCTGCGTGGTATAATACATCAATAAAATGTATTGGACCCATTTTCTCCAGAGTGCTGCGCAAATCATAATAATAATTATTATTTTTATTTTCAAAATTTCAGAGACTGGTTGATCTTTCACTGTTGAGCATCCAGAAATCAGACCTTGGTAAAAACCCCAGTTGTCTCCCTACGAGTGTGCAGCAGTTTTTGAAAAGCAGGTATGAGTATATATAGGCCCCCATGGAATACCTACATCTGGAACTTATGTGACACGTCACACAAAAAAGAACCTGGGAACTGCGAGAAGTATCAACCTTGGTCAGACTGCGCATTACATGCAGTCTTACCAGGTTTTACACTTTTCGTTTTTATGATATTTTCTGTATGAAAAGTGCTCATTTTACTTTGTTATACAATTATTTTTGAACTATCAACTTAAATTGATCTGCACTAATTGATGCAAGGAATTCCCAGATGGTCCCTTTTTGCGTGATATGTCACAGGTATGTTGTAGTAATTTTCCTGGTCTGCGTATTTGATTCAAGTTGCGTGGGAAAATTTGGTACCAAAGTTGGAGCTAGATATGAAAATTTTCTTACCCAACAAAAAGCAAATACAAGCACCAATGACAGTTACTAGTACATAGTATTCCTTTTTATTATATGTCTACAATTTTCAATAAAAAAAATTTTGTAATTATCGTCATTTTATTAAAAAATGGTAAACAAAATGAGACAATTAATCGAAACTCCAGATGAGTGGAAGAGATGGCATTCTAAATCCATTATTTCTCATCTAAACCCTATGTTGTGGGTACTCATTAGAATCATCTCGATTCTAATGATTACCTATAAGATGTGCTTTAGTGGAAAATGGTTAATATTTTCCAAACTGAAATCAAAATCACTCCCTCTATCTGGAGCTGTGAATATATGGTTAGAGGGTTGCAACTATGTTTTATAACTATCAGGTGAATATTATAGCATAACATTTTGACTAATATAATCACAAATCATTGCATGTTTAGTATTTGCACAAGTTACATCATAATATCGTATTTGGGACAGTATTTGACAGTGCGTAGATGCAGATTTTTTTCTGTCGCGTGTGTTACTAGTATTTTATCTGATAGTTATGTGTGTATTTGAGCCAGAAAATTTACTGGTAAAAGTATATTTTTGGTTTACTTTAACCCTTTCCCAAACAATCCCTGGTTTTTACATATCAGGAATAGCAGCCTTTTGAAAACATTGTGGGAAAAGGAGAAAATGCTGGTAACCAGCATTTTCTCCTTTTCCCACAATGTTTTCTACCCTATCATATAGAAAAATCATCTTTTTAGCAACTGTTAATTTGTCATTAGCAAAATACTTTCAATTTGGTCTGGTCCAAAATCTGCCATTTGGGAAAGGGTAAAAAAAACAAACCAAACAAAACAAAAAAAAACCTTGTAACTACAGCTTGTAACAAGCAGTAGTTATGAGGTTTTTGATATAAATTGACGATATTATTAGTAGTCTAGACATAATAGCTGTATAGGAGAGGTAAATCATGGTCCTTTACCAAGTTATCACAACTCTTAACAACCCTGAGAGAGAATATTGTGGGAAAAAGAGAAAATGTTGCTATCCTTTCAAAAGCAAAGTTCAATTTGTATTCACCTTTAGGATGCCATCAGCAAATGTTTTCATCTGGGACAGATTTTGTTGTTAAGTAAAGATGAAAACATTGTGGAATAGGAGAAACTGCTTCTTACTTGCATTTTCTTCTTGTACCACAACATATTCAAAAGGTTTCTTTCTCAGGGTCATTGTACCTCACGATTGTGTAGCAAAAGGCTAAATGTGGTTTCTTTTCTCTCCTTTTTTTCAGCCGAACTCGCTGTGACTGTTGCCATGAAACCATGTTTGGCCCTGGACTGAGGATAATTAGGCCAGTGACAGAACTATTTGGTATCAGAAACCTGCCATTCATGTTTAGAGCCTGCTCACCAACATGTTTGAAAGAATTTAAACACAGTAAAGATACATTGTCGGACATTTTATATGGCAAAATGCCGGAGTAGTATGATTTTACTGTGAAAAAAAAAAAACATCAGTTAGCATCAAGAAGGTGCTGGACTTTTTACAATACATTGTGATAAATATTCATGTTCAGGGCCCTATTACCAACATGCGTGATAGAATTTAAGCACAGTAAAGTTACATTGTTAGACATTTTATATGGCAAAATGTCAGAGCAGTATGATTTTACCTGAAAAAAAATAGTAATCTGGTAGCATCAAGAAGTTGTTTTAAGGACCTTAAAAAAGACGACATTTGAAAATAAATGTTGGAATAATTAGGGAATTCGTTTTAATTCATCACAAAGATGCATTAAGCCCCCTTTTGCCAGAGCATGACTGAAGTGTTACCAAAGTTCTGTTTTTCTTTGTAATAAATATGTGCATATTTATGATTGTTATTACTGGATTTGATTACATGCATTTTAATTAGACTAATAAAAGAACTACAAAATGAATCATCTTTTGCTATTATTAACTTGTGTTTGTGGCTCTCTCTTTTTTCCCAGCTGTATACTAAAGGCAGTTTCATTCAATCACTTTCTTTCAGTAACTGGTTAGTTTAGTTTATTGAGTATTTAAGCCTCTGGCCCAATGTATAATTATATATTCTATATATTACAGTTCCCTTGAACCAAATAAAAAACATATAAAAGACTGTTAATGAACAGATAACCTTTGACAGAACATGAAAAGAAAAAATACCTGCAGGTCAAAGACCTATGTATTCTAAATTTTGTGCTAGATTCTACCTCCCACCCAGTTCTTTGAATGATTAAGTCAAACATATTGACAAATGCCACATGAACTACAGTGTATTGTAAAGATAACGTAACAGATAATATCCTCTACACAATCAAGAAAGTAACTGAAATGTACCCTCAATATTGAAAATAACTCATTAATGGCATGAAGGAACAATGTACTACTAGGCAAAGTTTCGGGCTAGTTCAAATTGACATATGACTGGTAAATTAAAACATGTTGTGAGACGGGTAGAAAACACAGTGTGAAAAGAAGAAAATGCTGGTTACCATGTGACTGGCCGACACATACTGTCTCTGCCAACAGGTAATGTAATGAAAGAAAAATCGACCCATGCTCTGTGAAAAGGGGCTTAATGTAAAAAGTGTTTTGTTCATGTCAGCCTGTCCAGTCTGCACAAGCAAGGGATCTTGTAAATAAATCCATATGATCCCTGGGCAGGCTGATATGGGCCAACACTTTTTGCCATCTTTAAATTTTCTGTTTGTCAAAGTTCCAGCCTACTTCATCATTCAGTCAGTTGTGATACAAAATTGACTTTCTTTTTTTTCTTTTAAACCCTTCACCACAGATTGACAACCTTCAGAAAGGAGCCTTTTGAAAACATTGTGGGAAAAGGAGAAAATGCTGGTAACCAGTATTTTCTCATTTTCCCGCAATGTTTTCTGCCCTATTAATAAACAATTGCACTATTTGAGCCATATTGAAATTGTCGTCTGCAAATGCTTTCAATTTGGACAGGGCTAAAATTTGGTCCTCTGGTAAAGGGTTATAGAAGGGTGGTGTTCCGTAATTGTGTGATAACGTGCTTGATAAAACGCATCACGGACTATAAGCCACCTTTTTACAGAGAATGACTCGATTATTTTCATATACGATCCTTGCAGGATAATTAGATAAATGAGAAACAAACTTGAAGCATTTCGCTTACAAACGATGTTAAATTATGATCAAAGGAAAAACTACTTGAAATAATTTCTTGTTGCTTCCCTTTGACCACGAAATTTACTGTATGGGGAAGTCCGATGCAAAATTGATAGGATAACCTTTTTCATTCGAAAGACTTATTGTGTAATGCAGTTTAAGTCTTTTATGATTTTTACTTTGCTCACTGAATTAAAATTTTATTAACGCAAGCACTGCATCACCTAAACAGAGGAATGTGTTTCTGAAACTGTTCACTGCTACATGGAGGTCAGGAATCTCCCATCTCCAAATAAGGCAACCGGAAATAGAATTATGCCCTAAACTGAATGACTAACGTTGTAAACATTGTTTCGCCGATTGTGAGCATCTTCAAGCTTTTTCGAAGTCCACGGTCGCAGCGGCTTGTCAAGATAAACAGAACCTATGGTGCTTACATCTCTAGGAGGGTAAGATTTTACTGAAACTATCTTTTTTACGCTAATGACATGTTCAAAGCAAATGGGTGGGGTGTTGTTTACATCCACATGTCAGCTGTCACGCTTTATACTTGTCGTTATATCCATACGTCTTGTGAACTCTTTACCAAACGGCAAAATTTTGGGCTGGTTCATACTGAAAGCATTTGCAGACGATAAATCGATAGCTCAAACGATGATGTGTTTGATAGGGTAGAAAGCACTGTGGGAAAAGGAGAAAATGCTGGTAACCAGCATTTTCTCTTTTTCCAACAATGTGTTCTAAGGGCTTCTTTCTCATGGTCCTCAGAAGTAGGGATTGTGTGGTAATGGATTAAGTTTTCAGTTTGCTTCCCATTCCTTGTGAGAGACTGTTTGTGAAACCCTGGCAACTTTCAACAGTAGTCTCAATAATGAGACGCTCCGGTGATCTTTTTCATATTTGGACATATACTGTACACAGTACCGTCTCAAGTCCATCGTAAATTTTCCAGTAGCAAATATAGAGCGCTATACTGACTTTCGGTTTCGTCGGTTTTATCTGTATTGCAGCGAAATGCAAATAACTTTTAGTAATAGTTATGTCCAAGAACAAATTGTTAAACTACTCATGACTTAAAGAGCTTATAGAAGTCATTTATAACATGTTTATCTCGGAAAAATCACGGACGAAATTTATCGTGCGTGGTGGCCATTTTGTATGTTTTCGGGAACATAAACCACTCGAGTTACTGATGAAATGCACTGTGTTTTCTTACGATCAGCATTTAAATTGAAAATATTTGTATGTCAAACGAAGGAATATTGAATATGCAAGCAACAGGTATGTTTAAATCCTAGTTTTGTGCTCTATTAGAGGAATTATGGGAGTTCAAACTTGCACACAAAATCTGTGCGGAACTTTCAGCTGATTTTGTCCGGATTGTCTCTGTACCCAGAGGCGACCAGTTGAAAAGTAACATCGCCTTTGGGGACAGTTATCTGTACTACTTTCAACAGTGGAGTTTGATTTGCAGTTTTTGGATACAATGCCAGAAAAGTATGAAATGAAGGTTGAACTGGTGAGGCAAATGAAGGTTGAAATGGTGAGGCCCTACTCAAGTTCTTTGTATCCATGATTTCAGCATTCATTCCATACTTTTCTTGCACTACTCCCATAGGGAGTCCCCAAGGATAATGATACACTGTTTTGATAATGTTATGGGAGATCAATTCCTTCCCATAATATAACTTCTTCCCATATCAATAACTAGCAACTGCTTTAGGGAGAACTCTCTATGGCTCAGTGGTTTGTGCATTTCTGCTTTGTATTTGTTCGGAACTTTCATGTTTTTAAATCTTTACCCCATAAGGCATTTCTATGGTATCTCCAATTGACCCTGTCAGGGTTTTCATTTAAAGCCGATTGCCGATCAAAAACATCGGTTGAAATCGGCTTTTAATCGGTTGTTTTTGCTGGATCTTTAAAAAATCGATCGCTCTGTTTATACCGAAAATATTTCACGCGTTGGTAACTGTATTGCGACACCGGTTCAATTTTACCGCGAAACCAGAAACAGTTGGTTTATGAATGTTACGCGGTCATTCATTGGATGCTTGCATACAACTATCCAATCGTAGGCCTCGATACGTTGCTCCAATCTCCATTTGGTAATCATGGACGCCAAAGCAAAGAGAAAGAAGTCCGCAAATTGCCAAATTAGACGATGACGCCGATTAGTAAAGTTGACATAAAATTAACAATAAAGTTTAAAGTGCGTGACTCAGTTTTTTACAGACCGTTTTGCAATTTCAATCCCGAAAAGCGTGTTGTCGTCGAACTATTGTACATCGACAATACATACTTTATGTTTCATATTATTTTTGTCTTCGGATATTTACCATAAAAGCGAATGCATTGATCTGAGATATATGAAAGATTATTTCATTTGTTAAATGTTTTAAGGTGAATTGGGTTAAATTTAAGATTTAGAAAGTAAATTTAAATAATAAAAATGAAATGTCCTATCTCCTTTGCTCTTTGTAAAAAATCAAATAGGTATGTGTTTGTCTTACTCTTAATTGGCTGTGAAGTAAGACATGTTAACATTTGTTTTCATATTTTATACGTGTATTTTTCTCAAAACAGTATTTGGACCTCACTTACATTCTGTATATAGATCTATGTACAAGTGAGATCCAAATAATGTTTTAAGAGCAAACTCATGACATAATGACAGAGAAAAAAAAAAAAAAAAAACAGATTTACCATCAAGGAGACCTCACAAAATAGGTTTAAAAAAGCTCAGAATCGTTTTCGGCCGGGGGGCTTCGCCCCCCTGGTCCCCCTACCAGGGCGTTGCCCTGGGCCCACAAGGGGGCCTAGGCGGCCCCCTTGACCCCCTGCCTGTTGTTTTTGTCAATCGATCTGTTGTTTCATTTCAAAATGAAAACCCTGCCTGTATAACAGTAAGGAAGAAGCCATTTCATATGTGCATATGACACCTTTTGATAGTGTAGAAAACATTGTGGCAAAAGGTGAAATTGCTCGTCACGAGCAATTTCACCTTTTTCCACAATGTTTTCCAAAGGCTCCTTCAAGCAATGCGTAGAAATGAGTATCTATGGAGTAAAGGGTTAAGATAGAACTTGTCTGGGATTGGCCTTTGAGCTTTTTGTTGTCTAAATGATAGTCTTACTGTGTACACTCTTGTAAAATAAGGCCTTCTGTTAACAGAATGACCTTTGTTGTAAACTTTCATGTTTGTAAGAATATAAAATCTATCACTAGTAAAAATCCGTAGAATTTTTTTGGCAAGTCTAATTATATTTGTCAACTGGTTACGAGTAAAGTTTATCAGACATTAGGCAACTTCAGTGTGTGTGTGTGTTTTTGAAATTCTTTAATAGAGGACGTTAATGCTTTACCAAATAATAAGAAAATAGCTTGGTTTGAAGTTAATATTAACCCATTACCAAACGACAATATTTTAGACTGGTCCAAATTCAAAGCATTTGCAGACGACAAAAGTGACTGAAAATTTGAAATTTGTTTTGTGAAGAATAGAAAACATTGTGGGAAAAGGAGAAAATGCTGGTTACCAGCATTTTCTCTTTTTCCCACAATGTTTTCTAAAGGCGTCTTTCTCAGGGGTGTCAAAAGTAGGGATTGTGTGGTGATGGGTTAAAGTGGTAGCAGATGAAAAATTAAGTATTCCCTAAATTAGGAAATTTGAGAGAAGAAAATATTGTGAGAAATACAAAAAATACTGGTGACTTACATTTCCTCCATTTTTAACAATGATTTTTGGAGCCTGTTTTGCTGTAGGTCTATAAAATGTGATTGATTGATAAGGGGTTAAACAGCATACAAATACACAATTGACAGGGTTGTGGGGGTGGGGGGGGAGCTCTATTCAAGAAAGGTAACTCTGACAGGTAACATAACTTGGAGATGTACAAGGTTGTGTCCCATATCATCTGAAAAGGTATTCCAGCATCATGGTGGCAGCCCTTTACCAAAACACATAATTTAAGAATTATAAATGACAGCATTTGCAGTTCACGACTGAAACCTGTTTGACTTGACTTTGAAATATTGGAAAGCATTGTTCGAAAAGGGGAAAATGCTAGTGTTTGGCAAGGAGTAAATTTGAAGTAAACACTTTCCCTTTTTGCATGCTAATTTATCACTTTTCTGCATCAGTGAACTTAATTGTGATGCAAATCTATATTATCACTGTTTCAGATTTTCTCAAACAAATACGACAAGATGATAAATTACTGTGTCTCAACATCTTCTCCATTTTCCAGTTTGTCTGTACATGTTTTGTTGCCTAAATCCAACCTACCAGCATGCTGCTGTGACGAGCAATTTCACCCTTTTCCACAATGTTTTCTATGCTATCAAAAGGTGTCATATACACATAAGAAATGGCATCATCCTTGCAGTTATTTAGTTCACAATTAAGTTCACTGAAGAACATGGCTTAAATGTATAAGAGTAAGGTGGAGGTACATGTCACCCCAATACATGTACATGTACAGCCAAGGGATTTGATAAGGGATCACAGAAGGTTGATTGAATGAATTTGAGGTTATCATCAGAATCCATTGCCCATATGGGCAAAGCCCCTTGAAAACTGTCAGTAATGTTATGGGGGATAGTGCAGATACAGGATGAATTTTATCCTGTATCTGCACTATCGCCTATAACATTATTGACAGCTTTCAGGGGGTGTTGCCCTTATGGGCAATGAATTCTTCAACTTTCTCTACATGTATGTTTATGGCACGGTTACACCACTTCTGGGTTTAACTCTTTACCAAACAACAAAATTTTAGACTGGTCCAAATTGAAAGCATTTGCAGACAACAAAATAAAAGTGACTGAAAATTTGAAATTCTTTTTGTGAAGGGTAAAAAACATTGTGGAAAAAGGAGAAAATGCTGGTTACCAGCATTTTCTCCTTTTCCCACAATGTTTTCAAAAGGCCTCTTTCGCAGGGTCGTTAAAAGTCGGGATTGTGTGGTAAAGAGTTAATGTCTCGTCTGATAGACTATAGTAATTTTAGATGGCCAGCCGTGGGATTAGACTCACAAGTCCTATGCTCTAACAACTGAGCTATGCCGGCTGGTCATCGTCATCGCCAAAGGTTTGCGGAATGAATATTTATGTACAGTATGGTTCATTACCTCCTATGTATTGAAATGTCTTAATATGACCTTTTGAACTCTTGTATTGAAATACAAACAACTTCAAAAGCGTGTGTGAACAAAGCCCAGTAATATTATGTGTAGCCCATTTCTCTTCTTCTGAGAATTTATAGAAAAATGATCATTTTATTCTGTTGTGTAGTGGTGTAATTTAAGTGTAAGAAAAAATAGTTTTATAGAAGGGGAGGAGGGAGGCCTGCCAGTATATTATAATGTATTCAGATATCCAGTCGCTTGATTTATTCAAATTGATTTATTCATAAGATTTTCTTTTCATTATGGCCAGATTTCTTTCCATTTCCATTAAGAAAAAGAGGACGGCAGGAAACGTTCATGTAGATCTCTCAAGTAACATAATCCTCAACACTTTTCCCTCCCACAAAAAAAGCATAAAGGGATGCACGCTAGCTATAGAGGGGTATAGTCTTTACCAAAAGACAAAATTCAGACGGTTCTGAATTGAAAGAATGTGCAGACAACATTTTAAAGGTGGCCCAAATGAAAGAATTTGTCCTTGATAGGTTAGAAAAAGTTGTAGGAAAAGAAGAAAATGCTGGTTACCGCCTTACTCAAGGTTGCTTAAAACCCATTACCTCACAATCCCTACTTTTGACGCCCCTGAGAAAGAAACCTTTAGAAGACATTGTGGGAAAAGCAGAAAATGCTGGTAACCAGCATTTTCTCCTTTTCCCACAATGTTTTGTACCCTTCGCAAAACAAATTTCAAATTTTCAGTCACTTTTATTTTGTCGCCTGCAAATGCTTTCAATTTGGACTAGTCTAAAATATTGTCGTTTGGTAATGGGTTAAAGACAGAATTGTTGGTAAAGGTCAAAAGCATCTTTGTGATGTATTATACTGAGCAAGGATGAGTTAAACAACCGAGTCATAATGTAAACTGGTCCTTTTCCATGCAGAAGATAGACCAATAGCAAAAAGTTTCAATCCAGGTCAGCGTATGTGGACTGTGCAGGAAGACCCGGTTGGATAAATTGTGAAGATGCGTTAAGCCACCTTTTAACTAATTACCATATGACAAAATTTTAGGTTTGTCCAAATCGAAAGCATTTGCAGACGACAAAGTAAGAGTGACTGAAATTTGGAAATTTGTTTTGTGAAGGGTAGAAAACATTGTGGGCAAGGGAGAAAATGCTGTTTACCAGCATTTTCACCTTTTTCCACAATGTTTTCTAAAGGCTTCTTTCTCAGGGGCGTCAAAAGTATGGATTGTGTGGTAACGGGTTAACAGAGCATCATGCATAATGGAATTGCACTTTTGGAAAAGAGGTTTGATGAATTTTCCTTTTCCGACAATGTCTCCGACCACTTGTATAAAAATCTTCATTAATTTACTTGTTTGCAAATGCTTTCAATTTCATTACAGTCATGTAAATATTTTTTTCAACTTAACCAAAGCAATTCCTAAAGACCCTACGGAAGATGGTTTTCGTAAAACATTGTGGAATTTGTCCACTGCACTATGGATCTCTTCAATACTTTAATATGGACAACTCTAAAACTCTGGTGACTGGTAAGGGCTTATAATGGTTTATATTACTTCATAAATACCAGTGGTGTTTGGAGTCAGTGTGACAAAAGCCATTTGTCAGGTGTAAGTTTTCAGTTCTCAGTTTACATTTATTCGTATACACTCCCCACCCACCCAATCAGATGACATAGACAGGCATTTGTAATGTAATATTCTAGAGAAGTGATCAACATGGAAAAACTCTCTCCTGGATTTTTTTTCTCTGGATTGCCTGAATTTGAGAGAAAGCTTCCAAATCCTCGATGAACAAAGCATTGTAGAGTAAAATTTACCCATTGGCTGACATCAAAAACTTGTTCTGCTGAATAACTATATTAAATTTTGAAATTGATATTAGCTCATTACCAAACGACAATATTATAGACTTGTCCAAATTCAAAGCATTTGCAAATAAAAGTGACTGAAAATTTGAAATTTGTTTTTTGAAGGGTAGAAAACTTTGTGGGAAAAGGAGAAAATGCTGGTTACCAGGCTACTCCTTTTCCCACAATGTTTTCTAAAGGCTTCTTTCTCAGGGGCGTCAAAAGTAGGGATTGTGTGGTAATGGGTTAATTACCCAAATATTGCAGTTTCAAAGCTATGTTTTAGGTAATTATGTCTCCTTTTTGGACAGAGTAGACCGAAGATAAGACTGCATGTTCTATACTGTCCGCAAAAAGGTCAGCGAGTCGAGCTTAGCAGCCAAAAGGTTAATAGCATAAAGACATTTCCTTTATACCAAAAGGTCATATTAACTCTTTACCACACGAGAAAATTTCAGACTGGTCCAAATTGAAAGTATATGCAGACGACAAAATAAACGTGACTAAAAATAGAAATTTGTTTTGTGAAGGGTAGAAAACACTAAGGGAAAAGGAGAAAATGCTGGTAACCAGCATTTTCTCCTTTTCCCATAGTGTTTTCAAAAGGCTTCTTTCTCAGGGGCGTCAAAAGTAGGGATTGTGTGGTAATGGGTTAAGACATTTCAAATGATGATGAAATTTTAGACCTGGCCGAATTGAAAATATTTGCAGAAGACGAAATAAATATGACTCAAAAATTGAAACTTGACTTTAGTAGAAGAGCAGAAATAAATTGTAGGAAAAGGAGAAAATGGTGGTTACAATGTTTTCAGAAGGCTCCTTCCTCTGGGTTATAAAGACCAGGGATTGTTTGGTAAAAGGTTTTTCAGGAATTTCATTATTTCTTACCAAAGATCCAAATATAGGTCTACTAGCTGAAAACTTGAGGGCTTATGTCATTGCCTGTATCCTCCATCTTGCCTCCTAACAAGAGTGCATGCATTAAGTTTTATTTCAGACATCTTTCCTGAAACTTCCCACCCAATTTGATGAAATTTCACAAAAATGAACCTGCCATGGCCCTCTGTGAATTTTTTTCAAAGAATGGGATTCAAATTAGAATTTGGGTCGCTATGGCCAACCTCCCCCCCCTTGAAGACTAGACTTTTGAAAAGCACTCTGGGAAAAGGAAAAAAAAATGCTGGCAAGCAGAATTTCTGTTCCCACAATGTTTTCTAACCTTTCAGAAACAAATCCCATCATTTGAGCACCATTGAATTTGTTGTCTGCAAATGCTTTGGATTTGGACCAGTCTAAAATATTGTATTGTGGGAAAGAGGTTAATATATTATTTTCTAAATCTGAAAACATTAGGCCAAGGGCTTTGAAATTTGGCCCAAAGCTTTATCGCAGGGTTGTTAGAACTTTGGATTGTGTGGCTGGATACATCTAAATACAAAAAGACAGTGGAGCTAGTGCAGGGCCGTCATGGCCCTCTTTGCTGTTGGCCTATACTAGCAGACGTGAAAGAATTCCCATGAGACTTTTGTCTGAAATTTAAAAAGGAGTGACAAAGAAAAAGGCACAGGTTGAATGGGTCATCTATATGTCAGATTATGTGATTGCAAGATTCTTTAACTCTGTACCATATAGTGCAGATTTTTAGCAACCCTGGGAAAGAAGCCTTTTGAAAACATTGTTGGAGAAGGAGAAAATGTTAGTAATCAGCATTTTCTCCTTTTCCCACAATATTTTCTACTCTTTCAAAGCCAGATCTCATGATTCCTTCCACTTTTCTCATAAAACCACTCCCACTTTCAAAACACTGTCTGCAAATTAGTGCTTTTAATAATTTGGATTGCATATCTTAGATGACATCAGATGCCACCAGGTGTGTGAAATTCATCTTAGAAAGGGTAGAAAAACATCATGGAAAAAGGGGAAAATCCTCAAAGGTTACTAGCATTTTCTCCTTTTCCTTCACTGTTTTCAAATGGATTCTTTGCTAGGACCGTTAAAAGTCAGGATTGTGCAGTAAAGAGTCATAGAAAGAGAAGGGTTAGAAACTTGTCCATCTGAAACATCTGAAACAATTCTCAAGGCAAAAACAGGAGGAATACCACCTGGGCCCATATTCACCAACCATTCTTAAGAACGTTCTTTGTCTTAACTCTTTACCACACCACAAAATCTTAGACTGGTCTAAATTGAAAGCAATTGCAGACGACAAAATAAACATGACTCATATGATGAAATTTGTAAATGAAAGGATAGAAAACATTGTTGGAAAAGGAGAAAATGCTGGTTACCAGCATTTTCTCCTTTTCCAACGATGTTTTCGAAAGGTGTGTATCCTCAGATCGTTAAAACTCGGGATTTTGTGGTAAAGGGTTAATCTTCAAGATTTGCTTACTGGGAAAGGAACAGACATTCTGATTGGCTAAACCATTTGGTTTAGCCAATCAGAAGTTCTGTTAATTTCACACAGATGAAATTCTGAAGAATAAGACTAAGAATATTCTTAAGAATGGTTGGTTAATACGGGCCCTGGTCTCATGTTTTACCAACCATTCTTTGTTGCATTTTTATCCTCTTACAGATTTAGACAGTAACACAATTTCTATTGGCTATCATCATGATTTAGCCAATCAGAAATGTTGTTTTTTTTTGAAATTGAGAAATTTTTCTGAGAAAGTGAGTGAAGAAGTAATGTATAAGAATGTTTAGTGAGAGCATTTTGTAGACAATGAATCAAACAGTCTTTAAGATGGCATTGACCAAGATTGGACTGCACAGAAGGTGCATTCTGATCTTGTATCTATAGCTTATTGCTCCTTTATTATATTATCCCTTTACTCCATAGATTCTCATTTCTACGCACTGCTTGTAGAAGCCTTTGGAAAACATTGTGGCAAAAGGTGAAATTGCTTGTGACGAGCAATTTTACCTTTTGTCACAATGTTTTCTACACTGTCAAAAGGTGTCATATACACATAAGAAATGGCTTCATCCTTGCTGTTATTTAAGGTCAATTAGAGATACCATAGAAATGCCTTATGGGGTAAAGGGTTAAACAACTTCTTATGCCATAAGTGCATAGCCCAAGCAGCTCAGTCTGCAAGACTTGAGACCAGGGGGCCATAGGTTTGATCCACAGCTTGGCCAGATTCTTTCCGAGGATTGATGATAGTCAATGTGACAGATTTAATTCCTCTCCCACCACTGACCATTGTTTCAACTGTGATTACCTGGGAAAGCAGCCAGTGGCTTGGACAGAACATTGTTCAGAATACTGATAAAAGAGACTCCAGGAATGCATGGATAGTTGCACTGGTCACTGCATTATAACTGAAAATTGTTGAATACAGCGTTAAACGCTGTACAATTAATCAATCAATTTTGTCAATAGTGGTACATTTGTATTTTTGGCCCTCACAGAGAGTCAGAGTTACTTGGCCTGTGTTCTGGCATAAAGGGGCTTAGTAAATCTTTGTGATGCGTTATACCAATCAAGCTTAAAACTGACTCGGTCATATGGTAGCCTGGTCCTTTAACATGCAGAAAAATGACCATCGGCAAAGTGTTTAAACCAGGGTCAGCCTGCATAAATTGGGCAGGCTAAACTGAGTTGATTGTTTTGGCTGATGCACAAACCCTTTACCAAACAATCCCTGGTTTTGATGGCACTGAGATAGAAAGAAGCCTTTTGAAAACACTGTGGGAAAAGGAGAAAAATGCTGGTAACCAGCATTTTTCTCCTTTTCCCACAATGTTTTCTAACCTTCCCAAATCCAATTTTTGTTTTTGATTCACTTTTGCTTTGTCATCTGCAAATGCTTTCAATTTGGACTTTTCCAAAATTTTGTTGTGTGGTTAAGAGTTGAACATCTTTTAACCCTTTCCCAAACAACAAATTTTGGACTCTTCCAAACTGAAAGAGTTTGCATGCGACAATTTTAGATTTTGAGAAAATGGCAGAAAGTTCTAAAAAAAAGGGTAGAAAACACTGTGGGAAATGGAGAAATTGCTCGTTACGAGCAATTTCTCCTTTTCCCACAGTGTTTTCAAAAGACTTTTACTGCAGACAGGTAAAAACCAGGGTTTGTTTGGGAAAGGGTTAACCCACTTTACCAAAGGACACAATTTTAGACAGGTCCAAATTTTGAAAGCATTTATAGACAACAAAATACACATAACTCAAAAATTGAAATTTTTTTCCAGCAGGTTAGAAAACATTGTGGAAAAAGGAGAAAATGCTGGTTACCAGCATTTTCTCCTTTTCCCACAATGTTTTCAAAAGGCTTCTGTCTCAGGGTCGTTAAAAGTCGGGATTGTGTTGTAATGGGTTAATAGAGCATAGCTCGTTTACCAAACTGCACAATATTTGCCGTCATCATTTCTTGCAGTCTCTATTTTCATAAAATGACGCATTTATAATTGGAGTCATGCTATGTGAAAAGGGAGCTTACTCAGGTCAGCCTGCCTGGACTTCGCAGGCTGACCTGAGCCGAAACTTTTCAAAATTGGTCATTTTTGTGTGTGTCAGAGGAGCAGTCTACCTCATGGTCATGTTGTTTTGTTTAAAAAAGTCGCTGTTATGGATGGGTAACTGTACGATGACTTGCGCTGGTATCGTGTATCCGGGAGATGGATTAAGTCCCCTTCTTACAGAGTATGTCTCATTTGTTTTTGAAAAGATTGAAACTTACGCTTCAGTAAGTAAAATGTATTTTAACCTAGTTTGTTAAATTTTGTCAAAAGTGAAAAACCCCTTTACCAGATAGTCTTTCCTTGAACAGGGCCGAAAATTTGCCTTCGAAAAATGCTGTTAGAAAAGGGGAAAATGTTGCTTTTCCTACAGTGTTTTACTTTTTCAAAGACGTTTTCTATTCCAAGCAGGGACCATGCAATTTGAAGATGATAGATGATTGTTTTTTCTTTACAAAAAGGAAAGGAAACATTATTTGGAAAGGAGAAAGCACTATTCATGAGCAAGTTCTCCTTTTCCCACAATGTTCATAAATGTCTAGTCTCCCAGTGTTGTTAAAACTGTTTTAACCCTTTATCATACAATCTTGACTTTTAAAAAAACCAATGAAAGAAGCCCATTGAAAACATTGTGGGAAAAGTAGAAAATGCTGGTAACCAGCATTTTCTCCTTATCCCACAATGCTTTTTTTTCCCCCCGTCTTAACCCTTTACTCCACAGATATTCATTTCTACGCATTGCTTGGAGGAGCCTTTCGAAAACATTGTGGCTAAAGGTGAAATTTCACCTTTTGTCACAATGTTTTCTATGCTATCAAAAGGTGTCATAATTATACACATAAGAAATTGATTAATCCTTGCTGTTATTTAGGGTCAATTAAAGATACCATAGCAATGCTTTAAAGGGTAAAGGGTGAAAACAAATTTCAATTTTGTAGTCACTTTTATTTTGTCGTTTGCAAATGCTCTCAATTTGGACCAGTCCAAAATTTTGTCATTTGGTGAGAAGGTAAGGGACCTATAATTTGTCGTCTTCAATCTCTCTCAATTTAGTACAGGCCAAAAATATTGTCAGGTGGTAAAAAATTAATTCAGAATCGCGTCTGCTTGCGATGAAAAGGTTCATGTAGCTTTATGCCTGCATGCTGGGAGAGAAAAAAAGAGATTACAGTAAAGTGAAAAGAAATTTATGCTTTTTACATACCGTGCTGTCATTGAGTCCCCATTTATAAACCATAAAATATGTTCATCATAAAGGCGAGATTTCATTGGCTGAGAGACTCAGCCTCATATAGTTGTGATAAAAAATAGATTTTAAAATGATACATTTGGGTTTAATAGAGTTTTGAAAGAAAATTTGGTGTTTTACATGACTTGACTTCGTATATAGTAAATAGTTATATGTGTTTTGTGATGGTATTATTTTAGTGTAAATTTTACCATAGAAAGTGATTTTTGAATTCAGAAATTATAGCAAAAATGTGGCAGGCTGACAAATTTCTCAGTTATAGGTTGTTAACTCTGTGCCAGACGACAAAATTTTAGACTGGTCCAAATTGAAAGCATTTGCAAACGACTAATTTTATGTGACTCATATTTTGAAGATTGTTCTGGAAAGGGTAGAAAACATTGTAGGAAAAGGAGAAAATGCTGGTTACCAGCATTTTCTCCTTTTCCCACAGTGTTTTCAGAAGGCATCTTTTTCATGGTCGTCAAAAGTAGGCATTTTGTGGTAAAGGGATAACTCTGTACCTGACGACAAAATTTTAGACTGGTCCAATTTGAAAGCATTGCATACGACAAAATGAATATGATTCAAATATTGAAATTTGTGTAGGGAAAGGTAGAAAAGGTTTTGCAAAAAGGAGAAAATGCTTGTTAGTTATTACCAGTGTATTTTTTGAAAGCTTTCCTTTGTTAACGCTGTTAAAAGTTGGGATAGTGTGGTAAAGGGCTAATTCTATATAAAGGGCTAATTCTATCTAGTGAGAAAGCTTTAGACTTGTGAAAATTAAAAGCTTTTGCAGAAGACTAATTGAAAGGTGCTCAAATGATGGAATTCGTCTGTAAAAGAGAAAGAAAAAACTTTGGAAAAGGACAAAATATTGGTTACCTGCATGTTTTCCTTTTCCAATATTGTTATCAAAAGCTTTGATCATTAGGGTCATACTGGCCCAGGAGCTCAGTGGTAAGCGTATTGGACTCGTGACCTGGTGGTTGTGAGTTTGATGACTTGTTGAGATAAACTCTCTTTGGGTGATCTTTTGTCTCTTCATGTCTGATGCATGTAAGTGAAGTAGTCATTGACTTGAAGAGAAATTTGTGTCAGTACTGGTGTAAGGAAGCCAGGAAACATGTATAGGTGCATTTGGCGCCTTGATATGTTGGAATCGGTTAGAAACAACGTTAAACACCAATTCAATCAATAATCTTCAGGTTCGTAGGATTTGTCCGGTAAAGGGTTGAAATTCAGTGTTTTTGATTGTTAGATGTCCTAGCCAAAGTGATGAGGATAGAAGATTTATATCACAAATTTATTATTTCTATTTTATTGTAATGCACTGTTTATTCACATTTGACTTTTTCTGCAAGCTTAAACCCTTTACCACACAATCCCAAGTTTCTGATGATCTTAGCGAAGTACCATTTTGAAAACATTGTGGGAAAAGGGGAAAATGCTGGTATTTCCAGCATTTTCTCCTTTCCCCATAATGTTTTCTACCCTATCAAAGACATTTTTCATTATTTGAGTCACGCTTAGAATGTTGTTACCAAATCCTGTTTATTTCAATAAGTTCACATTTTCAATGATTGGTCTAGAGTTAAGTTAATGAATTATTACAGATTTTAAACTGTTACATTTGACTTTTGCGCGAGCTATATTAGTGTCTCATTGAAATGTTAGAGACAGTAAATGCCATCATGGATCGTGTGTAACAAAAGGAGGGATCACTGCATTGAGTCTTTGATATTTTACTATGAAACTTTGAAAGTGCATATATAGTGCTTATTTCATCATTATACAAAAAAAACCTTTCGTCATTTGTGGATGGCTTTGTGAAATAATGTGGAAAAGCAAGCTTGTGTAACTAGCAGGATTTCATGTTCTTTACAATTAATAACCAGAGCTTCAGATGAGAGGGAGTGATGGTATTCTAAATCCATTATTTTTCCTAGAAACCCTTTGTTGTGGGTACTCATTAGAATCGTCTCAATGAGATGATTCTGATGAGTACCCACAACATAGGGTTAACTGGAGAATGATTGATATTTACAAGTTCGAAATCAAAAACACTTCCTCTATCTGGAGCTGTTTAATAACTTCTCTATCATTTACATTTGAGCTATGTCTTGGTAAAAGGGGGCTTAATTCATTTGCATGATATATGTGATACCTGGCAAATCATCACATGATCATTGATCCATACGAGCAACCTATTTAAACAACAGACTTAACCCATTACCACACATTCCCTACTTTTGATGCCCCTGAGAAAGAAGCCTTTAGAAAACATTGTGGGAAAAGGAGAAAATGCTGGTAGCCAGCATTTTCTCCTTTTCCCACTATGTTTTCTACCCTTCACAAAACAAATTTCAAATTTTCAGTCACTTTAATTTTGTCGTCTGCAAATGCTTTCAATTTGGACCAGTCTAAAATATTGTCGTTTGTTAAAGGGTTAATTCATTCTCATGATATATGTGATACCTGGCAAGTCATTACATGATCATATGAGCAACCTGTTTAAACAGCAGACTTAGTCATGAAGTAGACAAGTCCTTTGATATACAGAAAATTGACCGATAGCATTAAGTTTCGGCCCAGGTCAGCCTGCGTTGATTGTGCAAGCTCACCTGGGTTGATACTCTTCGCAGATGCATTAAGACCCCTTTTTCTCAGAATATGGTTCATTCATTTCTCCCTCAGAATGTTTAACTTATTAACATGTGTCACTTAACCCTTTCCCAAACAATCCCTGGTTTTAATGGGTCAGGAATAGAAACCTTATAAAAACATTGTGGGAAAAGGAGAAAATGCTGGTAACCAGCATTTTCTCCTTTTCCCACAATGTTTTCTACCCTATCATATAGAAAAATCATCTTTTTAGCAACTGTTAATTTGTCATCTGCAAAATGCTTTCAATTTGGTCTGGTTCAAAATTTGCCATTTAGGAAAAGGTTAAACATGTGTTTGATAGATTCTCACAAAAGTTTGAAAAGCTTGCTTAAATGATAGTTTAAAACACAAGACTTAGTAACTGCACTGTGGCAAGTAGAATTGGGGCAAATATACCTAAATATAAAATGGAGGTGTCGGAGACAAGATACAAAGAAGATAAGAAATGGAGTGAAAGAAGAAATAAGAAAGATCTGAAGGAACATACATATCAGTCTTTCAAAGACGAGGATATTTCGCACCAAGCTCTACAGGAAGAGAGAGATAATAAATACGATGTGAAGACTATGACCGAAGTGAAGAATAAAAAGAATGCCAGCATGACTACTGGATATAGTGGAGCTAATCCTATCTCAAGTCCTGAAAAAGTTGAGGGTCCTGAAAATGTACCTGAACTGACAGGAAGTGACAAAGATGTAGATGGTTCCCTGCAATATCACCCTTCTTCATTCATTGAAATTGACAACAGGGTAGCAGTAAAGGAAGTGGAAACAGCAGTTATTGAGACCAATAGCATTGCTGATGTTAGTGTCATACTATCATGTGACATGACAGATGTTGGTCCAGAAATTAGAAAGAAAATAGTGTTAGAGACTGATATTGATACTGTACCAGATGATATAGCCATTGCAGATGATACTGGGGACTACAAGGTTGTTGGAAATGGCTTGCATTCTTCTGCAAATCTGGATTCTAAATTGAAACCTAAAACTTTTGCAACTGATGCACAGTTACATACATCTACTAGTACTGAAAGTAAACAGCAGAATTTTACCCTGACAAGCAGAGAAAATTCAGAGAGAGAGGTCAGTGATTTTAGAATGAAATCCAAAACCCTGGATGTCATTATTGAAAATGGGGAAGCTGAAAACGGGAACCAAGATGATATAAAAGTGGAAGCAAAAAACACAACAAAAATGACAGGCCTTAAAATTGACCAATACAGAATATCTCACAAATCAAAAGACACAGTGAGAGAGAAAATGGAGGTCAAATCAAGTAGCCAAGGTCTAATAAAAGATCAGATTAAAAATGATGATGATGATGATGATACTAATATTACATTGAGGGAGATAAAAGGCAGAGACATGAGTAAAGTTAGACGAGAGCTTAAACTTGACATCACCAAAAACAATAATACCAGAGATAAAACGGCTCTTTTAGATCAGCTTCTACTCAGGTAAGAATTGCAATGATGCATTATGGTACATTATTTCAGGCTTTACTGTAATTTACTGATAAATTACTGAGGAATGTCCTTTGATGTTTCATGGCTACGCTAAGTGAAAAACAATGGTGACCAGCATTTTATCCTTTTTCCATAATGTTTTCAAAAGTTTTTCTTTTGTGAGAGTCATTTACACTTAACTCTTTACCATTACCAAATGACAAAATTTTACACTAAATTGAGAGCATTAAATTTTGCAGAGGACAAAATAAATGGGACTCAAAAATGGAAACTTAAGTTAAGAAGGGTAGAAAACATTGTGGGAAAAGGAGAAAATGCTGGTAACCAGCATTTTCTCCTTTTCCCACAATGTTTTCAGAATTCGTCTTCACTGGGTTTTATAAACCAGAGATTGTTTGGTAAAGAGTTAATCCATTACTACACAATTCCTACTTTAGACGCCCCTGAGAAAGAAGCCTTTAGAAAACACTGCGGGAAAAGGAGAAAATGCTGGTAACCAGCATTTTCTCCTTTTCCCACAGTGTTTTCTACCCTTCCCAGAACAAATTTCAATTTTTCAGTCCCTTTTATTTTATCGTCTGCAAATTCTTTCAATTTGAACCAGTCTAAAATTTTGTTGTGTGGTAAAGAGGTAAGTTTAGAAGGGTAGAACACTTTGTGGGAAAAGGAGAAAATGCTGGTTACCAGCATTTTCTCCATTTCCCACAATGTTTTCAGAAGTTGTCTTCCACTGGGTCTTAAAAACCAGAGATTGTTTGGTAAAGAGTTAACCTGTTAATACACAATCCCTACTTTTGACGACCCTGAGAAAGAAGCCTTTGGAAAACATTGTGGGAAAAGGAGAAAATGCGGTAACCAGCATTTTCTCCTTTTCTTTCAGTGCTTTTTACCCTTCATAAAGTAAATTTTAAATTTCAGTCACTTTTGTTTTGTCATCTGCATATGCTTCCAATTTGAACCAGCCTTAAATTTTGATGTGTGGTAAAGAGTTAACCCATTACTACACAATCCCTACTTTTGAAGTCCCTGAGAAAGAAGCCTTTGGAAAACATTGTGGGAAAAGGAGAAAATGCGGTAACCAACATTTTCTCCTTTTCTTTCAGTGTTTTTTACCCTTCATAAAGCAAATTTTAAATTTCAGTTACTTTTATTTTGTCGTCTGCAAATGCTTTTGATTTGGACAAATCTTTATTCTTTGGTAATGAATTATTTTGCATAAAGGTGATTATTGCTCACACATGAATGATAATTGATGTAGATTATTGAAATGATAAATGGTATAAAGACTTCACTCTTTATCAAATATCAAAACTTTAGACTAGTCCAAAATTTGCAGATGACAAAATTCATGTGACTCAAAAATTGAAATTTGTTTTGGAAAGCTTAGAAAACATTGTGGGAAAAGGAGAAAATGTTAGTCACCATCATTTTCTCCTTTTCCCACAATGTTTAGAGAAGGCTTCCTTCTCAGGGTTGTAAAAACATGGGATTGTTTGGTAAAGGGTTAATGTAAAAATTTTTGAAGGGGTAATGTCTTCTTCTAAAAATAGGCACATAGGGTAATGAACTCTTGATAAAATATTTAGCTTGGTTGTATTCACTGTGTTGTAAGCTGTACGGTACGAAATGTGTAGTCACTTCCAAGATGGCGGACTGTTTACATGGACAAAGGTGGGTGTCACATTTTATCACCAATAACTTTTTTTTTTGAAACCTTCGAGTCATGATACTTATAATTTATTGTGGGGGAATGATGTGGTAATCCTCGGTACTTTATAGCAAAGAGCCGGTGCCATTATTCGATACGTTATATCGGCGTAAACATTGCCATTCGGTCAAATTTAAATTTGAAGTGAGGAACTTGCATCGTTTTTAGTTATAGAATGGAAAATAAGCCAATGCAGTGGATGAAGGTTGTTGTTTATGTAGGTATTCATCATGCGCTTTCCAATGATAAGGGTAATTTTTGTGAAATATGTCTAGAAAGACCCAAAAACATGTGTTTTGTATATCGCTAATGCAGCGGTGTAGTCCACATCAACATATACACACACAGCGGTGTAGACCCGTTGTTTTCTGAACGGTTTAGACGCAGACATAAGCTTTATATTCTGTACGGTTTAGACATAAAATTTGACAGTATCTGTGGTCTAGACATATGAACTGGAAAGACTTTGTCTTTTGATATTTGTACTACATACCATTTACCTGCTTAAAAAAACACTTTGTCTATCTTATATTTCAGTTGCACGACATTCGCGTGCTACCAATGCCCATTTGGAGATTTCGAAAGTGTTGTTCGACACTTCATGGAACAAAAATAGCATCAGGGCTTTTGGAAATACAATATTATTGCTCTCCTGTATATTCTAAAAGACAAACTTATATTAAATAGGAATAATTCATGTTTTGAAAGTGTTTCACTAATCATCGACTGTCTTTCTATCAAAATATGGGAAATTAAAATTTCTTTGGTACTTCGCGAAGGGGTCTGCCTATTCACCTACCAGATGTAGTCCGAGGCCGAAAGGAACATTCAAAAAACGATAAAAAAAACTTTATGAGATAACTTATCTTAATGGGTAACATTCGATTTTATCAATATAAATCCATGGCCCGTATATTATGAAATCAAACTGTACAATGGTAAATGAAAATTGTGAATATCGATCACACGAAATAGTCCATTTGCCAAATACCGTTACTGACGCGTCACCACAAGTTACTTCCCTTTCCACCGGACAATCTTTCCCAATCTTGTATATACCCGAATAGTGAAAGGGTCATATTTTTTAAATGGATTGCACCCTAAATGCGATAAATAAGACAAAACACATAAAACGGCCGTGTCGGTAGTTTTATCAGTTATCTTTTTCGAAGACACGCACAAAAAAAAACTTGTTTTATCAATTTTACGGTAGACTTCAGAGAGTAAAGCGGTATCATAAGCGCTGTCTCCTGCCGGGCGTGTTGATAGAGCTTTTTGTATGCAGACTGCATTAACCCTTAGGCTGCCAAGCGCGACTCAATGACCTTTTGCGGATGACTTTTCCTTTGGGGTAAAAACAACAATTAGGCTACGTAATTTTTACTCCAGTCCATCCCCTGTTAACCTACCGGTCATATTTTAATCGAACAGTGGCACAGAAAGTAAAAAGGCCCTTATACTCATTTTAAGCCAATTTTAACTCATTTCGATTTTATCAAAATACAGTCATTCTTATATCTTCATACCAAATATTGCGTCTGATGGTTGGAAGGTTGCTTAGATTACAGTCGATAGAAAATGCATTTTGATGAGTTGCGGCCTTCCATCTAAACAGACTCGTCGTTTCCGTTTTTTGAATAGAAGATTTTCGATATCCGTTATTTACTCGGGTAGATTCGTATAATGATCATGCATTCTGTCTCTTGACTATATTTGACCTTGGCCCTGCGTATCCTGAGGAAAACAAAAGAAAATGTAGGTTTCTCTGTTGCAGCCTCAATTTTCAGACGGAGGTCACAGCCTATATACAAGTTACACTGTATCCGACTCTAGGCGTAAAGCAACGGTAAATTTCCCTGACGCACTGCCATTGTTTACAGCTTCGATCGTCAGCCAGTTTTCTTCCAACCAATGTTCAGATACCGAAGAAACCAGAGAAACACAAACCTCCGCGTTTCTTTTTTTCAGTAACACCATATATTTTGACCAGTAATTTATCCTTGTGTACAAAAATCTTGACCAATTTTCTGTACCATGCTATTTTTTATTGAAATTTAACAGCGTTTCTGCTCACCAGCTGTAGACGGGTATCTTTAACTAGATATTAAACAAACAGATACGAAGATACGAATCAGCGAAAGTATTTCAAACAACTCCGAAATAAAAATGATTGGCAAGTCCGTGATGGTAATTATCATACTAAGTAAATGATTGAAATTATGGCTGCCAGCATGCTGGAATTTATTTATAATTGCACAAACATTCATTAGTAATTTCATAATTTATTTTTTCGTGATATAATACTGACTATTATATAAATAATATCATAAATAATCTCTTGATGCACTGTTTTTGTTCCCAACTATCTCTCTTTGTTCCACGATGATCCCTTGTCGGTTCCAGACGATTCCTTTGGTGGGTGTCGGTGATAAGGGAGACTGTCTCGAACTATTGGTGCCAATTTTCAGGATTCTGGATTAACGCCAAGTTACATTATATTCAGAAAAGAATACATTCATTTCAAGACCAAGCCAATTGTGTCTAAACCGTACATACATTGTGCTTTAAATTGTGTCTAAACCGTTCAAAAAATATTGTGTCTACACCGGTGTGTGTGAAATTGTTGATGTGGACTACACCGCTGCATTAGCGATATACAAAACACTTGTTTTCGGGTCTTTCTAGACATTTTTCACAAAAATTACCGTAATCATTGGAAAGCGCATGATGAATACCTACATAAACAACAACCTTCATCCACTGCATTGGCTTATTTTCCATTCTATAACTAAAAACGATGCAAGTTCCTCACTTCAAATTTAAATTTGACCGAATGGTAATGTTTACGCCAATATAACGTATCGAATAATGGCACTGGCTCTTTGCTATAAAGTACCGGGGCTTACCACATCATTCCCCCACAATATATTATAAGTATCATGACTCGAAGATTTCAAGAAAAAAAGTTATTGATGATAAAATGTGACATCCACCTTTGTCCATGTAAACAGTCCGCCATCTTGGAAGTGACTACACATTTCGTACCGTACAGCTTACAACACAGTGGTATTAGGGCATATTCCTTTCACCTGTTCTGGCACAATCTTCTGTAATCTGGAATGTGTGAAAGGAACATTTCAGAACACAATACACTGTTCTGGACGTATGTTCTGAATGAAGCACATTCGAAACGTTATTCTAAACCATATCGAAATGAAAGTACATTGGCATAATGGCTGTTGCAAGAGCTACTGTCTTAGCTGTGCTAGTTGAGGATATGATTAGCTGCAGAGAGAGAGTAGAGACGAGTCTACTATGCCCCTTTTTATGGCATTCATATCGTAAAAAAGGACGATTGCAAATTTTGCCATGATGAATTGTCCGTCTTTCAGCCATCTTGAATCATCTAGCAACCGCTCAGCAGGTGCGCTACACCTCGATTGGATTAGAATAGTCAGAACATGTTCTGAAGAACACGACAGTGTTCCGAAATATTCCATTGACCTAGAACATGTTCGGAGTAGCGAAAGGAATACGTCCTTGGAGTTAACACCACAGTCATAACAAACAGCATAGATTCATTATCTCCCGCTAGATGGCATTCTATAAATACACATGTATCTAATTTTGGCATTCTGGGTACAGAACTGGACTACTTTTCTATGTGACAACTGTTACTTTGAATTCAAACTAAAATAAAGGTTTACTCAATAAAACGCTACCTTGTGCGATTCATTCAGCTATGATTAGAGTTCAGAGAAATCTTCAAAAGCCGTCGTCTTCAGGGGTATTGGAACTCAGGATGATGTCATAAGGTATTAACTCTTTACGGAACAACTCTATACGGAACAACAACATTTTGGACTTGTCCGAGTTGAAATCATTTGCAGACAACAAAATAAATCTGAATCAGAACATGAAATTCACTTTTGAGACGGGTAGAAAACATTTTGGGAAAAGAAGAAAATGCTAGTAACCAGCATTTTCTCCTTTTCCCACAATGTTTTCAAAAGTTTTCTTTCTAACGGTCGTTGGAAGTAAGGACTATGTGGTAAAGGGATTAATCTTAAGTGTACTAAACAGAAATTTCTATTTAACTCTTAACCAAATGGCAAAATTATTAGACTGGTCCAAATTGAAAGAACTTGCAGACAACAAAATAAAAGTAACTCAAAAAAATTGAAATTTGTTTCCAGTAGGGTAGAAAACATTGTAGGAAAAGAAGACAATGCTAGTCTTAACTCTTTACCACACAATCCCTACTTTTAACGACCCTGGGAGACAGGCCTTTTGAAAACATTGTGGGAAAAGGAGAAAATGCTTATAACCAGCATTTTCTCCTTTTCCCACAATGTTTTCTACCTTATCAAAGACAAAAAGTGTCATTTGAGCTACTTTTGTGTTGTCGTCTGCAAATGCTTTGAATTTGGACTGGTCTAAATTTACCTTGTGTGGTAAAGAGTTAAGCAAACGGTAAAATTATTAGACTTGTCCTTAATGAATGCATTTGCAGATGACAAAATAACTGCCACTCAGACTTCGAAATTTGTTTTGAGAAGTGTAGAAAATATTTGGGGAAAAAGGAGAAAATGCTGGTTGCCAAATGTTTTTAAATGGCCTCTCCTCAGGGTCGTTGGAAGTCAGGATTGCGTGATCAAGGGTTATGGCAATACTGGGCTACGATTGGGCAAAGTGAAACTGGGAACCAGACTGCACTTGTGGCACGCATATTTGATAGGAAGTTATTTCCTGTACTGAACATAACATCTTCATAGTCTAGAGCTATTTCCATCTCGGAAGTCACAAGCATTATACAGCCGGATATAGAAACACAGAAGGGGTCGTTCAAGAAGTTACCTCAACTCTAGAATAATAGTGTTGCTTTGTAAAAATGAGAGGATCAGTACTCTTTTGAGTTTAAAGTTAGTTTTACATCATACCATTAAAGTGGCATTTGGTGTTTTACACAATGAATCTGTTTGTTAGTTGCTGGCTGGAAAATGAATTTTAAAACTATCTTAAAACTTGCCAGATCACTCTATCTTTTGTTATACATTTGACCTGAGTTGAAAATTCATTTTTCTAGTAGTGGCTAAACACTTGATCCAACCGAACAACAACAGATTGCTATTTAACAATAATATTTGTACTTTTAACCCATTACCACACAATCCCTACTTTGGAAGACCCTGAGAAAGAAGCCTTTAGAAAACATTGTAGGAAAAGGAAAAAATGCTGGTAACCAGCATTTTTTCCTTTTCCTACAATATGTTTTCTACTCTTCCCAAATAAAATTTCAAATTTTCAGTCGCTTTCATTTTGTTGTCTGCAAATGCTTTCGATTTGGACAAGCCTAAAATATTGTCGTTTGAGTTAAAATTGGTATAAAATTTGTTTCAATTTAACCCTTTACCAAACAATCCCTGGTTTTTACGATCCTGAGGTAGAAGCCTTTTGAAAACATTAAAGGAAAAGGAGAAAATGCTGGTAACTAGCATTTTCTCCTTTTCCCAACAATGTTTTCTACCCTTCTGGAGGCAAATTTCAATTTTTGAGTTAAGTTTATTTTGTCATTTGCAATCACTTTCAATTTGGACCAGTATAAATTTTTGTCATTTGACAAAGAGTTAAATGCATATCACTGTTGTAATCACCAAATGTCATCTTCATTCAGCTTTCGATTGAAATAAGTCTAGAATTTTGTTGTTTTTGGCCTGCCGGGTAGCTGAATGGTCAGTGTATCTGACTTGTGACCAGGTGGTTGAGTGTTAATACCTGGTTGAGGCACCTCTTACTATTGATGCACGTGAGAAAAGTAGTTGGTGATGGGAAAGAAAGTTGTGTCAGTACCAGTGTGAGAAAGCCGGGAAGCACATATGTAGGTGCACCGACAGCCATGATATGACCTAATCTGTTAACCATTTACCAAAAAATCCCTGCTTTTTATGACCCTGAGATAGAAGCATATTGAAAACATTATGGAAAAAGGAGAAAATGCTGGTAATCAGCATTTTCTCCTTTTCCCACAATGTTTTCTTCCCTGCTGGAAAGAAATTTCAATTTTTGAGTTACATGTATGTTGATTTTGTCGTCTGCAGGTGCTTTGAATTTGGACCAGTCTAAAATTTTGTCTTTTGGGAAAGAGTTAAAACAGCATCAAACGCTAATACAGTAAAAAAACAGTTGTCGAAAAGAGTTTTCTGATGCTAATAAATTCAACTTGTCCATGTTGCTTTTGGTACGGCCCTTATTTAGCTCATATTGTGACCGTATGAAGTGTCATCCATAATAACTTGTTATACTTAACTGGGAAATATTTTGTCAAGATTCGCTCCATGGATGACATAAATTATTAGATTTTACCTTCTGGATTTAGCCAAGGCATTTGTGAAATTTGATCGATTGTATTGAATGGAACCAATATTCTGCTTTTTTCATGTCTCAAGAGCAAGTCTGTTGTTTTAACGCTTTACCGAACGACAAAATTTATGCTTTGTCCAAAAAAGCATTTCCAGACAACAATTACCATGTAGCTGAAATGGTACATTTGTTCTTCGATAGGGTAGAAAACAATGTGGGAAAAGGAGAAAAATGCTGGATACCAGCATTTTCTCCTTTTCCTACAATGTTTTCAAAAGGCTTCTTTCCCACGGTTGTTGAAAGTTGGCATTGTATGGTAAAAAGGTTAACTTGGAAATATTTTGTGAGGATTTGCTAACACGAAAGACATATTAATGTATATGATAGTTATTGATACTTTCTGGATTTAGCCAGTGCTTTGTGAAATTTGGTAGATTGTTTTCGATGCAACTGATATTTTGCTTACTTCACATTTGAGTTGACGTGCCCTTGTTTAAATCTTTACCACATGATCACGATTTTTAACAACCCTGAGAAAGATGCCTCATGAAAACATTGTGGGAAAAGGAGAAAATTCTGGTAATTCTCTGTCTCCCACATTCTTTTCTACCAGTCTCAAACCAAATTTCAATTTTTTAGTCACATATTTTGTCTGCAAATGCTTTTGATTTAGACCAGTCTTAAATTTTGTTAATATTAATGCAGGCTGATAGTAAAAACCCAAATATTGTTATTTAAAAGTTCACATTCTGTGCAGTCTGATCTTGATCTGCATTGTCCGCAAAAGGCAAGTGTGTCACGCTTAACTCTTTACCACACGACAAAATTTTAGACTGGTTCAATTTGAAAGCATTTGCAGACGACAAAATAAAGGTGACTGAAAAATTGAACATTGTTCTGGGAAGGGTAGAAAACACTGTGGGAAAAGGAGAAAATGCTGGTTACCAGCATTTTCTCCTTTTCCTACAGTGTTTTCAAAAGACTTCTTTCTCTGGGGTGTCAAAAGTAGGGATTGTGTGGTAATGGGTTAAAGCAGCTAAGTATAAAGTCTTTACCAAATAACAAAATTTTAGACTGGTCCAAAGTGAGAGCATTTACAGACAACGAAGTAAAAGTGACTGAGAATTTGAAATTTCTTTTGGGAAGGGAAGAAAACATTGTTGGAAATGGAGAAAATGCTGGTCACCAGCATTTTCTCCTTTGCCCACATTGTTTTCAGAAGGCTTCTTTCTCAGGGCTGCAGGGTCTGAAAGAATCCATTTGTCCTTACTAGTAAAGATTTGGTGAGGGCAAGTAGATTATTCTTCTTTGTCTAACTGTAGGATGAGTGCAGAATGGCAAGACAAGTAAGAATTCTGAATTTTTTTGGATCCTGGGTCATTAAAAGTCGGGATTGAGTGGTAAAGGGTTAAAAAAATAAACCTGCAGTCAGAAGGTCATGAAGATGTGATTAATTTCTGATCAACCCAAGAACACATTCATTGACAGTTATAGCGTGTTTTTACTATTGACGAATATCAATATGGCTATTATTTGATTATAAATAGCGAGTCTTCCCAACCCAATATGACTTTCAGCGTTGAAACCTTCGACTTTTTTTTTTCAATTATCCTGTGGAAAATGCTAATCCAATTTTGTCTGTTACCATACAAAAAAATTTTGGACAGGTTAAAATTGAAAGCACTTGCAGAGGACAAAAAAAACGCAACTCAAAAATTGAAACTTGTATCCAGCAGGGTCGAAAACATTGTGGGATAAGGTGAAAATGCTGGTTACCAGCATTTTCTCCTTTTCCCACAATGTTTTCAAAAGTGTTTTTTGTAAGAGTGGAAAATCCAGGGATTTTTTGGTAAAGGTCTAATTAATTTCATTGGTTAGTACTGGCACGTTGTGAGATATATGTGAGCTCTTCTGTGTCTCTTCCAAAAAGTTAATTTGCATATTGTTACGGGAGACCACTCCTTCATGCATGGCTTTGTCCCGATTCAAATACAATACCTAACTACTTCGTTAGAGAGATATCTCTTTGGCTCAGTGGTTAAGGTAGTGGCCTTACGTTCAGGCAATCTAGGGTTTGAATCCTGCAGGGATTTCTGCCATGCATTTATTCATTTTTTTCTTGTTAAGACTTTGTTCCTAAAATGGGGGGTCATCCGGGATTGGCCATTGAACCATTAATCCCATTTGTTGTCTGAAAACGGACTATCTGCTTATGAAAGGCTTTGAGTCATCAATAAATGATGACTTCAAAGGAGTTGTATAATGAGAGACCACTCCTTCATGCATGGCTTTGTCCCGATTTAAATACAATACATAACAACTGTGTTGGGGAGGTATCCCTTTAGCTCAGTGGTTAAGGTATTGGCCTTTCGTACAGGTGTTATAGGTTCAAATCCTGCCAGGTCCCTTATTTCTGCCATGCATTTGTTCATTTGTTTCTTTGTTAAGGACTTTGTTCCTAAGATAGGGGCTGGTCCAGGATTGGCCATAATGAGCCAGTAATTCCGTTTGTTGTCCAAAAACAGACTATCTGCTTAAGAAAGGCTTTGAGCCATCAATAAAATTTAATGATAACTTTAAGAGGGCATGTGTTGCTGGAGACCACATCTTCCTCCATGGCTCCATCGCCATTTAAATACAATATCTAACAACTGCATTAGGGAGATATCTCTTTTGCTTATGTCGGGCAATCTAGGGTTTGAATCCTGCCTGGTCCCTTATTTCTGCCATGCATAATTGTTCATTTGTTTCTTTGTTACGGACTATGTTCGTAAGAATATTCTGGTCTTCATTATCTCTTTATCAAGTTTTTAGACTTGACCAAACTGAAAGCATTGACACATAACAAAATAAATGAGTCTGAACATTTGAGATTTGTTTCTGGAGGGCTGGAAAACATTTTGAAAGGGAGAAAATGTTCACCTTTTTTGCTTCCAACATTTTCTCCCTTTTATGCTTCCAACATTTTCTCCTTATTTTGGTTCCAATATTTTCTACTTTATTTGCCTCCAACATTTTCTCCCTTTTTTGCTTCCTTTTTTGCTTCCAACATTTTCTCCCTTATTTTGCTTCCAACATTTTCTCCCTTTTTGCTTCCAACATTTTCTCCCTTTTTTGCTTCCAACATTTTCTCCCTTTTTTTGCTTCCAACATTTTCTTCCTTTTTTGCTTCCAGCATTTTCTCCCTTTTTGCTTCAAACATTTTCTCCTTTTCCTACAACATTTTCAAATGCCCCCTTCTTTTAACTATTTACCAAACGATGAAATTTTAGACTCATCCAAATGGAAAGCACTTAATGAGAACAAAATAAATGTGGCTCAAAAATTTAAAATTTGTTTTGGGAAGGGTTGAAAAGATTGTGGGAAAAGGAGAAAATGCTGGTTACCAGCATTTTCTCCTTTTCCTACAATGTTTTCAAAAGGCTTCTTGCTCATTAAAAGTCGGGACTGTGTGGTAGAGTTTACCCTTTACTGCACAATGCTGACTTTTAACGACACAGAGAAAGAAAGCCATTGAAAACATTGTTGGAAAAAGAGAAAATGCCGATAACCATGTCTAATATCATGGAATACCCTGTATCCGTTTCTTTAACTCTTTACCACACAATCCCACCTTTTGGGAAAGAAGCTTTTGAAAACATTATGGTAAACATTATTGTGTTACGTGAGACCACTCCTACATGCATAGCTTTGTCCCGATTTAAATACAATACCTGACATCTGCATCAGAGAGATATCTCTTTCGCTCAATGGTAATGGTATTGGTCTTTTAATCCTCGAAAAACGATGTTATTTGTCCCTTCAAGGGTTCAAATCCTGCCAGATGCGGTTTGTATTTGAGCTACTTGCATTTGTATCTTTGTTACAGACTTTGATCGTAAGAATGGTCAAAGGTGAAAATGCTGGTAACCAGCATTTTCACCTTTTCCCATGATGTTTTCTACTCTTCCGAAATCAAATTTCATTTTTAAGTCACATTTATTTTGCCGTCTGCAAATGCTTTCAATTTGGACCAGTCTACAATTTTGTCGTTTGGTAAAGAGTTAACCCTTTACCACACAATGACGACTTTTGACAACCCTGGGATAGAAGCCTTTTGAAAACATTGTGGGAAAAGGAGAAAATGCTGGTAACCAGCATTTTCTCCTTTTCCCACAATGTTTTCAACTCTACTGGAAATAAATCTCAATTTTTGAGTTATGTTTACATTGTCGTCTGCAAGTGCTTTCAGTTTGGACCAGTCTACAATTTTGTTGTTTGGTAAAGAGTTGGTTCCTGTTTGGAAACTCATAATTCAGTCATAAGAGTTATTAGTATTGGTCGTCTGATCAATATTCCTGTCTATTTGCTGAATTTGAGATGCTGACAAAGCATTGATAAATATCAAAGTACTGGTGGTACTTCGCTCTTGTTGTGGCCGGATTATGTCTTGCTCTAAACTTAGCTCCTTACCTTAAATGGAAAAACTTGGACTGTTCCAAATTCTAGGCATTTGCAGATGATAAAATTGTATGTGCCTGTAATGCTCTAATTGTCTGTGAAAGGTCAAAGACATTGTGGGAAGAGGAGAAAATGCTCCTCTTTCAACAATGTTTTCAGAGGCCTCTAAAAGCCTTTACCACTCAATCCCAATTTTTTACAACCCTGAGAAAGAAAGCTTTCCAAAAAATTTTTGGAAAAAAGAGAAAATGATTGTTACTAGCATTGTCTCCTTTTCCCAGAATGTTTTCAAAAGCCTTATTTTGGTTTTTAAAAGGTTGTTAAAACTCAAGAATGTGTGGTAAAGGGTTAAGGGAACATTAGGCGAAGAAAAGTGTTTGTGGAGGGAAAGATCAGACAGCAGAGGATGTAGTCTTTTTGCAACGTATATCATGAAATATTGGGAAATACATTCCAGCCAATACAGTCATGGATTAATTGATTCGCTGTGTCCTTTCTGCTGATTCTGCAGTCTGAGAATTTTGTGGCTTCGAAAGTTTGTGTTGTTATCTTGTATTAAGCCTTTACCACACAATGACTTCTTTTGACAACCCTGAGGTAGAAGCCTTTTGAAAACATTGTGGAAAAGGAGATTGTGGTAAACAGCATTTCTCCTTTTCCCACAATGTTTTCTACTCTTTCAAAATCAAATTTCAATTTTTGAATCATATTTATTTCGTCACCTGCAATTTGCTTGGAATTTGGACCAGTCCAAAATTTCTTTATGCGGTAAAGGGTTAAAGGCCTGGTTTAGGCCAAAAGTTAACAAAACAATGTAGATGTTCAGATGCATTTGAATCATTATGGAACCATTCATATATATGGAAATAATTGTGATGATGACTGCTTGTTACTGTACAGTTGGCCCAAGTGTTAGTCACTGGGAGAAACATTAACTCATTACCACAAAATCACTACTTTCGATGACCCTGAGAAAGAAGCCTTTTGAAAACATTGTGGGAAAAGGAGAAAATCCTGGTTACCAGCATTTTCTCCTTTTCCCACAAAGTTTCCTACCCTTCACAAAACAAATTTGACAGTTTTAGTCACTTTTATTTTGTTGTCTGCAAATGCTTTCGATTTGGACAAGCCAAACATTTTGTCGTTCGGTAATTAATTAATTTTAAAACTATCTTTGGTCTTACGGACTGAACAGGCTGACAATTATAGATGGTAAATGTAAATAAATATCTCATTTTTGGTGCCCGTAGGTATTTGAATTTTATGATTTCCGTAATTTTTTTTTTCCCTCTAACTAAATAAAGTTCAAAATCCAATTTAGGAATTTACAGGATATTGGTTCCATTTTAAGATATTGCATGTTGGATTGATTATCAAATGATATTGGAATGAACTGTAACTGAACTGAGCCCATGGATCTATGTTAGTTTAAATCCCGGAAAAATGCATTTTTTTTAAAACCCTTAACAGTTTACTGACCTGCATCCTAATCCTTCCTTGTAATAAAAAAGACGGAATTAAGTCCGAGTGTCTAAGGTGTCTTAAGTGATACGAAAGTAGTGATTAAAACTGAAACTGACTCTTGACGTCAAGAAGTCAAGACTATGGAAGGTACGGGAGAACAGCGACGGAAAACCAGACTTTCCGACAGGTAAGAAAAAACATGTATTTCTTAACCCTTAGCGAAACAAAAAAAATTAACCTTTTACCATACAATGACGACTTTTAACACCCTTGAGGAAAAATTGTTGTGAAAACGTGAGAAAAGGAGGAAATGCTGGCAACCAGCATTTTCTCAGAAAGTTTTCTACCCTATCAAAGCAAAATTGCACCATTTGAGCAACTCTGAAATTGTCATCTGCAAATGTTTTCAATATGGATAGGTCTAAAATTTTGCTGTGTGGTAATGGGTTAAGACTCATCCAAGTCGAAAGTATTGTGCCGATGGCAAAGTACAGGTGGCCCAACTGAAGAAATAGTGTACTTAATAGGGAAGATAACATTGTGGGCAAAGGAGAAAATGCTGGTTACCAGCATTTTCTTCTTTTCCCACAATGTTTTCGTACTTTTTCTTGTCTAGGGTCATTGAAATTCTGGATTGTGTATGGTGACAACAGAGCTCCAGATAAGAGGAAGTGATGGTATTCTAAATCCATTATTTCTGCTCCAAACCCTTTACTGTGGGTACTCATTAGAATTGTCTCGATGAGACAATTCTAATGAGTACACACAACATAGGGTTTAGTCAAGAATGATTAAATTTTTCAGTTTTGAAATCAAAATCACTCCTTCTATATGGAGTTCTGTGAAAGGTTAATACACTCTTGTCAGGCAGTATAACAACCCAGTCATCCTGTAATTATGGAACCAATAAATCCATAATCAATTTTGTCTGACAGCCAGTTGAATCAATTATGGAACAGAATGGTCATGAAACATGCAGGAAATTGACGCAAAACAAACAGAGGGTCACCAACCCTCTCCTGGATTTATTTATTTTTAAAATCAGCAGAATTGTTAGATAGAATGGTATATTGACATGCAGAGAATTTAGTGATTGCAAAAAGTTTCAACCCAACTCTGTTGACTGCTTAGGTGGACATGTTTGGATACTGTTTGAAAATGCATTGAACTACTTTTTCATTTGGCATGCCCCATAAATAGACCTCACTTTTGATGTTTTTATACAAAAGCAGGTATAGAAATGCTTCCAAATACTTACAAGCAGTATACAGGGGAGAATACCCATGTAGAGTTACCTATCTCATAAACAATAGGGACAGAGTTATCTTTCATGTTTTGATAATGTCTGTCATCTTTGTCAGCACCCTTAACTGTCTCCTTACTGTAGAAGACACCAGAAGCTTTTGTGGACAGTGTAGATCAAGATCAGACTGCACAGAATGTGCAGTCTGATCTCTGATCTACACTGACCACTGCTATATTTGAGAGTATGGATGAACTGTCTTGATGAATTAATCTTGTAGAGGAAATGTTTTTTAGCCTTTGCGGAAATGCAGTTTATTTATTCAGTAGTGACAGAATCAGGGTTCCCTCTGGCTGCTTTTTTTCTTGCGCCATCACTTTCGCCAAATGAGAAAAGTTTGCGCCAAATTGAAATAATTGGAGCCAGTTGGTGCCAATCTTAAAATCAGTCAATATCTTTATTCAAGTATTTAGGCCTCTGGCCCATATACACTTAAAAAATATTCAATTTTTGTATAATGAGTGACATTCTCATAATAATTGAAAACAGGGTTTAGTTTACTTTTTGTTTGCTTATCATCAATTGTGTGTTTGAGTACGTATTTGTAACATGATTGACAGCTGAAACAAATCTGGATCAGAAGACACAGATATGCAGTCCTATCTAGGTCTGTTCTAACTGTCAATGAGAATTTTACTCCATGAAAAAATACAATCACAAAGGATTGGTCAGTAAGTTATCACTGCATGGTTGTGTCAGGAGCAATAATATAAACAAGAAAACATTTGTTTTTATCTGATTAAAATTTACTTGTTTCTATGTTGAATGTGCGAATACATTCCAATATTCCAAAACTTAGTATTGTTAACAATGATAAATCATTATGTATTAAGTTTAAGTACCAGTAGATCTGTCATTAAAATTTGAAAAACCACTATGACAAAAGCAGAATTAGGTCATTGATTACCATTTCATCTGTTGTAACAAAGTTTTAAAGAGAGACTTTAATGAAACAGATAGAGGTCTAAATGGTACAAATCAAACAACAAAGTCAACATGAGAATAAATTTTACAAAAGTAGAAATTGTTCATTTAGAGAAATTTCTAGATCTAGAAAAAATGTTCATGCGGGAACTTTTACATTTTGAAACATTCATAAGTTAAAATGTTAAAAACCAAACAAGTTTTTCGAAAGGTGGGCGATTAAGGCAGGAAAAACGACATAGAAAACTTTGAGGACGACGATAACATGACCATCCGGGTTTTAGTCAGTGCCCACGCGGTCGGCATTTCGGAAACCGCTGTATATTAATTTAACACAGAATCAATCGATTCTACTGCGGTTATGATTACTTTTTATTCGAGAAATATTCACGATTTATATGGGACTCTGGTCTTCGACACTTTAACTTTTATACAGTTTTCCCAAATTAACTGACACTAGCCGGAAGTTTGTTACCGGAAGTGTACGTATATTCGGATAGTCGGGTGTATATTTGTTAAAGCGATCTGTGAAGTAACATGCATTACGTCGATGCCGCAGTTTATTCCTGCTAACTTGACCTTGTCGATGAATTAGCGGTCATTCATCCATGCAATGCGGTGAAAGGGACCAATATCACAATGTACGGCATCCTGATAGGAGAAATATCGGCGCCAGTCATTTTCGCCAATCAGCATTTTCTTGCGCCAGATTTAAAAATATATCGCAAATGGCGCCAAATGCGAAGCCCAGCGGGAACCCTGAGAATGAACATGTTTTGTATTGTTATGATAACACTGTAAAGATGTTTGTTTAACTCTTTACCAAACGACAAAATTTTGGACTAGTCCAAATTAAAAGCATTTGCAGACGACAAAATAAATGTGAATCAAAAATTTAATTTTTAGTTTGGGAGGGTAGAAAACAATGTGGGCAAGGAGAAAATGCTGGTAACCAGCATTTTCTCCTTTTCCCACAATGTTTTTAAAAATTTTCCTTCTCAGGGTCGTTAAAAGTCAGGATTGTGTGGTGTGGTAAAGAGTCAAATGGTAGTTGAAATTGAAACCATTATAGGTTATTTTTAAAAAAGAAACCACAAAAAAAATGGAAGATGATATTGCTACTTGCTGTTACAGAGATTTGCAGTGTAACTCTTTACCAAAAAGTCATGCTTTAACCCTTTCCAAAACAAGCCCTTGTTTTACATGTCTGCAGTACAAGCCATTTGAAAACACTGTGGGGAAAAGGAGAAATTGCTCGTAACGAGCAATTTCTCCTTTTCTCAAAGTGTTTTCTGCCCCTTCGGATAATTTTCTGCCATTGTTATGAAAGTTAAAATTGTCGTCTGGAAACTCTTTCAATTTGGAAGAGTCTAAAATTTGTCATTTGGGAAAGGGTTAACTAACACAAGGAAAAAGGCTTATTAAAATAATGTGAGAAAAGGAGAAAATGGTGGTGATTAGCATTTTTATCTTTTCCCACAGTGTTTTATACCCTGTAAAATACAAATTTCGGTTATTAAGTATTACATTTTTTTGTCAACAAGAGTGAAGGACTTGGAACATTGAGGCCCGGATTGGAGCCTCACTGGAAATTTCCTTGGGCAAGATACTTCAAAGCCCCCTAACCTAGTTCTGCCAAGCCCCAGTAGCTCAGTCGGTCCAGGGTTCGATCTCTGGTGATGACCCCTGGCTTGGCCAGTTTCTCTCCAAGGATTTATGATAGTCATCCGACACGATTCATTCCTCTCCCACTGCTATTTATTGTCTTGATGATGGTTATGTGGGAAAGCAGCCAGTGGCTTGGTAAAAAAATTGTGCAGAGTACTGGTAAAAGAGACTCCAGGAACGCATGGATAGGTGCACTGGTTGAAGGGATGTAACTGAAATAATGTTGAAAATGGTGTTTAACATTACATTCAATAAGTCAGTGTGCTTTCAATTTGGACCACTTGAAATTGTTTTCATCTGTGTAGAGTTAACCCATTACCACACAATTCCAACTTTGACACCCCTGAGAAAGATGTCTTTAGAAAACATTGTGGGAAAAGGAGAAAATGCTGGTAACCAGCATTTTCTAGTTCTCCCACAATGTTTTCTATCCTTCACAAAACAAATTTCAAATTTTCAGTCACTTTTATCTTGTCGTCTGCAAATGTTTTCGATTTGGATAAACTTATCCCTTTACCCCATAAGGTATTTCTGTGGTATCTCTAATTGACCCTAAATAACAGCAAGGATGAAGCCGTTTCTTACGTGTATATGACACCTTTTGATAGCCTAGAAAACATTGTGACAAAATGTGAAATTGCTTGTTACGGGCAATTTCACCTTTTGCCACAGTGTTTTCCAAAGGCTCCCACAAGCAATGGGTAGAAATGAGTATCTATGGAGTAAAGGGTTAAAATCTTGTCATTTGGTAATGAGTTAATGAGACCAAGGTGACAAAATTTCTTACCTGAGGGGAGAAAAAAGCTGTATATTTGTTAGATTTGATCTAGAAATGAGGTGAGGACCGGTCACTTACAGTGCAAACCAGTATTAATGTATTTTGTGAAATATGGTACTAATCACCTGATATTTTGGTATACCTACTCTAAACCCATTACCACACAATCCCTACTTTTGACGCCCCTGAGAAAGAAGCCTTTAGAAAACATTGTGGGAAAAGGAGAAAATGCTGGTAACCAGCATTTTCTCCTTTTCCCACAATGTTTTCTACCCGTCACAAAACGAATTTCAAATTTTCAGTCACTTTTCTTTTGTTGTCTGCAAATGCTTTCAATTTGGACCAGTCTAAGATATTGTCGTTTGGTAATGGGTTAACTCTACCAAACGACATAATTTTAGACTAGTCCAAATTGGAAGCATATGCAGACTGCAAAATTAATGTGACTCAAAAACAGAAAATTGTTCTTGGAAGAGAAGAAAACATTATGAGAAAAGGAGAAAATGCTGGTTACCAGCATTTTCTCCTTTCCCTATAATATTTTCAGAAGGCGTATTTCTCGGGGTTGTGAAAACCAGGGGTTCTATATAAACTCCAAATATTGCCATTTCAAAGTTTTCTTTTGAGGAAAAAATATTTGCTCATTAGACAGTGTAAATCCAAGATCAGACTGCATGTCCTCTGCAGTCTGATCTTGATCTACATTGCCCTCAAAAGGTCAGTAAGTCAAGTCTTGTAGCCTGGGGATTGATGGGATCAAGGTGTACGGGAAGCTTTATACCCCCATTCCACTAGGCCGCGATCTACGGCGCTCTGCGCGCTCATACAGAGCGCCGTAGATCGCCTCAGATCGCTGCCGGATTGGTGATTATGAGGACACTCCCGCTCAGATAACAACCAGATGACGCTCCGCTAGCGATCAAGTAACGATCATTGAGATCCGACAGCGATTTAACTGTACATAGTCACTATCGTAGCCTCGCTAGGAGCTGCGACCTTATACGACCTGATGTCGCTCCGTTAGCGACCTGAAGCTTTGACCCCACTTTTGCTTCTTCCCCTAGGTGGCATACTGTAGTTGACTAAAACATTTATTGTACTTACACCAGGTGGTCTCAAAATGCGAAATGATGATATGATGACTTTGTAGGATTAAGGTCCCTCTGTGATCGAGGCATATATGGTATGGACCATTAGAGAAAAAGAATCGGGAACAAGGAAATCCGGGTACTAGCCCCGAGCTCTTCTTCGAATAGACCTCCTTGGTTCCTCAACGTGCCCAGTGTAAAGCACCGACACACGCAAGCCTACCTCTGGGTTCCAAACCAGTTCGCCTCTAGTTGAATGGGAAACACAAGGTTCTCAGAAAGGTCCTGGTTGGGCTTGGTACCGAACCTCGGGCCTCAGGATTGAAAGTCCAGCGTTCTACCACTACACTACTGAGAGACAGACACTCTTTTATATAGTTCTCCAAAGGCGCGATCGGAGCGCCATCATATCGCCACTTGATCGTAACGGAGCGCTATCACATCGCCACTTGATCGTAACGGAACGCTATCATATCGCCACTTGATCGTATCGGAACGCTATCATATCGCCACTTGATCGCAACGGAGCGCCACTAAATCTCTAAAAGTCGCTATCGGATCACATAGGAGCGCAATGACCGGCATACTGGAGGAACATCTGCGCTCTTGTGCGATCCGATTGCGCTCCATTTACGATGTTTACGTTCAAGTTGCGTTTCGATAGCGATTTAAGCGATTCAGTAGCGATGTGACGGCGTTCTGACCAGAGCGCCACGGATCTTTGTGCAAGGGAGTAGACTGGTGGCGATCTTGGCGATCTTGGTGATCAGCTAAAGATCTGTTAGCGTTCTTGGCGTTCTTGGCGCTCTGCATGGCGATCTATGGCGCTCTGTGAGAGCGCCGTGGATCGCGGTCTAGTGGAATGGGGGTATTACTTTGTAAGTCAAGTACCATGAACTGCAAAGGTGATAATAATTTATATACCACATCTCTCCTAATAAAAGCTCCCAGAGTTATGCAAAACATTGATGGGGAGCATTTATTTTGTACCCAATTTGCAAAGCAAAAAAATCGGTCTAATTTTGTATTTCTTTGTGTTTTAGTGATATGTAAGAGGAAATATTGATTATATTCTTCAAATATTGCCATTTTAACCATTTACCACACAGGAAAATTTTAGACTGGCCCAAATTAAAAGCATTTGTGGACCACAAAATAAAGGTAACTGAAAAATTGAAATTTGTTCTGGGAAGGGTAGAAAACACTGTGGGAAAAGGAGAAAATGCTGGTTACCAGCATTTTCTCCTTTTCCCACAGTGTTTTCAAAAGGCTTCTATCTCAGGGTTGTAAAAACCAGGGATTGTTTGGTAAAGGGTTAAATAAGAGGATAATTTTGATTATATTCTTCAAATATTGCCATTTTAATCAACTAATGAACATTATTAGTTGTACGGTTAAGTGGCACTGGGGACTTGGAAACTTGCTCAGGGCTGTGCTAAATCATGTCCTCCCGAGCCAAAGGGGAGTTGGCGACATGATTCACCACAGATGTGAACAAGTTTCCAAGTCCCCTGCCACCTGACTGTACAACAAATTTATTATACTGCAAAATTTCACTATTCCAAGGTCTGTAAAGTGAAGTTTACCTGTTTCTTTGGTCTAAAAATTTGAATATGCTGACAAAGTAAAATTTCCCTGTTGAGTGTCTTAATTTAATAAAAACTAATGTCACTGAGACCTTGGTCAAACATGCCTAAACATGCAGCTTAGCGCATAGTCTTGATGTTAATCTTGACTGATGACGCCATTTTGGATGTTGTGTTCATAGTGTAGTCACATATACAGGCTCACAAAAGGGAAACTGCTTTTGCTTTGGTTTTGCCAGTGTACATGATATATATGTTCAGGGCATATTTTCCAATCAGATCAGGAGAAATTTCTTTGCAGCATGGTAATAGATTCTCATGATTTAACCCTTTACCAAACGACTAGATTTTAGACTGGTTCAAATTGAAAACACTTGCAGACGACAAAATAAATGTAACTCAAAAACTGAAATTTGTTTCCAGCAGGGTAGAAAACATTGTGGGAAAAGGAGAAAATGCTGGTTACCAGCATTTTCTCCTTTTCCCACAATGTTTACTAAAGGCTTCTATATCAGGGCCATAAAAACCAGGGATTGTTTGGGAAAGGGTTAACTCTTTACCACACGACAAAATTTTAGACTGGTTCAAATTGAAAGCATTTGCAGACGACAAAATAAAGGTGACTGAAAAATTGAAATTTGTTCTGGGAAGGGTAGAAAACACTGTGGGAAAAGGAGAAAATGCTGGTTACCAGCATTTTCTCCTTTTCCCACAGAGCTTTCAAAAGGCTTCGTTATCAGGGGCGTCAAAAGTAGGGATTGTGTGGTAATGGGTTAAGGGTGGGGGTGCTACTATTAGGGTGGGGGCATTTTTATTAGGGGAAATGTGGTGGTCGTGAATAACTAGGTGATAATATGAAGTTGTAGTGATATATTATGAATTGGGATATAAAATGTCATCTTCTTTATAAATATATTTATTACAAAGTGAAGTAAAAACACAGAATTTTGTGGTGATAGTTATTATGTTTTGGTGGTGTTTTTGATGGAAAAGGAACAGAATGTGATAGTTAGGCTTTTTGTGTGTGTACCCTTTACTTGTTTTTCCTGAGGTGTTTCATAGTTGAAAGCAAAATCTTTTTAACTGTATACCATATGACAAAATTTTGGATGAGTCCAAATTGAAAGCATTTGCAGACAACAAAATAAATTTGAATAAAGAAATGAATATTGATTTTGGAAAAATAGATAACATTGTGGCAAAAAGGAGAAAATGCTGGTAACCAGCATTTTCTCCTTTTTGCAACAATGTTTTCCAAAAGGCTTCTTTGTCAGGGTTGTTAAAAGTAGGGATTATGTGGTAAAGAGCAAATAATTGTGAAAATAGTTTGTTAAGACATTGTTTTTGTGAACTTAATTTTTTTCCATACATTTTGTTATAGATTGGAGCTATGTTCTGTGAAAAGAGGTTTTAATGCATCTACAAAGAGTAATAAGATTCAAGGATCATATTCACCAGCCTGCCCTGGTGGCTCAATGGTGAGCGTGTTGTACTCGTGACCTGGTGATTGTGAGTTCAATACCTGGTTGAGGCAAACTTTCTTTCCAGTGTTTTTTCGCCTCTCACCTCTGCTAAAGCATGTGAGAAAAGTAGTCGGTGGAAAAAAAGTTGTGTTAGTACTGGTATGAAAAAGCCAGGAAACACATTTGCATCACTGACCGCCATGATATGATATGACCTTTGCTGTTAAAGTGACATTAAACTCTGATACAACCAACAACAACCGTATTCACCAACCATTCTTGAGAATATTCTTACTCGTATTCTCCAAGGTTTTCTACATTTGTAAGTAACATAACTTCTGATTGGCTAAACTGAATGGTTTAGCCAATTAGAAGTTGTATTACTTACAAATAGCCAATTAGAAGTTGTGTTACTTACAAATGTTTGCACAGGCTGACCTGAATCAAATTTCTTGCTTCAAATAAATTTCCTGTACTTCCAAGGATATATTTTTGTCATGTGATAAAGAGTTAACCCTATACCCGTTGTCTGCGCATGTCATATTCTTCGAAGATTCGACTGTCTTATATGACGCATCACTACTAGCCCCGAAAGCGGGCTGACTATAATATTACGCTCTATAAAGTAGCAATGTTGAAAATAGCTTTTACGTATCAATACGTTTGAGGAGAAATGAGACTTGCTTTAGCAACAGATTTCTCTAAACTGGTGATCATAGTTGAGTGAATTGTACGAGGTAGCGTTTTATTGGGTAAACCTTTATTTTGTTTTAAATTCAAAGTAACGGTTGTCGCGTAGGAAAGTGGTTCGGCTCTGTACCCAGGATGCCCATATCAGATAGATGAGTATTTATAGAATGCCATCTAGCGGGAGATAATGCCCTATACCAGAAGACAAAATTTTAGCCCTGTCCAAATTGAAAGCATTTGCAGACGACAATTTCGATGTGGCTCAAATGGTACAATTGTTTATTGATAGGGTAGAAAACATTGAAGGAAAAAGAGAAAATGCTGGTTTTCAAGAGGCTCCTTTCAAGGGTCGTCAAAAGTCGTCAATGTGTGGGAAAGGGTTAACTCTTTACCTCAGGAGAAAATTTTAGACTGGTCCAAATTAAAAGTATTCGCAGACGACAAAGTAAATGTGACTGAAAAATTGAAATTTGTTCTGGAAAGGGTAGAAAACACTGTGGGAAAAGGAGAAAATGCTGGTTACTGTGTTTTCAAAAGGCTTCTTTCTCAGGGGCATCAAAAGTAGGGATTGTGTGGTAATGAGTTAAAGGGTTGAACAAGAGAATCAGTGATAAGGGGTTAAAATTTAGTATGGAGTTACTTTTCAAAAAAATTATACATATCAACATGATACCTATATATAGCTCTAGATAAGAGGGGTGATGGTATTTAAAACCTTTATTTCTCTTCCAAACCCTATGTTGTGGGTACTCATTAGAATCGTCTCGATGAGACAATTCTAATGAGTACTCACAACATAGGGTTTAATGGAGAATAATTAATATTTTCAATTTTCGAAATCAGACTCACTCCCTCTATCTGGAGCTCTGCCAGGCTATATATCAATATAGTGTGTGACCTGATGGTGTTGTTCACCCTAAGGCTGCTTGTGCGACTTAAAAGAGTAGAAAACATGGAGGGACATGAAGGAAATGCTGGTTACCAGCATCTCCTCCTTTTCCCAGAATGTTTTCAAAAGGCCTACTTCTCTTGGTCATTAAAATTTTGGATTGTGTGGTAAAGAGTTAGTGTAAATTCTACTAGCAAAATGTGACACAGGACATATCGGTAGGCATCCCATTACAGACGATATCATTGTTGTTTTTTGGTATCATGTGGCAGTGACATCAGGTATGGATGAAGTCTTTACCACACAGTCACTACTTTTGACGCCCCTGAGAAAGAAGCCTTTAGAAAACATTGTGGGAAAAGGAGAAAATGCTGGTAACCAGCATTTTCTCCTTTTTCCACAGTGTTTTCTACCCTACCCTGAACAAATTTCAATTTTTCAGTCACCTTTATTTTGTAGTCTGCAAATGCTTTCAATTTGAACCAGTCTAAAATTTTGTGGTGTGGTAAAGAGTTAACTCTTTACCACACAACCCCTGAGTTTTAATGACCCTGAGAAAGAAATCTTTATAAAATATTGAGGGGAAAAGGAGAAAATGCTGGTAACCGGCATTTTTCTTGAAGGCTTTTTCCACAATGTTTTCTACATTTCCAAATAGAAATTTTAGGTTTTGAGTTACATACAATTTGTCATCTGCAATTTGGACAGGCCTAAAATTTTGTTTGGTAAAGAGTTAACCAATACCAAACAAGTCTGGAGTGGGTGGGGTTTGGTGGGGGAAAAATGATGTGGCAGTAACAACCTGGCCTGTATGGACCATTCTTCAGAACATTCTTTGTCAAAGTCTCCAGAATACTCTAAACTGGAAACTAACACAACTCCTGATTGGTTAAATCATTTGATTTGGCCAATCAATAGTTTTGTTACTTTCAAATTTGGAAAACCTTGGGAGAAAAAGTCAAAGACAATTCTTAACTCTTTACCAAACGACAAAAATTTTGTTTTGGTTCAAATTGAAATCATTTGCAGACAACTACATAAGTGAAGCCAATTTAACTCTCCCAAATGACAAATTTTGGACTACTCCAAATTGAAAGCATTTGCAGTTGACAAAATAAATGTATATCAAAAATTGAAATTTGATTTGGAAAGGGTAGAAAACATTGTGGTAAAAGATGAAAATGCTGGTTACCAGCATGTTCTCCTTTTACTACCATGTTTTAAAAGGCTTTCTTTCTCAGGATTTTCAAAAGTCGGGATTGTGGGGTAAAGGCTTAAAGATTTCGGTCATTGATAGGGTGAACAACATTGTGGGAAAAGGAGAAAATGCTGGTTACTAGCATTTTCTCCTTTCTCCACAGTATTTTTGAAGGATTTCTTCCCCAGATTTGTTAAAATTTTGGATGGTAAGGGGCTAAGGATTAAATAAGCAATTATTTCCATATTTGGAGCCCTGACACATATAAGCTGAGCTCTATATATAAAGGAAACTGATTTGCCAGGTTGTAATCATTTTTTGAGGTCCTCAAATATTTGATTATCGTTTATAGTACACTTGAAATTCAGCTTTAATCAGGACAACTGGGGAATTTACCATATTTGTTTGATTAACTCTTTACCAAACGACAAAATTTTGGACCAAACAAAATTGAAAGCATTTGCAGACGACAAAATAAATGTGACTGGAAAATGGAAATTTGTTTTGATAAGGATAGAAAACATTGTGGAAAAAGGAGAAAATGCTGGTTAGCAGCATTTTCTCCTTTTCCCACAATGTTTTCTATACTGGCTTCTTTCTCAAGGTTGTTAAACGTTGTGATCGTTTGGTAAAGCGTTAATCCTTTGGCTGCTAATCACAATGAAAGGACCTTGTTGCAGACAATGTAGATCCAAGATCAGACTGCACAGAATGTGCAGTCTGATCTTGGATCTACACTGTCCGATGTTGAGATATTTTTCCAACAAAAAAAAACTTTGAAATCGCTACATGTAGGTTTTTACTATTGTCTTGAAAGTTTTATTTAACATACGAACCTGGTTAAAGATTATGTTTTTTATGTGAACTAAATCTTTAGTACATTGTCAGGCTGGTCTACAAAGTTTGAACTATTTCGGCATCAGCGAAAAATGTTTCTAAACCCATTACATGTACATTAAAATTTTGTAGTTTAACAATCCTGAAGAATAAACCCTTTGAAAACATCATGAGAAAAGGAGAAAATGCTGGTAACCAGCATTTTCTCCTTTTCCCACAATCATTTCGAACAGCTTCTATCGCAGGGCCATTGAAAGCTGGTATTGTTTGGTAAAAGGCTTATCTGAGTTTTGAATAAGCTCCACTTGATTAGATCAGATTATAAAATGGGATTTGCCATAAGGAAAGAGGGCTACTTGGTATATTAGGTTGTGAGTTACAGATTGGACTAAAATTTTGTCGTCTGGTATCAGGTTAATATCCAAAACAGTGCCATTTTATGGTTGCAAGATGCAGACTACTTTACCCTCTACCACACCATACTTATTCATTAAAGACCAACACAAAAGACTATTGAAAACATTGTGAGGTAAGACCTAATAAAAGAATATCTGTGTTCAGGTTTCCAGTCCGAGATGCTGTAGGTAGGATATTTTTACATGGACCATGTGCTGAAATCACACCTGACAGATATTTGGGGGGTGGAGGGGTGGGATTAGAAGCGTAAAAAGTTTAGGGTCAGCATCCCACATTGATTTCTTCCGAAATTTTAGAGCTATCAAAAGTTGAATGTGTTTGCAGATTACATTTCATAGTGTCTCAAATGACGCAATTTTTTCTTTGATAGGGTAGAAAACAATGTGAAATATAGAGAATATGCTGGTAACCTGAGCATTTTCTCCTTTTCCCACAATGTGTTCAAAAGGCTTCTTTTCTAAGCCTATTTAAAGTCTCAATACTTTACCCAACAACAAAAATCTAGCCTTGTCCAAATTTAAAGCATTTGCAGATGACAATTTCATTGTGACTTAAATGGTGCCATTTACTTTTATAGGGTAGAAAATACTGTGGGTAAAGGAGAAAATGCAGGTTACCAGCATTTTCTCCTTTTTTTCCTTGATCGTTTTGAAAAAGCTTCTTTCCCAGGGTGGTTAAAAGTTGACACTGTGTGGTAAAAGGTTACTGTGCAGCTTAGATTGCCCTTTTCTGATGGTATTGGCTCAGTTATGTCTTCATTTTGTAGTAGGCTACAATGTGCTAAACTGATTTACAAGATACGACTGGAATTTTCACGGTTGAACAACCATGGTCCTGTTTTTTTGATGATAAGACAACCGTATCATGTGACAGCTTGAGTTCGGATAGATTAATTTTTTTCCTGACAAATAGTTAGATTCACTCTGAGCGAAAGCTTTTTTTGCAGAAAATAAGGATGACAATCTCTCCATAACACTGACAGCACAAGGAGCTTTTGTTCAAAGTGTAGATCAAGATCAGACTGCAAAGAGCATGTAGTCTGATCTCTGATCTACACTATGTATGGCTATTTTCAAGATTATAACCAAATTGTCTTTTGATCTGGCAGAGAAAATGTATTAACAGCTTTTGAGAAAATGCCATTTATTTATCTAGTAGGGAAAGAATAATAATTTACAAGATACAACTGTGGAATTTCATAGTTGAACATCCATGGTTGTGTTTTGTTTACAGTAAAACAACCGAATCATGTGACGGCTTGAGTTTGGATTGCTTAAATAGTCTTTATTAAGTCTTTATTAAAGGTTGGTATTTAGATTTTTTCACATCAAATAAACAAAATATATACCACTGAAATTTGTATGAAAAACAATACAATTTATCAATAATTAAGAATCATAAAATATTACAAAAAAATTCTCTGATGGTATTCCTCTTAAAAGGCTATGTAGCATCTTAAGGTATTTTTAGATTTTGCGCCAAAAATAAAAAAAAAAGCATTGTGGGAATGTCAAGGGTGGGGGGGGGGAGTTATAATCATCTTTAGTGATAGATCAAGTTCCAGCTACTTTGAAGATAATGCTTACAATTTGGACAGGCTTTTAATTTTGTCGTAACCGCGGTAAAGAGTTTGCCCCTTAACATTTGAATATAGGTGAGCTAGTGCAATATATCAGACTGGTAAACAGCTTTATATGCACAGACATTACCATTTCAGTTTCAAGGGCAAAATTCTCCTTACAGTCACTTTGATGTTATCCTTTATGGCAAATATGACATCCGAGTTTACAGTATTAGCAAAACAGCAAGCCATACAGTTGGCATAATGGAATTGATGATCTTTGCTAGGTTCAGATATTACCATTTCAGATTCAAGGGCGAAATTTTACTTACAGTCACTTTGATGTTATCCTCCATGACAAATATGACATCCGAATTTACAGCATTAGCAAAACAGCAAGCCATGCAATGGCACAAAGTAATTGACGATTTTTGATAGGTACAACAGAGTGGGAAAAGAAGAAATGGACATGTTCCCTTAACATTTTCAACAGGCTTCTTTCTTAAGGTCATTCAAAAGTTTAATGAAGGGTTTAAACCCTTTCCCAAACGACAAATTTTGGACTCTTCCAAACTGAAAGAGTTTGCAGACAACAATTTTAGATTTTGAGAAAATGGCAGAAAGATCTCAAAAAGGGTAGAATACACTGTGGGAAAAGGAGAAATTGCTCGTTTCGAGCAATTTCTCCTTTTCCCACAGTGTTTTCAAAAGACTTTTACTGCAGACACGTAAAAACCAGGGCTTCTTTAGGAAAGGGTTAACCCTTTACGAGATCACAAATTTTAGCGTAGTCCAAATTGGAAGCATTTGCAGATGACAACTTCTGTATGGCTCAAATTGTGCAATTTTCCTTTGAAATGGTATTAAAACATTGTGGGAAAAGGAGAAAATGCTGCTTTCCAGCATTTCTCACAATACTTTCAAAAGGCTTCTGTCTCAGGGTTGTTAAAAGGAGGCATTTAGCTGTAAAGGGTTAACTCTTAACCAAACGACATAAATACAGACTAGTCCAACCTGAAATCATTTGCAGACGACAATTTATAAATAACTCAAAAACTGAAATTTGTTCTGGGAGGGTAGAAAGCATTGTGGGTAAAGGAGAAAATGCTGGTTGTCAGCATTTTCTCCTTTTCCCCACAATGTTTTCCAAAGGCTTCTTTTCCAGGTTGCAAAAACCAGGGATTTATAACTGGAAAAGGGTGTAATACCTGTACAAGAGAAAAAGAAGACGCAAGAGCGTCAAAGGTCGCCCGAAAATGATTTTTTTTCTTTCCATTATTATACAAACATGCAGTCAAGAGAATATATCCGACTTCAATTTTTTCAGTTATTCTTCATTTGAGAAAAAAAATAGATATTGTTTTCTAATAAATTGACATGACAATAGTGACCTACATTGTCATATAACCAACTGTCAAGATAAAGTATGGGTTTTCGGGCTGGAAAACGTTCAAATGCCCGATTTACATTTTATGCTACTGTTATGTCTATTTTCAATTTCGCCATCTGAGAATAACTGCATAATGAAAAAAAAAATGCGACAAATATATTTTTTCAGCCATGATTACAAAAATTTGTATTTCGTTTATAACTGGAGATATAATTGGTCAATGACTACAAATAGAATAAACACATTTGAAACCATACGTGGTTACCAAATACTTTACTTTACAACTTATATTATAGTAAATTATATTTCCAATGCGAATTTTGTTTTTCCATTGCGCCTATCCCGCGCAATGGAAATTTGAAATGAAGTTTTATTATCTGGGTACTCAATAGGTATTGGGAAAAAAGTTTCAGTTTATTTAACTTATAACTTATAACTTAATACATAATCTTTATTTTGCCCACCAAACGACAAAATTTTTAGAACAATCCAAAATATCTGAGGACGGTGTAGATCAAGATCAGACTTACCAAAATTACAATCTGATCCTAGATTCACGCAATGTAATGTACCGGTATATAAAATGATACATGTAACCAAAGCCGATCAGTGAAATATCTGAAGAGGGTGTAGATCAAGATCAGACTTACCAAAACTGAAGTCTGATCCTAGATTCACGCAGTCTAATGCATGTTAGCTGATATATAAATCAAGTTATTATCCATTTTAAAATTCAATCTGAACTTTAAGACCTGTGTTGGGTGCATTATATTGTACTTGTTCGAACTTGGTATTTTTTCCATTTCCCCTTCTGAGATTACCTGCTTAAAGAAAGAAATATTGCTACAAATATATTTTTTTAACAGTAAAAACTTTATATTTCAATATTCCTGCAGATATACCCTAGGAAAGATATACGAGTACAAATACACACGTTTGAAATCATACATATTTACTTTATATAGTAACAAATGTATAATGTCTATTGCGTACAAGTTTTCTTTTCCATTGTGCCAGTCCCGCACAAAGGAAATTTAACCCTTTCCCAAACAATCCCTGGTTTTTACGGATCAAGAATAGTAGCCTTTTGAAAACATTGTGGGAAAAGAAGAAAATGCTGGTAACCAGCATCTTCTGCTTTTCCCACAATGTTTTCTACCCTATCATAGACAGAAATCATCTTTTCAGCAAGAGTTTAAATTTCGTCTTCTAATGCTTTCAATTTGGTCTAGTCCAAAAGTTTGTCGTTTGGAAAGGGTTCAAAGGTTTTAACATTAGTACTTATAAGCATAAAGAAATTCTAATCATTTTCTTCAATTAACTACCCATAAGAAAATACATTAAAGACATGTAACACTTTAGGTACAATATACTGTTGGTAAATTTGTCATTTCGCCATCTAGGAATACGTGCATAAAGGAAAAATATCACTAGAAGTACATTTTTTTCAGCGGTACATAAACATAATTTTTGGTTTTTACTTGTAAATTACCTTTAATGGGTAGAAAAAATCAAATCATTATAGTTATTCTATTTAATAAACAGGCATGTTATATTTCCATGAGTATTTTCTTTTCCATTCCGTCCATTGCTCTAAAATATTTCCATTCCGCTCTTTAGGCCTGCCGGTAAAGCGTCATTATCTCCCGCTAGATGGCATTCTATAAATACTCGAATCATCGAAGAATATGACATGCACAGACAACGGTAGAGAGTAGGAGTAGTTCTGCTTTTCCATTGGTTCCTAAGATCATGTGACTGGACGAGTTCATTTGCGTTAAAAATAGATGGATTCTGCACAAGAACATTAATTGTTTCACAAAATGTTGCGCAGCAGACCGTTAATAATTCTTTCACGATTCTTTATCGGTTTAAAAACAAGTAAACAACCTCAAAAAAGGTGAAGAAAACCCCACACAACAATTTCACATACATTCACACCTATTTTACCAAATTAAACCTGGCGAATATGATGAAAGATTTTAACCGGAAGTACCTACACTCTCCATGAACATCTCTTCCGAACTATATTAAATATAAGGTCGCCGGCTTCTGCCGGGCGACCAATAATACCTGAAGCAACTAAGAAGTAAATACCAGTTCTCACTTAATGCAGTTTAGGTAGTAGTGGAAAGTTTATTTAGAGCAGAAGTATGTCAGAGTTAAATGAATATTTCGTATTATTTTGCTATCATTTTAACTGGATATTGGATCATATATGATGAGTGAATTGTGATTATTTGGGACTAATGATTTTTACTGTGCAAGTTCTATTAAATATTTTAGTGTTTTATGTTGAATTTGAGAGTGAGTTTGTGATGTTATGACACTGAATACTTGTAGTAATTGAAGGGATTAAATTATTAAATTAAATCCCTAAGGGAAAATTGTGGCAGGTATTAGATTCTAACTTGGGATCCATTGCATGTAGAGCTCTCTATTGGATGCTGGTTATTACCCCCCTTTTCATCATATTTCTAAAAGCAAATGAAATATCATTTTACAAACGGCTTACGAATACACATAAGGCAATAAGCAGACATCCACATGCGTTTCCATGTTTTACCTTCTATTCGAAAGGTGGTGACCTTGTTCTATTGTTATTAAAGATGAAATGCTACGAGCGATTTCATTTGTTGCAGCTATCGGGGGGGATGTAAAAATCAAGCTCGATCCGCCAAGGGTAGAGTAGTGTAGTGAATCGTCGGCCTTGGCTTGCGTAGATGTTTCAATATGGACTAGGGTAAAATTTTGTCATGTGCTAAAGAGTTCAGCATTATGAATAATAAGTATCTTAATGGTGGTCTATCTAAGTTCACTCTATTTTTTATGATACAATCTGACATTATACAAGTTAGACAGATATTTACATAACAGTCAACAGATGAATGACACTTGTGTTAAATATTTGATGAGCCTTGCTTTGTGAAAAGGGGGCTTAGTGCCTCTACAAAGAGTATTGACCAGGTCTTCACAGGCTGACCCTTGGTGGAAACCTTTTGCGATTGGTCAATGTTCTGTATGTTAACTCTTTAACAAAGAACAAAATTTTAGACTGGTCCAAATTCAAAGCACTTGCAAACAATAACATGAACGAAGCTGAAAAATTGAAATTTGTTTCCAGCAGGATTGAAAACATTGTGGGAAAGGAGAAAATGCTGGTAACCAGCATTTTCTCCTTTTCCCACAATGTTTTCAAAAGGCTTCTTTTTTTTTTTAATCGTTAAAAGTCGGGATTGTGTGGTAGAGGGTTAAAAGATTGGTCTTGTTAGACAAAATGGACGTTATGAATCCATTGTGATGATTTTCTTGGTACATGTATCGTGCATCACAGAGGGGCAACTTTTTATATCAGGACTAAGATTTATCGTCCGAAAATGCTGTAAATAGGACCAGTCTAAATAATTGTTGCGTGGTTAAGGATAAACCAAGGAATATAATGTAAATACAGATGAAAATTGGCAAAATATGAGTCTGAAATACATGCATTCCATTTACCGGTATGAATACAAAAAATTAATAAATATGATTTTACCTAAGATCTGGATGTGGCGGACCAGTCTAAATAACCGTTGCGTGGTAAAAGACAAACCAGGGAATATAATGTAAATACAGATGAAAATTGGCAAATAGTTTGAAATACATAGGCGGATCCAAAGGGGGTCCAGACCCCCCCTGGAATTTTGGCAAAAATGTGGTTACCGGATTTGTGAAATGGTACTAGTTTGATATTGCACAGCATTTATGTAAAATACAGTCATAAATTCAAGAAAAGAAAAAGGTTCTAAATGTGGAGACTTCCTCATGGTTAGAACTGGAAACGTTGACTTTTCTTGTAATCGGCTTACATCCATTGAAATCTGGAAACCAAAGTATCATATAATAAGACGAGTACGTTTTCGGTGGGAACCCCCCCTGAGAAAGATAATTATCTGGATCCGCCCTTGAAATACATGCATTCCATTTACTGTATGAATACAAAAAATAAATATGATTTGACCTAAGATCTGGATGTGGCAGTTTGATCTTTGGAGATTTCCAATTTCTGTGATATCTGAATAACAATCTTGGTTATAAAATCAATCATTTACACTCAATCAGATCATTTAACTCTTTACCACACAATCCCTACTTTTAACAACCCTGAGAAAGAGGCCTTTAGAAAAGATTGTAGGAAAAGGAGAAAATGCTGGTTACCAGCATTTTCTCCTTTTCCCACATTGTTTTCTGCCCTTTACAAGACAAATTTCAAATTTTCAGTTACTTTTATTTTGTCATCTGCAAATGCTTTCAGTTTGGACTAGTCCAAAATTTTGTTGTATGGTAATGAGTTCAAATGGATTTCACACATCAATCCGTGGTCTAGTTAGAGGGTGGGGTGTAGAATTACATAAGAACTTGGTTAAATGATTGATAAATGAAATTTAATTATCGGGGAATTGGGCCTTGAATTATTGGGGAATTTGGCCTGAATATGTAATTTATGTCATTGTACTATCTGAAATATTATTCAAATTTTCACACCTACTGTCTAAATAAATCCTTACAAGAACCAACCTTTCTTGTTAATTTTGTGGTGGTTTTGGGAGATGGGGGGTGGGGGGGGATAAAGGGGTCACGTATGAGGCACAGGATCAGCTGCTTTTTTCATCAGAGTTTCCTTGGGCAAGACACTTCAGAGCCGTAGCCTAGTACTGGTAAAAGCCAGGAAATACATGAATAGGTGAGTGGTTGCCATGATATGGCTGAAATAATGTTGAAAGTGGCTTAACCCATTACCACACAATCCCTACTTTTGACGACCCTGACAAGAAGCCTTTAGACAACATTGTTGGAAAAGGAGAAAATGCTGGTTACCAGCATTTTCTCCTTTTCCCACAATGTTTTCTACCCTTCACAAAACAAATTTCAAAATTTCAGTCACTTTTACTTTGTCATCTGCAAATGCTTTCAATTTGGACAAGCCTTTAAATATTGTCGTTTGGTAATGAGTTAAAACACCATTCAGTCAAGCAATCAGTCGGTATTCTGGTATATAGAAGGCTGTGAATCCTGCAGTACCACAAGGAAGAAGTTTAGGTGTACCTAAATCAAATACTTTTGCAGATGAGGTGAAAAGGTCCAAGAGAAAAATGGATTTCAAAATCAAGGGCAGAGTAAACAGAAGATAGAGCAATCTGGCAAATTATGGCCTACTTTTAACCCATTACCATACAATCTCTCCTTTTAACAATCTTAGGAAAGAAGCCTTTTGAAAACATGATGGGGAAAGGAGGAAATGCTTGTAATGTTTTCCTACCCTTCCAAAACAAATTTCAAATTTTCAGTCGCTTTTATTTTGTTATCTGCAAATGCTGTCAATTTGGAACAGTCTAACATTGTCATATGCTAAAGACCAAAAGTTGCTCTTTCTGCCAATGACTAACACTCAGACCATTCATGCAATAAATAGTCAGATCCTCATCTTTACAATAGTTTCCATACTTTTAAATAGTAAAATTTAAATGGTACAACTTAAATGCATTTTTATGCCCACATTGTTTCTGATTGGCTGCTATTGGGGCTTTGACTTTGTTCTTTTTTTGGACATTGTGTTATGAATAACAGCAAAGATGTGGTATTTCCAAAATGTTAAGATAAATTTTAGTAACTTAAGTTTAGAGATTAAATACTGAACCAACAAAAGAAATAGTCATTGTTTACTTGATGTACAGAACTAATATTGACCTAGTATGTTATTGGCATTATCACAAGCTTAACCCATTACCACACGAGAAAAATTTAGACTGGTCCAAATTCAAAGCATTTGCAGACGACAAAATAAAGGTGACTGAAAAATTGAAATTTGTTTGGGGAAGGGTAGAAAACACTGTGGGAAAAGGAGAAAATGCTGGTTACCAGCATTTTCTCCTTTTCCCACAGTGTTTTCAAAAGGCTTCTTTCTCAGGGGCGTCAAAAGTAGGGATTGTGTGGTAATGGGTTAAGTCTTTACCGCACAGTCCCAACTTTTAATGACCCTAAAGAAGAAGTCTTTGGAAAACACTGTGGGAAAAGGAGAAAATGATGGTAATCAGCATTTTCTCCTTTTCCCTCAGTGTTTTCTACTCTGTCAAAGAGAGAAATCATCATTTCATCAGTGTTTAATTTGTCTGCAGATGCTTTCAATTTGGTCACATCCCAAAATTTTTTTCGCTAATGGTAAAGGATTAATTCTTTACCACCTGACAAATTTTAGACCATGTAGACAACAGAATAAAATAATGTGATTAGAAAACTGAAATTTACTTTTGGAGGGGTAGAAAACATTGCTGCATAAAGGAGAAAATGCTGGTATTTTCTCCTTTTATTTTGTCGTCTGCAAATACTTTCGATTTGGACCCGTCTAAAGTATTGTCGTTTCGTAATGAGTTAATATTAAACAAGGGACACATTTATAATGGCTGTATTTCTTGACCCCAAGCCTGATATAAAAAGACTTCTATAGAATGTTTTCTTTTTATACCCGCACCTACGAAGTAGAAGTGATAAACTGGTTTCACAGTGTCCATCAGCTTCTTTTCCAGGAGCGTCAAAAGTTGGCATTGTGTGGTAAAGGGTTAAGATCATTTTTAGCTCCACTGGCTGAAGGCCAACAGGCTTATGTCATGGCCGTTGTTGGTCTGTGTGTCCATCTGTGTGTGTGTTAACTAATTTCAAACATCTTTTTCTCTGAAACTACCCATCCAAATTTGATGTAACTTCACAGAAATTATCCTGCCATGGTCCTCTTCAGATTTTTGAAAGAATTTGATCCCTTCAAAAACTCTGGTTGCCATGGCAATAAAACTGAAAAAAAAAAAATTTTTAAAAATCTTCTCTGAAACCACAAGGCCCAGGGTTAATGAATTTGGTATGTAGCTTTATCTAATAGACCTTTCGCAAGTTTCTTCATATTATAGGCCTGTGGTCAAAATTGGCTCCATTCCAGGGATCACATGTTTAACATGGGCTTCCATTATAGTCCCTCCAATTTAAGCATTATTCAAGGGAAATAACTCTAGTTATAAAGGATAAAGATTGTTTAGTTATAAAGGATAAAGTTTATTAGTATTTACCTCCCTTGATTATCAAACTGCAGTAATACATATACATGGTTGGCGCTAGATATTTAAGTTTTTTGATAGAAATTATTCTGTTTTCAGGGAGAGTGATTCATTTGGATGCTAATAGTTATGCTCACATGAATGGAACATTAAATTGAAAGTAAGGTTTCTATCATTCAGGTTTTTTTTCCAAGAACTTTACTTTTCATGACAATGAATAAACCTGCTTGAAATGCCTGACAGTGTTCATTGTTTTGGAAAGCCCTCTTTTTCAGCATCATGAACACTTCAATTTGTAGGGTAAAGGGTTAAAAAGCTGATGGAGCGATACAGGGCCATCCTGGCCCTCTAGTTGTAGCATATACTCATATTGCAATAGCTAAAGTACCCCTTTCAAAAGTTGAATAGTATATAATACACCTTTGTAATAGATAGGACAAGAATGTTCTTTATGTTTGGTCAAGTTGAATAGGTCATCTTTTGGATGTGATTAATTGAATAAAGGATGACACAGATATTTTACACTATTTTACCCTTTCTACTTCCACAATGTTTCCTACTATTTAACCGTTTACCACACAATGGCTGTTAACGACCCTGAAGAAGGAAGCCTTTTGAAAATTTTGTGGGAAAAGGAGAAAATGCTGCTAACCAGCATTTTCTCCTTTTTCCACAAAATTTTCTACCCTATCAAAGTAAAATTACGTTATTTCAGCCACCATGACATTTTTGTCTGCAAATGCTGTCAATTTGGATAGGTCTAAGATTCGGCCATGTGTTAAAGGAATAATTGAATATAGGATGACACAGATATTTACACTATTTTACCCTTTACCACACAATCCTGAGTTTAAATAACTTTGTAAGAAGGTTTTTGAATACATTGTGGAAAGAGGAAGAAATGCTGGTAACCTGACCTGTTACCAAACACCATTTTTTTTATCTGGACCAAATTTAAAATACTGGCATATTACAAGTTAGATGTTGCTAAAATGATATACTCTGTCTTTGATTGGAAAGAAAATGCTGGTTACCAGTAGGGGTGACTGTCGGCCTGAAAAGTGACCATCACGATATGTAATCTATTGCAGCATTAATATCATGATACTATCACTATGGAGGGAACCATATCGTGATGCATCATGATACTGTCAGATTGTATAGGATCATCCTTAAAACCCGGTCTCCGGCAGTTGTTTGCGGGTTTCGACAGCAAATGTCAGATAATCGCCCTGCAAATTTGTCGTGTTCACATAGTGTTTCGGTATCGTATAGCATAGTTTATGTGCTACTTGCTTATTATCAACATTCTGTCATTCGTTAAGAAATCGGAAATGGGCCAATTATTCCCGCTATTGAGTATGTAAATATGAAAATTAACTCTTAAATTTAAGACAATAGTTAACACACATGAAAAAGATACGAGAAATTTTTATTGTCGTCTCTAACATATGGAATCAATTTTTAATTTCCAGAAGGCATGATTATACTAAAAACTGAAATCGAGCATACCTTATAGTAAGCACAAAAGTAAACTTGAATCAATCTTTAATATTTGCTCTTTCATTCTTTAACTCTTTCCCAAACAACAGAATTTTAGACTATTCCATGTTGAAGGCATTTCAATGGGTGATAGCAACACTACTCTAAGTGCCTGTACATTGTATATTCTTAGAATAGTGTTGCACTCACCTATCGATTTGCAGACCACAAAATGAATGGGACTCCAAAACTGAAACTTGACCTTAGAAGAGTAGAAAACATTGTTGGAAAAGGTCAAAATGCTGATCACCAGCATTTTCTCCTTTTCTCACAATGTTTTCACAAGGCTTCTTCCTCTGGGTTGTAAAAACTAGGGATTGTTCGGGAAAGGGTTAAAAAATGAACCTCACTGAAACAGCAGATTAGATCATGTTAGCAAGTTCACAATAATTTCATGTGTTGACCATTGAAACTATCAATTGTTGAATAAACTATCAGTGATTGTTATCGATGTCGGACATAGCAATCGTGATACATAAATGTATCGTTACACCCTCAGTTACCAGCATTTTCTCCTTTCCCACAATGTTTTAAAAGTCTTCTCTTTCAGGGTCTTTATGGGATTGTGTGGTTGGTTAACTCTATAACATACAGCACAATGTTAGACAGATCAAATTTAATAGGAGTGCTCACACATCTGTTGTCAATTTCAGTGTAGCTAAATGAAGGTATAGGACTGAACTTGCCTTTGAAAATGTTGAAAGGCCTTGTTGGAAAATGAGAAAAATGCTGGTTTCCAGGATTTTCTCCTATTGTCTCCTTTTCCTTAAACGTTTTAAAAAGTCCTCTTACTCCATCCTCGGAACCCAGGTCTAAGCATTACTTTACTCTTCGTGCGATTACATAATGAATTGAAACTGGGTCAAAGAGGATGTCTTACTCAGGCTTTTTAAAATCCAGGATTGTGTGTTAAAGGGGTAAAAGATTTTTTTTTTCAGGTGTCATAAATATGGTTTGCTGTAGATTTATTGAATTATGCTAATCGGACACAGAGGGAAGGAGATATACATTGGATGGGTTGACTGTAATTTACATAATATGGAGATTTGAGTCAGTCTTTGGTAAAAAGGGGCTCCATGTATCTCTGTGATTGATTGATTAAATGGTATTTGGTACCGTTTTTAACATTATTTTAGTTCTATCAAGGCGGCCAGTGCTCCTATCCATACTTTCCTGGAGTTTCTATTACCAGTACTCTGTACAATTTTCTTTCCAAGCCACTGACGGTTTTCCAACAGAGCCATTGTCAAAACAATGATTAGTGTTGAGAGGAATGAATCCTGTCGCAATGACTATCATCAATCCTGAGAAAGAAATTGGCCTTACAGGGATCAAATGAAGGAAATTGTCTCTGAAAGGTTCTAATACAGTGTGGAAAAAGGAGGAAATGGTAGTGACCTACATTTTCTTCTTTTCCCACAATGCTTTTCAAAGTGTTTTCTATTAAGGTAATTAAGTTCTTTGTTGAGTTATAAAGAGTTAAATAGTTAATATAGTTTATGTTGGAGGTCTTTTGGCTGAAGAACAAGTAAGAATTTTGAAATTTTTTGGACCCTGGTTTTGAATATCATTGTATCTGTTGTAATGGAAATATGATTTTTTACGATTCTAGAATTTTGTCCTGTTGTGAATTTAATAAATTATATTTTGTGAAAAAGTGTTTTATTTGTGAAAAACTGACAATTTATGAATAAGAAATATTAACACTATCATAAAAAACACTCTTATACAAAAAAAAAACATTGTGTTCAAAAATGTCAGTGGGAACACCCTCTCGACCCCCACATCCACTTCGGCTGCAATCTCTAAGTGAGAGAACTGAAAGTGGGCTCTTTCAAAGGAGGCGTCAACATCACCATTCTGGTAATGACCAGGAGGGGGCTCAGCCCCTCACCCCAGGTCTCAATCATTCACAAATTAATGGAGTCGGAGTGAAAGGATTACCCAATGGGTTCAGGTATGTCTGCATTGTTTTATTTCCTGTCGGAATTGTAATACACAGAGCTCCAGATCGAGGGAGTGAATATGATTTCATTATTGAAAATTTGAATAATTTTCCACTAAACCCTATGCTATGGGTACTCATCAGAATCGTCTCATCGAGACGATTCTAATGAGTACCCACAACATAGGATTTGGAAGAGAAATAACAGATTTAGAACATCATCACTCAATCGTATCTGGAGCTCTGAATACATATTATCTACTTCAGTTAACCTGACGTAGATGTAACCAAGATTAAAATTTTTTACGCACGGTGAGGCACAAATTGCTTATGAGGGAGCGGAAAGATTATATTTATTAATTTAAACATATTTATTTTACATCGATTGAGAAACAAGTTCTTACAACTTATACTAATCTCTCTCGATTCTGCTTCCTGGGAACTACACCAGTATTTGCGCTGAATGCATTTATTGTAAAGCAGAAAGGAATCCCCTAGTCATCATTGTATCAATTTAATTCAATTTATTAAGTTTGAAAAGTCGAATAGATCAAAGAAGAAAATATTACATGTATATGGTATTGTGAGTCACAGTTTTGGTACGTTCATAACTGTTATCAGTTATATAAATAACAGTGTTCAGAGAGATAACCAAATATGCACTGAGGGCTTATCCACATGTATATCGTCAGTGTACTTCCAAAACCTCGTAACTACAGCTTGTAACAAGCTGTAGTTACAACATTTTGGAAGTACACCGATGATACAGTGTTTTTCTTTATCAAAAATATCTATTTAGAGGGCCAGATAGAGTGACTTTGATTTTCAAAATTAAAAAAGACTAAATGTGTACTCATTAGAATCATTGCATCGAGACGATTCAAATGAGTACCCACAACATAGGGTTTCATTGAGGACTTAAGAATACCATCATTCCCTCTTATCTGGAGCCTTATCTATTGAAGTTGGGAGAATTGGTGAGCCTTTGCATTGATTTCAAAGGCTTCCTTGTTCAGGGTCGTTTAACTCATTACCAAACGACAATATTTCAGGCTTGTCCAAATAGAAAGCGTTAATTTTGTAGACAACAAAATCAAAGTAACTGAAAATTTGAAATTTGTTTTGTGAAGGGTAGAAAATATTGAGGGAAAAGGAGAAAATGCTGGTAACCAGCATTTTCTCCTGTTCCCACAATGTTTTTAAAGGCTTCTTTCTCAGAGTTGTCAAAAGTAGGAATTGTGTGACAATGGGTTAACTCTTTACAACACAATCCCGACTTTTAACACCCATTTGAAATGAGCCTTTTGAAAACATTGTGGGAAAAGGAGAAAATGCTGGTAACCAGCATTTTCTCCTTTTCCAACAATGTTTTCTTCCCTTCCTTAAACAAATTTCAGTTCTTCAATCACATTATTTTGTCATCTGCAAATGCTTTCAATTTGGACCAGTCTAAAATTTTGTCGTTTGGTAAAGAGTTAAACTCAGGATTGTGTGGTAAAGGGTTAGGGACATAAAGTTTCCGTTTGTTTATTTTTTGACCTCAGGATTCAATTTTAAACTGCAGTATTTTGAATAAATGAAGTTTATTTTTTGACCTCAGGATCCAATTTTAAACTTCAGTATTTTGAATAAATGAAGTTTATTTTTTGACCTCAGGATCCAATTTTAAACTTCAGTATTTTGAATAAATGAAGTTTATTTTTTGACCTCAGGATCCAATTTTAAACTTCAGTATTATGAATGAATGAATGTATTATGAAAAGAGGAAAGAAAAGGGCAAAAATAGTGCAAGTAGTAACTATTGTGGCAAATTGTAGTTAACTATGTGTAGCAAATGAGAACTGATGAGTATATCGAGGTAGATAATTTAAGCATAACTTTCGTTTGGAATACTTACAGTTACCTCCCTTCTCCCCAAAAAATATTTCCCAGAGGCCGCTATTCTTTTTCTGGGTGGTTGAAACTTGGGACCATACAGTAAAGGATTTAGAACTATGGTATATCCCTACTTTAACCCTTTCCCATACAACAAACTTTTGGACTAGACCAAATTGAAAGCATTTGCAGACGACGATTCAACTCTTGCTGAAAAGATGATTTCTGTCTATGATATGGTAGAAAACATTGTTGGAAAAGGAGAAAATGCTGCTTACCAGCATTTTCTCCTTTTCCCACGATGTTTTCAGAAGGCTACTATTCCAGACCCATGAAAAACAGGGATTGTTTAGGAAAGGGTTAACCAAACCACAATAATAGTAAAGGAAATGAATGAAAAAGAAAAACATGCATAAATTCTAATACAAGTTTTTTAATACATGTACAAGTGGACAGAGAAAAATGAGAAAATGAAATCTAATGCAAAGCAGTATATAATTCTTTTGTATACAGTATATATTTAAAAAATTCTCCTGTACTTTCATTATGAATAACTTAACTCATTACCAAACGGCAACATTTTAGACGGGTTCACATTGAAAGCATTTTCAGATGACAAAATAAAAGTGACTGAAAATTTGAAATTTCTTGAGTGAAGGGTAGAAAACGTTGTGGGAAAAGGAGAAAATGCTGGTCACCAGCATTTTCTCCTTTTCCCCACAATATTTTCTAAAGGCTTCTTTCCCAGGGTTAGGATTGTGTGGTAATGGGTTAAACTGACTTTGATTTGGAAAGTGTTTTAACTCTTTACCAAACGACAAAATTTTCGACTTGTCTAAACTGAAAGCATTTGCAGACGACAAATTATACATAACTCAAAATGCTTCTTTCTCAGGGTTGTTAAGGGATTGTGTGGTAAAGGGTTAACTTAGTTTTTATTTACCACTTTGACAAAATTTCAGATCTGTTCAAATTGAAAGCAGTTCCAGATGACAAACTGAACAGGTAATTTGTCCCTGACAGGGTAGAAAACATTGTGGGAAAAGGAGAAAATGCTGGTTACCAGCATTTTCTCCCTTTTCCACAATGTTTTCATTTAAAGCCTCCTCCAACGTCTCAACCCATTACCACACAATCCGTACTCTGAGAAAGAAGCCTATAGAAAATATTCTGGGAAAAGGAGAAAGTGCTGGTAACCAGCATTTTCTACTTTTACCACAACATGTTCTTCCCCTTTCAAAACAAATATCAAATTTTCTGTCACATTTATTTTGTCGTCTGCAATTGCTTTTGATTTGGACAAACCTTTTGTCGTTTGGTAATGAGTTAACTGAAATTATGTTGAAAACAGCGTTAAACACCATACAATCAATCAATCAGTCAATCAATCAATCAATCAATCAATCTCCCTCTTCACTCATGAAGGCAAGGTTTTGGGAAAGGGTTACCGTCTTTTGTTATAGCCCATTTGACTTTGTGAATGAAATACCGCCTTTATGAATTTCATGTTAATCTACACAATTTGCAGATCATTATCAACCCTTTGCCAAGTCCCTTTTGTTCTATCAACCCCAAGGAATAAAACTTTGAAAAACATTTTGGGAAAAGGAGAAAATGCTGGTTACCAGCATTTTCTCCTTTTCCCAAAATGTTTTTCTTACCCTTTCCAAGATAAAATCACATCATTTGCACTACGTTTTATTTGTGACCTGCAAATGCTTTCGATTCTGGACAAGTCTAAAACGTTTCGACTGGTAAAGGGTTAACTCTTTACCGAATAATCTCATGTTTTAATGACCCTGAAGACACAGGCTTTTGAAAACAGTTCGTGAAAAAGAGAAAATGCTGGTTACCAGCACTTTCTTGTTTTTCCTTAAATGTTTTCCTACTTTTTCCAAGACTAAAATCACATAATTTTAGCTGAATTTAATTTGTTGTCTGCTAATGCTTTCAATTTGGACTAGACTAAAATTTTGTCGTCTGGTTGGAGAGTCATGGAATGATATGTTAACGCATATTTGCTAACAGTCATTCAGCAGATTTGATTAAGTAGTGTCTAAGTCAAGTATAATGACCAGTATAATGACTGTGTATTTGTAGGACTTAATTTTTCACGAAAAAATATTAATTTGAAAAATTATTCGATGAATTACTGTCTGTGTGAAATATAGTGCTTTGACTAGTACGTGAAAAATAAGAATGCAACAGACAAACTGAGTGCTTAAACTCTTGACCAACTTTTAAAGACCTTGAGATAAAGCCTTTTGAAAACATTGTAGGAAAAGGAGAAAATCCTGGTAACCAGCATTTTCTCCTTTTCCTACAATGTTTGCTATCCTTCTAAAAGCAATTTTTGAGGCACATTTATTTTGTTGTCTGCAAATGCTTTCAATTTGAACTAGACTATTTGAACTAGTCTATAATTTTGTTGTTTGGTTAAGAGTGAAGGGAAATGCTTTGCTTTTTAGCTCACCTGAGCACAACGTGCTCAAGGGGAGCTTTTAGGATCACCCGGTGTCCGTCGTCCGTCGTGCGTCAGTGCGTCGTGCGTCGTCAACAATTCTTTAAACATCAACTCCTCCTAAACCGCTGGGCGGATTTGGACCAAACTTGGCTGGAATGTTCCTTGGGAGGTCCTCTTTAAAAATTGTTCACAGAATTTGATTCCGTCAAAAACTCTGGTTGCCATGGCAACGAAATGGAATTTTTTAGCAAATTCTTTAAAAATCTTCTTCTCTGAAACCGCTGGCCAGATTTTAAAATAATTTCACACAGATGTTCCTTGGGTGACCCTTTTCAAAAATTGTTCGCGAAATTTTGATCCGTCAAGAAACATGGCTCTGGTGAATGGGGGCTTCTTGCACTATACAGAAATGATGAAATTCTTAAAAATTCTTCTTCTCTGAAACCGCTGGCCAGATTTTAAAATAATTTCACACAGATGTTCCTTGGGTGACCCTTTACAAAAATTGTTCGCGAAATTTTGATCTGTCAAGAAACATGGCTCTGGTGAATGGGGGCTTCTTGCACTATACAGAAATGAAGAAATTCTTAAAAATTCTTCTTCTCAGAAACCGCTGGTTAGATTTTGAAATAATTTCACAGACTTGTTCCTTGGGTTACCCTTTTCAAAAATTGTTAGCGAAATTTTGATTGGTCAAGAAACATGGCTCTGGTGAATGGGGGCTACTTGCACTATATAGAAATGAAGAAATTCTTGAAAATTCTTCTTCTCTGAAATGGCTGGACAGATTTTGAAATAATTTCACAGAGATGTTCCTTGGGTGACCCTTTTCTAAAATTGTTCACAAAATTTTGATTGGCCAAGAAACATGGCTCTAGTGAATGGGGGCTACTTGCACTATATGGAAATGAAGAAATTCTTGAAAATTCTTCTTCTCTGAAACCTGTGGTCAGATTTTAAAATAATTTGACAGAGATGTTCCTTGTGGGACCCTTTCCAAAAGCTGTACATATAATTTTGATCCATCAAGAAACATGGTCTTGTGAATGGGGGCTACTTGCACTATATGGACATGATGAAATTCTTTAAAATTCTCTTTCTCTGAAACCCCTGGTCAGATTTTGAAATTATTTCAGAGAGATGTTCCTTGGGTGACCCTTTTCAAAACTTGTTTGTAAATTTTGATCCATCAAGAAACATGGCTCTCATGGATGGGGGCTACTTGCTCTTATACAGAAATGAAGAATTCTTAAAAACTCTTCTTTTTGAAACTGATGGTCAGATTTCGAAATGATTTTTACAGGTGACCTTTTGAAAATTGCTTGGCAAAATTATAAATTTGGTTCCAATGTTTGAATACCTAAAAAAAAAAATAGACTATGGTCATCTCAAAAATTCAGGTGAGCGATCCAGGGCCATCTTGGCCCTCTTGTTAGCTCACCTGAGTACAACATGCTCAAGGGGAGCTTTTAGGATCACTCTGTGTCTGTCGTCTGACGTCCACAATTTCTTTAAACATCTTCTCCTCCTAAACTGCTGGGCTGATTTGGACCAAACTTGACTGGAATGTCCCTTGGGTAGTCCTCTTTAAAAACTGTTCACTGAACTGGATTCCATCAAAAACTCTGGTTGCCATGTGGTAATCAAATGGAATTTTCTAAGAAATTGCTTAAAAATCTTCTCCCCTGAAAGAGCTGGTCAGGATTGGAAATAATTTCACAGAGATATTCCTTGGGTGACCCTTTTCAAAAATTGTTTGCAAAATTTTGATCCTTTGGGAAACATTGGCTCTGGTGACATGGGGCTACTTGACCTATAGGGAAATGAAGAAATTCTTAAAAATTCTACTTCTCTGAAAGTCCTGGTAAGACTTTGAAATAATATCACAGCAATGTTCCTTGGGTGACTCTTTTCAAAAATTGTTCACAAAATTTTGATCCGTCAACAAACATGACTCTGGTGATGGGGGGGTTACTTGCATTTCTACGTAAATGAAGAAATTCTTAAAAATTCTTCTCTGAAACGGCTGGTTAGACTTTAAAATAATTTCACAGAGATATTCTTTGGGTGACCCTTTTCAAAAATTGTTCACAAAATTTTGATCCATCAAGAAACATGGCTCTGGTGACTGTGGGCTACTTGCACTATATGGCCATGAAGAAATTTTTTAAAATTCTTCTTCTCTGAAACCGCTGGTCAGACTTCGAAATATTATCACAACAATGTTCCTTGGGTGACACTTTTCAAAAACTGTTCACAAAATTGTGATCTGTCAGTAAGCATGACTTTGTTGACTACTTGCACTATATATATGGCCATGAAGAAATTCTTAAAAATTCTTCTTCTCTGAAACCACTGGTCAGACTTTGAAATGATATCACAGCAATGTTCCTTAGGTGACTCTTTTCAAAAACTGTTCACAAAATTATGATCTGCCAAGAAACATTGCTCTGATGGTGGGGGCTATTTGCACTGTATGGCCATGAAGAAGAATTTCCTAATTCTTCTTCTCTGGAACGGCTGGTCAGACTTTGAAATAATTTCACCGAAATGTTCCTAGGGTGACCCTTTTAAAAAAATTGTTAGGAAAATTTTTTATCCATCGAAAATAACAGCCAATCGTTGTCACCTGCACATGGTGGTCTTGTTCGATTTATGTTTTTAGTCACTATCAAGTATATGCTCATCTTCAAGAAATTGTCCTTGGTGCAGCCAAGGGTAGGCAAACAATCACATGCAATGCTGTTGTTGTTCTTTTGCTACCAGCGGAAAAAGTAAGCCTTAATGTCAAAATCTTGGCATAATTATATCTATATAACTTAAAAGGAAGAAATAAGGAAGAAATGATAAGAATCAATAAAAGGAAGGGAGAAGATCAATGACTGTGTAAAAACCATAAGGCAATTAACTCTTTACCGAATGAGAAAATTTTAGTGCTGTCAAAATTGAAAGCACTTGCAGACGAAAAATTAAATGTGAGTCAAAAGTTGAAATTTGATTTGGAAAGGGTAGAAAACATTGTGAGAAAAGGAGAAAATGCTGTTACCAGCATTTTCACCTTTTCCCACAATGTTTTCAAAGGCATATTTTAGGTTGTTAAAAGCAGGGATTGTGTGGTAAAGAGTTAATCCTTTACCACACAATCCAAACTTTTGACAAGCCTGATTTTAAAGGTATCTGAAAACATTGTGGGAAAAGGAGGAAATGCTGGTAACCGGCATTTTCTCCTTTTTTCCCAATGTATTCTACCTTTTCATTGGCAAACTTCAATATTTGAGTCGTGTGTATTTTGTCCACTGCTTTACAAATGCTTTCTATTTGAATCAGTCCAAAATACTTAGCATTTAGCGGATAAAACTCTTCCAAATGACGTAATTTAAGACTTGTACAACATGAAAGCTTTAATTTGAAGACGACAAAATGAACATAAATGAAAAATTGAAAGTTATCTTTGAAAGGTCAGAAAACATTGTGGGCAAGGGAGAAAATGCTTGTAATCAGCATTTTCGACTTGTCCCACAATTTTTTCTAAAGGCTTTTTTTTGTGGTATGGTAAAGAATTATATCGTGGGGTCTGTTTAGTAAAGGATGAAAAGTGTTGTGTTTTTTATTCAGATCAATGACTAACATGCACTTGCGTTTATAAAGAAATGTTCAGCAGTTGTGAAAGCCTTAAGAATATTGATACCATAAATGCATTTCGTTATAAGTGAAAGGAAAACAATAGTGGTCATTCGAGCATTTTAGTTTCTGTCTGTTTTAACTCTTTACCATATGATCCCGAGTTTTAACAACCCTGAGGGTAATACCTTTTGAAAACCTTGTGGGAAAAGAAGAAAATGCTGGTGACCAGCATTTTCTTCTTTTCCCACAATGTTTTGTACCCTTTCGTAGGTAAATTTCATCATTCAAAGTTTACTTAGTTTTCCGTCTGCCAGGGCTTTCAGTTTGGACAAGTTTAAAATTTTGTCATTTTTTTTAAAGAGTTCAGACCTTCACCATACAACAGTATTTTAGATTGCTCCAAATTGGGAGCATTAATTTTGCAGAAGACAAATTAAATGTAGCTCAGTGGATGTGATTTGTCTGCAAATGGGTAGAAAACATTGAGGGAAAAGGAGAAAATTCATGTTAACAACAAGCATTTTCTCCTGTACCCTAAATGTTTTCAAAAGTGTTCTAATTTAATCCTTCAGGTCATTAAAACACAGGCTTGTGTGGTAAAGATATGAGGAAATAAATAAATTGGGCATAGGTTAATTTCAACTATTAAGTTTGTGATGAAAAATTTTTGTTACATGTATTTGTCATCAAAAGTAAGATAAAAGTAAGATAAATTTCTGAATTAATATGGTTTTTGTGTGTATTTTTTGTAAATTTCTTTTTTTGTTCTATTTTTGTGTGGTAAAGATTTGAGGAAATAAATAAATTGCTCATAGGTTTGTGCTAGGTTTCAAGTTTGTGGTAAAAATTATTTGTTTTCAGAAGGCTTCTTTCTCGGGGGTTGTTAAAGTCTTGATTGTGTGGTAAAGGATTAGCACCAGAGATAAGTTAATTTATTCAACAGAATAAAGGACTTATACAATATTTGTAAACATATAAGCAGAAAATATCCTTTACCTTCAATGATAGGTTTTGGGTTTTACGTTTTAGTCTTTTACAAAAAATTACCTTGCCCGCCTGGGTGGCTCAGTGGTGAGCGTGTCGGACTCATGACTTGGTGGTTGTGAGTTCGATACCCGGATGAGGCAAACTTTCTTTCCGATGTATTTTCGCCTCTCACCTCTTCTGAAGCATGTGAGAAAAGTTCCCGGTGGCTTTGGAAAGAAAGTTGTGCTAGTACTGGTGTGAGAAAGCCAGGAAACACATGTGCGTCACCGATCGCCATGATACGACCTTAGCTGTTAAAGTGGCTTTAAATCCCAACACAACCAACAAAAAATTTCCATGTTTTCATGATCCTGAGGGAAATGTCTTTTGAAAAATAAATGGTTAACCCTTTACCAGACGACAAAATTTAAGCCTTGTCCAAATTGAAAGCATTTGCGGACAACATTTTCAATGTGGCTCAAACCGTGCAATCATTTTTTGGAGTAGAAAATGTTTTGGGAAAATGATGGAGTAGAAAACATTTTGGGAAAAGGAGAAAATGCTGGTTACCAGCATTTTCTCCTATTCCCAAAATATTTTCAAAAGGCTTCTTTCAAGTGTTGTTAAAAGTTGTCATTGAGTGTTTAAGGGTTTAACGATAAAAATTAAACTGTAATTTTCTCCATTTCTCACAGTGTTTTCTACCATTTTAAAGACTGCCCCCACCATTTTGATTGACATGTAATTTGTCGTCTGCAAATACTGGCAGTTTGGACAAATAAAAAAACTTTCTTGTCTGAAAATCAGCATTTTCTCCTTTTCCAACATTTTTTTCCATTTGAAAGAGCATCCCCACTGTTTGGTCCACATGTAGATTGTTGTCTGAAAATGGTAGCCAGCATTTTTTCCTTTTTCGTCAATGTTTCCACCCTTCCTGAGACAATCAACTGGTCTGAAGGAACTTTTTATTTTAGACCAGTCAAGATATTTACTATTTAGTTAAGAATTAACTAACTCTTTACTAAATGACAAAATTTTAGACTTGTCCAAATTGAAAGTTTTTGCAGACAACAAATTTAATGTTATTACTGTAAACTAAATTTGGTAAGAAGTAAAAATTTTGTTCGAGAAGGAGAAAATGCTGATTAACTCTGTCCCAAACGACAAAATTTCAAACTTGTCAAAATTGAAAGCATTTGCGGAAGACAAAATAAATCTGAATCACAAATTCAAATTTGATTTGGAAAGGGTAGTAAACATTGTGGGAAAAGGAGAAAATGCTGGTTACCAGCATTTTCTCCTTTTCCCACAATGTTTGCAAAGGCTGTCTTTCTCAGGGTGGTCAAAAGTCGGGATTGTGTGGTAAAGGGTTAAAAACGTTTTCTCCTTTTTCCCACAATGTTTTCACATGTCATGGTTAGGGACAATGAAATTTTGGATTATATGGTAAAGGATTACGGAGTAATATGGTAAGAAGTTTGATATATGCTGTATATCTGTAGACTATCTTGCGTTAATTAATGTTACTGAGTGCTGAATAAACAACACCAAAAAAGTAGTCCAAGACTTTCTTTACACAAAGCTGTAGATTTCAGAAAGATTTTAAGTGGACACAATTGGAGAAATTTCTGTAAATCTTTCAAGCAAATAAAATCAGAAATTTATGGACATCATGCATGATGACATTAGACATGTAGACTTAACTCTTTACCAAACGACAAAATTTTGGACCTGTTCAAATAGAAAGCATTTGCAGACGACAAAATAAAAGTGACTGAAAATTTGAAATTTGTTATGTGAAGGGTAGAAAACATTGTGGGAAAAGGAGAAAATGCTGGTTACCAGCATTTTCTCCTTTTCCCACAATGTTTTCAAAGGCCTCCTTTCTCAGGGTCGTTAAAAGTCGGGATTGTGTTGTAAAGAGTTAAGTGACAGAGCTGTTGTTAGGCTGGAAGTATAAGTTTTGTGGAGGAATTGTGTACAGTTCCTGCTTTCTGTTGTGTATGTCTGGATTTAATTTTAACCCTTTACTACATGACAGAATTTATCTGGATTTGATTCTAACCTTTTACTTCATGACAAAATTTTAGACCTTATATTTCTTTGATAGGGTACCCAGCATTTTCTTCTTTTCCGACAGTGTTTTAAAAGGCTGCTCTATTTAAGAGGTGTTAAAAGTCATCATTGTGTGGTAAAGGGTTAAAAGAGATAGGCTTTAAGCCTTACTTACGAGAGGGGAATTTTTTTAACCCTTTACCCCATAGGGCATTTCTATGGTATCTCTAATTGACCCTAAATAACAGCAAGGATGAAACCCTTTTTTATGGGTATATGACACCTTTTGATAGCATAGAAAACATTGTGACAAAAGGTGAAATTGCTCGTCGCGAGCAATTTCACCTTTTGCCACAATGTTTTCCAAAGGCTCCTATAAGCAATGCGTAGAAATGAGTATCTATGGAGTAAAGGGATAGCTTATTTACACAGAGGTAAAGGACTGTAAAAAGAGTGTGAAGGTAGGGAACAGTGATCTCAGATGATCTCAGACTTGGTATAGTAGGAATGGTCAGCCAGTGATTGGTCATCTCTGCCGAACAGGATTGTACAGCCAGTGTTAATTGTTGTAAGAAGAACAAGACATTTAGTCAATGATTATCGATCACCCTAGAACAGGAATGCTCTGCCAGTGATAAATGATCTCATTATAGCAGGGATGTGTAGCCAATGATAATTGATCTATTTGTCTCTGTTAAAAAAAAACAGGAATGTGCAGCTGATGATCTCTTTATCTCTGTAAAACAGGAATGTGCAGCTGATGATCTCTTTATCTCTGTAAAACAGGAATGTGTAGCCAATGATAATTGATCTATTTGTCTCTGTAAAAAAAAAAAAAGGAATTTGCAGCCAATGACCTCTTTATCTATGTAAAACAGGAATGTGCAACCAATGATTATTGATCTCATTAGAACAGGTATGTTTCATCTATGATTATTGATCTCTGTAAAACAGGAATGTTCAGCTGATTTAATTGATCTCATATGAACAGGAACTTTCAACCAATGGTTATCGATCTCCCTAGAACAGAAGTGTTTAGCCAATGGTTAGGAATATTTGATCAACATGGATCTGAGACAAAGTGCAATAAGATCGCCAGTGAGCAAATTAACCAATAAGCATTAGAAGATTAATCAGCAAACACTAATCTAGAGAGTCTAGCCAACAAACATTGAACTAAAGAGAATAGGAATGTTTAGCCAGTGAGCATCAATATCACACCACTATAAAAAGAATGTTAAAACAGTGGTCGTTGAACTGAAGAGAATATGAACATTAAGTCAATAACCATTAACTTCACAGATTGTTGGAAGGAATTATTTGTTAGTGGGCATTGGTCAACAAGAAACAGAAATCCTAAGCCACTAAACTTTGATCTCATGAGGTTTAGTAAAACAGGAATGTTTTGCCTATAAAATTGGTTCCAGACTTAGTAGGACAGGAGTATTTTGCCAGCGAAATTGGTTTTAGTTTTAGTAGAATAGGAATGTGTGTCAACATTTAACTGAAGAGTATAGAAATGTATAACAAATGCAAATTGATCTTAGACAAGGTATAACAGGAATATTTAGCCATTGATCTAATTAGGTAGAACAGACTTAAGGAATGTTATGCCAATAAGAGTTGATCGCAGACTTAAAATAGGAATGTTTAGCTCATGAACATAAAACTTTGGATCGAGAAGAGCAGCAGTACTGTGATTTTGATAATCCATGACACGCCATGTTGCACCTGCAACAGTTGGACGAGTTTACCCAGTCTGATCTGTTTCAGCGTAGACGATTACATCGACTTGAATCTTTGCCGAGCCCAGTCAGGGAGACCTTGAGGTAGTGTTGTTTGAGACAGATAGCAAAGCTTTGGTGGTGGGGTTTTGATGATAGCAAAGCTTTGGTGTTGGGGTTTGGATGATAGCAAAGCTTTGGTGTTGGGGTTTGGATGATAGCAAAGCTTTGTAGTTGGGGTTTGGATGATAGCAAAGCTTTGGTGTTGGGGTTTTGATGATAGCAAAGCTTTGGTTTTGAGGTTTTGATCAAAAAAGTTGTGCTGTGGGGATGTTTGTAATTTGACAAGACTTTAACTCTTTACAACAAAATCTGGAGTTTTAAGTATCCTGAGTAAGAAGGCTTTCAAAAACATTGCGGGGAAAGGAAAAAATGCTAATAACCAACATTTTCTCCTTTTTCCATAATGTTTCTACTCCCTCAGAAACAGATTTCATAGTTTTAGCCATATGTTAATTGCCGTCTGCAAATGCTTTCAATTTGGACCATTGTGAATATTTTTATTGTTTGAGTAAACCCTTTAACCCATTACCACACAATCCATACTTTTGATGCCCCTGAGAAAAAAGCCTTTAGAAAACATGGTGGGAAAAGGAGAAAATGCTGGTAACCAGCATTTTCTCCTTTTCCCACAATGTTTTCTACCCTTCACAAAACAAATTTGAAATTTTCAGTCACTTTTATTTTGTCATCTGCAAAAGCTTTCGATTTGGACAAACCCAAAATTTTGTTGTTTGGTAATGAGTTAACAAATGGCAAAGTTTTCGACTAAGACAGAAAGCTTTTGCAGTCTAATATTCAAATGTGGCTCAAATGATGGTTTCTGTAAAAAAACAATGTGAAAAAAGAAGAAAATGCTGCTGTCACGCAGAAATGCAAGGCATAATACCAAAGCCAAGAAAAATTAAAGTTTTGCCACTCCTTTGGCAATTCAGTTATCAAGAACCTAAGCATTCACCATTCAGTCCCAAGTTTCAATCACCCTGACAGAAAAGATGTCAGAAAACATTGTGGGAAAAAGAGAAAATGCTGGTAACCAGCATTTTCTCTTTTTCCCACAGTTTTCTTACCTTAATGAGACAAGATACACTATGTGAGCCGCATTTAACCCTTTACCCCATAAGGTATTTCTATTGTATCTCTAATTGACCCTAAATTACAGCAAGGATGAAGCCGTTTTTTTTATGTGTATAAGACACCTTTTGATAGCATATAAAACAGTGTGACAAAAGGTGAAATTGCTCGTCACGAGCAATTTCACCTTTAGCCACAATTCTTTCCAAAGGCTCCTACAACCAGTGCGTAGAAATGAGTACCTATGGAGTACAGGGTTAATGTGTTGTCTGCCAATGCTATAAGTAGGGACTTTTCTAATATTTTAGGCTTGGGGAAGAGTAAAGCCTAAGAGTATGACTTAATTTTAAAATATATGGGCGAATGGGGAAATTTTTCCACAATGTTTTCAGATTGTGGCATACTGTTAGATATGAATAGTCAGCTGCAGCAGGTTGTTTGTAAGTACAAAAGGAGTAAAATATAGATTTACATAAGTTTCAACCATTGCAAATCAAAGTACTGAAAGTACTGACAGTCAGTTGAATGTGGAATGAGCAGCTGTAGTAAAAATAAAACTTGATAGGTCAATACAAGGTTGAAAAAAAAATGGGCCAATCCAAACTGTTATTTAGTCGGATCTGTTCAAATCGGGTATCATTTTAGTCTGATTTGCTTAGGTCCAGTCCAAAGTAGTTATCAAGTCTAATGATGTTTGATTCTATGACTTTACCAACCACTCATACCAATTCATTAAATTAATCACAATTCGAAATACCACAAAACAAACCTGTTGATCTTTAATTGAAGTAATAAGTAGAGAACATATCGAGTGGTGTATGCAAAACTAATGCATCTGCATTTTGGAAATTTCACTGGAGACGAAAAAACATTATCATTTCTATGAAAAGCGTTGTGAGATCATCTTGTTCAGATATGTTGTATTGAATTCATTCACACAGATCACCTCAGTGTATCTGAACAAATTACTTTTGGCTCAAAACAGTGAATTCTATATTTGAAAGGATGTAAAACATTGCGGGAAAAGGGAAAAAAATACTGGTTACCAGCATTTTCATTTTCCTACAATCTTTAAAACTTGGTATTATGTAGTGAAGGATTAACCAAATTTCAAAAGCCAAGACCAAACTACCAGGTGGAAAGCCATTTTTAAGTGACTCAACAAAACTTTCAAGCCAAAGCCAAATTGTATAGTAGTCAAAACCAAAATTGCAAGAACCAAAGCCACATTCATCCTCGGATACCCCGGGGTCTCCCTATCTGCTACGCTATATCGACCCCTGGGACAATTAATTGAATTTCCCTCGCTTTACCGCTGGCCGAATGCTGGCTTTTCATTGGTTCCATCATCATTTTGTGATGGGCAAGTGGACTGTACGCTATGACGTTTTGTATCGATTTTCGGCAGCTGATTCAAAGTTTTATTAGTCAATTGTCCCAGGGGTCGATGTAGCGTAGCAAATAGGGAGACCCCGGGGTATCCGAGGATGAGCCACATTTTCAAGCACCAAATCCTAATTTGCAAGAAGAAATAAAGATTATGTTCACGAGTCAGACCCAGAGCATGTAATGGATGGCTAGATGGATGCCTGTATGATGACTGTTTTTGTCACACTGTTTTGTTTTTCTACTTTCAGTTCTGACATGTCACAGGGTATAGGTGTGTGCTGCCGCTGTGGGGAAGGTTTTGGCACGCATCAACAGATTGTCAACTCCAACGGAGAAGTTTGGCATCCACAATGTTTTGTGTAAGTAACTTAACCAGTGTCCGTGCTCACCAGCTATTCTTAAGAACATACTGAGTGTTATTCTTACGGAATTTCTGAATTTGATAGTAACACAAATTCTGATTGGCTAAACCATTATGGTTTGGCATCAACAGTATTTTGAATATGTTCTTGGTTCTATTCATTAACCATTCTTAAGAACATGTCTAACTGTGAAAGTAACAGAACTTCAGATTAGCTGAACCAATTAGAAGTTCTGTTACTTTCACATTAACGAAATTCTGAAGAATAAGACTAAGAATGTTCTTAAGAATGGTTGGTGAATACAGAACCTGGATTTATCTTTACCAATATTCCTAACAACATTCTTAGTCTTATTTCCTAGAATTTTCTGAATTTGAGAGTAATACAACTTTGATTTGCTAAACCAAATGATTTCGCCAATCTGAAGTTGTGCTACTCTAAAATAGTCATTTGCATTGAAAACACTTGCAGACAACCAATCAGATTGCCTCAGATTATGAGATTAGTCTGTGACAGTGTAGAAAACACTATGGAAAACAATGTATGAAAACTGTTGTTGGTTAATTCTTTACCAAACAACAAAATTTTAGACTAGTCCAGATTGAAAGTATTTGCAGTAGACAAAATGAATGTGACTCAAAAGTTGAAAACTGTTTTGGGAGGGGCAGAAAAGATTGTGGGAAAAGGAGAAAATGTTGGTTACCAGCATTTTCTCCTTTTCCCACAATCTTTTCCAAAGACTCCTTTTTCAGGGTTGTGAAAACCAGGGATTGTGTGGGAAAGGGTTAAAAGTCAGGTTTGTGTGGTGTAGGATTAATATCAAAGGTTGACTATTTAGTTTTAAAATATCAACAAAATCTCCCCATTATTCACAATTTTTTTAATACTGTGTTCCTCATGGGACATTAATATTTGGGATTATACAATAAAGGGCTAGATTATTAACTGCTATAATTAGGGCTCCGTATCGGTCAGTTTGATCGATACGATATTTGTATCGATACAAAATGATCGATATTCGATATATCATATGATATTTCAATTTTCAAGAAAAGACAGAAAAAAATGCGAAAATTGTGTTTGTTCTTTTTTCAGCATACCTGAAAAACAAAATACCGCAAATTTAACACTTCTAGATTGTATTGAAATTTCATAATTATGTAGGCCTAAATTAATATGAATTCTAACTAGATCTACATTTACTACTCATTAAAAAGCTGAAAAGACAGTCTAAGAGGACTCTGATCGGACAATGTCAAGGAGACATTTTGTTGTGTCATGGGTTTCCGTGTTTTATTTTTTCACCGAACAATTTTTCATGCGTGTTAATTTCTGGATAGGTATGTTCGCATGATTCGACATAGATTTCTCAATAAGGATTAGAACTAGCATCAAAATCTGTTATTTTACTCACGATAAACAGATAATGGCCTTTTTTGTCCATGTTTTTTCTTACGTGAGGTCTCGCGTGTGATTAACATTTGTTATGCAAATTTCAAGTCTATAAAATGATTTACACAATAATTTACGCGAGTCGGAACACTGATTTCAGATAATCTAATGGAAAAAGAGATTTGATTTTCGAGCCACATTTTTCGGCAATATTAAAAGATCGACCAAATAAAATCTTAGGAAGGTTGAAAGGTCACGGCTTCAATTATTTCCATCGCTACCTCTCGATCACATCACGAGATGTTCATTACCTTTGTTTAATCAACTATATTGACCAGTTATCAGCGTAAATTTGTCTGCAATCTGCTGATTGATGCATAATTTGCAGATTTCAAACAACATGACGGGGGAACGAAAATAGGGGTATAAGCTAATTGTCATCCATTGTGTAACGGGTACAGGGCGAGTAATAAAGAATGACGCATTTCGATTGGTTGTAAGTTTCCCAGGTAGCCACACCTACCTCTACGACTACTCGACTTTAGAGATTACCTAAAGTAAACTCGTAATGAATTTCGCCGTTAAAAACAACTAAACTGGGTATTTATATGCTTTACTTTTATTTTCTTTTGATGATCGATATTCTGTTCGATACAGAAACGTTCGATCCGATATATCTATCGAACGTAAAATACCGGTTTTCGATATATATCGAGTACCGGTACGGAGCCCTAGCTATAATGAAGGACCTGTTTCTTTTTGGCATTACTTAACTCTTTACCGAACACCAAAATTTTAGACTTGTCTAAATTGAAAGCACTTGCGGACGATAAAATTAACGGAACTCAAAAATTGAAATTTGTTTCCAGTAGGGTAGAAAATATTGTGGGAAAAGGAGAAAGTGCTGGTTACCAGCATTTTCTCCTTTTCCCACAACGTTTTCAAAAGACTTCTAACTCAGGTTCATAAAAACTGGGAATGTTTGGTAAAGGGTTAATGTGCTGGCTGTTGACCTACTTTTGGTCCTGAAAACAAATGAATGAATAGAAATTTGTGATTGGTGAAAAATATAGACATGTTTATTCTAATGGCCAAAGTGGTAAGAAAATTAATGTAGACATATTTATTCCAGGGTCCCAATGCTTGCAAATTTACGCCATCTATCTTAACTCTTTACCAAACGACCTAATTTAAGATTGTTCCAAATTCAAAACATTTGCACACAACAAAACATACCTGGCTCAGAAATGGAATTTGTGCTGGGAAGGGTAGAAAACATTATGGGAAATGGAGAAAATGCTGGTTACCAGCATTTTCTCCTTTTCCCACAATGTTTTCATAAGGCTTTTCCTTCAAGGTTGTTAGAACTCGGGATTGTGTGGTAAACAGCTTATTAAAGATATTTCTTGTTTCAGCTGTGCCCAGTGTTTCCAACCATTTCCTGATGGAATATTTTTCGAGGTCAGTAGATTTCATTTGCATCAACTCTTGACCAGACAGTAGGATTCTAGATTGGTCGAAATAGAACACTTTTAGAGAAAACAAATTTAATGTCACTGAAGTAATGAGAATGTTTGTGAAAGAGTAGAAAATGTTGTGGGAACTCTACAGGCCACATTTATCGCTCAATTAACTTGAAAATTCTTCAAAATATTTGTCTCCATAAATTTTTTGATGAGTTCTAAATTGGGTCACCTCGGTTGATAAATCAGGTCACTAGGTCAACTTACAGAAATTCCTTGTGGACACTCTAGAGGCCACATTATAAGCTCAAATGACGTGACAGTTGGTCATAAATTGACTTATGGATGTGGAGTGAATTTCGTGTATTGACTCAAGTAAGCAATCTATGACCGTCTTGGCCCTCTAGTTTTCTAATGCTATCTTCTACCTTCCCCAGAGCATGTTAAAACTTTTGTGGTAAAGAGATCATTAAATTTTGTTCTCATACAAAACTTTCCAAGAGTATATGCAGACGTCGAAGCTACTCCGACTCAAAGTTAATCTGTTTTCTTTGAAAGGGTTGATAACATTGTTGGAAAAGGAGAAAATGTTAGCAAGTAGCGAATTCTCCTTTTCCTGAAAGTTTTCCAAAGCTGTCATGCCTGAGGTTGTGAAAGAACAGGATTAGCTATGTTTATTTATGGTTAAGTGTAAGTTCACCCTGCATGGTTAGGGTTAGGGTTAAACACAGCTTGTAGTTGTAAAATAATATCATGTGATTTTTTAAAAAAAAAGAAACTCCATGAAAACATGAATAGGTGCACTGGCCACCACTGTGTAACTGACCTAAACCTGAAAATGCTGTTTAACTTCAAACAAAGAAAATTTCATGTGATTTTTTTTTTACCAAGAAACTTTATGAAAACATGAGTAGGTGTACTGGGCGCCACAGTGAAACTGACCTAAACCTGAAAATGGTGTTTCACTCCAAACAAAGAAAACAAATAAACATATTTTCAGGATTAAATTATCAGCAATGTGATTTGCCAGCAAGTAGGCTTCAACTTCCACTCAACTTTAGGCTATGTTATCCAAATGGTCAATCAAGTCTTTCCTGGCAGTGCTTGTCGTTGAAGTGTGTCCTTTGGCAAGGCATGGCAGGTGTTTGCTGTAAAAGTGAGCTGTGGCCATGGTATGATTATGACATACTGAGTTACTACCAGACGACAAAATTGTAGGCTGTTCCAAATTGAAAGAAATGATTGACAACAAATTACACGTGGCTCAGATACTTGGATTTGTTGCTTAACTCTTTACCAAACGACAAAAATTGTAGACTAGTCCATATAGTCAAAGGATTTGCAGACAACAAATTAAATGTAACTGAAAGGATGATTGTTAGCTCCACTGGCCAAAGGCCAGCTGGCTTATGTTATGGCCTGGTGTCTGTTGTGCATCTGTCTGTCTGTGCTCCGTTAACTTTTATTTCAAACATCTTCTTCTCTCAAACTACCCATCCAATTTTGATAAAACTTCACTGAAATTATCCTTCCATGGTCCTCTTTAGAATTTTTGAAATAATTTGATTCCTTCAAAAACTTTGGTTTCCATGGCACCGAAACTGAAAAAATATTGAAAATCTTCGAAAATCTTCTTGTCTGAAACCATAGGGCCTAGGGCTACCAAATTTTGCATGTAACTTTATCCAATGGACCCTCTACCAAGTTCCTTCAAATAATAGCCCTGGGGTCAAAAGTGGCCCTGCCCTGGGAGGTCACAAGTTTTATATAGGGTTTTATAGGGAAAACTTTAAAAATCTTATGGTACTCAGCCATAGGGCCTAGGGCTACCAAATTTAGCATGTGTCTTTATCAAGTGGTTGTCAACCAAGATTGCCTAAGTTTTAGCCCTGGAGTCAAATTTGGCCCAGCCCTGGGGTTTACAAGTTTTATATGGACTTATATAGGGAAAACTTTAAAAATTTTCTAGTACCTAGCCACTAGGCCTAGGGCTACCAAATTTGGCATGTAGCTTTATCTAGTGGATGTCTACCAAGGGTGCCCAAATTGTAGCCCTTGGGTCAAATTTGACATGTCTGGGGGGTCACAGGTTTTACCTAGGCTTACATTTGGAAAACTTTCAAAATCTACTTGTACTTTACAATAAGGCCTAGGTCTACTAAATTTTGCATGTAGCTTTATCTAGTGGGCCTCTACCAAGAGGGCCCAAATGATAGTATTGGGGTCAGGTTTGTCCCCAGACCAAGGGTCACAAGTTTTACATGGGCTTTTGTGATGAAAACTTTATAAATCCTCTTATTACTTACCATAATAAGGTGTAGGGCTACTAAACTTAACTCTGTCTCATAGGTCTCATGTTTACAGGGCTTTTTATTGAGGAAACTTTGAAAATCTTCTTGTCTATAACCACACATTCTAGGCCTGTATTATTTGGTATTGGACTTTATCTTGTGGACCTCCACTTTGATTCTTGAATTATAGCTTTTTGGTCAAAAATGGCTTTGCTCAGGGGTCATAACTTTTCTTGTAGGATTTTATAGAAAAAAAAAGAATGTAAGTCTTCAAGTTTGAAACCAATTGGCCAATTATTGTAATGTTTGGCTTGTAGTGTTATTACTTGTTAGCCAGTGGAGCAGTAAGGGCCATCATGGCCCTCTTATTGTTTTTGATGGGGAAGAAAAAATTGTGAGAAAAGGAGAAAATGCTGATTACCAGCATTTTCTCCTTTTCCCACAATGTTTTCAAAAGCCTTCTTCTACAGGTTGTTGAATTGGGATTGTTTGATAATGGGTTATGGGTGAAAAAAATATTTTTGGAAAAAGTAGAAAATTTTGGAAATTTCCACCCACAACAAAAGTTTGGCTCTGTCCAAGAATTTTCAGCTGAGCCCAGGTAGCTCAGTCGGTAGCTTGCAGGACTTGAGAACATGGGGTCCAAGGTTCGATCCCTTGCTACTACCCCTGGCTCGGCCAATTTCTTTCCGAGGATTGATGATAGTCACTGCGACAGAATTCATTCCTCGCCCACAGCTGACCATTGTTTCGATGATGATCATGTGGGAAAGCAGCAAGTGGCTTGGAAAGAAAATTGTGCGAAGCCCTGGTAAAAAAAAATCCAGGAATGCATGGATAGATGCAATGGCTGCTACAATGTAACTGAAATAATGTTGAAAACAGTGTTAAACACTATACAAACAAAAACCAAGAATTTTCAGGCAACATGGAGCTCAAAAGATTTATCTTTTAAAGGGTTGAAAAATAAAAAAGTGAAACAAGAAAATGCTGGTTATGGGTAAGTTACATTTAAGGCAGGGGGTGGGCTAGATATTGCGAGATACAGGACAAAATTCATCCTAAGTTACACCTGGTTCTTGAAAGTGCACATTGTACAGGTTTGTTACATGGAACCCAATAACGGAACTTAACCCATTACCACACAATCCCTACTTTTGACGCCCCAGAGAAAAGAAGCCTTTAGAAAACATGGGAAAAGGAGAAAATGCTGGTAACCAGCATTTTCTCCTTTTCCCACAGTGTTTTCTACCTTTCACAAAACAAATTTCAAATTTTCAGTCACTTTTATTTTGTCGTCTGCAAATGCTTTCAATTTGGACAAGCCTAAAATATTGTGGTTTGGTAATGATTTGATAAAGTCGACTAATTGTCATAGCCCTGTCTGCACTTGTATCATTTTTGTCTTGCAAAAGATTGAAGATAATTACTGCAAATTTGTACAAATAATAAACTATTCGAAGGGGATTTTATCATACAAGGGCAGGTAACCATCAACAAACTATTGACACATTTATGCTCCTTTTTCAACTCACACTTACAATATCCTCTGAAAATCAAGCAATTGCAGTCAAGTGTTGGCATCCACACGTGTCGCTCTCATTACTTTGATCTTTTGTTTTTCTCTCTTTGCAGTATGAAGGCAGGAAGTACTGTGAACATGACTTTCATGTTCTGTTTGCACCTTGTTGTGCAAAATGTGGTAAGTTGTTATTATTGTAAATAGTAGCAGAGCTACGTAACTCGGACGGTAGGGCTTTAGAACAAGGTCATGAATCCAATTCCTGGCTCAGTCAATTATTTTCCACGGATTGATGATAGTCATTGTGACAGGATTCATTCCTCTCCCACCATTAACCATTTTTTCAACAAAGATCATTTCAGAAAGCAGCCAGTTGCCTGGAAAATAAAATTATGTGGAATACTGTTAAAAAAAGATTCCAGGAAAGCATAGATGGGTTCACTGGTCACTGCAATATATCTGAAATAATGTTGAAAGCAGTGTTAAACACCATACTATAAATCAATTATTAATAATTATCATTAATCATCCACTTTGATTATTCTGCACCCATATTTACCAATCAGTCTTAACTAGTCAACGAAACTTTAGACCAGTCCAAATTGAAAGCATTGGCAGGTGACAGAATATATGTGATTGAAAAACTGAAATTTGTTGTTGGAAGGGTAGAAAACATTGTGGGAAAAGGAGAAAATGCTGGTCACCAGCATTTTCTCCTTTTCCCACAATGTTTCCCGAAGTTTTAAAGGTGGCCCTTCAGATATTGGGACGAAAATTTTAAAAAAATGCAAAAAAATCATCCTTATACTCCCCAAGCCTTTTAATTTGCCTTCATAAAACCCCAGTAGTCGAAAACCATCCGACAGCACGAGAAATTACAGATTTACTATGGCCCAGGTTGACACCAACGGGAGACACGTTCTATTTTTAGATGATCAATTCGCTCATTTATATACAGGAATACACAGACAAAGTTTCAAATATAGGGTCCGAAGAAGATATTATGGAAAGTAATTATTACATGTTTGTTATGTAATGGAATTTAAGTGTTATAAGTCACGTGCCAGTGACTTGACATTCCCAAAATGCTTTATTGATTTTTGGCGGGAAATCTAAAAATACCTTAAGAGGCTACATAGCCTTTTAAGGGAACACCATCAAAAAAAATTTTTTTTGTAATTTTATGAGTCTTACTTATTGATGATTTGTATTATTTTTTCATATAAATTTTAGTGATATATATGTTTTTTAATTTGGTGAGATGAAAAAAATTCTAAATACCCACCTTTAAAAAAGCTTCTTGCATAGGGTCATTAAAAGTTTTGATTGTGTGGTAAAGGGTTAAAAACTTCTGAGTCTTATTCTCTTAAAATTTTTAATTTGAATTAGTATTTAACTCTTTACCAAACAATCCCTGGTTTTTACGACCCTGAGATAGAAGCCTTTTGAAAACATTGTAGGAAAAGGAGAAAATGCTGGTAACCAGCATTTTCTCCTTTTCCCACAATATTTTCTGTCCTGCTGGAAACAAATTTCAATTTTTCAGTTATATTTATTTTGTCATCTGCAAATGCTTTCAATTTGGACCAGTCAAAAATTTTGTTGTGTGGTAACGAGTTAAGCGATTTCAATGTGAATTAGATTGAAGGTGTGGCAAAAACATATTGTACCTTTTTTTATACCCCAGCAAAACGAATGTTTTCAGGTTATACTGGAATCAGCCTGTCTGTCCGTGTGTCAGTTCATCCATCCGTCCCACTGTGTGCCCATCCGTGTGTCTGTCTGTACAAACTAGTAATTTTGTGTTGCAAACTCCTCCTACAGTTTTCCATCAATTGTATTGAAACTTTGCACCTTATATTGATCATATATTAAAAGATTTGCAAGACGCAATTTTTAAGTGTCAACTCTTCCTGGTTGAGGAATTATCTCCCCTTGAACTTGATACTTTTTTCTGGCGAGGAGCTTAAGTCACATTCAGTGTCAGCTTTTCTTGTTTTCAGGAGAGTTCATTGTTGGTCGAGTCATCAAGGCTATGAACAAAGCCTGGCATCCGGAATGTTTTTGCTGCGAGCTTTGCGGAAAAACGCTGGCTGATGCTGGATTTGTTAAAAATGCCGGGAGGTGTGTTTTCTCTTTAAATCCTTTTCCACACGACCCTGAGTTTTAACGGCCTTGTGATAAAGGCTTTTGGAAACATTGTGGGAAAAGGAAAAAATGCTTTTTATCTTATTATACATATAAATAATCATTTGAGGTATACTGAATTTGTCCTCTGCAAAAACTGTGAACTTGGAATAGTACAAAACTTTGACAAAATTTTAATTTAAGGCTCGTCCAAATTCAGAGCTGATGCAGACGACAAATTAAATGTGGCCCTTTTATAGAAATTCATCTCTGAAAAAGTAGAAAACGCTGTGAAAAAATGCTTTTAACCAGAATTTCTCCTTTTCCAACAATATTTTCTGCCTAATCAAAGATCAATTTCATCATATGAATCGCATTTAACCCTTTACCAAACAATCCCTGGTTTTTAAGACCCTGAGATAAAAGCCTCTTGAAAACATTGTGGGAAAAGGAGAAAATGCTGGTAACCAGCATTTTCTCCTTTTCCCACAATGTTTTCTACTCTGCTAGAAACAAATTTCAATTTTTGAGTTATGTATATTTTGTAGTCTGCAAGCACTTTCAATTTGGACCAGTCTAAAATTTTGTTTAGTAAATTGTTAAATTGTTGTCTGCAGGTGCTTTCAATTTAGACAAAGACTACATTTTCCTCATGTTGTTAACTTTTTCACAGAAACGCCCTAGTTTTTACGGCCCTGAGATTGAAGGCATTTGAAAGCACTGTGGAAAAAGGAGAAAATGCTCGTAGTGAGCATTTTCTCCTTTGTTCACTTTGTTTTCTTCCCTTACAGATAAAAATACCTCCTTTTTGGCCACTCTAAATTTATTGTCTGCAAATTCTTTCAATTTCAGCAGACCAAAATTACCTCATCCGATAAAGAGTTAAGATTTGAAGTTTCCTTACATGCAATGTGTGCCCATTTGTGTTTTTTCAGAGCTTTATGTCGTGAATGTAATTCGAAGGAGAAAGCTCGCGGAATGGGAAAGTATGTGTGCCACAAATGCCATTCGATTATCGAAGAGGGACACATCAAGTACAAGGGAGAGGCGTACCACCCGTACCATTTCAACTGTAACAACTGTGGGTCGGTATTAGCTTTATCACATAACCGTCTTTGATAGCTTGGCTATTTTCAAAGAAAACATCTAGAGCCATATTTTATTAAGGTAGTTAGGAAGAAAACTTGCCTAAGTTTTATGTAGCTTTAGTATAGTGGCATTTAATTGCCACCAGATACATGATAACTATCATTGTGATTTTAGCAGATTAATGCCAAAAAACTATAGTTACGTAAAACTTGTGCAAATTTTGTTCGTAGCTACCTTAATAAAGCGGGGTCCAGGTGTTCTTGTAGCCCTGTCATAGTCATCTGTACCAGTGTCGTCAGTGGTGTTGTCGTACAAAACTTACCATGAGTGTCCATGGGCAAGACACTTCAGAGCCCTAATGTAGTACTCATAAAACCTAGGAAAACATGAATTATGTGAGCTGTTGCCATGATATGACTACAAACACTCTTCAACCATCCAATTGTCTAAGTATCATTGGTTCAGAATTGGCTCGCCCTGGTGGTTCAGTGGTGAGTGTGTTGGACTCATGACCTGGTGGTTGTGAGTTTGATACCCGATTAAGGTGAACTGTCTTACCAGCCTATTTTCACTTCCCATCTCTGCTGAAGCATGAAAAAGTAGAAAAAGAGAAAAGTAGTCAGTGGCTTTGGAAAGAAAGTTGTATTAGTACTGGTGTGAGAACGCCAGGAAACATGTGTGTCACAGACCGCCATGATATGACCTTATATGTTAAAGTGAGTTAAACCCCAATACAACCAACTATTTCAGAATTGAGCTGAATGCTGATGCAAGGGAGGTCAATGGGGAACTGTATTGTCTTCGTTGCCATGACAAAATGGGTATCCCGATTTGCGGTGCTTGCAGGTAGGTCTGAGTTAAAGATACATCCTCACAGTCATGGAAAAAAACGCTGTCCAAAATTTGATAGACTGTAGAATGGCTCAGAATTTAGTCAGCTATGTAAATATAGATAAATTATCAATGTAATGTTATGGTGTAAGGGATAAATACATTTATAGAAAATCTGTCGTATTTTAGCAATCACCACTTGTTAAGTCTTTAACAAATGACAAAATTTTAGACTTGTCTAAAATGAAAGCATTTGCAGACAACATATTAAAAGTTGCACCATTGATTGATGGAAGTTGTCAGTGTAAGAAGGGAAAAGATTATTGGAAAAGAACAAAATGCTGGTTACCAGCATTTTGTTCTTTTCCCACAATGTTTTCAAAAGGCTTGTTTAGGTCATTGAAACATGGGATCATTTGGTAAAAAGTTGACATGTGAACGTACCTTGATAGTTGAAAGTGTGGTAAAATTGACATCATTCAATATAACGTAGGCGGCGCTTGGCTGTTCCATATCTTCAGGCTTATATATTGTATCAATGAAAGTTACATGTCAATTCATGATATTGACAAGATATACCTATAAATTAATTCTCTTTCTTGTTGTTTGAAAAGAAGGGAAAAAAGTATTTTAACCGTAGGTAAAGATTAAAAAAAACTTTATTGAAAAATGTGTTTCTAGTATATACATAGTTGCAATAATAATGTCATGAAAGATACATGTATGTTTATGTTATGATTGTGATGTTTACCTGTAGAAAAACATTTTTGGATTGAAAAGGAAAATTTCTGTTTTTGCTCTACTTAATAAGTCCTTACTCGATAGCTTCCCCGTATAAAATCAATACCTGACAACTGCGTCAGGGAGAATTCTCTTTGGCTCAGTGGTTATGGTATTGGTTTATAAATCTCGAAAAACGAGGATATTAGTCCCTTCAAGGGTTCGAATTCTGCCAGATGTGGTTTGTATTTGTTTCTTTATTACGTACCTTGTTTGTAAGATGGGGGCTTATCAGGGATTGACCATTGAGCCATTCATCTCACATGGTTGTCCAAAAACGGACTTTCTGCTTAAAAAGGCTTTTTGTTAATTTATAAATGATGACTTTAAGAGTGGGTGTGTTACGGGAGATCACTCCTTCCTTACTCGATAGCTTTCCCTTATAAAATCAATACTTGACAACTGCGTCAGAGAGAATTCTCTTTGGCTCAGTGGTTATGGTTGGCTCAGTGGTTACGGTATTGGTCTTTTAACCCTTTCCCACACAATCCCTGGTTTTTACGGGTCTGGAATAGTAGCCTTTTGAAAACGTGGGAAAAGGAGAAAATGCTGGTAACCAGCATTTTCTCCTTTTCCCACAATGTTTTCTACCCTATCATAGACAGAAATCATCTTTTCAGCAAGAGTTGAATTGTCGTCTGCAAATGCTTTCAATTTGGTCTAGTCTAAAATTTTGCGGTTTGAGAAAGGGTTAAAACTCGAAAAACATGGATATTGGTTCCTTCGAGGGTTTGAATCCCGCCAGATGCGGTTTGTATTTGAGCTATGCATATATTTGTTTCTTTGGACTTTGTTCGTAAGAATGCACACAGGCTATAACCCTTGTTGTTTTATTTATTGTGCCTTATAACTCACAACAGTGGTTTATTTAACCCTTTCCCAAACGACAAACTTTTGGACTAGACCAAATTGAAAGCATTTGCAGACGAAAATTCAGCTCTTGCTTAAAAGATGATTTCTGTCTATGATAGGGTAGAAAACATTGTGGGAAAAGGAGAAAATGCTGGTTACCAGCATTTTCTCCTTTTCCCACAATGTTTTCGCTACTATTCCAGACCCGTAAAAACCAGGAATTGTTTGGGAAAGGGTTAATGAAAAACCAGGATAGAAAGATTTTTATCTTAATAAACGTTGTCCCAACATTTCAAACACCCTGTAACATCGTACTCACATTTCAGACGCCCTATTGAAGAGAGAGTGGTACATGCTCTTGGGAAAGCCTGGCATGTAGAACACTTTGTTTGTGCCAAATGTGAGAAGCCTTTCTTTGGAACACGGCATTATGAAAAGAAAGGCCTTGCGTATTGTGAGGTTCATTACCACCAACTGTTCGGAAATATCTGTTTCGTGTGCAACAGTGTAATTTCTGGAGATGGTAAGCAGATTTGTTTTGTCAGTTTATTTATTGTCAGTAGGCTGCTGCCAGAATTAATCTTTATCAGATGATGTCATGGCCTGACGTTCGTCATCTGTCCGTCTGTGCATGCTTTAACTTATATTTCAAGTATTTTTGAACATTTTTTTATATGCCCGAAGGGTCGTATTATGTTATACCCCTGGTCGTCCGTCTGTCTGTCCGTCTGTTAGCAATTTCTTGTGTGCGCTACTCTTCCAACAGTTTCCATCCGAATTATTTGAAACTTGCCACTATGAATCTCCATGATGTCTAGTTGTGCACCTACTCTTAGAATTTGGATCGCTGTTTGCATTCTAAAATTATCTGCCCTTGATTTCTGGAATAACCAACCTTTCACGCAATAATAGGTATCATCTTGAAACTACATACATTGATAGACCACATTATGGAGAAGTGCAGTGCACATGAACCATAACTCTGCCACCTTTATCTTTTGAGTTATTGCCCTTTGTTAATTTTCAGTTTGAATTTTTGTAAAGACCATAACTTCCAAACTTAAAAATCCATCATCTTGAAACTTCAAAGACTAATAGAAGACATTATGAAGAAGTGCATTGCACAAGAACCATAACTCTGGCATCCTTCTTTTTGAGTTACTGCACTTTGTTAGTTTTCACTTTTAATTTTCGTCTGGGCCATAATTTCTGAAATATAAAAGCCACGATGTTGAACCTTCAAAGACTGATAGAAGACCTTGTGGATAAGAGCAATTCACAAAATTTGTAACTGTGCCACCCTTATTTTTTCAGTTATTGCCCATTAATTTTTTTTATATATCATTGAGAATAACGACTCTTCATTCATGGCCCATCCCTCATTTCAACTCACTTCACTGACAAGCTTCTTCGGGCGTATATGCGCTGCCTGCGAAGCTCTTGTTAAAAATCTCTCTGAAACCACAAGGCCCAAGGCTACTGAATTTGGCATGTAGCTTTAACTTTTTACCCCATAAGGCATTTCTATAGTGTCTCTAATTGACCCTAAATAACAGCAAAGATGAAGCCGTTTTTTATAGCATAGAAAACATTGTGACAAAAGGTGAAATTGCTCATCATGAGCAATTTAACCTTTTGCCACAATGTTTTCCAAAGGCTCCTGCAAGCAATACGTAGAAATGAGTATCTATGGAGTGAAAGGTTAACTAATGAACCTTTAACAAGTTTCTTCATATCATAGGCCTGGGGTCAAAATTGGCTCCATCCCAGGGATCACAAGCTTAAATGGGCTTCCATATATAGTCCCTTCAATTTAAACATTAACCCATTACCACATAATCCCTACTTTCGACGACCCTGAGAAAGAAGCCTTTAGAAAACATTGTGGGAAAAGGAGATAAAAAATGCTGGTAACCAGCATTTTCTCCTTTTCCCACAATGTTTTTTACTCTTCACAAAACAAATTTCTAATTTTAAGTCACTTTTAGTTGATGTCTGCAAATGCCTGAAATATTGTTGTTTGGTAATGAGTTAATCAAGGGAAATAACTTCTGTTATAAAGGATAAGGTTTGTTATACCCAAAATAACCTGGTGGAAGGGGATTATACTGGAATCGCCATGGCTGTCTGTCCGTCCATCCATCCGTCCATCAATCTGTCCGTAGACACAAAATTATCGAGAGCAATATTCCAACAGTTTTTCACGCAATGAACTCAAATATACACACAGTGTTTCTATATATATAAAGTTGTGCATGTGCAATTTTCATTACCCTGCTGCGATACCTTAGGGAATTATCTTCCCTCGAACTTTTTTCAGCTCTAACTTTTGTACTAAACCATTCTGCATTCTGTAACAAAGACCTGTTTTTGGACAAGGAGCTGGTGGGGAAGTATAATCATGTTTAGTGATAGCTCTAGCTTCTGGACTGACAATGTTTATTTGGTATATGTGATGCTCAAAGAGTTTGCACAGATGATATAGAGGATATTTGGTGAAAGTTAGAAATTTATTTCATCAAGTGAACACCTCGGTAATATTTTCACGATAGGCAATGGTGTTCACGAGATGAAATAAATTTCGATCTTTCACCTAAAAAAACAAATATTCTATTTATTTCATGCTTTTAACCCTTTCTTGGAGGAGCTTTATCAAAATCCAGTACCGTTCTTTTCTGTTATTCCCCATGGCGTACCCCTCCCGCATAGCAACGCATTACAATATTACGTCAAGTGCGAGAAATGTAAGGTATATGACATCATATTTCCCATCTGGTTGTTAGGCACATGCAATTTACCTAGGCAACAAGAACATGAAAATCGGTATTCTCACTGGTCGTACCAGTGTAAGATCAAGAAATATTTTCACTGCTATTTCTCAATATCCTACCGTAAAGCATAAAATAAAATGTATTTTGCAGCCATTGTGTACTTTCCATTTTCAGTGTTCCATGCTTTCAACAAAGCCTGGCATGTGAAATGCTTTGCCTGTTCTATTTGTGACAGGAAGATGAGTCAGAAGTAAGTATTGGTTAACACTTTACTGCACAATGTCCCTGGGAAAGAAGCATTTTGAAAACATTGTGGGAAAAAGAGGAAATGCTGGTATCCAGCATTTCCTCTTTTTCCCACTATGTTTTCTACACTTTCATAGGAAAATTGCACCACCTGAGCCTCAGTGAAATTCCTGTGTAAAAATGCCTTGGATTTAGTTGTGTCAAAAAGTTTTTGTTTGTAAAAGAGTTAATAGTGTTAACCCTTTAACAAAATTAATAATCCCTTATTAAAGCTTTTCGCACATGATCATGAGTGCGAACAACCCCAAGGAAAAAGGATTACCTGATTCCATCAACATTTAGTTGCAAATGCTTTCAATTGCTGGAGAAAAACCCCAAAAGTTCTCACATTGGATTCATCAAATAACGTTGTCAACTTTTTACCTTGTGTACGCTCTAGAGGTCACATTTTTTGTTCGATACTCATGAAACTTGGTCAGAATGTTTGCCTCGATGAAATCTCGGATGACTTTGAAATTGGGTCATGTCGGGTCAAAAACTAGGTCACTAGGTCAAATCTTAGAAAAACCTTGTGTATGCTCTAGAGGGCACATTTTTAGTCCGATACTCATGAAAGATGGTCAGAATGTTTGCCTTGATAAAATGGCGGACAAAATTGAAAATGGGTCATGTCAGGTGAAAAACTAGGTCACTAGGTCAAATCTTAGAAAAACCTTGTGTACGTGCTAGAGGCCAGATTTTCAGTCTGATACGCATGAAAATAGGTCAGAACGTTTGCCTCGATGATATTTCGGATGAGTTTGAAAATGGGTGAGGTCGGGTCACTTGGTCAAATGTTAGAAAAACCTTGCGTACGCTCTGGATGCCACATTTTCAGTCCAACACTCTTGAAAATTGGTCCGAATGTTTGCCTTGATAATAATTTGTATGAGTTTGAAAATGGGTCATTTTGGGTCAAAAACTAGGTCAATAGGTCAAATGTTATGGAAACCTTGTGTATGCTCTGGAGGACACATTTTCTGTCTGATACTCCTGAAACTTGTACATAATATTTGTCTTGGTGATACATTGAATGAGTTTGAAAATGGGTCATGTGGAGTCAAAAACTAGGTCACTGGGTCAAATATTAGAAAAACCTTGTGTACACCCTAGAGGCCTCATTTTCTGCCTGATACTCTTCAAACTTGGTCAGAATGTTTGTTATGGTGATGTCTCAAAAGAATTTGATAATGGGTAATTGTTGGGTCCAAAACTAGGTCACTTGGTCTTATCTTAGAAAAACTTTTTGTATGCTGTAGAGGCCACATTTTCAGTCCAATACTCATGAAACTTGGTCAGAATGTTTGTCTTATTGATATCTCTAAAGTGTTTGATAATGGGTAATGTCTGATAAAAGAAAATTAGGTCACTGCGAAATTAGATTGAAAATGGTTCATGTTTGGTCAATAGACTCAGGTGAGTGATTTCAGGGCCATCATGGCTCTCTTGTGTTAATTTTATGCATTTTAATACCTGCATTGTTGTATTTGGCTGCTATTGAAGCTTTAACCCTTTACCACACAATGACAACTTTCGACGACCCTGTGATAGAAGCCTTTTGAAAACATTGTAGGACAAGAAGAAAATGCTGGTAATCAACATTTTCTTTTTTTCCCCACAATGTTTCCTACCCTTCCAAAATCAAATTTCGGTTTTTCACTTACTCTTATTTTGTTGTCTGCAAATACTTTCATTTTGGATCACTCTATAAGTCTGTCACTTGGTAAAAGAGTTAAACGCTTGTATATATTTCATTTTCTGTACAGGACAAAGTTCTTTGAGTTTGATCTGAAGCCAGTGTGCAAATTCTGCTATGAGAAGTTCCCAGGGGAACTGAAAAAGAGGCTGAAAAAAGCATACGAGGAACATGGTGCCAAGAAATAGTGTGGAAGGAGGAGGGGATAGAGAAAGGGACAGAACTGTCACTGTCCCTCTTTTGCCTTAGTTACTGTTAGACATAGATAGATAGCATGAAATGTTGTGTGTAGAAAATGAGTCGCCCTCTGTCAAAAGGGTCCTTAATGCAGTTTTAGTTAATTGTCTTACTAAGCCAGTCATCATCATAAGACATTATTATACTGCAAAGAAATTTCTCAAGATCTAATTAGATAACATGCCTCCAACATATATGTCATGTACACTGGCAAAAACCAGTGTAAAAGCAGTTTCCTTTTCGGGAGCCCGTATACATTATTCCACTATCGACACAACATTCAGAATGGTGGCGTCGATCAAGATTGACATCAAGATTATGCAGCAAGCTGCAAGTCTTAGCATGTATTATTAAAGTTTCATTGACAAGTGATGTCGGTCTTTATTGCATTGGGGCAATCAGATGGGAAATTCTACTTCGTCAGTGTACGCAATTTTTTAAAACCAAAAACAGGTAAATTTGCTTGACAAATGTTGGAATGGTAAAACTTTGCAGTGTAATAAACTTGTTGTACAGTCAGATGGCAGGGGACTTGGAAACTTATTCAGGGTTGTGATGAATCTTGTCGCCACTTTGTCTTCTGCTCGGGGAAACATGATTCACCACAGCTATGAGCAAGTTTCCAAGTCCCCTGCCTACTGACCGTACACCTAATACTATATCCTTATAATGCAACCTAGCTGGCAATTGATTGGGTCTGGAGGTAGAAGAGTCCTTTGATATGCAGAAAAACTACTAAAACCAAAATGTTTTGACTCGTGTCAGACTGCGCAGGCTGACATGGGTCAATACATTTTGCTGATGCATTAACTCATTACCACAAGAGAAAATTTTGGACTGGTCCAAATTGAAAACATTTGCAGACGACAAAATAAAGGTGACTGAAAAATAGAAATTTGTTCTGGGAAGGGTAGAAACCACTGTGGGAAAAGGAGAAAATGCTGGTTACCAGCATTTTCTCCTTTTCCCACAGTGTTTTCAAAAGGCTTCTTTCTCAGGGGCGTCAAAAGTAGGGATTGAGTGGTAATGGGTTAAGCTCCCTTTTCTCAAGGTGGCTCAAATAGTGTGTTACGAGTTATTACTGTGAAAATTAGAGTCACTGTTTTATTTATTCGAGATCTGGAATACGATGGAATTTGAAATGAAATTTTATTAACCCTTTACCACACAATCCTGACTTCTAACGACCCTGATATAGAAAGCTTGTAAAAACATTGTAGGAAAAGGAGAAAATGCTGGTAACCAGCATTTTCTCCTGTTCGCACAATGTTTTCTACCCCGCTGGAAACAAATTTCAGTTTTTCGGTTTCTTTTATTTTGTTGTATGCAAGTGAAAACAAGGGAGGAAATGTAATAAAGTGCTTCTTAACCCTTTCCCAAACGACAAAGTTTGGACTCTTCCAAACCGAAAGAGTTTGCATACAACAATTTTAGATTGTGAGAAGATGGCAGAAAGTTCTCAAAAAGGGTCTAAAACACTGTGGGAAAAGGAGAAATTGCTTGTCACGAGCAATTTCTCCTTTTCCCACAGTGTTTTCAAAAGACTTTTACTGCAGACACGTAAAAACCAGGGCTTGTTTGGGATAGGGGTAAATGGAGTTTTTTTATCGGATTAAAAACATCATTGTAAAACAGGGATCAATTTAAAACAGGGATCAAGGGATTATTAAAAAGTAACGAATACATGTGAAATGGAGAGGATTGTTCATTTTAATTCTTTAATACACAATCCTGACACTTAACGACCCTGAAAAAGAAATCTTTTGAAAACATTGTAGGAAAAGGAGAAAATGCTACCAAGTTTTTTACCCTATCAAGGAAACATTGCACCATTTGAGCCTCTTTGAAATTGTTGTCTGCAAATGCTTTCCGTTTGGGAAAGGCTAAATTGGTTTCGTCTGGTAAAGGGTTAAGCAATTTATCTGCTTGTCACGTTGCTTTCGGAAACAGTCTCTTAGAAGATGAAAAACGGCATTTTTAGTTAGTAATATGGTTAACATATTCATGCTGCATCTTTGTTAATCTGTAGATATGTATTAATTTCATTGAAGTAGGAGGCAAAGAAATTAGTCACTGCCTATTAGCCCATTACCACACAGTCCCTACTTTTGACGACCCTGAGAAAGAAACCTTTAGAAAACATTGTGTGAAATGGAGAAAATGCTGGTAACCAGCATTTTCTCCTTTTCCCCCAATGTTTTCTACTCTCCACAAAACAAACTTCAAATTTTCAGTCACTTTTATTTTGTCGTCTGCAAATGCTTTCAATTTGGACAAGCCTAAAATATATTGTTGTTTGGTAATGAGTTAAAAAAAAAAGAAAATATATTGCCGAGATTAGCTCTCTACCACACAATCCCAACTTTTAACGACCCTAAGAAAGAAGCCTTTAAGAAAACATTTTGGGAAAAAGATAAAATGCTGGTAGTAACCAGCATTTTCTCCTTTTCCCACAATTTTTTTCTACCCTGCTGGAAACAAATTTTAATTTTTGAGTTAAGTTTATTTTGTCATCTGCAAGTGCTTTCAATTTGGACTAGTCTAAAATTTTGTCGTTTGGTAAAGATTTAATACAGTATTCATCACCAAACAATAAACACTTCTGCTTTGAAAGATTTTTGACAGAATTTTCACTGAAAAGCAACTGTAACCAAGTCTTGGCACTTGCATTTTTTTCTGAAATGTTTTTGAAGGTCTTTTTCTTCTGGATTAATTTGTAAAATGTTTTTTGTAATATCACAAAAACGAAAATCGTGCTACTCATTGACAGTTGTTGTCTAGTCAGAATCACCTAAGATGCATGATTTTGTCACATTTTTTATACCCCCACAAAACGAATGTTTTCAGGGGTATACTGGATTCGGCCTGTCTGTCCATGTGTCCGTCCGTCTGTGTGTCTGTCCATGTGTCCGTCTGTGTACAAAATGCTAGTAATTTTGTGTCGCGAACTCCTCCTACAGTTTTTCTTCAATATTATTGAAACTTTGCATATATACTGAACATATATTGAAGATTTGCAAGAAACAATTTTCAAGTGTCAACTCTTCCTGGTTGAAGAATTATCTCCCCTTAACTTGACACTTTTTTCTGTCAAAGTGCTGGTGGGGGTATTAAGTCAGATTCAGTGACAGCTCTAGTTTTTTTTTTTTTTTGTTTTAATTACATGAAGAAAAATGTAAAGTTATTAAAATGTTACTATACAATTTTGACTAGGTACTTCAAGGATTAGAAAATTTGAAAGACTATAACAAGCAATCGCTCGTTTTAACCCTTTACCCCATAAGGCATTTCTATGGTATCTCTAACTGACCCTAAATAACAGCAAGAATGAAGCCTTTTCTTATGTGTATATGACACCTTTTGATAGTGTAGAAAACATTGTGGCAAAAGGTGAAATTGCTCGTCACGAGCAATTTCACCTTTTGCCACAATGTTTTCCAAAGGCTCCTACAAGCAATGCGTAGAAATGAATATCTATGGAGTAAAGGGTTAAGAAAAGCTATTGATTTGCAAATGGTTATCTTATGTGCCTACCAGTTCAACGATCAGTAGTTTAATGACTCGCTTTTATTTCATTTAAAGAAAAAATCACTTTTACTGTTGTACAGGTGAATATAAGCATCCAATTGTGCAATATTATGCTAAGGCTTCATTCATTTTCATGAACATTACTATTAAATATTGTATACGTGGATATGTATGCATGCCAGAAAATGTACAAATTACCTATTTACCCATTACCACACAGTCCCTACTTTTGACGACCCTGAGAAAGAAGCCTTTATAAAACATTGTGGGAAAAGGAGAAAATGTTGGTACCCAGCATTTTCTCCTTTTCCCACAATGTTTTCTACCCTTCACAAAACAAATTTCAAATTTTTAGTCACTTTTATTTTGTCGTCTGCAAATGCATTCGATTTGGACTAGCCTAAGGCATTTTGTTTATTCAAGGTGCTTACTAGTTGTTGATACACATGTGGTAACATATGGGTAATGAAAAGATTGCAAATTTGAAAAATTCGCAAAATTGCAAAAAATTCAATGTCGCAAAAATTTCCTCCGATACAGTATTAATTCTTTCGTGTTTGATTAAACCTTTCCCAAACATTCCTGTAATTTCATGAACTCTGCAGAAGAAATCTTTGGAAAACATTATGAAAAAAGGAGAAAATCCTGGATAATCAGCATTTTCTCCTATTCCCACAATGTTTTTTACCTTTTTTAGAAATCACTTTACAGACTACTTAAGTCGCATTTATTTTGTCATCTGCATTTGCTTTGAATTTAGAAATGGGGACAGGATAACCGTATTCTTGCTGCAACCATCACTGTTAAAGGTTTTTAACTGTTACTGCTAGAAGGTTTTTTGTTTCACATCATATCAACTGTCAAGACTTGTATATATCACTTTTCTTGCATTGTTTCTTTGTTTCTCATGTGCCAGACCCTGGCTTTGAAGTGCCTTGTTAAAAGGCACTCCTATGCAATGAAGTTTTGCAAATAACATCTAGCCCTAATTTTCTATTAACCACTTACTGTTTGGTCAAGGGTTAACCCCTTTACACCTGACAAAATTTTAGACTGTTTCAAATGGAAAGCTCTAGCAGACAACAAATTAACCCTTTACTCCACAGATACTCATTTCTACGCATTGCTTGTAGGAGCATTTGGAAAACATTGTGGCAAAAGGTGAAATTGCTCGTGACGAGCAATTTCAGCTTTTGCCACAATGTTTTCTATGCTACAAAAAGGTGTCATATACACATAAGAAACAGCTTCATCCTTGCTGTTATTTACGGTCAATTAGAGATTCCATAGAAATGCCTTATGAGGTAAAGGGTTAAGATGACTCAAAAATTGAAAATAGTTTGGGGAAGGGTAGAAAGCATTGTGGGAAAAGGAGAAAATGCTGGTTACCAGCATTTTCTCCTTTTCCCACAATGTTTTCTGAAGGATTGTTTGGTGAAGGGTTAACTCATTTTGAGATTTCCAGTATGAAAGCGGTTGCATATGACATATTTAATATGGAAATATATTTTGTAAAGAGAAGAAAACATTGGGGAAAAAGGAGAAAATGCTTTCCTCTATGGTTCCACTTTTTATAAGACATGGCAACATTTCTTTTGTCATCTGCAAAATTAATGCTTTTTTTTTTTTTAACCATATACCACACAGTGCAACTTTGAATGCTCCAAGAAAAGAAGCCTTTTGAAATCGTCGTGGGTAAAAAAGAAAATGGTGGTAACCAAGCATTTTCTCCTTTTCCTGCAATGATTTCTACTCCATGAGAGGAAAAATCGCACCATTTGAGCCACACTGAAATTGTCATCTGCAAATGCTTTCAATTTGGACCAGTCTAAAATTTTGTCGTCTGATGAAGGGCTATAAAAGAAAAGTCTCAAATTTTATCTGTGGGAAGTTGTGTCGTAGGACATCAAATTATGCTGTCGTGAAAGCTGTTCATTGTAAGTGATAAACATTTTCCTTTCAAAAATATTTTGTTATCCCCCTGCAAAACGAATGGAATCAGCCTGTCTGTCCTTGTGTCCGTCCCTGTGTCTGTCTGTCTGTGTACAAAATACCAGTAATTGCCTGTTTCTTTCAAAGCACTGGTGGGGGTATAAAGTCACATTCAGTGACAGCTCTAGTTGATTTCATATTCAAGTATTGTTTATTTGTATTTAACATAGAATAATATTGCATGATTTTTGTTATTAGAAAATATAGTGTAAAATATGTGTAAATGTTAAAACAAAATACAGGCAACAATTAACTGTTTTTTCCATAGGACAAAATATCAGACTAATCCAAAGTCAACATGGGAGGTGAATAAGTTACTTAACAAATAGTCTCCTTTATATCATGGTTTATCGCTCAATAAACCACAGTTGTGAGTTATGAAGCACAATAAATAATCCATGAGGGCGATAGCCTAAGTGGGTTATTCATCACACCTCATAACTCACTACATGGTTTATTGAATGATACACCATGATAGAAGAAAGATTATTTCAATTCTAACATGACGAAGTCTTAACCCATTACCAAACAACAATATTTTAGACTGGTCCAAATTGAAAGCATTTGCAGACGACAAAATAAAAGTGACTGAAAATTTAAAATTTGTTTTGTGAAGGGTAGAAAACAATACCAGCATTTTCTCCTTTTCCCACAGTGTTTTCTAAAGGCTTCTTTCTCTGGGGCGTCAAAAGTAGGGATTGTGTGGTAATGGGTTAATAAAGGAAAACAAGTTCATACCTAGAGTAAAAATGGAGATGCAGATTTTATTTCATTGAATAACTCACTTACTTACTTTACACAGAATGACATCCCTCTACACAGAATGATATCACTCTACACAGAATGATATCACTCTACACAGAATGATATCACTCTACACAGAATGAGGTCATTCTACATAGAATGAGGTCATTCTATGAAGAATAACATTTTACCATGCTTTTGTTGCACTGTGTTTATAGTGCCGAATTCACTTTTTATGTTAGAATTATGATTATGGCATAAGGGATAGAAAACCTTGTGGGTTTTGTCTTCATTTAACTCTTTACCACACAATCCCTACTTTTGACAACCCTGAGAAAGAAGCCTTTAGAAAAAATTGTGGGAAAAAGAGCATTTTCTCCTTTTCCCACAATGTTTTCTACCCTTCACAAAACAAATTTCAAATTTTTAGTCACTTTTATTTTGTCGTCACTTTTATTTTGTCGTCTGCAAATGCTTTCGATTTGGACAAGCCAACAACAGTGATTGCATTGAAGGCCTCAAAAACATGAAATGTATTTTCTATCCGTCATAATCTGTGCAATCTTGCAGTTATCAGGGGCAACATTTGCAACATGAAGATGCAAGAAAGATAGTAGTTTAGTAAAATACGGATGAATTGGGTAAAAAACTGGCTGAAAGCAAGTGTAGATCTGTATCTTTAAGGTTTATATCTTGTTTAAATTCTTTAACTCTTAACCAAACGGAAAAATTTTGGGCTGGTCTAAATTGAGAGCATTTGCAGACGACAAATCAAAGGTAGCTCAAATGATGAAATTTGTCTTTGATAAGGTGGAAAACACTGTGGGAAAAGGAGAAAATGCTGGTTACAGCATTTTCTCAATTTCCCACAATGTTTTCAAAAGCTGTCTTCTTCAAGATCGTTTAAAGTTGGGATTGCATGGTAAAGAGTTAAAAACTAATGGATATACTCCAAAACAGTAAATTTGCTTATCCTTAGCAGGCTGTATTGCATTTGTACTTATATATAAGTTTGCCTTATAATCATGCTGAAAAATATTTGTTATTTATTATGATAGTTACTATGTAATAAAAAATACTTTCAAAAGCAAGTTGTATCTAGTATTTTCAGTCAACCATTAAAACTAATTTCACAATTTAACCTTCAGTCATAGTTGCCTTTGCAGCCAGTGTAGATCAAGATCAGACTGCACAAAATGTGCAGTCTGATCTTTGATCTATACTGTCTGCTTTCCTGAGATATTAGCACTAAATCAACGTGGTAGTCATTTATTTGGGTTTTACTTCTATATTTGCAATGCTACCTTGACATTGCAATGAGCGTTGAAAACTCTGATGTAGCATTTGCCAAGGAAGCCATTGTGTGGAATTAATAATTTAAAAAAAGAATATTATTCAAATATTTACTTGGAAAATCAACATGTTTTTTTGCTTATAGGGAGAGTACCAGTGCTAAAGTTTGCATTAAGTATGTGTTGGTGGTCTCCCTTAGATCATTCAGGAGGGGTCAAGAGTAACGTCCCTTGATGGCAAGATGCGTAATAGGTAGAGAGAGAAACCATGTTACAAATATATCGAATCAAAATTTAATTAGGTTCATACATGAAAACTATGATATCCTTTGCCGTCAGGATCTAATTCCCAACATTGCAAGAGATTTTTCAACATGTAAATATTAATGCAAATCATGAAATAAAGTAGCTTATAGTCATGGGATGAACAAGCCTAGGGACGAACTAGATTTGGAACGAAAAAGCCCGGAATCCAAGCGGTCAGTTATTATCTCTCGTTAGATCGCATTCTAAAGATACTCATCTAATTTGGGCATTCTGGGTACAGAACCGGACTACATAACTATGCGACAACCGTTACTTTGAATTTCAAACTAAAGAGGATTAGGTAATGCACATGTACTTGGTGTACCGTGTTGATTTGTTTTTAGATACTGTATACAAAGGTTTGCAGTAATCGATCGTATTTTTTTTAAATAATTTTTGCCAGTAAAATTTTTGCGTATATTATAGTTCAGATAAATCAAGAACTAAAACAGGCCTCATTTTTCCTCAAACGGATTGATAATAAGTCATTTTCTCCATTGCTACTTTATAAGCGCGTATTGCAACAATCCCCCAATAATTCCGGGGGCGGGGGATAGTGATGCGTCATATAAGACAGGTCGAATCTTCGAAGAATATGACAGGCGCAGTCAACGAGCCGTCAGTAATGTGTATCATATCATTGCACCAATAGAATGTTATGAAGGGATAAAGCTATTTTTTTAAAAAAAGAAGTATTTCCACGATTGATGGCCTATTCAGTTTTATTAGCTCACCTAAAGTGCTAAAGGTGCGCTATTGTTATCGCCCAATGTCCGTCGTCCGTCAACAATTTCTTTAAACATCTTCTCCTAAACCACTGGGCCAATCTTCATGAAACTTGGCAGGAATGTTCCTTGGGTGAAGCTCTACCAAAACTGTTCAAGGAATTTAATTCCACCCATAACTCTGGTTGCCATGGCAACAAAACAAAACAAAAAAAAAAAAAAAACGAAATCTTTGAAAATCTTCATTGATGAAACTAGAAAGGATAGAGTTTTGATATTTGGTATGTAGCATCTCCAAATGGACCTCTGCCAAGTGTGTTCAAATTATGCCACTAGGGTTAAAACTGACCCCATCCCGGGGGATAACGCGTTTGAGCGCGTTTGAGCATATGAACAAAGAAGGAAAACTTTAAAAATCTTCTCTCTGGAACTTGAAGGCGAAGAGCTTTGATATTTGGTATGTAGCATCTCCTAGAGAACCTCTACCAAGCTTGTTAAAATCATATCCCTGGGGTCACAATTTTGAGCATAGGAACAAAGAAGGAAAACTTTAAAAATCTTCTCCTCTGAAACTTGAAGGCGTAGAGCTTTGATATTTGGTATGTGATATCTCCTAGTGGACCTCTACCAAGTTTGTTCAAATTATGTCCCTGGGGTCAAAACTGGCCCCACCCCGGGGATCACAAATTTGAGCATAGGAACAAAGATGGAGAACTTTAAAATTCTTTTCTTTTGAAATTCTTCTTCTTTAAAACTAGAAGGCATAGAGCTATGATATTTGGCATGTAGCAATTCCTAGTGGATCCCTACCAAGTTTGTTCATATTGTGCCCTTGGGGTCAAAACTGGCCCTGCCTCGGGGGGTCACAGGTTCGAACATAGCAACAAAGAAGGAGAACTTTAGAAATCTTCTCTGAAACTTGAAGGTGCAGAGCTTGGATATTTGGTATGCAGAATCTTCTAGTGGACCTCTACCAAGTTTGGTTATATGATGTCCCTGGCGTCAACACTAGCCATGCCCCGGAAGTCACAGATTGGAACATAGGAACAAAGAAGGAAAATTTTAAATTTCTTTTTCTGTTAAACGGGAAGGCGTAGAGCTTTGATACTTGGTGTGTAGCATCTTTGAGTGGACCTCTACCAAGTTTGTTCCAAGGATGCTGCTTTGGTTAAAACTGACCCAGCCTCGGGGACCACAAGTTCGAACATAGGACAAAGAAGGAAAATGTAAAACTCTTCTTTGAAACTGGAAGGTGTAGAGCTTTGATATTTGATTGCCCTATGTCCGGCGTCTGTCGCCCGTCAACAATTTCTTTAAATATCTTCTTCTCCTAACCCACTAGGCCAATCTTGATGCAACTTGGCAGGGATGTTCCTTGGGTGAAGCTTTACCAAAGTTGCTCAAAGAATTGAATTTCACTCATAAGCTATAGTCTAAGGTGAGCGTTCCAGGGCCAATGGCCCTCTTGTTTCAATACTCTATTTCCAATTTTTTCAATCATATATTTGAGTGCTGTCGAAAAAAATCATTTGTCTACGAATAATTGAGTTTGATTGGATTTTTTTCTTCGGTTTTGTTCAAAATACAATACATGGTCTTCAAAATTCAATATTGAACATTCATTATTGAACTCATAGGGGCATTGTCCTTGGTAAATGTCACAAAAACCAGTAATCCCTTTACAAGGACCAATGCAGTACTGGAGAGGGATCAAGGTAAATAACTGAAGAAAAGGGACCTCATTATTTCGACCTTGTGCTCAGGCTGAGAGTGTCACTTGTGTATTTTTGGCACATAAAGAGTTGTAGTCTGATTAAATGGTGTCTTATGTTGCTTTCAACATTATTTAAACCATACACGACGACAACTCGCAAATTGATGTATTTCATAGATTTTACCGGTGCTAAGTAAGGGCTCGGAAGTGTCTTGCCAAAGGACACTCCCATGAAAAGCCTATGGACTTAGTAAGGCTCAAACCCGGGACCTCCAGGTCACGAGTCCTATTTTTTTACCACTGAGCTACGCAAAGTCCCGGTTTTAGACTAAATTGTATATTTTTTTTTGTCATATCTCTTTACCATACGACGAAATCTTAAGACTTGTCCAAATTGAAAGCAATTACAGACGACAAATTAATTGTGAATCAATGCTGGACTACTTTTCAGGATCGTTAAAACTTTGGATTGAAGGGCCTATGCCATACGAAACATGTAGTCAAACCAAAGTTGACGGTAAGTCTATTTAGAACAGCAAATTAAGCTTGTTATAAACTATGCCAAGCGTTCAAAATATTTTTTTAAAAGAAGATAAATATTTTTTTTTAGTTCATAACTAATGGACAAGCTAAAAAAACTATCAAAAATTACCACGGAAGCGTGCTGTCCTTATAAACATGGTTTGTTCGAACAATATTTGCTGTTTTAATACCAGTCATGTCCACGCCCTGCCTATTTGTTTGGAAGTAATTTATGTCAATTTAACAGTTCGAGTGTTTTCTTTCATCACTTTGGGCAAATAACACTTTATATTTACCAAAAGACAAAGTTTTGGACTAGTACATAGAAGATAAACAACTAGTTGTGTGTGACATTAAAAACCTGTCACTAGAATGGGGTGTGATGCGGTTGAAAAAACGAGTTCGATGGACGATTTTTTTTTCAACAGTATTAATCCATTACCACACAATCCTTACTTTTGACGCCCCTGAGAAAGAAGCCTTTAGAAAATATTGTGGGAAAAGGAGAAAATGCTGGTAACCAGCATTTTCTCCTTTTCCCACGATGTTTTCTACCCTTCACAAAACAAATTTCAAATTTTCAGTCACTTTTATTTTGTCATCTGCAAATGTTTTTAATTTGGACCAGTCTAAAATATTGTCGTTTGGTAATGGGTTAACCCTTTCCCAAACGACAAACTTTTGGACTAGACCAATTTGAAAGCATTTGCAGACGACAATTCAACTCTTGCTGAAAAGATAATTTCTGTCTATGATAAGATAGAAAACATTGTGGGAAAAGGAGAAAATGCTGGTTACCAGCATTTTCTCCTTTTCCCACAATGTTTTCAAAAGGCTACCATTCCAAACCCGTAAAAACCAGGGATTGTTTGGGAAAGGGTTAAACCCATTCGAGTGACATCTTTTTCATATTACACAAAAGTAGTTGATTATCCTGTTTATTACATTCCTAATTTACCCTTTGTTATTCTAATAATGATCAACAATGGTACTATATGAGCGATACAAGAAAAAGTAGCTCCGGCGAACATTCTAAACATGATGGTACCATAGTTATCATCACTAGTGGTGTTATTTACTGTGTACTCTGAGGAATACAATTGAGAAATAATCTTATTTCTGTCGTGGTTTGCCGATTATTCTAACATAGCACGTGAATTCGATTCTGTGAACAAAGTGCAACGACAGCGTGGTTAAATCTACGTTATTCTGTTTAGAATGAAGTCATTCTATGTAGGGTGACGTCATTCTGTGTGAAGTAAGTAAATGAATGAACTTGTTTTCCTTTCATTAAGAGTTGGTCATGTTAGAATCGAAATAACCTTCTTTCTATCGTGGTTTATCATTCAATAAACCATGATGTGAGTTATGATACGCAATGAATAAACCAACCGGGCTATCGCCCTCGTGGATTATTTATTGTCCCTCATAACTGACAACTGTGGTTTATTGAACGATAAACCACGATAGAAAGAAGACTATTTCCTAAATAAACAACAGTTGTGAGTTTTGATGCGCAGTGATTAATCCTGGAGGGCGATAGCCCAAGTGGTTTACTCATTGTGCCTCATTACTAACTACCCGGTTTACTGAACAATAAACCATGACAGGAAGATTATTTCGATTCTAACATGGTCAGCTCTTAATGAAAGAAACACAAGTTCATACTTTGAGTAAAATCGCGGATGCAGACTATATTCCATTGAATAACTTACTTACTTTATACAGAATGACATATCTCAAAAAAATAACGTCACTAACATGTGTAGCCCTAAAATTATGGAATTATTTTCTGGAAGAGCAAAAGAACATAATGAGAAAGGAGAAAATGCTGGTTACCAGCATTTTCTCCTTTTCTCACAATGTTAAAAAGGACTTCTTTCTCACCGTTGTTAAAACTCGGGATGGTGTGGTAAAAACAAACTGAACCTAAGTAGGAAATTAAGCTCGTTAGCCAGCGGATTTAGAGATACATCTGCGCTCGTTTACAGCTAGTTTTTAACCCATTCCATTTTTATTTTTTTACCAAACTATAACCTGTAAAATGGTTTAGAATGGAGTCAAGTATTGCTATATACGGTCTAAGGGATTCGGCAAAAAAATCAAGAGATTTTTTTTCGAGTTAAAACTTGAAAAGTTCAAAACAAGACATCTTTAACTCTTATTAAAACGACAAAATATCTGACTAAAAGCTGGTCTAAGCAATTTTCGTGGCATTATAAAGACAGCACGTCATGAAAAAACCATGCCGTTCTTTAATAAAAGTTTCACACATCGAATAGAGTATTCAGTCAGCTTTCAGAAGATGGGCAGAAATTTTCTGACAGTTGACCACTCCAAGAACTGGCACACTCGATGGAATGCTTCATCAAATGAATCTCCCTATGTTTCTAACCAGAATAAAAACGACGTCTGCGAACAAGACATCTTTAACTCATCGGCTTCTCCAAATTCAAAGCATTTGCTGACGACAACTAATATATGGAGCCCTAAAATTATGGAATTATTCTCTGGAAAAGCAAAAAAAACATTGGAAGAAAAGGTTACCAGCATTTTCACCTTTCTCACAACGTTAACAAGGACTTTTTCCTCCCCTTGTTAAAGCTCGGGATGGTGTAGTAATAACAAGCTCAACCTAAGTAGGAAAATAATCTCGTTAGCGGATTTATAGATAGATCTGCACTTGTTTACAGATAGTTTTTAACCCATTTTTATTTTTATCTTTACCAAACTATAACTGTAAAATGGTTTAGAATGGAGTCAGCTGTATAAACATAGATAAACTATCGATATGTACGGTCTAAGGGATTTGGAAACAAAAAAAATCAAGTTTTTTTTTTTTTCAAGTTAAAACTGGAAAAGTCCAATACAAGACATCTTTAACTCTTAATCAAACGACAAAATATCTGACTAACAGCTGGTCTAAGAAATTTTTCGTTTTCATCAGGAAATTTCAAACATAAATTGTCTTGAAAGTTAAAAATAAGAATGTTCTAGCACTTCTAACAGAAGTTTTAACGTTTAAGCTACGAAGCCCGACTCACGGAGCTTTTGCTGTCACTGTAAATTGAAGTCAAACTATGTAGAACATGCGGTCTGATCACGAATCTGCACTGTCCGATTATGAGTTATCCTTTTCTAAAACATACCTTTGAAATAGACAAAACCTTGTATTTTACTATCGGCTCGGAGTTTCAACTTTTTAGCCCCAAAAAGGGTAAGGTTCAGTAAAAGTTTCAGAATGTCGCCTCGAGGAGAACTGTAATTTTTTCAGCGCCATATAAATAAAGTGGCCTCTCTGGACAGTTGAAAATACAATCGCTGGGAATACAGACATATTTGTATCGGATAAGCTTGACTAAACGACCTGAAAGTATAGATACAAGATAAGATTTCACATTCTGTGTAGTCTGATCTTGATCTATGTCGTCCAAAAAGGTCCGTGACTTTGTCTATAACGCTAAGCGATTTTAAACTTCAAAAAAAAAAAAATCTTTCAACAGATAAGCTTAAGAAAACGAAAGTCTGAGGCAAATTTTTACAGTCAACTATTATACGCCTTTCATTCGAAATAATCGCCTCTTCCTCGTCAAAGAGACTTGATGTTAACGTGTTTCGTAGCATTATAAAGACAGCACGTCATGAAAAACGTATGCCGTTCTTTAATAAAAGTTTCACACATCGAATAGAGTATTCAGTCAGCTTTCAGAGGATAGGCAGTAATTGTCTGGCAGTTGACCACTCCAAGAACTGGCACACTCGATGGAATGCTTCATCAAATTTATCTCCCTATGTTTCTAACCAGCACAAAATCGATGTCTGCGAACAAGACATCTTTAACTAAACCCGACGCACTGACCCTTTGATGTCAGTGTAAACTGAGATCAGACTGCGCAAAAAGTGCAGTCTGATCACGAATCTGCACTGTCCGATTATGAGTTATCCTTTTCTAAAACATACCTTTGAAATAGACAAAACCTTGTATTTTACTATCGGCTCGGAGTTTCAACTTTTTAGCCCCAATAATTGTAAGGTTCAGTAAAAGAATGTCGCCTCGAGGAGAATTGTAATTTTTTCAGCGCCATATAAATGAATTGTCCTCTGCCGACGGCTGGAAATACAATCGCTGGGAATACAGACAGATTTGTATCGGATAAGCTTGACTTAACGGGCAGAAAGTAAAGATACAAGATAAGACTTCACATTCTGTGTAGTCTGATCTTGATCTGTATCGTCCAAAAAAAGTTTGTGACTTTGTCTATAAAAGGGGATTTAAACAAACAAACAAAAAAACCTTCAACAGATGAGCTCATAAAATGAAAGTCTCAGGTAAATTTTTACTGTCAACTATCATAGGCCTTTATTCGAAATAATCGCCTCTTTCTCGTCAAAGAGACTTGACGTTAACGTGTTTCGTGGCATTATAAAGACAGCACGTTATGAAAAAACTATGCCTTTCTTTAATAAAAAGTGTATTCAGTCAGCTTTCAGAGAACAGGCATTAATTATCGGGCAATTGACTACTCTAAGAACTGGTACACTCGATGGAACGCTTCAGCAAATTTATCTCCCTATGTTTCTAACCAGAACAAAAACGACGTCTGCTAAAAAGGCATCTTTAACTCTTAATCAAACAACAAAATATCTGACTAACAGCTGATTAACAGCATTGTTTCGTTTTCATCAGGGAATTTCAAACATAAATTTCTCTCCATGATAACTTCACTTAAATAACATTTATTTTTTATCGATCGTAATATGTGCAACCTTGCAAACATCAGAGGCAACTTTTGGCATGAAGATACAAGAATGAAATGGGTTAAAAACTGGCCCTTGTCATCGCATGTCATACTCTTCAAAGATTCGACCTGTCTTATATGACGCATCACTCTCCCCGATATTTGGGAGATTGTAGTAATACGCGCTATAAAGTAGCAATGGATAAAATCGCTTTTATCAATACGTTTGAGGAAAAACCAGGTCTGTTTTAGCTCCAGATTTCTCTAAACTGCTGATCATAGCTGAATGAATCGCACCAGGTAGCGTTTTATTGAGTAAACGTTTATTTTAGTTTGAAATTCAAAAAAAGGTTGTCGCGTAGAAAAGTAGTCCGGCTTTGTACCCAGGATCCCCAAATTAGATAGATGGTTATTTGTAGAATGCAATCTAGCGGGAGATTATAGAAAACGATTATGGCGGCAATATTCGTCAATGACTAGTAAGAGAGGGTCAAATAGCCGCATTTTGGAACATTTCTGCTCTCCCTTAACCTTTTACCAGACGACAGAATTTTAGACTCGTCCAAATTGAAAGCATTTATTGACGACAAAAAAATGTAACTAAAGAATTGAAATTTGTTAACGAAAGGGAAGAAAATATTGGGAATAGGGAAAAGGAGAAAATGCTGGTTACTAGCATTTTTTTCATTTTCCAACAACGTTTTTCTTTTCCAAGGGGTGTTAAAAGTCCGGATTGTGTGGTAAAGAGTTAATACTTTCATGTCCAACACGTCGAGCCTCGGTTGCGCCGTCGGTAGAGCACAGGTATAAAGAACAGAGGTCGCTAGTTTGATATCCGGCTCGGCCAATTTCTTTCAGAGAATTGATGGACAAGATTTATCCCTCTCCCACAGCTGATCATTCTTTTGACGCTGGTTTTGTGGGAAAGCAGCCAGTGGCTTGGAAAGAATATTGTGTGGAGAACTGGTAAAAGAAACTCCAGGAAATCATGGATAGGTGCACCGGCCGCCACGATATAATTGAAATAATATTGAAATTGGAGTTAAGGTAGTGGACCCGTCATAGAAAACAGCCAGTTCCTCTATAATATTATCTTAAACAATCATTAAAAATGAGTATTATTGTACTACTTTAACCGAGCCATTTTTTCCTTTTTCCCCTCTTAGAATTATCATTTATAAATCTAAAACCGCTATATTCTCATTACAAAGTGAGATATTAATTACCTCCCTTTTCTGGAAACTGACAAAACTATCAATAAATAATTTCAAGATAGACATCAAAAGAATTTCTGGTCGATTAAAAACGTGAAAAAGTATTATACATGTATCCGTATAAATCCGTATTTATCAATTATCAAGAAATTTTATTCCATGTTGCACTAGAAGTGTTACGGGTACACTACCTTAAACACCATACAATCAATCAATACGCATAAAATGGTAGAAAGGACGAACGTACAATATTTGCGTAATACTTAATTAAGAAATAATCTTCTTTCTATCGTGGTATATTGTTCAATAAACCACAGTTGTGAGTTATGAGGCACAATAAATAATCCACGAGGGCGATAGCCCGAGTGGGTTATTCATTGCGCCTCATTACTCACAACGTGGTTTATTGAACGATATACCACGATAGAAAGAAGATTATTTCGATTCTAATGTGACTAATTCTTAATGAAAGGAAAACAAGTTCAAACTTAGATTAAAAACGCGGATGAAGATTATGTTCCATTGAATAACTCACTCATTGAATGACGTCACTCGATAAAGAATGACGTCACTCTACATAGATTGTCGCAGATTTTACCACGTTTTCCTTGCACTGTGTTTATAGAGCTTGTCATGTTAGAATAAGGGTTTATTCATTTTTATTTACATCTATATCTTTGTGTGACGATAGTTACACTCACAAACGTGTCAGCAGCTGAAGAACAGTAATAACCATTATTTCAGGCTTTTGGGTCATTTACTTAAGAAACAGCCATCTTTCTATCTTTCAATAAACCACAGTTCTGAGTTACGAGGGCGATAGCCCGAGTGGTTTATTTATTGCGCCCCATAACACACAACGTGATTTATTGAACGATAAAATCACGATAGAAAAAAAAGATTATTTCGATCCTTACGTGACCAACTCTTAATCAAAGGAAAACAAGTTCATAAGGATTCAGATTATATTCCATTGAATAATATACTTACTTGCTTACTTTATACAGAATGACGTCACTCTACATAGAAAAACGTAGATTCTAACATGACACGCGAATTTGGCTCTATAAACACAGTGCAAGGAAAACGTGGTAAAATCTGCGACAATCCATGTAGAGTGACGTCATCCTATATCGAGTGACGTCATTCAATGAGTGTGTTATTCAATGGAACATAATCTTCATCCGCGTTTTTACTCTTAGTTTGAACTTGTTTTCCTTTCATTAAGAATTGGCCATGTTAGAATCGAAATAATCTTCTTTCTATCGTGGTATATCGTTCAATAAACCACGTTGTGAGTTATGAGGCGCAATGAATAACCCACTCGGGCTATCGCCCTCGTGGATTATTTATTGTGCCTCATAACTCACAACTGTGGTTTATTGAACAATATACCACGATAGAAAGAAGATTATTTCTTAATTAAGTACTACGCAAATATTGTACATTCGTCATTCACATTCGTCATCCTATATCGAGTGACGTCATTCAATGAGTGTGTTATTCAATGGAACATAATCTTCATCCGCGTTTTTACTCTTTGTTTGAACATGTTTTCCTTTCATTAAGAATTGGCCATGTTATCTAGAATCGAAATAATCTTCTGTCTATCGTGGTATATCGTTCAATAAACCACGTTGTGAGTTATGAGGCGCAATGAATAACCCACTCGGGCTATCGCCCTCGTGGATTATTTATTGTGCCTCATAACTCACAACTGTGGTTTATTGAACGATATACCACGATAGAAAGAAGATTATTTCTTAATTCTACCATGCTTCCGTTGCACTGTGTTTATAGAGCCGAATTCACATGAACATTAGTTTCCTACGTAAACAGTTTATACCATTCAACAAGACGGAAATATGACGTAATTCTCGCACATTTATCCTACATTTCTATGTATTTTTGTAATGCGTTGCTTTTAATGGGGGTACGCCGCGGGAAATTTACCGAAAACAACTGTGCTGGATTTGATAAAAAATTCAAGCAAAAAAGAGGTTGGAAGTATAATTTTTTTTCAGTGATAGTTCGTCATTTAGATCTAGATCTAGATCTATTTCATCAAGTAAACAATATCGGTAATATTTTCACGAGTGACTTGAAGACAAATCCACGTAACACAGGTTTCAACTCGGCTGATTCCGGAACTAACAACCTTGTCGGGTTTAACACTTTACCAAACGACAATATTTTAGACTTGTCCAAATTAAAAGTATTTGCAGACGACAATTTTAATGAAATGGTGCAATCTTTCTTTAACTGAGTAGAACACAGTGTGGGAAAAGGAGAAAATGCTGGTTATCAGCATTTTCTCCTTTTCCCACAATGTTTTCAAAAGTCTTCTTTCTAGGGTCGTCAATTGTAGGGATTGTGTGGTAAAGGGTTAAGGAGAGTTCGATTTTGATATACTGTAAACTTAATTTACTCGTCCATTATACATGTGGTTGGGTGTTCCCCCAAGTTCGTCTGCTGCAAACTTGCTTTAACTCTTTACCAAACAATCACGAGTTTTTACAACCCTAATGAAGCAAGCTTTTGAAAACATAGTGGTAAAAAGAGAAAATGCTGATAAACAACATTTATTTTTCTTCAGCAATCAAAGTTGTTGTTTTTTTATCAGAGTAGCGTTTAATTTATCGTCTGCAAATACTTTCAATTTGGACAGATCTAACATTTTCTTTTTGTTTCGTAAAAAGTTAACCATTTTTCACACAAACTCAAGAAACAAGTCTTTTGAAAACATTGTGGGAAAGGGAGAAAATGCTGACAACCACCTGACCAGCATCTTTTTCTTTTCCCACAATGTTTCCCACTCTTCCCAAAACGAATTTAAATTTATCTGTCACATTTATTTAGTCGCCTTCGAATGTTTCCAATTTAGTCAAATGCAAAATTTTGTCGTTTGATAAAGAGTTAAGGAAGGGTAATGAGTTCAATCAGTTTAACAGCAAGAGCAAGGCTTCCCATAAATCCTTGCGAGCCGGCAACAATAAGACCTGAAAAATCCGCCATATTTACAACAGATACATGCTGGTACAGGTTCGGCTGTAGTAGTTGAAGGCGATGTTGAACTCATGGTTGAAGTTGGGCTTGACGTAGTCGTCGGGCTTGATGTAGTCGTCGAGTTTGACGTAGTCGTCGTCGGGCTTGACGTAGTCGTCGGGCTTGAAGTGGTTCTAATTGGTCTGCAGCATCTACAAGTCAGCCCTCTTCTGTATCCCCTTCGGCAACAGGGTCTTCTTCTTCGTCCAAATCGAAAGCAGCATGAACAACGTGGTCGCCTAATTGTTGTTGTTGGTGCCAGCGTGGTTGATGTACGTGTCTGTGTAGGTGTAGGCGTCTGTGTGTTGGTAGGTGTGGGTGTTTGTGTAGGTGTCTGTGTTGGTGTTGGTGTCTGTGTAGGTGTCTGTGTGGCTGTTGGTGTTTGTGTTGGTGTCTGTGTTGGCGTCTGTGTAGGTGTCTGTGTGGCTGTTGGTGTTTGTGTTCGTGTCTGTGTGGGTGTTTGTGTAGGTGTCTGTGTGGGTGTAGGTGTCTGTGTGGCTGTGGGTGTCAGTGTTGGTGTCTGTGTAGGTGTCTGCGTGGGTGTAGGTGTCTGTGTTGGTGTCTGCGTGGGTGTAGGTGTCTGTGTCTGTGTAGGTGTCTGTGTTGGTGTCTGTGTTGGTGTAAGTGTCTGTGTAGGTGTCTGCGTGGGTGTCTGTGTGGGTGTAGGTGTCTGTGTTGAGGTCTGTGTGGGTGTCTGTGTGGGTGTAGGTGTCTTCGTAGGTGTAGGTGTCTGCGTGGGTGTAGGGGATGATGAATTAGCCAAGCAAATGTCAAATGTGGCGACACAGTTGCCCTTATAACAAAAATTTCCGGCTGTAGAACCACACGGCGTGCCATTCCAAACAAATATTAAAGTACTGGAGCAAGAACCAGTTGGCGTTGATCTACATGAAACTTGACTACCAAGAAAACAAGCATCTGCAGGTGCCCTTGTCGTACATGCAGACGCAGTGCTTGATCGTGTCCTCACTTGACACTGACGGTCAAGGGATACAGTTTCTATTCCAAGTAATCCGCTACAGAAGCTGTCTTGAAACTGATTATCGGTAAACCCGTTATTGGCTGTACAATCAGGATAGGAGCCAAGGTGTGATATAAACTCGTCGACGGAGCAACTTGAGAACCGACTAAATGTATTCTGTGTTGACACAGAGGGGGAAAAGATAATGGCAGACATGACATTAGTCCTAGATGGACAATTTTGAGTCTCGTCATGTCCTGCTCCAAGTGCATGACCAAGTTCATGTGCAGCAATCCAACCGAGGTTAAAACCTATGTTTTCCTGTAAGGATACGGCCGGGGAATTTGGCCTACACACCGTGTTGATGAAAGCGACACCGAGTAATAAGGTACCGATATCCTCCACAAATAAATCAAGACCTGTCAGACCCATCACGTGGTCATATTGGACGTCGGTTATACTATTAATTCTATAAAGGTTGAAATCATTGAGTCCAAAATCAATGTCTAAAATGCCGTTGTTGGTGTTGTTCCGTGACCAATCAAAATCGTTTCCTTTCCCGGGGTGTCTGAAAGCTGAGGCATAAACAACAAGATCGAGAGCGCCAGAGGAAACATCCTTCACGCTGCTGTAGTAAACAGACATCTCATTAGCAAGCAGAGTTACAAACAGTTCTGCTTCTTCTTCGGCCGCAGCGTCGTCATTTGGATTCCTGTTATAAAATGGAAGCATAAAAGCTCCGTCGGCAACGAAAACAGTTTCAACAACTTTAAAGCCAGGATCCGGAAAGATTGAGCGTCTCTCTCTTGCTCTATTAACACCATTCGAAGTTTTACCATCTGTGACATGGACCATCTCTTTCTTGTCATTTACTGCTAAAAGTTTACCATCGGCAAAGTCCTCAGAACTCTCGCATTCTGCCATGTTCGAACTCGGTGCAATGAAACACGTTTCGCCGTTCCTCTCCAGTATACCTGCAACATCACATTCGATCCGACCATTTCGGCGCTTGACTTTGCACGCAAAGGCCTCACCTGTATCGGCATCAGTATAAAAGGCGTACTTTCTTTTTGTTTTGGTCCTTTCTGATGGAATTTGAAGATACGGGTTCAAGATGAGGTTGAGATCTCTATTCCCTTCTCTTTCTACACTAATCGTGTATTGCATTTCTTTAGGAAATTCAACTTCCCCGTCGTCGTGTTCTCTAAGGATAACCTGCCTTTCTCGAAATCCGACCCCTCTACGTCTTCCTATTGTATAGAAAAGAATAAACAGTCGACAAAATTTTAGATTTTTCCAAATTGAAAGCAATTGCAGACGACAAATTACATGTCACAAAAACTGAAACTTGAGGTTGGAAGGGTAGAAAACATTATGGGAAAGGGTAAAATGCTGATTACCGGCATTTTCTCTTTTTAATACGCCCGAAGGTTCGTATTATGTTTTGGCCTCAGCCATCCATTCGTCGGTCAGTCTCTCCGTCTGTCTGTCCGTCAGTCCGTTAGCAATTTCTTGTGTGCGCAAATCCTCCTACAATTTCCATTGGAATGAGTTTTAACTTTTTACGATTGGAAAAGTAGGGCTTTTACCGAAGCTATTAACCCATTACCAAACAACAATATTTTAGACTGGTCCAAATTAAAAGCATTTGCAGACGACAAAATAAAAGCGACTGAAAATTTGAAATTTGTTTTCTGAAGGGTAGAAAACATTGTGGGAAAAGGAGAAAATGCTGGTTACCAGCATTTTCTCCTTTTCCCACAATGTTTTCCCAAGGTTTCATTCTGAGGGGTGTCAAAAGTAGGGATTGTGTGGTAATGGGTTAACCTACCGTCTAAGCATATGTATGGGCTGTTTTAATTAATGACCGAAACATAGGTACTAAGCTAACCGATCATAGCTGAATGAATCGCGCCAGGTAGCGTTTTATTTCATTTTGAAATTCAAAATAACGATTGTTTTTTTCAAAAGTAGTCTGGTTCTGTACGCAGTATGTCCAAATTAGATGTGTATTTGTAGAATGCTATCATGCGGCATACCTCGGGTGATGGGAGCTATCAAATCCCTTAGTCGTTACTGGTGGATTGATATGTTGCAGATCGATTTACCGTTCAGAAAATTGTAAGGCTCTTCGTACAAAAGAGAACTTGAGTTTCAATTTTCTGTCGAAATCTTTCTAACTATATTTCAGTTGACAAACATTTCGTACATTAATTTTTAAGGTGGTTTATCAAATCCGATTGAAGTTTTCACCGACAAATAGACAGATGTAAATAACTTCATCGAGGTTGTTTATGTCGTTGCTAAACGACTGTCAGTGGCGCGCTATATATAGAACCACGTGATCCTCAGTTGAAATGGAAACGACCGTGATACGGACGAGGTTCATTATCTCCCGCTAGATGGCATTCCATAAATACTCATCTATCTGATTTGGGCATCCTAGGTACAGAGCCGAATCACTTTCTTACGCTATAACCGTTACTTTGAATTTCAAACCAAAATAAACGTTTACTCAATAAAACGCTACTCGTGCAATTCACTCAGTATGATCAGAAGTTTAGAGAAATCTGGAGCTAAAGCAGGTCTCATTTCTCCTCAAACGTATTGATAAAAGCTATTGTCTACATTACTACTTTATAGAGCGTAATATTACAGTCAGTCCGCTTTTGGGGCTAGTGATGCGCCATATAAGACAGTCGAATCTTCGAAGAATATGACATGCGCAGACAACGGGACGAGGTTAGATGTAGGTGCGGAATCGGCCGAGTTGTGACGAATGGAATGCCATTTAGCGAGAGATAATGCGTAGTCAATCATTATCTCCCGCTAGATGGCATTCTACAAATACACATCTATCTAATTTGAACATTCTTGGTACAGAACAGGACTACTTTTCTACGCGACAACCGTTACTTTCAATTTCAAACTAAAATAAACGTCAACTCAATATTAAAACGCTACCTGGTGCGTTTCATTCAAGTGTGATCAGCTAGCATGTAACTTACGCACAGGCCATTGATTAAAACGGCCCCTACGTGTTTGGATAATAGCCTAATAGTTGCGGTATAAGCCCTATTTTTCCCAGATGTAAGGGGATTGGTGATGCGTCATAGCAGACAGGTCGAAATCTTCTAAGAAAATGACATGCGTAATCGATACTTTATCGTGTGTATTATTATTCACATATTGGTCAGATATATGAGAAAATATGGGTATTTATTTTATGCTTTCTGATAGGACATCGAGAAATAGCAGTGAAAATATTTTTCGATCTTACACTGGTGCCACCAGTGAAAATATCGATTTTCATGTTCTTGTTGCCTAGGTAAATTGTGCGTGCCTCACAACCAGATGGGAAATATGACGTCATATACCTTACATTTCTCGCGCTTGACGTATTGCTATGCGGGAGGGGTACGCCACGGGGAATAATGGAAAAGAACTGTACTGGTTTTGATAAAGCTCCTCCCAGAAAAGGTTAAAAGCATGAAATAAATAGAATATTTGTTTTTTTCGGTGAACGACCGAACTTTATTTCATCTCGGGAACACCATCGGTAATATTTTCAAGAGTGGCACAGCCACTCGTGAAAATATTACCGATAGTGTCCTCTCGATGAAATAAATTTCAATCTTTCACCGAAAAAAAACAAATATCCTCTATATATATGTACATCTAATCGATAAAGAAAGACAAGAGATTTGTCCTCATTTTAAACCGGAAACGACAACAGCTTTAGCTTGATATCACAATGTGTGATGTCATTTTTGACGTCATTTTGTACGTATTCTATAGAAGTACTTGAGTCTTGTAGATTATACCGCGGGTGCATTTATGAAGGTTTTTGTTCATTCTACCTATATTTTGCGAAGAATTGTTATGTGATAAAAAGAATCTGACATTCGTTGACGTCTGAGATAAAATTCTATTAAACTCGTCAAGGTAATATGTTATCAAGCTTGCCAAAGGCTCGCTTAATAACATTTCCCTCGACTCGTTTAATAAAATCTTATCTCAAAAGCCCACTCATGTCAGATCCTATATATCTTTTATGCTTAAGGTGTCTCTTTCAGTGCCCAGTATACTTACTCTGCTCTTTTCCCTGGATGAAAATACAGTCGACTTTAGATTAGACAGAAATTTTATTTGATAGGCTTGACTAAACAAGCAGACGGTAAAGATGCAAGATCAGAACGAATGTTTTGGATGTACAGTGTCTGCAAAACCCCTTGTAATCCCCTGTTGCGCTGGGAAAATGGTTACACTTCTAGCAACTTAATTGATGACTTAAGTATCCGTTTTTCCGAAACCATACCAATGTCGGAACATATCAGAATTAATGGTGAAACCATTGAAAACGTTGACAATTTCTTCTATCTACGCGTTAACCCATAGGCTGGAAAGCGCGACTCAAGGACCTTCTGTGGACAGTGTAGATCAAAATCAAGACTGCACAGAACGTGCAGTCTGATCTTAAATCTGCACTGTTCGATATACTTTTTCACAAAATAACTTTTAAATAGTAGAATTTGGGGCTCTATTATCGGTTTCAAATTTTCATTTCGCTTATTTAGTAGGTCAGTCATTAATTTTAACAGTTGAACTTAGACTTCAGCAGTAAAAAAGAAAAACAAATGATCAAGGCCTGCTGGCATACATGTATTATAGTATATTTGGAGTCTTCGATAGAATTATGGGCATTCCTGTAAATTAAATTGTCTCCCTTGCCTGATAAAATCTAAAGGTAACCAAGTAACAGATTGGTCCTTTAACCTGTTTTCCTTTGTTTTTATTCTCAGTTCCCATGGGGATATTTCGATAAATACAACAATGATTTATGATGTATGTGTAAGGTCCGTATGTAATTAATATCAAATTTTATTCTTTGTCATCAGCAACTACGTATATCGATTTTTAAAACAACCCAGCGAGATTTACTTGAAATATTATTTCAAGAACATAGCTGTATGGTGCTTTAAAATCAAGGACAAAAACCAAGTAATATCCTTATTTGGACCAATGTAGTACGGGAGCAGAATCAAGGGAAATAACTGAAGAATAGCCTGCAATAGCAATAGATATTCAAAGTAAGTCACGAATCCCTGATTGTTCCTCTCAAATTATATGGATCTGAAGTCTGGGGTATTTATAAATACAAAATAGTCGATAAAATGCACTTGCATTTCTGTCGCTATTTATCATTGGTGGTTTGTCATGTGACTGACTCATGACCTAGTAGTTATGGGTTTGATACCCGTTTAAGGCATACTATATTGTCAGCAGCTATAAGTCTCTCAGATTTGATACACTTGAGAAAAGTAGTCAATACCTGAAAAAAAAGTTGTGTCAGTAGGGGAGGGGGTGAGGTAGAGGGGATTCTTGAAGAAAGACGAGTGAATAGAATATTAACCCATGGGCTGCCATTATTCATTAGTCCTTCTTTTTTTCTGGTGATTCACCTGCAGTTGCTTTGCTTAATTATGATATAAATTATTCTTTAAGTTAGATTATAAAAAAAAAACCTGAGATAGATCTAGATCTACACCTTACTACTTTGAGTCTTAAGGGTTACTCCGATCACGGTTATTTTTGTGATTGGAGAAACTTTAAAAATCGAAACTCCCGCTGCGCCACCTATCGAATATCACGAGTTGCGTAACCTTTGCTTGTGTTATTTCTGACCAATCAAAATGCTCGTAATAAAATTTGTTAGGTTACGCATCAAATATGGCTGCGCTTTCGGATTCATCACATCAAAAACAAGACGAACAGATATACGATGATTCGCAATCATTTGGCTGAGGAACCCGTCCTAATATTTCACATAATTGATCGTAAACTATTAAAAAAAACTCATTAAATATCGATCGTCTACTCTTTTTTGGCAAATTTTCGTCACAAACACGACACCTTTCGTTTTTGACGGGCGCCGCCATTATTGTTTTCTGTTTTGCGAAATATTTCTTGTTACGGATGGTTTGATTGGACGCGATGGGTTCTGATCGCATCCGATGAAATGGCGCAGCGGGAGCTTAGATTTTTAAAGAGGCGAGCGGCCAAGGGTACTACCTTAGTATCCTTGGCTTGCGAAGATGTGTTGTGGTAAAAGAGGATATCATGCATCTCCATGATGCATGTTACCAAGCAAGTCTTCCCATAATTATACATCCATATTGTATGATAATTGGCTGAATCAAAATGCATGCATACTGGTCCTTTGACATGTGAAACGTTGAAAAATAGATCTAGAATAGAGTTTTATACGGACGTTTTCCCAAACTTTTAAGGTTTTGTTCCGTAAAGAAAGCGAAACAGCACGGCCAGTACTTAACTCGTGCCAAAGTTAAGACGGCTCGAGCAAAGTTTTTTAATCTGAACAGAAAAGAAGAAAAAAACTATTCTTGTCGAGATCTACATTGCAACTGCGTGATGAAAAAATATGTTTTTTTTTTTCAGATTAATGTCGAACCCTTTTAATGGATAAATAGCTATTTCCACTATAATATTATCCTAAAAAAGTTGCTATGATTGAAAATGAGTTGGTTGGTTGTATTGGGGTTTAATGCCACTTTAACAGCCAAGGTCATATCATGGCGGTCGGTGACGCACATGTGTTTCCTGGCTTTCTCACACCAGTACTAACACAACTTTCTTTCCAAAGCCACCGACTACTTTTCTCACATGCTTCAGCAGAGGTGAGAGGCGAAAATACACCGGAAAGAAAGTTCGCCTAAACTTGAAAATGAGTATTATTGTACTACTTTGACCGAGCCACTTTTGTCCATTTTTTTCCATTCTTAAAATTATCATATATAAATCTAGGGCCACTCTATTGTCATTACAAAGGGAGATAATAATAAAACCTCCCTTTTCAGAAAACTAACAAAACTATCAACAAATAATTTCAAGATGGATATTAAAAGAATTTCTTGTCGGTTAGAAATGTACAAAAATATTATATCGGTATAAATCCTTATTTATCAACTGATAAGAAATTTCATTCCATTTTGCGCTACACGCTTTGGGATGGTAACGCCTTAAAACGAAATGGTCTACCCACAGTAGTGAAATTTCTTAATTTCAACAGAAGGAATTTGGTTTCTTTTATCCTTTTTTGTTTTGAATTGGATCTAGGTGCCACAATAATCATTCTTGTAAAATCTAAATCTGATCAAGTTCTGTAAGCGTTCGCTTGGATATTTTTGACAGTAGTCTACAGATCTAGATTTCACTTTGGGTAGAATAAGATTTTTTTGCTACCAACACACGTAACATTCACTAAAGTGGGTCTTCATTGTTATTTTTATGAGAATTCTACCTTTGAGATGACTGTCTTTTCAACAGACCATAACTTTTTTAATGTCCTCACACTGTTGCGGTTATAGATGTATCAAACTAGATTAAGGAAATATTCTTGTTCAAGAAGTTTGATAATTAATATCACCCGGAAACGACAGTGGCCAGGGTGAGAAAAAAAGAGACCACCAAGATTGTCAGAACCAGGGTCCGTATTCACCAACCATTCTTATGAATATTCTTTGTCTTATTCTCCAGAATTTTCTAAATTTGTAAGTAACACAACTTCTGATTTGCTAAACCATTCGGTTTAGCCAATCAGAAGTTGTGTTACTTACAAATTTAGAAAACCTTAGAGAATAAGACTAAGAATATTCTCAGGAATGGTTGGTGAATACGGGCCCAGGGCTCAAACTAATTACCAATCAGAATGCCTTCATTGACTGAGTCAACCACTCCTTATCCAATTTATGGTGCAGGCTTATGTCTGGCATGTTGAAATGTACTAGTATTTTGGACTACAATGTTACAAGGAGTCAGACGTTTAAACATTTTTTTTTAAAAATGAGAAAAAGGGGAAATTTTCCCCTATGTATTTTCTCTAGAAATGATATTTTGGTCTAAAGGCTTATCAATTTTGTACAGTTATATTTTACTGCCTATAAAAAGACAGATTATTTGGTTTCATTTATTGCAGAATATTTGACCGGTCCGAAAACATACCCGAGCCAAATTTTGAAGAGGTTTGAATCAATTTTTTTATTGCGGAAGAATTTTTTTTGTCGTTCATCCAATCAACATTGTAAATTGAAAAATCAATTTTATGAAAACTTCATGCTTGTTTTTTGCAGATTACATTTTTTCACAGATAATAATTTCATGTTTTTTCTTATTGTTTACATAAGTTCAGTATTTCATGCTTCTCTTTTTTAAACTGATTTGGCTGGTAGTCACCACGCATGCGCAAAGAACTAGTTTTCCTTTTTTTGAAGAAGAGAGTCCTTCTGCTCGCAAAATCGAGAATCTTTTCGTCATAATACCATAGTTAACGTCCAGATTTATGTCACAATTTATTTTCATTAACATTTCTTTTACCTGCTCCAATTTACAGGAGAAACAAAAGTGGCCGTTTAGAAATTCGTGTCAATGTATATCCAGATTTAATCCCTGTGTGATTTGTATGCATTAGATAAGAAGATTTATTCTATGAAAGTAGCAAAAGCTTCCAGCGCTGCTCGCCTTTAGGCTTTGCCTATATTCATATTACGTATAACGCTGTGCGACAAACCGGAAGTCATCCCTGTTGAGATTTAGACTAAAACTCAGAACGAAGTCGGAGTTTCATTTTTAAAAACCTAGAACGGTGATACCCCAAAACGAGCTTCGATTTTATAACTTGTTTTAAAGACCTTTTCATAAATAAATGAATAAATAAATTAAATAATTAATTAATCAATTAACAGGTAAATATATAGATAATAAATAACTAAATCTTACCGTGTCTACGACGCCTTGCGTCCACGCTCGTCATACACCCTGCCACCACCACGCCTATCACAAAAAACACCACCGTCAATCGCATACCGTTGTTTCAATCTTTCAGTAAACAGCAAGCGCGAAAAGAATTTCTATCAAAGTTTTTGGTCCGGGCTCGAAGATGTTGCTTGATCTTCGAGTAGCTTGCTGTGCTGTATGGACAGAGGGCCGCCCAAGTTATATATACAAAGCCCTTATCGTTCTAAATAGGTGAAATGAAACTTTCAAACCGAAAATAAAAAACCAAAATTTGCAATATCAAATGTATTTTTTTGGGGAAAGATATCTCCTGATCGGACAGCGTCGATTCAAGGTCAGACTGCACATTCTGTACAATCTGATCTTGATCTACACTGTCCGTAACAGGTCAGTGGGTCGCGCTTCGCAGCCTAAAGGTTATCTGACGCACCTGTTTGACGTATGGTCAATTGTCCTGCCTCCCCCAATCAACCAAATGACCCTTCTCGTTTAAGTCTACCCAAACGCAAAAAAAAAATCTTGTCCAAATTGAAAGCATTTGCAGACAACAAATTAAAGATGGTTCTAATGATGGAACATGTATTTGATGGAATAGAAAACATTGTGGGGGAAAAAGGAGAAAATGCTGGTGACCAGCATTTTCTCCTTTTTCCCCACAATTTTTTCATAAGCCTTCTTACACGAGAGGGTTTGTTTCAAGTCCCGATTGTTAGGTAAAGGGGTTTGGGCATCTGGACAAATGTTGTTGGCCTAAGATTTAATACGTAGATTACGAACTATTATCTGAATAAAAAGATTTTACGGTCAATTCATTTTTAATAATAATTCCCACCATAACGATACTCGCATCTTTTTTGGATGCCTAGCAGTTTAAAGTAACAATATCTAGCAAAAGTAAACAAAATGGGTGTTAAAATACATTCCGATTTAAATCATACCATTTAAAATTATGGAAATTATTATGAAGATGGTGATCTGTCATCGAACCGTCGGTCCCAGTGTTAGTCGATGACAGAGAAATTATTTAATAACTAATTTAAAACCTGACAGTTCACTCTATCTTTTGTTTACTTTTTGCCTGATTTTGTGATTCATTTTTTGACCCAGAGACTAGTACTTGAATCGACCATACAATAATAATGGCTTGCAACACGCGAAAAGGGTCATTCGGACATTTGCGTAAAGTGTCGTCTCGGATCAGCGTCTGCAGTCCGCACAGGCTAATCCGAAACGACACTTTCCGATTTTATGTGGTTTTCTGTTTTACGCAAGTCTACTGTAGCACAAAATCTAATGTAGTCGTAAAGTGCCGTCTCGGATTAGCCTGCGCGGACTGCGCAGGCTAATCCGGGACGACACTTTACGCAAATGTCCGAATGCACCTTTTCGCGTGTTGCACTCCAATTATATCGTCATCTTGACAGTTATTTCCATGCTTTTAAATTGTATGATTTAAATGTGAATGCAGTTTAAAGGTAGGTATTTAGAATTTTCACATCACACCAAATCAAAAAATAGATATATTACAGAAATCTTTATGAAAAAACAATACAAATCATCAATAATTAAAAATTAATAAAATTACAAAAAACAAAAAAAAAAAAATTTTGATGGTATTCCCTTAAAAGGCTGCGTAGCCTCTTAAGCTATTTTTAGATTTCCCGCCAAAATTTTAAAAAGTATTGTAGGAATGGTATGTGACTGGCACGTGACTAATGATGCTTAAATTCCTTAACATAACAAGCATGTAATTATTTCCCATAATGTCTTCTTCGGGTGCTATGTTTGAAGCTTCCTCTGTGTATTTCTGGTATGTAAATGAGCGAGTTACTTATTTAAAAATAGACTGTGTTTCCCGTCGGTGTCGACCTGGGCTGTAGTAAATCTCTAATTTCTCTTGTTGTCAGATAGTTTTCAGCTACTGGGGTTTTATGAATGCAAATTATAAGGCTTTGGGAGTATAAGGATGACTTTTTTTGTATTTTTGAAAAAAATTCGTCCCAAAATCTGAAGGGCCACCTTTAACACCTGCTTTGATTTATTTTTTACCTCTATTTGGGCCTATATTACCTTCTGAAAATATGCGTTTTGAGTTTGTTGCTATACATGTATTTGTCTTTGTTAAGACTGACGGTTCTAAATAGCTTTTATCGGTAACTATGACAAAAACTGAGTCGCTATTGTGCTGATCGCAGAGACCTACACTGTACGACACTTTCTGAAAGGCCCAACAATGACCAAAAGGACAACGTAGGTGTTAAAATGCATTTAGATTTATAACATATCATTCAGAAGTATGGAAAATATTGTGAAGATGACGATCTATTATTTTGTGGTCGGTTCAGGTGTTATTCTCTGGCAGAAAAATAAATTTTAAAATGAGGCAAAAAGTAAAAAAGAGATAGAATGACCTGGCAACTTGTAACCTAATTTTGAAATTAATTTCTCTGCCAGCGACTGACAGTTGGACCGATTGTACAGTAATAGATTATCTTATTTCATGCTTTCCGGTAGGATATCGAGAAATAGCAGTGAAAATATTTTTGATCTTACACTGGTACCACCAGTGAAAATACCGATTTTCACGTTCTTGTTGCCTAGGTAAATTGCGCGTGCCTAACAACCAGATGGGAAATATGACGTCATATACCTTACATTTCTCGCGCTTGACGTAACGTTGCTATGAGGGAGGGGTACGCCACGGGGAATAAGGGAAAAGAACTGTACTGAATTTTGATAAAGCTCCTCCCAGAAAGGGTTAAAAGCATGAAATAAATAGAATGTTTGTTTTTTTCGGTGAAAGATCGAAATTTATTTCATTTCGTGAACACCATCGGTAATATTTTCACGAGTGGCGCAGCCACTCGTGAAAATATTACCGATGGTGTCCACTCGATGAGATAAATTTTGATCTTTCACCGAAAAAAACAAATATCCTCTATATCATCTTTACGTAAAAAAGGACAACCTCCCACGCAGTACACGTATTCGATTTTTTTTTTTCCCAAATCCTCCCGAATAACCGTTTATCACACAATCCTATCTATTAACTCATTACCAAACGACAAAATTTTTGGCTTGTCCAAATCGAGGCCATTTGCAGACGACAAAATAAAAGCGACTGAAAAGTTGAAAATTGTTCTGGGAAGGGCGGAAAACACTGTGGGAAAAGGAGAAAATGCTGGTTACCAGCATTTTCTCCTTTTCCCACAGTGTTTTCAAAAGGCTTCTTTTTACGGGCGTCAAAAGTAGGGATTGTGTGGTAATGGGTTAACGAATTCGACAAATAAAAAATTCGAAAATCACTATGGGAAAAGGAGAAAATGATGGTACCCAGCATTTTCTTCCTTTTTCCACGATGTTTACTACCTTACAACAATTTTAGCCAAATTTAATTTAGTTCCTACACATGATTTTTGTTTGGACAAGGCAAAGTTTTATTTATCCGGTAAACGGGTTCAGCTGATAAGCGTCCCAGTAAAGAACGTACATGGCCGTGGAACCGAGGGGATACCAGCCGATATAGCTCAGTAGGTAGAGCGTAGGACTCGTGAACACGATGTCCTACTGGTTGTGGGTTCGTATCCCCGGCTGGCCAACTAAAATTACTAATAGTCTTTCGGATGAGACATGAAACCGAGGTCCCGTGTGACGGTGCTATACGTCGAGCACATTAAAGAACCAGGCGAAGCTCTCAGTAGTTTCGACCTGTATCCTTGCACTATACCCCGTCTTCTGGGGGCGTCGCTCAGATGGGCAACCGGTAGCGACGATAAATCAATGGAAACCGAGGGGATAGGGACGGGAGTCGCCTGTTCGATCCCCAGCTCGAACTGTTTACTTAGTCTTTGAAAATACAGAAAAATTGTGAGGGAAGGAAAAATGTTGGCTGTCAGCGTTTTCCTTTTTATCCCGCAATGTTTTTAGAGGAGAATTTCAGCGTAGTCGTTCAAACCTGGTGACGGCTTAAACTTATATTTATTGCTCTAAGCGACCAGAAGTGGATTACCGAATTCAGAATTAGACCGTATAGTACTGAAGAGCGTACAACATGATTAGACTGCACGTATGTGTTGTCTGATCAAGATCGATACTTTCTACCAAGCCGAGCCGCGCTAGCACAGCCGATAGCGTACAGGACTTAAGAACAGGGCGGTCGCATGTTCGATCCCCGGCTTGGCTAGTTTTTTTCCGAGTAGGCTATAGATGACAGTCATTGCGACGGGATTCATTTCTCTCCCACTGCTCGACGATGGTTATGTGGGAAAGCAGCCAGCTCCTTGGTAAGAAAGTTGTAAGGAGTAATGGTAAAAGAGACTCCAGGAAACCATGGATAGGTGCACTGGCCGCCGCAATATAACTGAAATAATATTGAACATGCGTTAAACAGTGTACGATCAATTAACCTTCCGAAAAATTCAAGTACTACAGAATAAGAAGTAACATTACCAAATTTGGTTAAAAATGACCAGCGGACACCAATCGACCGTAAAAGAAATCTTTATTATCTATGTATGATTAATTTAACCCTTTATCAAACTATCCCTTTATCAAACTATCCCAAGAGGAAGAAGCCTTCTGAAAACATTGTGGGAAAAGGAGAAAATGCTGGTAACCAGCATTTTCTCCTTTTTGCACAATGTTTTCTTCTCTTCTAAAGCCAACATTCAATTTTTGAGCCACTCTTATTTTGTCGTCTGCAAATGCTGTCAATTTGGACAAGTCTAAAACTTTGTCGTTTGGTTAAGAGTTAACCCTTTAGCTGTCGACTGCCACTCCAAGACCTTTTACGGACAGTGTAGATCAAGATCAGACTGCACAAAACATGCAGCCTGATCTTGGATCGACACTGTCCGATAAGGAGGTATTGTTTCCCCCAAAAAATGCCTTTATAATAGCAAAACTTTAAGGGTTTTTGTTTTCATTTTTCTTCCGACTTGAAAGTTTCTTTTCGCGCTTTTAGCAAGTTAAGGGTTTTATGATATGACCTTACAATCCCCTTTCTTAACAACTCTAGTAGAAAATAACTTTTGAAAACATTGTAGGAAAAGGAGAAAAACGCTGGTAACCAGCATTTCTCCTTTTCTTACAATTTTCTTCCTCCCCATATAAGACAAATCCCATCGTTTGGGCCACATTTACCTAAACGTCAGCAAATGCTTTTAGTTTGGACGAGCCTAAAATTTTGTCATTTTGGTGAAGCGTTAAATGGCTTTCAACACGCGAAAAGGCGCGTTCCAGATTATTTGCGTAAAGTGTCGATTCGGATTAGCCTGCGCAGTCCGCGCAGGTTAATCCGAGACGGCACTTTACGACTACAATAGATTTTGTGCTACAGTAGACTTTCCCAACACAGAAAATGACATAAAAAACGGGAAGTTTCGTTTCCGATCAGTCTACGCGGACTGCGCAGGCTGATCCGAGACGACACTTTACGCAAATGTCCCAATGCCCCTTTTGCCGTGTTGCAGGCCAAAAGAAATGAGCAGATGCGAGTACAAACAGCCTCCAGCCGAAAGCATCGATAATCCATGCATGTAAATTTGACCTTTGGTTTTCCTTTGATGGTTGTTTATTTTCTAGGCTTGGTCACCCTATATTTATATTACAAACCTTCATTGTCCAATGATGGTTATCATAACAACAACAACAACGAACAATAATCTTAATCGTCACAATAATTATAGTAAGAGTCGTGCTCTGTAAAATGGGGGCTTCAATACACAAGTTAACCCCTTTACCACACAGTCTCGACTTTTAACACCCCTGTTAAAGAAGCCCTTTGAAAACATTCTTGGAAAAGGAGAAAATGCTGGTAGACCAGCATTTTCTCCTTTTCCCACAATGTTTCCTTCCTTTCCTAAAACAAATTTCAGTTCTTTAGTCACATTTATATTGTCCTCTGCAAATGCTTTTAATTTGGACTGGTCCAAAATTTTGTAGCTTGGTAAAGAGTTAAATAGTATCGATAGTAGAAACTCTTTGCTATTGGTCAATTTTCTGCATACCAAAAGAACAGTCTACCTCATTATTCAATAGGTTGATACACAAAATTAATTTTATCGGCCCATAGTGTTACAGAAGACCACTCCTTAATGCATGGCTTCGTCCTGATTTAAATACAATACCTAACAACTTCGTTGGGTTGGTTGGTTATTTGCGTTTATTTATCGTCGCTACCGGTTGCCCATCTGAGCAACGCCCCCAGAAGACGGTTAGTTGTTACGGGGATAGTGCAAGGATACAGGTCGAAACTACTGAGAGCTTCGCCTGGTTCTTCAACGTGCTCGGCGTATAGCACCGTCACACGAGACCCCGGTTTAATGTCTCATCCGAAAGACTATTAGTAATTTTAGTTGTCCAGCCGGGGATTCGAACCCACAACCTGTAGTGACCCGAAACATTATGTTCACGAGTCCTACCTACTGAGCTATATCGGCTGGTGAAAACTTCGTTGGGGAGATATCTCTTTAGCTCAGTGGTTAAAGTATTGGCCTTTCGTTCGGGCGTTGTTGGGTTCGAAGCCTGCCCGATCTCTGAATTTCTGTATGTTTGCTATACATTTGTTTCTTTGTTACAAACTTCGTTCGCTATTGGTCCATGTTCTGTATGTTCAAAGACCAGTCTTCCCCATGATTAAGACGGTTGTTTAAAAAAAAGTGTTTGTTATGAATGCATAAGTGTATGATAGCCTACTTGGTACCATGGATCACGCAGATGCATTAAGCACCCGTTTGCAGGAGCGTGGTCCATATGTACATATCGGAGTATTTTTTGTTTGTTTGTTTGTTTGTTTGTTTTATTCTATTGTAAAACTATCATAACCTCACCGCTCATAAGGATGAGTCAAAAAAAAATTAACAAGAACAATATGTACATGTACCATAACCTTTGTCTGGAAATTGGAGAAGAACTCTATAAGCTGTAGCTTCCGTTCTGATCCATTTCTTCAGTACATGTGTAATATGACTCACGTTTGTTACTATTTGTTATATACTGTTGAATAAAATATGTTTAAACTAAAGAAAAAAATTTGGACTTGGGCAAAATCAAAACACTTGCACACTACAAATCAAAGATGCCTCGAATGCCGAATTTGTCTTTATTAACCTTTTACTCCATAGATACTCATTTCTACGCATTGCTTGTAGGAGCCTTTGGAAAACATTGCGGCAAAAGGTGAAATTGCTCGTCACGAGCAATTTCACCTTTTGTCTCAATGTTTTCTATGCTATCAAGAGGTGTCATAAATACACATAAGAAACGGTTTTATTTTTGGCGATATTTAAGTTCAATTAGAGTTAAGGAAAGACCAGTGTAATGCAATTCCGGTGAAAATTCTAATTAGTTGATAAATAATGATAAATAAGGATTTATGCAGAAATAATATTTTTGTACATTTCTAACGGATCAGAAATTCCGATTATGTCCATCTTGAAATTATGTTTTGATACTTTTGTTCGTTTTCTAAAAAGGGAGGTAATTATTATCTCTTTTTGAATTGAGAATATAGTGGTTTTAGATTTCTATATGATAATTCAAAAAAGGAAAAAATGGAAAAAAATGAACAGGTGAAAGTAGTTCAATAATACTCATTTTTAATGAGAGTTAATTTTGCAGGATGATATTTTAGTGGAAATAGCCGTTTTCCATTACACAGGTCTTACCTTTAAAAAAAAACATACTTGCAAGCCTATTGACAATGATGCAGTCGCGGGTTTTTAGACAAAATGACTTATATGAATTCATAATTATAATGGTTTACTTGGAGCGTCACAGAGATGCATTAACTCCGCATTAACCAAGCCACAACATTTTAGGCTTGTCCAAACCGAAAGCATTTGTAGACGACAGAATAAAAGTGACTGAAAATCTGAAATTTGTTTTGTGAATGGTAGAAAACTTTGTGGGAAAAGGAGAAAATGCTGGTTACCAGCATTTTCTCCTTTTCCCACAATGTTTTCTTATGGTTTTTTTTTTTTTTTTTTTTTTTTCTCATGGTCGTCAAAAGTAGGGATTGTGTGGTAATGGGTTAATTTCATTTTTCATAGAGCACAGAGCATGGCTCATAAAGTTGGCTTCCTTTACAAAAGAAGCCAGGTGGTCAACGTAAATGTTTTCAAATAGTTTATTAGCTTTTGATTTCAATACGTTACATGTTAACAAAAAACTAAAAAAAAAAAAGCCGCCACATAAAAACCTCATATGCCTGAAATTCGTCAAAATAAAAACAGACCACGTCTTTTTCCCTTTTTTGATTTTGCTTCATTTACAAAACCATGACGAAACAGACTATGTATCAAAACAATTTCGCAAGAACAATGGGTTTAGACATCAAATTCTGTGGCAGTCTGCCTTTTAAACTCACAACTATGGCCTCTCCAATTAGAACTCGAACAGTGTTACAGAACCAACGTCGATACTCGACACAAAACATAAACAGGCATTGATTAAGGAAGGATGAGGTAGATATGCATTATCTTCAGCTAAATGGCATTCTACAAATACTTATCTATCTAATTTAGGTATTCAGAGTACAGAACCGGACTACTTTTCTACGCGACAACCGTTAGTTTGAATTTCAAACTAAAATAAACGTTTTCTTAATAAAAGGCTACCTGGTGCGATTCATTCAGCATGATCAGATAGCATGTAGCCTATGCACCGGCCACTTATTAAAACATCCCTTAGAGGCTTAAGTGATTGCTTTTGGTGTAAGGTCTACTTTTCCCTAGCATATGGGACCAGTGATGCGTCATAGCAGACAGGTCGAATCTTCGAAGAATATGACATGCGCAGACAACGGGTAGAAATGTACATTTCCGTATGGACTATACATTCTTCTAAGAACGTTCATAGTCTTATTCTTCAAGATTTTCTAAATCTGAAAATTACACAACTTCACTTCTGATTGGCTAAACCAAATCAGAAGTTGTGTTACTTTCAAAGTTACGAAATTCTGAAGAATAAGACTGGAAATTTTAAGAATGGTTGGTGAATACGGACCCTAGACTTTTCTCACACTAGCCTTATAACCTATAGATGCGCAGGAAGGTTTATTCATGCTCTTTGAATAAGTCCTTGTAACCGGAAAAAACGGCATATCTCCATTATCTCCCGCTAGATGGTATTCTATAAATACTCATCTATCTAATTTGGGCATCCTGGGTACAGAACCGAACCACTTTCCTACGCGACAACCGTTACTTTGAATTTCAAACAAAAATAATCGTTTACTCAATAAAACGCTACTTCGTGCAATTCACTCAGCTATGATCAGCAGTTTAGAGAAATCTGGAGCTAAAGCAGGTCTCATTTCTCCTCAAACGTATTGACTTTATAGAGCGTACTATTACACTCTGCCCGCTTTCGGGGCTAGTGATGCGTCATATAAGACAGTCGAATCTTCGAAGAGTATGACATGCGCAGACAACGGGCATATCTCAACGACCGGTCACTATATTTTCGGATCACCTCGCTGTTTATTTACCACAAACAAATTAGATCTATTAGGGGAAAACTAACAATCGTTGATGTTTGTTTCCATCGTAACAAATACATTTTAACCTATATTGGCATGAATTTTTTTTTAGTTTAACAGTTTATATAAATAAGTGGAATGTGGAAAAAATGTCACAACGAGGATCAAATTGTTCAAACTGTTAAGATTAACAAAACTGATTCGTTGGTAGTGTAGTATCAACAATGATAATAATAAACTTATAATGCATGACGTCAAACTCTTTAACTCATTACCAAACGACAAAATTTTTAGGTTTGTCCAAATTAAAAGCATTTGCAGAGGACAAAATAAAAGTGACTGGAAATTTGAAATTTGTTTTGTGAAGGGTAGAAAACATTGTGGAAAAATGAGAAAATGCTGGTTACCAGCATTTTCTCCTTTTCCCACGATGTTTTCTAAAATGCTTCTTTCTCAGGGGCGTCAAAAGTAGGGATTGTGTGATAATGGGTTAACAGATGACGAAAGTATGGACTTGTCCAAGGTTAAAGGTAGACGACAAGTCCAATATGGCTTAGATAGCCAGATTTGTCTACAAGACGGTATATAACATTATGGAAAAATAAGAAAATGCTAGTTATCAACATTTTTTTTTCTTTCATACCACGTTTTTAACCCTTTCCCAAACAAGCCCTTGTTTTTACGTGTCTGCAGTACAAGTCTTTTGAAAACACTGTGGGAACGAGCAATTTTTTCCTTTTTACCACAGTGTTTTCTACCCATTTAGAGAACTTTTTGCCATTTTTTATCAAATTTGAAACTGTCGTCTGCAAACTCTTTGAGTTTGGAAGAGTCTAAAATTTATCGTTTGGGAAAGGGTTAAGGAACAATTTGCTTAAAAGGTGGAATGAAACTGTCAAGCTAATAGTGATAACTCATATAATATCATTTCTAAGTTATCTTTTGAAGAAAAATATCTCCTGATCGGATAGTGCAGATCAAAGATTAGACTGCACAGAACGTGCACTCTGATTTTAGTCTACACTGTCCACAAAAGGTAAGACGTGTGCATCGTTTGCATTCGTATCACTTTGGTAAAGGCTTCTGAATTCTTCAGATTCTCATTCTCGATTCAGTGGTTAATTACTGATAATACGTAATTGGCGTGACGTCACTTACCTTAACCCGTTACCACACAATCTCTACTTTTGACACCCCTGAGAAAGAAACCTTTTAAAAAACACTGTACGAAAAGGAGAAAATGCTGGAAACCTTTTAAAAAACACTGTAGGAAAAGGAGAAAATGCTGTTAACCAGCATTTTCTCCTTTTTCCCACAGTGTTTTCTACCCTTCCCAGAACAAATTTCAATTTTTGAGTCACCTTTATTTTGTCGTCTGCAAATGCTTTCAATTTGAACCTGTCTAAAATGTTGTCATGTGGTAAAGAGTTAAAGATACATCTGTACACTTCAGCCAGTTCTCAACCTTGAATTATCCAATAACAATCATCTTTACAGTTTGCCCTACTTTCTAAACCAATGAAAACGTCAGATTTCGTTAAAAACTGCAGGAGTTAATTCCATACAGAATCAATATTTTGAATTATGTGACTACTTAACGTAGTGGACCCGTAATAGAACACAGCTATTTCTACTATAATATTACCCTAGAAAATTTGCTAAGATTAAAATTGAGCACTATTGTACTACTTTCACCGAGCCACTTTTTCTTTTTTGTCCTTCCTAGAATTATCATTTATAAATCTATAACTACTATAATTTCATTACAAATGGATATGATAATTACCTCCCTTTTCTGGAAACTAACAAAATTATCAACAAATAATTTCAAGACGGACCCCGAAGGAATTTCTGTTCGGTCAAAAATGTGCAACAGTATCATATCTGTACTAAATATGTCTTATCAACTGTCCAGAAATTTTATGCCATTCTGCACTATGCTTATTACGGGTCCACTACCTTAAACATTAAATGGTTGACTTACATACAGTTGTATGGATCCCGGTTTACGCGAAGCTCCGCCCACAGTTTTCTAGCTTTGTAGGGTAAAAACTTCTCTAATGCATGCGCTGTAGAAAAAGGGGCGGGGACTTTTCCAACTTTAACCCTTAGGCCCCTGAACGCGATTCGCGGACCTTTTTCGGACAGCGTAGATAAAGATCAGACTGCGCAAGACGAGCAGTCTGATCTTGGATATACGAAGTCCGCTAAGGAGATATTTTCCCCAAAGCATACTTTTTGAGATAGCATTATTTAGGCTCTCACTATCGAATTGAAATTTTCATTTTAGTTATTTAGCAGGATAAAGATTAACTATTCACCAGACATTATTAGTTGTACGGTCAGGTGGCAGGGGACTTGGAAACTTGTTCAAGGCTGTGGTTAATCATGTCGCCCCGAGCCGAAGGCGAGGTGGCGACATGATTCACCACAGCCGTGAACAAGTTTCCAAGTCCCCTGCCACCTGACCGTACAACGAATTTATTATACTGCAAAGTTTTACCCTTTCAAAGCGCGTTAAGCGAAATTTTCCTGTTTTATAATTTCACGAATCGAGTATGCTGACAAAATAGAAATTCCCTTCTGAGTGCCCCAATTCAATGAAAACTGACATCACTGGAAACTGACGTCACTAAAACGTGCAGTTTGGTGCAAAAATGTGCAGTCTGGTGATCGATCGACGCCGCCATTTTGGATGTTGTGTCGCACGTGTAGTGATGTTTACGGGGCACTCCAAAGGGGAACTGGTTTTGCGTGGTTTTTGCCAGGGAACATGATATTATGTTCCCGGCATGTTAACCAATCAGATCACGAGAAATTTCTTTGCAGTATAATAAGAAAATTTGTCTAGGGTCCAATCTGGAATTGTTTGGCACTCGGCCAAATTACAGGATTTGTTTGTGGAGAGAGGGAAAACTAGTAATTTCTCCTTTACCCACAATGTTTTCACTCGCATTCTGCACCGGGGCCGTAAAAAACAGGGCTAATCTGGTATGGGTTGAAAATGAAACATCCTGGACAGTGAACCGGGAACTTTAGAGGGACATGGATCCAGGTCTTGGGTGTTTATTGTAAACAGTTGTGATAGCGAGACGTCGCTTGTGTCGGAAGAAATAATATCTTCATAAAATTCCTTGTCGTCAACCAGCTCAAAAGCATGCAGTCGTTGCTGAATCTAGAGCAGCATGACCAAAGACATTGTCCTGAAACTAGTTCAAGGACAAAATAGTGACACATTACGACTCAAAGGGCACGTTCGTACACCTGTCAATCAAAAGAGGCGCGGCGAACCGAGCTTTCTGTCATTCTTGTATGGCTCTTTCCACCCATCCATAGCTGTCAGTCAGTCAAAAAGCAGGGCAAACTGTTAGTAACAATAAACAGATTAGTAATTGATCAATATATTTCATTTGTATGAAACTAAATCGTCGGTCGGCTTCGCCTCCCTCCGATTTGATTTTATACAAATGAAAAGTATGATCAATAACTTATATCTTCATGCCAAATGCTGCCCCTGACAGTTGCAAAGTAGATCTAGTACAGATTACGATAAATATAAAATGCATTTCATTTTCAGGGAAGCTAATAAATAATTTACTGTTGTAAGGGATTCTAGAACAATTCCCCCCCCCCCGGACAATTGCCCGCTGAGGACAACCCCCACCCCCGACTATTGCCCCTCGAGGAAAAAATTCCCCCGACATATTGCCCCCCAGGACAATTCCCCCCCGGACCATTGCCCCCCCTAGGACAAGGAATTGTCCTCAGGGGGCAATAGTCCGGGGGGAATTGTCCTGGGGGGGGCAATGGTTCGGGTGAGTTGTCCTCAGGGGGCAATAGTCCGGGGAGCAATTGTCCGGGGGCCAATTGTCCTGATATGGTTGTAAGGTTCCCATTTTAATTAAGACATTATCTTCTTTCTATCGTGGTTAATCGTCCAATAAACCACAGTTGTGAGTTATGAGACACAATAAATAGTCCACGGGGGCGAAAGCCCGAGTGGGTTATTAATTGTGCCTCGTAACTCACAACGTGGTTTATTTAAGAATAATCCTCTTTCTATCATGGTTTATTGTTCAATAAACCACAGTTGTGAGTTATGAGGCACAATAAACAATGCACGAGGACGATTTTTTTCGATTCTAACATGACAAATTCTTAATGAAAGGAAAACAAGTTCAAAATTAGAGTAAAATTGCGGATGAAGATTATGTTCCATTGAATAACTTACTCATTGATGACGTCACCCGATACAGAATCACTCAACATGGATTGTCGCAGATTTTACCACACTTTCCTTGCACTTTGTTTATATAGCTGAATTCGCGTGTCATGTTAGAATGAACGATAGAGAGAAGATTATTTCAATCCCAACATGGTCAACTCTTAATGAAAGGAAAACAAGTTCGTACTTGGTGTAAAAACGCGGATGCAGATTATGTTCCATTGAATAATTTACTTACTTACTTCATACAGAATGACGTCATTCTACATAGAAAGCTGACTGAATACTCTTTTCGACGTGTAAAACTTTTATGAAAGAACGGCATTTTTTTTTATATAATGCTACGCAACATGTTAACGTCAAGTCTCGTAGACAAAGAAGATGCGATTATTTCGAATGAAAGGCCTCTGATAATTGACATTAAAAATTTGCCCGAGACATTGCTTTTAGGAGCACATCTGTAAATGCCAGTGATCAGCCGTTAGTTAGAATTTTTTTTTTTTTCAAAGTTGAAAATGTCTTGTTCGCAGTCATCGATTCTGTTCGGGTTAGAAACATGGGAAGATTAATTTGATGAAGCATTCCATCGAGTGTGCCAGTTCTTGGAGTGGTCCACTGCCAGACAATTACTGCCTATCCTCTGAAAGCTGACTGAATACTCTTTTCGATGTATGAAACTTTTATTAAAGAACGGCATAGTTTTATCATGACGTGCTGTCTTTATAATACTACCAAACAGGTTTACGTCAATGACGAAAAAAAGTCAATTTTTTCAAATAAAATGCCTATGATAGTTAACTGTAAAAATTTGCCTAAGACTTTGCTTTTATTAGCTCATCTGTTGAAAGATATTTTGTAGTTTAATGTCCTCGCCGTTGTAGGCAAAATCACAGACTTTTGTGGACGACATAGATCAAGATCAGACTACAGAGAATGTGAAGTCTTATCTTGGATCTTAACTGCCCACTCGTTTAAAAGTCAAGCCAATCCGATACAAATCTGACCAAATTCCCACCGATAGTAATTTAAGTCGTCGATAAAGTTCAATTTATTTATGTAGCGGTGAAAGTATTACAATTTTCTTCAAGGTTCGAACTTCAGAAATATATTCTAGACCTTACCGTTAAAGGTGGGTATTTAGAATTTTACATCTCACCAAGTTAAAAAGTATATATATTACTGAAATTTATATAAAAACATAATAAAATCATCAATATTTAAGACTAATAAAATTACGAAAAAAATTGATGGTAATCCCTTAATAGGCTACGTAGCCTCTTAAGGTATTTTTAGATTTCACGCCAAAAATCAATAAAAGCATTGTGGAAATGTCAAGTAACTGGTTGATTTTAAACTTTCAAGACAATATTATGTTTGAAATGTCGTGAGGAAAACGAAAAAAAATCCTATTGGTAAGCCGTTAGGTAGAAATTTCGTTGTTTGATTAAAAGTTAAAGATGTCTAGTCGGCAAACATTGTTTTTGTTCGGGTTAGAAACATGGGAAGATAAATTCGATGAAGCATTCCATCGAGTGTGCCAGTTCTTGGAGTGGTCCACTGCCAGACAATTACTGCCTATCCTCTGAAAGCTGACTGAATACTCTTTTCGATGTATGAAACTTTTATTAAAGAACGGCATAGTTTTATCATGACGTGCTGTCTTTATAATGCTACCAAACAGGTTTACGTCAATGACGAAAAAAAATTCGATTATTTTGAATGAAAGGCCTATGATAGTTAACATTAAAAATTTGCCTGAGACTTTGCTTTTATTGGCTCATCTGTTGAAAGATATTTTGTAGTTTAATGTCCTCGGCGTTGTAGGCAAAATCACAGACTTTTGTGGACGACATAGATCAAGATCAGATTACAGAGAATGTGAAGTCTTATCTTGGATCTTAACTGCCCACTCGTTTAAAAGTCAAGCCAATCCGATAGAAATCTGACCAAATTCCCACCGATAGTAAGTTAAGTCGTCGATAAAGTTCAATTTATTTATGTAGCGGTGAAAGTATTACAATTTTCTTCAAGGTTCGAACTTCAGAAATATATTCTGGACCTTACTTATTCCTGTATGTAAATGAGCGAATTGATCATCTAAAAATAAAACATGTCTCCCGTTGGTGTCAACCTGGATCGTAGTAAATCTCTAATTTCACGAATTGTCGGATGATTTACTGGTGGTTCATGAATGCAAATTAAAAGGCTTTGGGAGTATAAAGGTGATCTTTTTGCATTTTTGTAAAGTTTTCTTCACAAAATCTGAAGGGCCACCTTTAACCCGCTAAATAGATGAAAGTTACAGGCCGTTAGTAAAATACAAGGTTTTGCTATTTCAAAGTATATTTTAGAGAAGGATAACTCATAATCGGTCAGTGCAGACTTGCTATCAGACGGCACATTTTTTTGTAGTCTGACCTCAATCTTCATTGACAGCAAAAAGTCAGTAGGTCTGGCTTAGTAGCCTAAATGTAAAAGGTTCTGTATGTGTGGTAGAAAATTCTGATTTTAAACTTTCAAGACAAAATTATGATTGAAATGTCCTGAGAAAAACGAAAAATATCCTATTGATCAGCCGTTAGTTAGAAATTTTGTTGTTTGATTAAAAGTTAAAGATGTCTAGTTGGCAAACATTGTTTTTGTTCGGGTTAGAAACATAGGAAGATTAATTTGATGAAGCATTCCATCGAGTGTGCCAGTTCTTGGAGTGGTCCACTGCCAGACAATTACTGCCTATCCTCTGAAAGCTGACTGAATACTCTTTTCGATGTGTTAAACTTTTATTAGAGAACGGCATAGTTTTATCATGACGTGCTGTCTTTATAATGCTATCAAACAGGTTTACGTCAATGACGAAAAAAAGTCAATTTTTTCAAATGAAATGCCTATGATAGTTAACTGTAAAAATTTGCCTAAGACTTTGCTTTTATTAGCTTATCTGATGAAAGATATTTTGTAGTTTAATGTCCTCGCCGTTGTAGGCAAAATCACAGACTTTTGTGGATGACATAGAGCAAGATCAGACTACAGAGAATGTGAAGTCTTATCTTGGATCTTAACTGCCCACTCGTTTAAAAGTCAAGCCAATCCGATACAAATCTGACCAAATTCCCACCGATAGTAATTTAAGTCGTCGATAAAGTTCAATTTATTTATGTAGCGGTGAAAGTATTACAATTTTCTTCAAGGTTCGAACTTCAGAAATATATTCTAGACCTAACCGTTAAAGGTGGGTATTTAGAATTTTACATCTCACCAAATTAAAAAGTATATATATTACTGAAATTTATATAAAAACATAATAAAATCATCAATATTTAAGACTCATAAAATTACGAAAAAAAATTGATGGTAATCCCTCAATAGGCTACGTAGCCTGTTAAGGTATTTTTAGATTTCACGCCAAAAATCAATAAAAGCATTGTGGAAATGTCAAGTAACTGGCACGTGACTAATAAGGTTTAAATTCCATTGCATAACATACATGTAATAATTATTTTCCATAATGTCTTCTTTGGACGCTGTATTTTAAACTTCGTCTGTGTATTCCTGTATGTAAATGAGCGAATTGATCATCCAAAAATAAAACGTGTCTCCCGTTGGTTTCAACCTGTACCGTAGTAAATCTCCAATTTCATGTGTTGTCGGATGATTTACTGGTGGTTCTTGAATGGAAATGAAAAGGCTTTGGGAATATCAGGATGATTTCTTTTTTGCAATTTTGTAAAGTTTTCTTCCCAAAATCTGAAGGGCCACCTTTAACTCGTTAAATAGATAACTATTTCAAAGTATATTTTAGAGAAGGATAACTCATAATCGGTCAGTGCAGACTCGCTATCAGACTGCACGTTTTTTTGTAGTCTGACCTCAATCTACATTGACAGGAAAAAGTCAGTAGGTCTGCCTTAATAGCCTAAATGTAAAAGTTTCTGAATGTGTGGTAGAAAATTCTGATTTTAAACTTTCAAGACAAAATTATGTTTGAAATGTCGTGAGGAAAACGTAAAAAATCTTATTGATCAGCCGTTACTTAGAAATGTTGTTCTTTGATTGAAAATTAAAGATGTCTAGTCGGCAAACATTGTTTTTGTTCGGGTAAGAAACATTGGAAGATAAATTCGATGAAGCATTCCATCGAGTGTGCCAGTTCTTGGAGTGGTCCACTGCCAGACAATTACTGCCTATCCTCTGAAAGCTGACTGAATACTTTTTTCGATGTGTTAAACTTTTATTAAAGAACGGCATAGTTTTATCATGACGTGCTGTCTTTATAATGCTACCAAACAGGTTTACGTCAATGACGAAAAAAAGTCGATTATTTTGAATGAAATGCCTATGATAGTTAACATTAAAAATTTGCCTGAGACTTTGCTTTTATTGGCTCATCTGTTGAAAGATATTTTGTAGTTTAATGTCCTCGGCGTTGGAGGCAAAATCACAGACTTTTGTGGACGACATAGATCAAGATCAGACTACAGAGAATGTGAAGTCTTATCTTGGATCTTAACTGCCCACTCGTTTAAAAGTCAAGCCAATCCGATTGAAATCTGACCAAATTCCCACCGATAGTAAGTTAAGTCGTCGATAAAGTTCAATTTATTTATGTAGCGGTGAAAGTAATACAATTTTCTTCAAGGTTCGAACTTCAGAAATATATTCTGGACCTTACTTATTCCTGTATGTAAATGAGCGAATTGATCATCTAAAAATAAAACATGTCTCCCGTTGGTGTCAACCTGGACCGTAGTAAATCTCTAATTTCACGAATTGTCGGATGATTTACTGGTGGTTCATGAATGCAAATTAAAAGGCTTTGGGAGTATAAAGATGATCTTTTTGCATTTTTGTAAAGTTTTCTTCACAAAATCTGAAGGGCCACTTTTAACCCGCTAAATAGATAAAAGTTACAGGCCGTTAGTAAAATACAAGGTTTTGCTATTTCAAAGTATATTTTAGAGAAGGGTAACTCATAATCGGTCAGTGCAGACTTGCTATCAGACTGCACGTTTTTTTGTAGTCTGACCTCAATCTACATTGACAGGAAAAAGTCAGTAGGTCTGGCCTAGTAGCCTTAATGTAAAAGGTTCTGTATGTGTGGTAGAAAATTCTGATTTTAAACTTTCAAGACAAAATTATGATTGAAATGTCCTAAAAAAACGAAAAATATCCTATTGATCAGCCGTTAGTTAGAAATTTTGTTGTTTGATTAAAAGATAAAGATGTCTAGTTGGCAAACATTGTTTTTGTTCGGGTTAAAAAAACATAGGAAGATTAATTTGATGAAGCATTCCATCGAGTGTGCCAGTTCTTGGAGTGGTCCACTGCCAGACAATTACTGCCTATCCTCTGAAAGCTTACTGAATACTCTTTTCGATGTGTTAAACTTTTATTAAAGAACGGCATAGTTTTATCATGACGTGCTGTCTTTATAATGCTACCAAACAGGTTTACGTCAATGACGAAAAAAGTCAATTTTTTCAAATAAAATGCCTATGATAGTTAACATATAAAATTTGCCTGAGACTTTGCTTTTATTAGCTTATCTGTTGAAAGATATTTTGTAGTTTAATGTCCTCGCCGTTGTAGGCAAAATCACAGACTTTTGTGGACGACATAGATCAAGATCAGACTACAGAGAATGTGAAGTCTTATCTTGGATTTTTACTGTCCACCGTTTAAAAGTCAAGCCAATCCGATACAAATGTGACCGAATTCCCACCGATAGTAAGTTAAGTCGTCGATAAAGTTCAATATATTTATGTAGCGGTGAAAGTATTACAATTTTCTCCAAGGTTCGAACTTCAGAAATATATTCTAGACCTTACCGTTAAAGGTGGTATTTAGAATTTTACATCTCACCAAATTAAAAAGTATATATATTACTGAAATTTATATAAAAACATAATAAAATCATCAATATTTAAGACTCATAAAATTACGAAAAAATATTGATGCTAATCCCTTAATAGGCTACGTAGCCTGTTAAGGTATTTTTAGATTTCACGCCAAAAATCAATAAAAGCATTGTGGAAATGTCAAGTAACTGGCACGTGACTAATAAGGTTTAAATTCCATTGCATAACATACATGTAATAATTATTTTCCATAATGTCTTCTTCAGACGCTGTATTTGAAACTTCGTCTGTGTATTCCTGTATGTAAATGAGCGAATTGATCATCCAAAAATAAAACGTGTCTCCCGTTGGTTTCAACCTGTACCGTAGTAAATCTCTGATTTCATGTGATGTCGGATTATTTACTGGTGGTTCTTGAAAGGAAATGAAAAGGCTTTGGGAATATCAGGGTGATTTCTTTTTTGCAATTTTGTAAAGTTTTCTTCCCAAAATCTGAAGGGCCACCTTTAACCCGTTAAATAGATAACTATTTCAAAGTATATTTTAGAGAAGGATAACTCATAATCGGTCAGTGCAGACTTGCTATCAGACTGCCCGTTTTTTTGTAGTCTGACCTCAATCTACATTGACAGGAAAAAGTCAGTAGGTCTGCCTTAATAGCCTAAAGGTAAAAGGTTCTGAATGTGTGGTAGAAAATTCTGATTTTAAACTTTCAAGACAGAATTATGTTTGAAATGTCGTGAGGAAAACGAAAAAGAATCCTATTGATCAGCCGTTAGTTAGAAATTTTTGTTGTTTGATTAAACGTTAAAGATGTCTAGTTGGCAAACATTGTTTTTGTTCGTGTTAGAAACATAGGAAGATAAATTTGATGAAGCATTCCATCGAGTGTGCCAGTTCTTGGAGTGGTCCACTGCCAGACAATTACTGCCTATCCTCTGAAAGCTGACTGAATACTCTTTTCGATGTGTTAAACTTTTATTAAAGAACGGCATAGTTTTATCATGACGTACTGTCTTTATAATGCTACCAAACAGGTTTACGTCAATGACGAAAAACAGCCGATTATTTTGAATGAAATGCCTATGATAGTTAACATTAAAAATTTGCCTGAGACTTTGCTTTTATTAGCTCATTTGTTCAAAGATATTTTGTAGTTTAATGTCCTCGCCGTTGTAGGCAAAATCACAGACTTTTGTGGACGACATAGATCAAGATCAGACTACAGAGAATGTGAAGTCTTATCGTGGATCTTAACTGTCCACTCGTTTAAAAGTCAAACCAATCCGATACAAATGTGACCGAATTCCCACCGATAGTAAGTTAAGTCGTCGATAAAGGTCAATTCATTTATGTAGCGGTGAAAGTAATACAATTTTCTTCAAGGTTCGAACTTCAGAAATATATTCTGGGCCTTACCGTTAAAGGTGGGTATTTAGAATTTTACATCTCGCCATATTAAGAAAGATATATATCGCTGAAATTAATATGAAAACATATTACATAATAGGCTAATAATACATAATAGGCTACGTAGCCTCTTAAGGTATTTTTCAGATTTCATGCCAAAAATCAATAAAAGCATTGTGGAAATGTCAAGTGACTGAAACGTGACTAATAAGGTTTAAATTCCATTGCATAACATACATGTAATAATTATTTTCCATAATGTCTTCTTCGGACGCTATATTTGAAACTTCGTCTGTGTATTCCTGTATGTAAATGGGCGAATTGATCATCCAAAAATAAAACATGTCTCCCGTTGGTGTCAACCTGGACCGTAGTAAATCTCTAATTTCACGTGTTGTCGGATGATTTACTGGTGGTTCATGAATGGAAATGAAAAGGCTTTGGGAGTATCAGGATGATTTCTTTTTTGCAATTTTGTAAAGTTTTCTTCCCAAAATCTGAAGGGCCACCTTTAACCCGTTAAATAGATAACTATTTCAAAGTATATTTTAGAGAAGGATAACTCATAATCGGTCAGTGCAGACTCGCTATCAGACTGCACATTTTTTTGTAGTCTGACCTCAATCTACATTGACAGGAAAAAGTCAGTAGGTCTGCCTTAATAGCCTAAATGTAAAAGGTTCTGAATTTGTGGTAGAAAATTCTGATTTTAAACTTTCAAGACAAAATTATGATTGAAATGTCGTGAGGAAAACGAAAAAAATCTTATTGATCAGCCGTTACTTAGAAATTTTGTTCTTTGCTTAAAAGTTAAAGATGTCTAGTTGGCAAACATTGTTTTTGTTCGGGTAAGAAACATTGGAAGATAAATTCGATGAAGCATTCCATCGAGTGTGCCAGTTCTTGGAGTGGTCCACTGCCAGACAATTACTGCCTATCCTCTGAAAGCTGACTGAATACTCTTTTCGATGTGTTTAACTTTTATTAAAGAACGGCATAGTTTTATCATGACGTGCTGTCTTTATAATGCTACCAAACAGGTTTACGTCAATGACGAAAAAAAGTCGATTATTTTGAATGAAATGCCTATGATAGTTAACATTAAAAATTTGCCTGAGACTTTGCTTTTATTAGCTCATCTGTTGAAAGATATTTTGTAGTTTAATGTCCTCGGCGTTGGAGGCAAAATCACAGACTTTTGTGGACGACATAGATCAAGATCAGACTACAGAGAATGTGAAGTCTTATCTTGGATCTTAACTGCCCACTCGTTTAAAAGTCAAGCCAATCCGATAGAAATCTGACCAAATTCCCACCGATAGTAATTTAAGTCGTCGATAAAGTTCAATTTATTTATGTAGCGGTGAAAGTATTACAATTTTCTTCAAGGTTCGAACTTCAGAAATATATTCTGGACCTTACTTATTCCTGTATGTAAATGAGCGAATTGATCATCTAAAAATAAAACATGTCTCCCGTTGGTGTCAACCTGGACCGTAGTAAATCTCTAATTTCACGAATTGTCGGATGATTTACTGGTGGTTCATGAATGCAAATTAAAAGGCTTTGGGAGTATAAAGATAATCTTTTTGCATTTTTGTAAAGTTTTCTTCACAAAGTCTGAAGGGCCACCTTTAACCCGCTAAATAGGTGAAAGTTACAGGCCGTTAGTAAAATACAAGGTTTTGCTATTTCAAAGTATATTTTAGAGAAGGATAACTCATAATCGGTCAGTGCAGACTTGCTATCAGACTGCACATTTTTTTGTAGTCTGACCTCAATCTACATTGACAGGAAAAAGTCAGTAGGTCTGGCCTAGTAGCCTTAATGTAAAAGGTTCTGTATGTGTGGTAGAAAATTCTGATTTTAAACTTTCAAGACAAAATTAAGATTGAAATGTCCTGAGAAAAACGAAAAATATCCTATTGATCAGCCGTTAGTTGGAAATTTTGTTGTTTGATTAAAAGATAAAGATGTCTAGTTGGCAAACATTGTTTTTGTTCGGGTTAGAAACATAGGAAGATTAATTTGATGAAGCATTCCATCGAGTGTGCCAGTTCTTGGAGTGGTCCACTGCCAGACAATTACTGCCTATCCTCTGAAAGCTGACTGAATACTCTTTTCGATGTGTTAAACTTTTATTAAAGAACGGCATAGTTTTATCATGACGTGCTGTCTTTATAATGCTACCAAACAGGTTTACGTCAATGACGAAAAAAAGTCGATTATTTTGAATGAAAGGCCTATGACAGTTAATATTAAAAATTTGCCTGAGACTTTGCTTTTATTGGCTCATCTGTTGAAAGATATTTTGTAGTTTAATGTCCTCGGCGTTGTAGGCAAAATCACAGATTTTTGTGGACGACATAGATCAAGATCAGATTACAGAGAATGTGAAGTCTTATCTTGGATCTTAACTGCCCACTCGTTTAAAAGTCAAGCCAATCCGATAGAAATCTGACCAAATTCCCACCGATAGTAAGTTAAGTCGTCGATAAAGTTCAATTTATTTATGTAGCGGTGAAAGTATTACAATTTTCTTCAAGGTTCGAACTTCAGAAATATATTCTGGACCTTACTTATTCCTGTATGTAAATGAGCGAATTGATCATCTAAAAATAAAACATGTCTCCCGTTGGTGTCAACCTGGACCGTAGTAAATCTCTAATTTCACGAATTGTCGGATGATTTACTGGTGGTTCATGAATGCAAATTAAAAGGCTTTGGGAGTATAAAGGTGATCTTTTTGCATTTTTGTAAAGTTTTCTTCACAAAATCTGAAGGGCCACCTTTAACCCGCTAAATAGATGAAAGTTACAGGCCGTTAGTAAAATACAAGGTTTTGCTATTTCAAAGTATATTTTAGAGAAGGATAACTCATAATAGGTCAGTGCTGACTTGCTATCAGACGGCACATTTTTTTGCAGTCTGACCTTAATCTTCATTAACAGCAAAAAGTCAGTAGGTCTGGCTTAGTAGCCTAAATGTAAAAGGTTCTGTATGTGTGGTAGAAAATTCTGATTTTAAACTTTCAAGACAAAATTATGATTGAAATGTCCTGAGAAAAACGAAAAATATCCTATTGATCAGCCGTTAGTTAGACATTTTGTTGTTTGATTAAAAGTTAAAGATGTCTAGTTGGCAAACATTGTTTTTGTTCGGGTTAGAAACATAGGAAGATTAATTTGATGAAGCATTCCATCGAGTGTGCCAGTTCTTGGAGTGGTCCACTGCCAGACAATTACTGCCTATCCTCTGAAAGCTGACTGAATACTCTTTTCGATGTGTTAAACTTTTATTAGAGAACGGCATAGTTTTATCATGACGTGCTGTCTTTATAATGCTATCAAACAGGTTTACGTCAATGACGAAAAAAAGTCAATTTTTTCAAATGAAATGCCTATGATAGTTAACTGTAAAAATTTGCCTAAGACTTTGCTTTTATTAGCTTATCTGATGAAAGATATTTTGTAGTTTAATGTCCTCGCCGTTGTAGGCAAAATCACAGATTTTTGTGGATGACATAGAGCAAGATCAGACTACAGAGAATGTGAAGTCTTATCTTGGATCTTAACTGCCCACTCGTTTAAAAGTCAAGCCAATCCGATATAAATCTGACCAAATTCCCACCGATAGTAATTTAAGTCGTCGATAAAGTTCAATTAATTTACGTAGCGGTGAAAGTATTACAATTTTCTTCAAGGTTCGAACTTCAGAAATATATTCTAGACCTTACCGTTAAAGGTGGGTATTTAGAATTTTACATCTCACCAAATTAAAAAGTATACATATTACTGAAATTCATATAAAAACATAATAAAATCATCAATAATTAAGACTCATAAAATTACGAAAAAATATTGATGCTAATCCCTTAATAGGCTACGTAGCCTCTTAAGGTATTTTTAGATTTCACGCCAAAAATCAATAAAAGCATTGTGGAAATGTCAAGTAACTGGCACGTAACTAATAAGGTTTAAATTCCATTGCATAACATACATGTAATAATTATTTTCCATAATGTCTTCTTTGGACGCTGTATTTTAAACTTCGTCTGTGTATTCCTGTATGTAAATGAGCGAATTGATCATCCAAAAATAAAACGTGTCTCCCGTTGGTTTCAACCTGTACCGTAGTAAATCTCCAATTTCATGTGTTGTCGGATGATTTACTGGTGGTTCTTGAATGGAAATGAAAAGGCTTTGGGAATATCAGGATGATTTCTTTTTTGCAATTTTGTAAAGTTTTCTTCCCAAAATCTGAAGGGCCACCTTTAACTCGTTAAATAGATAACTATTTCAAAGTATATTTTAGAGAAGGATAACTCCTAATCGGTCAGTGCAGACTCGCTATCAGACTGCACGTTTTTTTGTAGTCTGACCTCAATCTACATTGACAGGAAAAAGTCAGTAGGTCTGCCTTAATAGCCTAAATGTAAAAGGTTCTGAATGTGTGGTAGAAAATTCTGATTTTAAACTTTCAAGACAAAATTATGATTGAAATGTCGTGAGGAAAACGAAAAAAATCTTATTGATCAGCCGTTACTTAGAAATGTTGTTCTTTGATTAAAAATTAAAGATGTCTAGTCGGCAAACATTGTTTTTGTTCGGGTTAGAAACATTGGAAGATAAATTCGATGAAGCATTCCATCGAGTGTGCCAGTTCTTGGAGTGGTCCACTGCCAGACAATTACTGCCTATCCTCTGAAAGCTGACTGAATACTCTTTTCGATGTGTTAAACTTTTATTAGAGAACGGCATAGTTTTATCATGACGTGCTGTCTTTATAATGCTATCAAACAGGTTTACGTCAATGACGAAAAACAGTCGATTATTTTGAATGAAATGCCTATGATAGTTAACATTAAAAATTTGCCTGAGACTTTGCTTTTATTAGCTCATCTGTTGAAAGATATTTTGTAGTTTAATGTCCTCGCCGTTGTAGGCAAAATCACAGACTTTTGTGGATGACATAGAGCAAGATCAGACTACAGAGAATGTGAAGTCTTATCTTGGATCTTAACTGCCCACTCGTTTAAAAGTCAAGCCAATCCGATACAAATCTGACCAAATTTCCACCGATAGTAATTTAAGTCGTCGATAAAGTTCAATTTATTTATGTAGCGGTGAAAGTATTACAATTTTCTTCAAGGTTCGAACTTCAGAAATATATTCTAGACCTTACCGTTAAAGGTGGGTATTTAGAATTTTACATCTCACCAAATTAAAAAGTATATATATTACTGAAATTCATATAAAAACATGATAAAATCATCAATAATTAAGACTCATAAAGTTACGAAAAAAAATTGATGGTTATCCCTTAATAGGCTACGTAGCCTCTTAAGGTATTTTTAGATTTCACGCCAAAAATCAATAAAAGCATTGTGGAAATGTCAAGTAACTGGCACGTGACTAATAAGGTTAAAATTCCATTGCATAACATACATGTAATAATTATTTTCCATAATGTCTTCTTCGGACGCTGTATTTTAAACTTCGTCTGTGTATTCCTGTATGTAAATGAGCGAATTGATCATCCAAAAATAAAACGTGTCTCCCGTTGGTTTCAACCTGTACCGTAGTAAATCTCCAATTTCATGTGTTGTCGGATGATTTACTGGTGGTTCATGAATGGAAATGAAAAGGCTTTGGGAATATCAGGATGATTTCTTTTTTGCAATTTTGTAAAGTTTTCTTCCCAAAATCTGAAGGGCCACCTTTAACTCGTTAAATAGATAACTATTTCAAAGTATATTTTAGAGAAGGATAACTCATAATCGGTCAGTGCAGACTCGCTATCAGACTGCACGTTTTTTTGTAGTCTGACCTCAATCTACATTGACAGGAAAAAGTCAGTAGGTCTGCCTTAATAGCCTAAATGTAAAAGGTTCTGAATGTGTGGTAGAAAATTCTGATTTTAAACTTTCAAGACAAAATTATGATTGAAATGTCGTGAGGAAAACGAAAAAAATCTTATTGATCAGCCGTTACTTAGAAATGTTGTTCTTTGATTAAAAATTAAAGATGTCTAGTTGGCAAACATTGTTTTTGTTCGGGTTAGAAACATTGGAAGATAAATTCGATGAAGCATTCCATCGAGTGTGCCAGTTCTTGGAGTGGTCCACTGCCAGACAATTACTGCCTATCCTCTGAAAGCTGACTGAATACTCTTTTCGATGTGTTAAACTTTTATTAAAGAACGGCATAGTTTTATCATGACGTGCTGTCTTTATAATGCTACCAAACAGGTTTACGTCAATGACGAAAAAAAGTCGATTATTTTGAATGAAATGCCTATGATAGTTAACATTAAAAATTTGCCTGAGACTTTGCTTTTATTAGCTCATCTGTTGAAAGATATTTTATAGTTTAATGTCCTCGGCGTTGTAGGCAAAATCACAGACTTTTGTGGACGACATAGATCAAGATTAGACTACAGAGAATGTGAAGTCTTATCTTGGATCTTAACTGCCCACTCGTTTAAAAGTCAAGCCAATCCGATACAAATCTGACCAAATTCCCACCGATAGTAAGTTAAGTCGTCGATAAAGTTCAATTTATTTATGTAGCGGTGAAAGTATTACAATTTTCTTCAAGGTTCGAACTTCAGAAATATATTCTGGACCTTACTTATTCCTGTATGTAAATGAGCGAATTGATCATCTAAAAATAAAACATGTCTACCGTTGGTGTCAACCTGCACCGTAGTAAATCTCTAATTTCACGTATTGTCGGATGATTTACTGGTGGTTCATGAATGCAAATTAAAAGGCTTTGGGAGTATAAAGATGATCTTTTTGCATTTTTGTAAAGTTTTCTTCACAAAATCTGAAGGGCCACCTTTAACCCGCTAAATAGATGAAAGTTACAGGCCGTTAGTAAAATACAAGGTTTTGCTATTTCAAAGTATATTTTAGAGAAGGGTAACTCATAATCGGTCAGTGCAGACTTGCTATCAGACGGCACATTTTTTTGTAGTCTGACCTCAATCTACATTGACAGGAAAAAGTCAGTAGGTCTGGCCTAGTAGCCTTAATGTAAAAGGTTCTGTATGTGTGGTAGAAAATTCTGATTTTAAACTTTCAAGACAAAATTATGATTGAAATGTCCTGAGAAAAACGAAAAATATCCTATTGATCAGCCGTTAGTTAGAAATTTTGTTGTTTGATTAAAAGATAAAGATGTCTAGTTGGCAAACATTGTTTTTGTTCGGGTTAGAAACATAGGAAGATTAATTTGATGAAGCATTCCATCGAGTGTGCCAGTTCTTGGAGTGGTCCACTGCCAGACAATTACTGCCTATCCTCTGAAAGCTGACTGAATACTCTTTTCGATGTGTTAAACTTTTATTAAAGAACGGCATAGTTTTATCATGACGTGCTGTCTTTATAATGCTACCAAACAGGTTTACGTCAATGACGAAAAAAAGTCAATTTTTTCACATGAAATGCCTATGATAGTTAACATATAAAATTTGCCTGAGACTTTGCTTTTATTAGCTTATCTGTTGAAAGATATTTTGTAGTTTAATGTCCTCGCCGTTGTAGGCGAAATCACAGACTTTTGTGGACGACATAGATCAAGATCAGACTACAGAGAATGTGAAGTCTTATCTTGGATTTTTACTGTCCACCGTTTAAAAGTCAAGCCAATCCGATACAAATGTGACCGAATTCCCACCGATAGTAAGTTAAGTCGTCGATAAAGTTCAATATATTTATGTAGCGGTGAAAGTATTGCAATTTTCTCCAAGGTTCGAACTTCAGAAATATTTTCTAGACCTTACCGTTAAAGGTGGTATTTAGAATTTTACATCTCACCAAATTAAAAAGTATATATTACTGAAATTTATATAAAAACATAATAAAATCATCAATAATTAAGACTCATAAAATTACGAAAAAATATTGATGCTAATCCCTTAATAGGCTACGTAGCCTCTTAAGGTATTTTTAGATTTCACGCCAAAAATCAATAAAAGCATTGTGGAAATGTCAAGTAACTGGCACGTGACTAATAAGGTTTAAATTCCATTGCATAACATACATGTAATAATTATTTTCCATAATGAGTTCTTCAGACGCTGTATTTGAAACTTCGTCTGTGTATTCCTGTCTGTAAATGAGCGAATTGATCATCCAAAAATAAAACGTGTCTCCCGTTGGTTTCAACCTGTACCGTAGTAAATCTCTAATTTCATGTGATGTCGGATGATTTACTGGTGGTTCTTGAAAGGAAATGAAAAGGCTTTGGGAGTATCAGGATGATTTCTTTTTTGCAATTTTGTAAAGTTTTCTTCCCAAAATCTGAAGGGCCACCTTTAACCCGCTAAATAGATGAAAGTTACAGGCCGTTAGTAAAATACAAGGTTTTGCTATTTCAAAGTATATTTTAGAGAAGGGTAACTCATAATCGGTCAGTGCAGACTTGCTATCAGACTGCACATTTTTTTGTAGTCTGACCTCAATCTACATTGACAGGAAAAAGTCAGTAGGTCTGGCCTAGTAGCCTTAATGTAAAAGGTTCTGTATGTGTGGTAGAAAATTCTGATTTTAAACTTTCAAGACAAAATTATGATTGAAATGTCCTGAGAAAAACGAAAAAAATCCTATTGATCAGCCGTTAGTTAGAAATTTTTGTTGTTTGATTAAAAGTTAAAGATGTCTAGTTGGCAAACATTGTTTTTGTTCGGGTTAGAAACATAGGAAGATAAATTCGATGAAGCATTCCATCGAGTGTGCCAGTTCTTGGAGTGGTCCACTGCCAGACAATTACTGCCTATCCTCTGAAAGCTGACTGAATAATCTTTTCGATGTGTTAAACTTTTATTAAAGAACGACATAGTTTTATCATGACGTACTGTCTTTATAATGCTACCAAACAGGTTTACGTCAATGACGAAAAACAGTCGATTATTTTGAATGAAATGCCTATGATAGTTAACATATAAAATTTGCCTGAGACTTTGCTTTTATTAGCTCATTTGTTTAAAGATATTTTGTAGTTAAATGTCCTCGCCGTTGTAGGCAAAATCACAGACTTTTGTGGACGACATAGATCAAGATCAGACTACAGAGAATGTGAAGTCTTATCTTGGATCTTAACTGTCCACTCGTTTAAAAGTCAAACCAATCCGATACAAACGTGACCGAATTCCCACCGATAGTAAGTTAAGTCGTCGATAAAGGTCAATTCATTTATGTAGCGGTGAAAGTAATACAATTTTCTTCAAGGTTCGAACTTCAGAAATATATTCTGGGCCTTACCGTTAAAGGTGGTATTTAGAATTTTACATCTCGCCATATTAAGAAAGTCATATATCGCTGAAATTAATATGAAAACATAATACATAATAGGCTAATAATACATAATAGGCTACGTAGCCTCTTAAGGTATTTTTCAGATTTCGCGCCAAAAATCAATAAAAGCATTGTGGAAATGTCAAGTGACTGAAACGTGACTAATAAGGTTTAAATTCCATTGCATAACATACATGTAATAATTATTTTCCATAATGTCTTCTTCGGACGCTATATTTGAAACTTCGTCTGTGTATTCCTGTATGTAAATGGGCGAATTGATCATCCAAAAATAAAACATGTCTCCCGTTGGTGTCAACCTGGACCGTAGTAAATCTCTAATTTCAAGTGTTGTCGGATGATTTACTGGTGGTTCATGAATGGAAATGAAAAGGCTTTGGGAGTATCAGGATGATTTCTTTTTTGCAATTTTGTAAAGTTTTCTTCCCAAAATCTGAAGGGCCACCTTTAACCCGTTAAATAGATAACTATTTCAAAGTATATTTTAGAGAAGGATAACTCATAATCGGTCAGTGCAGACTCGCTATCAGACTGCACGTTTTTTTGTAGTCTGACCTCAATCTACATTGACAGGAAAAAGTCAGTAGGTCTGGCTTAATAGCCTAAAGGTAAAAGGTTCTGTATGTGTGGTAGAAAATTCTGATTTTAAACTTTCAAGACAGAATTATGTTTGAAATGTCGTGAGGAAAACGAAAAAAAATCCTATTGATCAGCCGTTAGTTAGATATTTTTGTTGTTTGATTAAAAGTTAAAGATGTCTAGTTGGCAAACATTGTTTTTGTTCGGGTTAGAAACATAGGAAGATAAATTCGATGAAGCATTCCATCGAGTGTGCCAGTTCTTGGAGTGGTCCACTGCCAGACAATTACTGCCTATCCTCTGAAAGCTGACTGAATACTCTTTTCGATGTGTTAAACTTTTATTAAAGAACGGCATAGTTTTATCATGACGTGCTGTCTTTATAATGCTACCAAACAGGTTTACGTCAATGACGAAAAACAGTCGATTATTTTGAATGAAATGCCTATGATAGTTAACATTAAAAATTTGCCTGAGACTTTGCTTTTATTAGCTCATGTGTTCAAAGATATTTTGTAGTTTAATGTCCTCACCGTTGTAGGCAAAATCACAGACTTTTGTGGACGACATAGATCAAGATTAGACTACAGAGAATATGAAGTCTTATCTTGGATCTTAACTGTCCACTCGTTTAAAAGTCAAACCAATCCGATACAAATGTGACCGAATTCCCACCGATAGTAAGTTAAGTCGTCGATAAAGTTCAATTCATTTATGTAGCGGTGAAAGTAATACAATTTTCTTCAAGGTTCGAACTTCAGAAATATATTCTGGGCCTTACCGTTAAAGGTGGTATTTAGAATTTTACATCTCGCCATATTAAGAAAGTCATATATCGCTGAAATAAATATGAAAACATAATACATAATAGGCTAATAATACATAATAGGCTACGTAGCCTCTTAAGGTATTTTTCGGATTTCGCGCCAAAAATCAATAAAAGCATTGTGGAAATGTCAAGTGACTGAAACGTGACTAATAAGGTTTAAATTCCATTGCATAACATACATGTAATAATTATTTTCCATAATGTCTTCTTCGGACGCTATATTTGAAACTTCGTCTGTGTATTCCTGTATGTAAATAGGCGAATTGATCATCCAAAAATAAAACGTGTCTCCCGTTGGTGTCAACCTGGACCGTAGTAAATCTCTTATTTCACGTGTTGTCGGATGATTTACTGGTGGTTCATGAATGGAAATTGAATGGAAATGAAAAGGCTTTGGGAGTATCAGGATGATTTCTTTTTTGCAATTTTGTAAAGTTTTCTTCCCAAAATCTGAAGGGCCACCTTTAACCCGTTAAATAGATAACTATTTCAAAATATATTTTAGAGAAGGGTCACTCATAATCGGTCAGTGCAGACTCGCTATCAGACTGCACGTTCTTTTGTAGTCTGACCTCAATCTACATTGACAGGAAAAAGTCAGTAGGTCTGGCTTAATAGCCTAAAGGTAAAAGGTTCTGTATGTGTGGTAGAAAATTCTGATTTTAAACTTTCAAGACAGAATTATGTTTGAAATGTCGTGAGGAAAACGAAAAAAAATCCTATTGATCAGCCGTTAGTTAGAAATTTTTGTTGTTTGATTAAAAGTTAAAGATGTCTAGTTGGCAAACATTGTTTTTGTTCGGGTTAGAAACATAGGAAGATAAATTCGATGAAGCATTCCATCGAGTGTGCCAGTTCTTGGAGTGGTCCACTGCCAGACAATTACTGCCTATCCTCTGAAAGCTGACTGAATAATCTTTTCGATGTGTTAAACTTTTATTAAAGAACGACATAGTTTTATCATGACGTACTGTCTTTATAATGCTACCAAACAGGTTTACGTCAATGACGAAAAACAGTCGATTATTTTGAATGAAATGCCTATGATAGTTAACATATAAAATTTGCCTGAGACTTTGCTTTTATTAGCTCATTTGTTTAAAGATATTTTGTAGTTAAATGTCCTCGCCGTTGTAGGCAAAATCACAGACTTTTGTGGACGACATAGATCAAGATCAGACTACAGAGAATGTGAAGTCTTATCTTGGATCTTAACTGTCCACTCGTTTAAAAGTCAAACCAATCCGATACAAATGTGACCGAATTCCCACCGATAGTAAGTTAAGTCGTCGATAAAGGTCAATTCATTTATGTAGCGGTGAAAGTAATACAATTTTCTTCAAGGTTCGAACTTCAGAAATATATTCTGGGCCTTACCGTTAAAGGTGGTATTTAGAATTTTACATCTCGCCATATTAAGAAAGTCATATATCGCTGAAATTAATATGAAAACATAATACATAATAGGCTAATAATACATAATAGGCTACGTAGCCTCTTAAGGTATTTTTCAGATTTCGCGCCAAAAATCAATAAAAGCATTGTGGAAATGTCAAGTGACTGAAACGTGACTGATAAGCTTTAAATTCCATTGCATAACATACATGTAATAATTATTTTCCGTAATGTGTTCTTCGGACGCTATATTTGAAACTGCGTCTGTGTATTCCTGTATGTAAATGGGCGAATTGATCATCCAAAAATAAAACATGTCTCCCGTTGGTGTCAACCTAGACCGTAGTAAATCTCTTATTTCATGTGATGTCGGATGATTTACTGGTGGTTCATGAATGGAAATGAAAAGGCTTTGGGAGTATCAGGATGATTTTTTTGCAATTTTGTAAAGTTTTCGTCCCAAAATCTGAAGGGCCACCTTTAAGCTGCTAAGTAGATGGAAGTTACACGCCGTTAGTAAAGTACAAGGTTTTGCTATTTCAAAGTATATTTTAGAGAAGGATAACTCATAATCGGTCAGTGCAGACTTGCTATCAGACTGCACATTTTTTTGTAGTCTGACCTCAATCTAAATTGACAGGAAAAAGTCAGTTGGTCTGGCTTAGTAGCCTAAATGTAAAAGGTTCTGTATGTGTGGTAGAAAAATTATGATTTTAATTTTCAAGACAAAATTATGTTTGAAACGTCCTGAGGAAAACGAATTGGTCAGAAATTTTGCTTTTTGGTTCAAAGTTGAAAATGTCTTGTTCGCAGACATCGATTCTGTTCGGGTTAGAAACAGGGGAAGATTAATTTTTAAGAAGCATTCCATCGAGTGTGCCAGTTCTTGGAGTGGTCCACTGCCAGACAATTACTGCCTACCCTCTGAAAGCTGACTGAATACTCTTATCGATGACTGAAACTTTTATTAAAGAACGGCATAGTTTTTCATGACGTCCTGTCTTTATGATGCAACAAAACATGTTAATGTCAAGTCTCTTTGACGACTAAAGAGGCGATTATTTCGAATGAAAGGCCTATAGATGATAGTTGACATTAAAAGTTTCCCTGATACTTTGCTTTTTTTGTTGTTAAATTCCCTCAGTGTTGTAGGGAAAAGCACAGACTTTTGTGGACAACATAGATCAAGATCAGACTATACAGGATGTGAAGTTTTATCTTGGATCTTTACTGTCCACCCGTTTAAAAGTCAATCGAATCCGATACAAATTTGCCCGAATCCCCACCGATTCTAAGTTTAGCCGACGATAAAGGTCAATTTATTTTTGCAGCGGTGAAAGTATACAACTTTCCCCAAAGTTCGAATTTTTGAAATTTATTCTGAACCTTACCCTTATCTTGCTAAGTAGATGAAAGTTTCAAGCCGATAGTAAAATACAAGGTTTTGCTGTTTCAAGTTATATTTTAGAGAAGGATAACTCATAATCAGAAAATGCAGATTAGACTGCACGTTTTGTGTAGTTTGACCTCAATCTACATTAACAGCAAAAGGTCATTAGGTCCGGCTTAAAAGCCCAAATGTAAAAGCTTCTGTATATGCGGTAGAAAAGACTGATTTTAACTTTTATACACGAAATTATGTTTGATATGTCCTGAGGAAAACGAAAAAATGCTGTTGATTAGCCGTTAGTCAGAAATTGTGTTGTTTGATTAAAAGATCAAGATGTCTTGTTCACAGACATCGATTCTTTTCGGGTTAGAAACATAGGAAGATTAATTAATGAAGCATTCCATCGAGTGTGCCAGTTCTTGGAGTGGTCCACTGCCAGACAATTACTGCCTACCCCCTGAAAGCTGACTGAATACTCTTTTCAGTGTGTTAAACTTTTATTAAAGAACAGCATAGTTTTATCATGACGTGCTGTCTTTATAATGCAACAAAACACGTCAACGTCAAGTCTCTTTGACGAAAAACAGGCCTGAGACTTTGCTTTTATGAGCTCATCTGTTGAAAGATATTTTGTACTTTACTTCCCTCGGCGTTGTCGGCAAAATCAAAGACTTTTGTGGACGACATAAATCAAGATCAGACTACAGAGAATGTGAAGTTTTATCTTGTAACTTTACTGTCCACTAGTTTAAAAGTCAAGCCAATCCGATACAAATCTGTCCCTTTTCCCACCGGTTGTAAGTTTAACCCTCGATAAAGGTCAATTTTTTATGCAGCGGTGAAAGTATTACAATTTTCCTAAAGGTTCGAACTTCTGGAATTTATTCTGAACCTTACCCTTATCCCGGTATAAAGTTTCAAGCCGATAGTAAAATACAAGGTTTTGCTATTACAAAGTTATATTTTAGAGAAGGATAAGTCATAATCGGACAATGCAAATTGTGATCAGACTGCACATTTTGTGTAGTTTGACCTCAATCTACATTAACAGCAGAAGGTCAGTGGGTCAGGCTTAGTAGCCTGAATTTTAAGGGTTCTGTATATGTGGTAGAAAGTTCTGATTTTAAATTTTACAAGACAAAATTATGTTTGAAATGTCCTGAGGAAAACGAAAAATATCCTATTGATCAGCCGTTAGTCAGAAATTGTGTCTTTTGGTTAAAAGTTAAAGATGTCTTGTTCGCAGACATCGATTCTGTTCGGGTTAGAAACATGGGAAGATTAATTTGATGAAGCATTCCATCGAGTGTGCCAGTTCTTGGAGTGGTCCACTGCCAGACAATTACTGCCTATCCTCTGAAAGCTGACTGAATACTCTTTTCGATGTGTGAAACTTTTATTAAAGAACGGCATAGTTTTTTCATGCAACAAAACAAGTCAATGTCAAGTCTCTTTGACGAAAAAGAGTCGATTATATTTCGAATGAAAGGCCTATAGATGATGGTTTTACATTAAAAATTTGCCTTAGACTTTGCTTTTATGAGCTCATCTGTCAAAAATATTTTGTAGTTTAATTCCCTCAGCGTTGTAGGCAAAATCACAGACTTTTGTGAACAACATAGATCAAGATCAGACTACACAGAATGCGAAGTTTTATCTTGGATCTTTACGGTCCACCCGTTTCTCTTTATCACACAACAAAATTTTTGACTGGTTCAAATTGAAAGCATTTTCAGACGACAAATAAAGGTGACTGAAAAATTGAAATTTGTTCTGAGAAGGGTACAAAACAGTGTGGGAAAAGGAGAAAATGCTGGTTACCACCATTTTCTCCTTTTCCTACAGTGTTTTCAAAAGGCTTCTTTCTCAGGGGCGTCAAAAGTAGGGATAGTGTGGTAATGGGTTAAAAGTCAAGCCAATCCGATACAAATTTGTCCGAATTCCCACCGATGGTTTACTTTAGCCGTCGATAAAGGTCAATTTATTTATGCAGCGGTGAAAGTTTTACAATTTTTCTCAAGGTTCGAATTTCTGAATTTCATTCTGAACCTTACCCTTATCCCGGTATAGAGATGAAAGTTTCAAGGCGATAGTAAAATACGAGGTTTTGCTGTTTCAAGTTATATTTTAGAAAAGGATAACTCATAATGGGACAGTGCAGATTCGTGATCAGAATGCACGTTTTGTGTAGTTTAACTTCAATCTAAAGTGACAGCAAAAGGTCAGTGGGTCGGGCTTAGTAGCCTAAATGTTAAGACTTCTGTATATGTGGTAGAAAGTCCTGATTTTAAACTTTCAATACTAAATTATGTTTGAAATGTCCTGAGGAAAACGAAAAAATACTATTGATCAGCCGTTAGTCAGAAATTTTGTCTTTAGGTTATAAGTTAAAGATGTCTTGTTCGCAGACATCGATTTTGTTCGGTTTAGAAACATAGGAAGATTAATTTGATGAAGCATTCCATCGAGTGTGCCAGTTCTTGGAGTGGTCCACTGCCAGACAATTACTGCCTATCCTCTGAAAGCTGACTGAATACTCTTTTCGATGTGTGAAACTTTTATTTAAGAACAGCATAGTTTTTTCATGACATGCTGTCTTTTTAATGCTACGAAACACGTTAACGTCAAGTCGCTGACGAAAAAGAGGCGCTTATTTCGAATGAAATGCCTACGATAGCTGACATCAAAATTTGCTTTTATGAGCTCATCTGTCAAAAATATTTTGTAGTGTAATTCCCTGGATGATATAGACCAAAATCAGACTACAGAGAATGTGAATTCTTATCTTGGATCTTTACTGTCCACTCGTTTAAAAGTCAAGCCAATCCGATACTAAATCTGTCCGAATTCCCACCGATTTTAATTTTAACCGTCGATGATGGTCAATTCATTTATGTAGCGGTGAAAGTATTACAATTTTCCTCAAAGTTCGAGATTCTGAAATCTATTCTGAACCTTACCCTTGTCCTGATAAATAGATGAAAGTTTCAAGCTGTCTTCAAAAGTGTCGGTAAACTGTCTCCAAATCTGTCAGGAAACTGTCTCGAAAACTTGTGTCGGAGAGCTGTCGTGTCGGGGAATTGTCTTGTTCCCATTTCACTACCTTGGAAGAAGGCTTTGTCCACGATGTATCATGTTTCAACCAGATCTAAGACATGTCAAATCGTTCGCTTTAAAGAAATTGCCGAAGTAATTATAGACAATTGTACATTTTCTTAGCAGTATCTCATTGTTGAACTTGGCAAATCTTAGAAACTATGTAATGGTCAGTTGCGAGGACTCAGCTGCTCAAAAGCGAGGAACTGTCCATGTGAGGGTGTAGAACCACGAGTTGTCAACCGTTCCTGAAGAAGAAAATGACTTTGAGAGGATATCTACGTGTAACTAAAATACCTCGTTCCAAAATACCTCTATACCATGTTATAGTTAATGCATATTTTCAGTAATGATTATTTTGGGCCGGTATTGTATTGTATTGTATCTAAGACTTGTAATAACTTAAGGAACTTTTATCTGGGAACTGCATTTTTTCTGATCCAATTACGGTTGCTGATCCCGGATTCAATCCAATGAACTTCATAATCCTCTTCTTACACTGTCGAATGTTTTCGGTGGCCAAGTCTAGCGGTTCCAATCTCATTTCAATAATTCTTTGTATGAAATAGATTGATGAAAGTAGATCTATTCAATTGAAATGATGAGGTATTGTTAAAGAAAGAAACAAAGAAAAAAGAAAGAAAGAGCAAAAAAATAAGAGATGGATTTATTCCGGTTTTAAAAAGAATCCGGTTGATCCTAGTGATTTCATCAAGTCTCGCTATCGTAACGGTCTAAGGTAAAACTGCACTGTACCATAAATCTGTTCATGTTGCTTTTAGACTAAATACATACTAGGTACACAGATGAGAGTGATAAAATAGACAGATCATATTGTTCTTGCACTGCACAAATGGTGATACTGACGGATTTTGTCAAATTCAAAGGGAGGAGAAAAATGACAGCAATTTGGTGACGGTAGTGGGTTCCGGGCTTGTTCGTCCCAAAACCAGTTCGTTCCTGGGCTTATTCACCCGGGCTAGTTCGTCCGGGCCTGTTCGTCCCACACCACCGTTTCGATCTTATTGGAATATAATCGCTATGTGCCCTCCAAAGTAAACTTATATTCTTAACATGCAAGTACTTTGAACAAAACTTACTTATGCTTTGTTTTTGCCTCACTTGAAGTCGTATTTTGAACAGAACAGAAACTGAATTAATGATTCAAGACTCTCGATTCTGCTTCCTGGGAACTACACCAGTACTCGCACCGAATATATGAGCCGATGATAAATCCTTAAGTTGACACCCGCTCCCGGGAATCAAACTCAGGACATTTTGGTTACGAGGCCGATGCTCTACGTCACGACCACGGACACCACATTTCTTTCACTTTGGTTTCTTCTATAAACGTGATTGGGATCTTTTTTATACAGTTATAATTAACTTTGCTTAATTATATCTGCCAACTTATGTTGGCAGATACATAAGTTGGGACGAACAAGCCCGGATCAACGAGAAATCAGTTGGGACGAACAAGCCCGGACAAATGAGCCCGGACGAACAAGCCCGGGCGAACAAGCCCAGGGACGAACAAGCCCGTTACCACGGTAGTGACTGGGTTTTTTCGGCCCTAAACTGATTCGCCTCGTATACTGTCTTCTCCTTTCTCCGTTCACGTAAACGTAAATAAGCTCACAAAATTCACATTTTAGGTCAAGCAATCAAAATTTTTGTGTAATGATCAAATATAAAATCTGAATCAAACTTGTAACTGAAAAAGTCACTACAACTTGCATCAAAATGTTCGATCCAAGGATTTTTTCAAACCTACCTTGCCAATCCGGGTTACAAGTATGGCCACTTTCTCATTTTTCCATTCATTTGATTGAAAGTCAAGGCCGGTCGCTAAAGACTGATAAATATTCTACACTCTAGTTCAGATGGACTAGCTTATTCATAGTACAGGGTAAATACAACCCATTTAGGCATATTTGATGTGTTGAAAAACATTGAAAATTTGCTTTTTATTGTATCTAATTAATGAAATGTTTTCTTTCAAACAGTGAAAATTACTCTCATTTACTGCATTTTTGCGTCTTATTCGATAGAAAAATACTATCCATGTAGGATGGGATGTTATGCATAATATCTGACAGAGTAGAATAGAACCAGGGTGGAACAAAACGTCACAAGCGCTTATTCCTTCCGCTTTAGTACATGAACTGAGAAGCGAGAATGAACGGAGAAATGAGAAAAGGCCCTAGTCAGATCGTCGTAATAAGTTGTAGTGATCTCTGTTCTACCTATGATTCTTACTGGACATTCGATCTGGTAGAAGTCTTTTACAAGAATTTTTTAACAGGCCGAAAATATGTAGGGAAATGGACAGAACAGGTTAATTACAGTCGAAACTTTTTTTTTTTTCATTCCTAAGGACCACTCTACCTTAACCCATTACCACACAGTCCCTACTTTTGACACCCCTGAGAAAGAAGCCTTTAGAAAACATTGTGGGAAAAGGAGAAAATGCTGGTAACCAGTATTTTCTCCTTTTCCCGCAATGTTTTCTAACCTTCACAAAATGAATTTCAAATTTTCCGTCACTTTTATTTTGTCGTCTGCAAATGCTTTCAATTTGAATCAGTCTTAAAAATTGGCGTTTGGTAATGGGTTAACCCTTTCCCAAACGACAAAATTTTTCACTGGGTCAAATTGAAAGCACCTGCAGATGACAAAATAAACATAACTAAAAAAATGTAATTTGCTTCCAGCAGGGTAGAAAACATTGTGGGAAAAGGAGAAAATGCTGGTAACCAGTATTTTCTCCTTTTCCCACAATGTTTTCAAAGGCTTCTATCTCAGGGTCGTAAAAACCAGGGATTGTTTGGTAAAGGGTTAAGGCTTAGAAATATAGACAACACATAAAGCCATGTAACATGAATTCTGATCTTTGACATACAATGCAAAATGTCTAACATTTTCCCCAGAAAATACCAAGTTAAGATGACCCTAAGGTAAGAGGGTTTTGAAAATGGCATGGAAAATGGAAAAAATAATGATAATCCACATTTTTTCTTTTTCCCACAATGTTTTGTAACCTTTCATAACTTGATTTGATCATTTGAGACACACCGAATTATACTAACAGCCGTCAGGGGGTGTCGCCCAGATGGGAAACGGCTAGCAACAATAAATATTTAATGCAAATTCCATCAATCAAGAATATGACATGCGCAGACAACGAATGAGAGCCTTTTCTTCATTTATTTCCCTTTACAAACTGAATTATACTAACAGCCTGCAGGGGGCGTCACCCATATGGGAAACATGTAGCGACAATAAATAAATGCAAGTTTGATTAATCAAGAATATGACATGTGCAGACAACGAATGAGGGCATATATATTAGAAATAGGAGAAAATGCTGGTAACCAGCATTTTCTCCTTTTTACATGTATATGCCCAAAGAGTCGTAGTATGTGCCTCTTGTTCCAAAATGTTTTCAAAAGGTGGCTTCTCTTACTCGTTGAAAGATTGTGTGGTAAAGAATGAAACTAGTGTGATCATTACATTGCAGAAAAATGACCAGTTGTTATGATAAGCATTTTTAAGATCATAGTACTTGAAGTATTGCTACTGTGTGCATGTTTAATTGGTGATTATGGACCACAAAACAAATCGGAGAATCAAATAATCAGGGCTTTATCAGACAGTCTGACTCATGGGTGGATAGCAGGCATATCCTGGAGTATTGTGTGCAATATAAAGGTGAGTTTCTCTTGCATGTGCTTAAAAAAAAACCTTAAAGGCACAAGAAACCAAATTTTGTTTTGTGATAAGTTGGATAGCAGGCATATCCTGGAGTATTGTGTGCAATGTAAAGGTGAGTTTCTCTTGCGTGTGCTTAAAAAAAAACCTTAAAGGCACTAGAAACCAAATTTTGTTTTGTGAGTAGTTGGATAGCAGGCATATCCTAGAGTATTGTGTGCAATATAAAGGTGAGTTTTGTCTTGCGTGTACTTAAAAAAGAAAACCTTAAAGGCACAATAAACCAAATTTATTTTGTGAGTTGTAAACGTGTTGAACTCTTAATCTTTTACCAAACAATGACAACTTTTAATGACCCTGAGGTAGAAGCCTTTTGAAAACATTGTAGGAAAAGGAGAAAATGCTGGTAACCAGCATTTACTCCTTTTCCCACAATGTTTTCTACCCTTCACAAAACAAAATTCAAATTTTCAGTCACTTTTATTTTGTTGTCTGCAAATGCTATCGATTTGGACAAACCTAAAATTTTCTTGTTTGGTAACTAATGAGTTAACCCATTACAACACAATCCTGAGTTTTGATGACTCTGTAAGAGATGGTAACCAGCATTTTTTCCTTTTCCCACAACATTTTTAACCCCTCCCAAATCAAATTTAAATTTTTGAGTCGCATTTATTATGTCGTCTGCAAATGTTTTCAGTTTGTACAAGTGCAAAATTTTGGTTTTTGCTAAAAAGTTAAAGGGACAATAAACCAAATTGTGTCTCGTGAGCTATATACATGTTTGACTCTTTACCATACGACAAAATTTTAGCCTTGTCAATATTGAAACCATTTGCAGACGACAATTTCGTTGAGGCTCAAATGGTGCAATTTTTCTCTGACCGGGTAGAAAACATTGTTGGAAAAGGAGAAAATGCTGATTTCCAGCATATTCTCCTTTTCCCACAATGATTTCTAAAGGCTTCTATCTCGGGTGTTAAAAGTCAGGATTTTGTGGTAAAGAATTAATTCTTCACCAAAAGACAAAATTTTGGACTAAATTTGAAAGCATTTGCAGACAACAAAATGACTAGTACAGATGATGATTTCAGTTTTGGATAGGACAGATAACAGCATTTTATCCTTTTCCTACGGTGTTTTCAAATGCTTTTTTCTTCAGGGTTTTTAAAAATGAGAATTGTGTGGTAAAAGTTTAATCATGTCTAAAATGACAGAATTAGTCTAAGAAAGGGAAGAAAACATTGCAGGAAAGGAAGAAAATGCCTTTGACTAGGAAAGCATGGAAATTGGAAAGGTACACTGGCTGAAATATCCTTGAAAACAGTGTTAAAGTCCATACAACCAATCAATCAGTCAGTCCATCCATCCATACATTAATCAATCAATCAATTAACTTTGTATCATACAATAATATACATTATTTCATGCTTTCCGGTAGGATATCCAGAAATAGCAGCAAATACATTTTTCGATCTTACACTGGTACCACCAGTGAAAATAACGATTTTCACATTCTTGTTGTCTAGGTAAATTGCGCCTGCCTCACAACTAGATGGGAAATATGACGTTATATACCTTACCTTGACGTAATATTGTAATGCATTGCTATGCGGAATGGGTATGCCTCAGGGAATAAGGGAAAAGAACTGTACTGGATTTTGATAAAGCTCCTCCAAGAAAGGGTTAAAAGCATAAAATAAATAGAATTTTTTTTTTTTTCAGTGAAAGATTGAAATTTATTTCATCTCGTGAACACCATCGGTAATATTTCCACTTGTGGCTGTGCCACAAGTGAAAATATTACCAATGGTGTCCACTCGATGAAATAAATTTCGATCTTTCACAGAAAAATACAAATATTCTCTATTTCCTCATTGAAAGTGTTTCAGACAATAAGTGGTGGATGAAATAGTGGAAGTGAAATAGTAGAAAATTATGTTGGAAAAGGAGAAAATACTGATTACCAGTATTTTCTCCTTTTCCCACAGTGTTTTCAAAAGCCTATTTTGTGAGGGTCTTAAAAACTACAACAGTTGAAGCAAAGGATGGAATATGACCATAAATGGTTAGAAAACATTGTAGAAAGAGAAGAAAATGTTGGTTATCAGCATTTTCTCCTTTTCCTATGATGTTTTCAAACATCTTAGTCTTCACTCTCATTCAATTCAGGATATTATGGTATAAAGTTAGGTACAAGAAGTAACCTAAGCTTGCGCTGTTTATTACAGGTTAAGGCCCAAGATTTCATGGAATGTGTAGCATGTGTGATTATGGGTATGGTAGTGGATGTGGATCATTTCATAGTAGCAAGATCTTTTCACCTGGAGGTACTATTAAAGGGTACATGATTTTATAACCCCCCTTGTTTTCAGTGTAATATACCCATTAGGAATTTTCTTAGCCCATTACCACACAATTCCTACTTTTGACGACCCAGAGAAAGAAGCCTTTAGAAAACATTGTGGGAAAAGGAGAAAATGCTGGTAACCAGCATTTTCTCCTTTTCCCACAATGTTTTCTACCCTGCAGGAAACGAATTTCAATTTTTGAGTCATGTTTAATTTGTCCTCTGCAAGTGCTTTCAATTTAGACCAGTCTAAAATTTTAATTGTTTGGTAATGAGTTAACTAATGTACGTTTTGATATCACGATATTGTGATGTCATTTTTGACATCATTTTCTATGTGTTTTATAGAAGTGAATTGGTTTTATGGATATTACCTGGCATGCATCAATAGATGGACTTATATCTTCTGGTCTGTAATTTAATTTGGACAGTCTGAAATTTTGTTGTTTGGTAAAGGGAGAAGCTAGGCTTTTGTTGCGAACTTTTATGTTGATTGTTGGAAATCTAGTTAGAATATGACCAAATTCTTTTAATTTCAGGATGCTCTATCACTTTCATCAAGGCCACCATTCCATGCCACCAGTTTGATACTAGTAGTCAACACTGTTTTGTACCTGTTAGCATATATCTTCGACTCTGTGCTGTGGAAGAAGGCAATTCTTATATTTACAACAGCCTGGCTATCACACCATGTTAGGGATGCATCAAGGCGGGGCTTGTGGCTTTACCCATTTGGTGAAACTCCGCCCCTTTCTCAATATTTATATCTGAGTGTCACTTTCTGTTTACCATTGGTGTTTAGATATATCCATATGAAGTGGGTTGACACTAAATCAAGTCAAACTTTAGAATTCCAAGGGTAGTGTTGTAAGAAACTTTTATACAACTTTCATGAATTTCTTATCATATGTGACCTGTCAAGCGAAAAGGGACCATCTGGGAATTCCGCACATCAATTAGATGAAAACAGATCAACAATAGTGAAGATCAATTTAAGTTGATCGTTAAAAAATGATTGTATAACAAGGTAGAATGACCACTTTTCATACAGAAAATATCATAACAGCGAATAGTGTCAACCCTGGTCAGGCTGCGTACTTCGCACAGTCTGACTGGGGTTGATACTTTGGCAGTTCCCAGAAGGTCCCTCTTTACTAGCCACTGCTCAATTATTTGTTTTGTTATGTTTTCTGTCGTTGAATAAAATGTCAATTATTGCAAACTCGTGTTGTTGAAAATTGTAGGTTTATAATTAGCTCTTTGCCATACGAAAAAATTTTAGATGGGTCCTAATTGAAAGCATTTACAGACGATAGAATTAAAGTGAATCGAAAATTGAAATTTGTTCCTAGAGGGTAGAAAACATTGTGGAAAAAGAAGAAAATGCTGGTTACCAGCATTTTCTCCTTTTTCCACAATGTTTTCAAAAGACTTCTTTTTTTTAGGGTCGTGAAAAACAGGGATTGTTTGGGAAAGGGTTAATAGCCACTACACAATTACTTGTTTTGTTATGTTTTCTGTTTTTGAATAAAATATCAATGGTTGCAAACTTGTGTTGTTGAAAATTGTTGGTATATAATTAAAGAAGTACTGTAGATGTACTATGTTTCAATTACTTTTCTGGTGCTTATATTTATACCCCTACAAAATGAATGTTTTCAGGGCTATGCTGGAATCAGCCTGTGTGTCCGTCTATGTACAAAATACTAGTAGTTTTGTCGCAATCTCCTCCTACAGTTTTCCTTCCATTGTAGTGAAACTTTTCAAGTGTAAACTCTTCCTGGTTAAGGAATGATCCCCCCTTGAACTTGACACTTTTTTCTGTCAAAGTGCTGGCGGGGGTATTAAGTCACATTCAGTGACAGCTCTAGTTTCCTCTCAATGCACAAGAAAATGTTACAATTTTTTTTTATCTTTGATCTTGTGTATTATCAAATTTTGTTACGCTACTAGAATCAAATACATAATTTAACATAATTTTAGCCTAGTCACAATTGGAACCATTTGCAGACGACAGAATTAAGGCAACTCAAAAATTGAAAAGATGGGTAAAAAAGGAAGGGTCAAAAACATTGTGGGAAAAGGAGAAAATGCTGGTTACCAGCATTTTCTCCTTTTCCCACAATGTTTTCAGAAGGCTTCTTTTCTCAGGGTAGTGAAAACCCAGGATTGTTTGGTAAAGAGTTAACCCTTTACTCCATAGATACTCATTTCTACGCATTGCTTGTAGGAGCCTTTGGAAAACATTGTGGCAAAAGGTGAAATTGCTCGTGACGAGCAATTTCACCTTTTGCCACAATGTTTTCTACACTATCAAAAGGTGTCATATACACATAAGAAACAGCTTCATCCTTGCTGTAATTCAGGGTCAATTAGAGTTACCATACAAATGCCTTATGGGGTAAAGGGTTAAATGTGCATTTCTAGCTGGTAGTATTTCATGGATTAGTAGTGGAAAAAACCTCACTGTGCCAAACAGTGTAGATCCAAGTGTGATCTTTGACCCATACCGTCACATGGAAATAATTACCAGACTGTCAACCGCTAGGGTGCTATACAATTGGGCCTTGCTCTGGCAAAAGGGGGCATAATGCATCTCCATGATACATTAACCCTTTCCCAAACAATCCCTGGTTTTTACGGGTCAGGAATAGAAGCCTTTTGAAAACATTGTGGGAAAAGGAGAAAATGCTGGTAACCAGCATTTTCTCCTTTTCCCACAATGTTTTCTACCCTATCATATAGAAAAATCATCTTTTTAGAAACTGTTAATTTGTCATCTGCAAAATGCTTTGAATTTGGTCTGGTCCAAAATTCAAGTCATCACACCACAATGGATCCCGTAAAGTCCAATTTATCTAACAACTGGCAGAAACCTGTGGTAGAGTGGTCCTTGAACATTTAGAAAATGTAGCATAAGCAAAGAACTCCAACACCGGTCATCTTGCACAGTCCATGCAAGCCGACATGTATCTAGACTCTATGCAGATGAATTAATCTGCCTTCTCACAGAGTGTGGCTCAGATATGATTTACACTCCAGTAAAAAAAGCCTTGAACTATTGCACTGTCAACTTTTCATTCTCGGATGAAAAAGTTTGAGCCTTGAGATAAACCTTTCACCACTCAATCCAAGGTTCTAACAATACTGTGAAAGAAGGCTTCTGAAAACCTAACTGTAACAGGAGAAAATGTTTTTTATCCTTTCAGAAACAAATTCTTATCAATTTAGCCATATTTGATTGGTCTTCTGAAACAGATTCAATTTTTTTACTTTTGTATGAGGCTCAAGTCTTTACCAAACAACAAATTTTAAACTTGAAAGCATTTGCAGATAACAAAATACATGTAATTGTAACTCAAATAGGTATGTGATCGGGTTGAAAACACTGTGGAAAAAGGAGAAAATGCTGGTCAACAGCATTTTCTCCTTTTCCCACAATGTTTTTCAAATGGCTTTCTTCTTGTCAAAACTTGGGATTATGTGGTGAATAGTTAAAGTGGCAAATGAACACAAAATATATGCATACACAGGCTAACACCAATGCCTACATTCAAATAAATTTAATTCTTTCAAATATAATGTATGTACATGGGTATGATATTTATAACAAAAGATATCTTTAACTCTTTACCACACAATCCCAACTTTTAACGACCCTGTAAAAGAAAGCCTTTGAAAACATTATGGGAAAAGGAGAAAATGCTGGTAACCAGCATTTTCTCCTTTTCCCATGTTTTCTACCCTATCCAATTCAAAAGTCAATTTTTGATCTACATTTATTTTGTTGTCTGCAAATGCTTTCAATTTGGACCTCTCCAAAATTTTGCCGTTTGGTAAAGAGTTAAGGTAGTGGACCCGTAATAGAAAACAGCTATTTCCACTGTAATGTTATCCTACAGAATTTGCTATGATTATAAATTAGTATTATTTTATTTCTTTAACTGAGCCACTTTTTCCTTTCTTTCTTCTTAGGATTATCATATATAAATCTAAAACCACTATATTCTCACTACAAAGGGAGATAATAATGACCTCCCTTTTCTGGAAACTGATTAAAGTATCAACAAATAATTTCAAGATAGACATCAAAGGAATTTCTGGTCATTTAAAAATGATGCAAAAGTATTATATCTGTATAAATCTGTATTTATCAATTCTCCAGAAATTCTATTCCATGTTGCTCTAGAAGTGTTACGAGTCTACTACCTTAAATAAGATGGATGGTGTAAGTGATACTGGAATGTGAATATTTAAACTTTCGGTTCGAGTAAAATAATGAAAAGCAACCTCAGAAGCAATTGCCCTCTTTTTTCCTCACTTTTTTGCATTTTGGTTGAATAGTAGTACAGAACCATCCTCGGATACCCCGGGATCTCCCTATTTGCTACGCTATATCGACCCCTGGGACAATTAGTTGTATTTCCCTCGCTTTACCGCTGGCCGAATGCTGGCTTTTCATTGGTTCCATCATCATTTTGTGATGGGCGAGTGTACTGTACGCTATGACGTTTCGTATAGATTTTCGGCGACTGATTCAAAGTTTTATCAGTCAATTGTCCCAGGGTCGATGGAGCGTAGCAAATAGGGAGACCCCGCGGTATCCGAGGATGGTACAAAACTACGTGGGGCTATCACTAAACATAATCATACCCCTCACCAGCTCCTTGTTGCAAAACAGGTCTTTGTCACAGAATACAGAGTGGTTTGGTACAAAAGTAAGAGTTGAAAAAAGTTCAAGGAGAGATAATTCCTCAACAAATCGCAGCTGGGCCATGGAAATTGCACATGCACAATTTCATATATGTAGGAACACTGTTAAAGTCTCTGAAAAGGTATTTTCAAAAACCTTTCACAGGGTCATGAAAACTCAGAACTGTTTGGTAAAGGTTTAATATGATTTTAAAAGAACTGTATGATACAGGGTCTCTAGGATAAACAGCTTCTTTGGTTTTTTTATTCAGATTTTTGCTTGAAAACAAGATTTTTTCAACAGCATGTCGAGGGGTGAAAGCAAAACTATTCCATCTGCATTCTGGAAAATTTTACAGGTGAGGGAAAAAACTTCTGATTTCTCTGAAAAGATTTGTTAAATCACAATTTTTAGAATATGTTGTGTAGAGTTGTGTAAATGAATTCACCATAACATCTCTAAGAAAGATGATCTACCAATGCTTTCCGGAGAAATGAGAAGTTTTTTCCCTCACCTGCAAAATTTCTAAAAAATGCAGATGGAATAGTGTCGCATTCACCCCTTGATGTAGGGATGTCACACGATTAGTTACACAGACTGATTATATGCATTTGTTCACATATACATGTAAATGCCGTAAAGTCATATTTGGTTGCATAATTGATTGATTGACTGAATGGTGTTTTATTCCACTTTCAACCCTATTTCAGTCAAATCACATCGCCAGCTCACGTATTCATGTATTTCCTAGGTTTCATTAGTACCATGCTGGGACTCTGAAGTATACTGCCCAAGGGCACTCCCACTAAAAACTAAATGGATCCAGTGTGGCTCGAACAAGTACTACAGTGTACCACTGAGCCATGCAGGACTTCCTAATTGCATAAAAACGGACTGAGTTAACATTTGCGAAAAACCATCCTGTATTTGCTAAATGACAAAATCTCACCCTTTTGTACTCCTATTTGCTTGCAGAGAAAAATGCCCTTTATAGTTTTTTTACAAAAAAAGAAGAGTTCACAAACAAAAAAATCTGTAAAGGCCCCTCAATCTTTTACAAAATGTCAAAATTTATGATTTGTCCAATTTCAAACCATCTACAGACAACAAATATTTATGTGGCACAAATGATGAAATATTTGAGTAGGAGGACAGAAAACATAGTGGGAAAAGGACAAAATGCTTTTAACGAGCATTTTCTCCTTCTCCCACAATGTTTTGTAAAACCTTCTCTCTCGGGCTCATTAAAACTCAGTGTGACCGCATGAAGCACTGACAGCAGTTGTGGTCATAGAACAATCCATCTAGCAGGAAACTGGCAGACAAAGTCACATTGGTGAATATTTAACACTGGTTCCAGTGGCATGAACATCTTCCGAACTACAGTCAAAGGATGGATTTTCTATTCCTGAATCAAAGTTTGTTTCTTCATTCCCTT